>CM059781.1:12201984-12829484 GCA_030435695.1 Brachymystax lenok tsinlingensis
CTCTGTTCTCTCTCTGTCTCTCTCTCTGTTCTCTCTCTGTCTCTCTCTCTGTCTCTGTCTCTGTCTCTCTCTCACTCTCTCTCTCTCTCTTGTTTATGTCCCCCTAGATTCATCTTGCACCTTTCAGAGAGAGGTGGGGAGGAGCATTATACACATTATTCTGTCCCCCTAGAATCCTTGGCCAATCCCCGGTGTCCCCCAGGGTGTGCTATGGACCCATTGACATTTCCACTGAGCTGACCTTTGCTGCGGCCACTGACTGAAGATTGACATGTTTGAAGAAAGTGCTGCTCACTGTGCCACACACTTAAATAGAGGAGCAAGCACACTGTAGCACACATTGAAGGAACAGACTCCCTCAAACACACACACACACACAAAAACACACACAAACACACACACAATCAGCGAGAGAAGAGGCCATAAAAATCAGAGAGAGGCCATAAAACAACAACAAACTACATTGCAGGAAACACCCATGGCATGGACTGTTCAAAATTGGTCTGACCAATTGGAATCTATGCTTCAAGATTGTTTTGATCTGACTGGACTATGAAAGGTTCCGGGTCACCTCTGAGAATAGTATCGACATATACACTGACTCGGCGACGGGGTTCAAACTGGAAGGCAGGGACAAAGTGGAATCACAATTCAACGGGTCAGACATGAGACATACCTGGCAGAGACTGGGTTATAAAAGAAACGTTGAGGAAACCAACGCCTCCCAGACCAGCTAAACACCTTCTTCACCCACTGAGCAGCCGACGCGGGCTCACAAGGACTGTGTGCTCTCGTTCTCCGTAGCCGACGTGAGTAAGTCATTTACGAGTGTTAACCCTCCCAAGGCTGCCGGCCCAGATGGCATCCACAGCCGTGTCCTCAGAGCATGTGCAGACCAGCTGGCTGGAGTTTTTACGGACATATTCAATCTCTCCATATTCAATCTCTTCATGTTATCTCCACCTGTTTAAAGACGTCCACCATTGGTCCTGTATCCAAGATAGCGCAGGCTAATGCCCAGTAGCACTCACATCTGTCATCATGAAGTGCTTTGAGAAGCTAGTTAAGGATCATATCACCTCAACCCTACCCAACAACCTAGACCCACTACAATTCACATATCCGCCCCAACAGATCCACAGACGATCCCAGGTGGTGAAGGTAGGCAACAACACCTCCGCCACTCTGATCCTCAGTAAGGGGGCCCCACAGGGGTGCGTGTTCTGCTCCCTCCTGCACTCCCTGTTCACCCATGACTGTGAGGCCACGCACATCTCATTTATCAAGTTTGCTGACGACACAGCAGTGGTAGGACTGATTACTAGCAAAGAAAGAGGTGTGAGCCCTGGCGGAGTGGAGCCAGGAAATAACCTCTCCAGCAAAGTCAACAAAACTAAGGAGCTGATCATGGACTACAGCAGAGAGAGCACACCCTCATCCACAGCGACTGGGCTGCAATGGAGAGGGTCAAAAGCTTCAAGTTCCTCAGTGTGCACATCACCCCACCGACAGCTTGATGAAGAAGATGCAACAATGCCTGTTAAACCTCAGGAGGCTGAGAAAATGTGGCTTGGTCCCTAAGACCCTAAAATATTTGACGGGCTGTATCACCGCCTGGTACGGCAACTGCACCGTCTGCATACACAGGGCTCTCCACCGGCAGCACACTACCTGCCCTCCAGAACATCTACAGCACCTGGTGTCACAGGAAGGCCAATAAGATCATCATAGACCTCAGTACCGAGCCAAGGTCTGTTCACCTCGCTACCATCTAGAAGGCGGAGACAGTACAGGTGTGTCAAATCTGGGACTGAGAGACTGATAAACAGCTTCTATCTCCAGACAGACAGACTGTTAAACAGTCACCACTAGCCGGCCTCCACCCGGTACTCTACCCTGCACCTTAAAGACTGCTGCCCTAAGTACATAGTGATTGAACACGGGTCACCTTATTCATGTTTACATACTGTTTTACCCACTTGATATGTATATACTGTATTCTAGTCATGGCTGATCCTATATATTATGCTAAACAAAAACATAAAGGCAACATGTAAAGTGTTGGTGACATGTTTCATGAGCTGAAATAAAAGATCCCACAAATGGTCTGAGAGTCCTTTAGATGCCTTTTGTCAAACTCCAAGCTGGCTGTTATATGTATTTTACTGAGGAGTGGCTTCCGTTTTGATCACTCTACCATAAAGGCCTGATTGGTGGAGTGCTCCAGAAACGGTTGTCCTTCTGGAAGGTTCTCCCACTCAGCGGTCCAACTCCTCCCAAACCATCTCAATTGGGTTGAGGTCGGGTGATTGTGGAGGCCAGGTCATCTGATGCAGCACTCCATCACTCTCCTTCTTGGTCAAATAGCCCTTACACACCCTGGAGGTGTGTTGGGTCATTGTCCTGTTGAAAAACAAATTATAGTCCCACTAAGCACAAACCAGATGGGATGGCGTATCGCTGCAGAATGCTGTGGTAGCCTGCTGGTAAAGTGTGCCTTTAGTTCTGATTAAATCACAGACAATGTCACCAGCAAAGCACCCCCACACCATCACACCTCTTCCTCAATGCTTCACAGTGGGAACCTTCACAGTACTCCACAACAGAACAAAAAAAATAAATAAAGGTATTAGGTGAACAATAGGTAGGTAAAGAAATAAAAACAGCAGTATATACAGTAGCGAGGCTATATACAGTAGCGATGCTGTAAAAGTAGCGAGGCTGTAAAAGTAGCGAGGCTACATACAGACACCGGTTAGTCAGGCTCATTGAGGTACAGTGGGCTCCAAAATTACTGGCACCCCTGACTGGCAATGCACAAATAACTTAAACAAATATAAACAATATAATAATAGAGATAAACTCAAAATACCAACATGTGAGAAATACTGTACTTTATTAATGTTTCAATGGAACCCACCAAAATAATTTATTGATTTAATTAAAAATCAATGTCCTCCAAATCAAGGTTTCACAATTAATGGCACCCTTAAAGATTATTGTAAATAACATCTACCAAAATTAAACCACAAATTAAATTCCACTTATTTAAGTTTATCTAAGTCTTAAGGAACTATATTGAGCCATTACATCACTTCCTGTTTCACTAGGGTATAAAAATGAGGTAACACGCATGCAAAATCCCTTTGTCATCCAACACCATGAAGAAAACAAAAGAACTGGCAGTTCAAAAGAGACAGATGGTCGTAGATCTTCATAAATCTGGTAATGGCTACAAGAAGATTCACAAACGATTGAATATACCACTGAGCACTATCAGGGCAATTATAAAAAAATTCAAAAGATATGGAACAGTTGAAAACCTCACGGGTAGAGGACGCAAATGCATTTTGCTCCCCAGGATAGGGAGGAGGATGGTGAGAGAAGCAACAAAATCCCCAAGAATCACTGTGAAAGAATTGCAGGCCTTGGTGGCATCTTGGGGTCACCAGGTTTCAAAAAGCACCATCAGACGCCACCTCCACAACCACAGGCTCTTTGGAAGGGTTGCCAGAAGAAAGCCCTTTCTGACCCCAAGACACAGATGCAAGCGCTTGGAGTTTGCCAAACGTCATTTAAATTATGACTGGAAGAAGGTGCTCTGGTCAGATGAGACCAAAATTGAACGTTTTGGTCAGATACAGCATCGGCATGTTTGGCGTCGAAACAGAGATGCATACAAGGAGAGGCACCTCATACCCACGGTGAAATATGGAGGGGGGGTCAGTGATGTTTTGGGGCTGTTTTAATTCCAGAGGTCCAGGGGCACTGGTTAAGATTGATGGCATAATGAATTCCACCAAGTATCAGGCAATTTTGGCTGACAATCTGGTTGCCTCTGCCAGAAGGCTGGGACTTGGCCGTAGGTGAACTTTCCAACAAGACAATGACCCCGAAACATACCTCAAGATCCACTCAGAAATGGTTCTGTGACAACAAAATCAATGTTCTGCCATGGCCATCTCAGTCGCCGGACCTCAATCCAATCGAAAACCTGTGGGCTGAGTGGAACAGGGCAGTTGATAAGCGCAAACCCAAGAATGTGAAGGATCTTGAAAGGATCTGCATAGAGGAATGGTCCAAAATCCCTCCAAATGTGTTCCTTAACCTTGTCAAAGATTACAGGAAAAGACTCCATGCTGTTATCCTTGCCAGAGGTGGTTGCACTAAGTACTAAATGAGGAGCGCCAATAATTATGAAACCTTGATTTTGGTTAAATTTATTTTGTTTTAAATAATTGTATGATTTTGGTTGGTTCCATTGAAACATTAATAAAGTACAGTATTTCTCACATGTTGGTATTTTGAGTTTATCTCTATAATTATATTGTTTATATTTTTTTAAGTATTGTTTGTGCATTGCTAGTCAGGGGTGCCAGTATTTTTGGAGCCCTCTGTAGTATATGTACATGTAGTTATGGTTAAAGTGACTATGCATATATGATGAACAGAGAGTAGCAGTAGCGTAAAACAAGGGGTTGGTGGGTGGTGGGACACAATGCAGATAGATAGCCCGGTTGGCCAATGTGCGGGAGCACTGGTTGGTCGGTCCAATTGAGGTAGTATGTACATGAATGTATAGTTAAAGTGACTCTGCATATATGATAAACAGAAAGTAGCAGCAGCGGGGGGCACAATGCAAAAAGTCAGGATAGCCATTTGATTACCTGTTCAGGAGTCTTATGGCTTGGGGGTAAAAACTGTTGAGAATATGACTGGGGTGGCTGGGGTCTTTGACAATTTCTAGGGACTTCCTCTGGCACTGCCTGGTTTAGAGGTCCTGGATGGCAGGCAGCTTAGCCCCAGTGATGTACTGGGCCGTGCGCACTACCCTCTGTAGTGCCTTGCGGTCAGAGGCGGAGCAATTGCCGTACCAGGCAGTGACGCAACCAGTCAGGATGCTCTCAATTTTGCAGCTGTAGAACCTTTTGAGGATCTCAGGACCCATGCCAAATCTTTTTAGTCTCCTGAGGTGGAATAGGCTTTGTCGTGCCCTCTTCTCGACTGTCTTGGTGTGTTTGGACCATTCTAGCTTGTTGTTGATGTGGACACCAAGGAACTTGAAGCTCTCAACCTGCTCCACTACAGCCCTGTCGAAGAGAATGGGGGCGTGCTTGGTCCTCCTTTTCCTGTAGTCCACAATCATCTCCTTAGTCTTGGTTACTTTGAGGGAGAAGTTGTTGTCCTGGCACCACACGGCCAGGTCTCTGACCTCCTCCCTGTAGGCTGTCTCGTCGCTGTCGGTGATCAGGCCTACCACTGTTGTGTCGTCTGCAAACTTAATGATGGTGTTGGAGTCGTGCCTGGCCATGCAGTTGTGGGTGAACAGGGAGTACAAGAGGGGACTGAGCACGCACCCCTGGGGAGCTCCAGTGTTGAGGATCAGCGTGGCTGATGTGTTTCTACCTACCCTCACCACCTGGGGGCGGCCCGTCAGGAAGTCCAGGATCCAGTTGCAGAGGGAGGTGTTTAGTCCCAGGATCCTTAGCTTAGTGATGAGCTTTGAGGGTACTATGGTGTTGAACGCTGAGCTGTAGTCAATAAACAGCATTCTCACATAAGTGTTCCTTTTGTCCAGGTGGGAAAGGGCAGTGTGGAGTGCAATAGAGATTGCATCATCTGTTGATCTGTTTGGGCGGTATGCAAATTGGAGGGGGTCTAGGGTTTCTGGGATAATGTTGTTGATGTGAGCCATTACCAACCTTTCAAAGCACTTCATGGCTACAGACATGAGTGCTACGGGTCTGTAGTCATTTAGGCAGGTTACCTGTTCTTGGGCACAGGGACTATGGTGGTCTGCTTGAAGCATGTTGGTATTACAGACTCAATCAGGGACATGTTGAAAATGTCAGTGAAGACACCTGCCAGTTGGTCAGCACTTGCCCGGGGCACTCGTCCTGGTAATCCGTCTGGCCCCGCAGCCTTGTGTATGTTGACTTGTTTAAAGGTCTTACTCATGTTGGCTACGGAGAGCGTGATTACACAGTTGTCTGGAACAGCTGATGCTCTCATGCATGCCTCAGTGTTGCTTTCCTCAAAGCGAGCATAGAAGTGATTTAGCTTGTCTGGTAGGCTCGTGTCACTGGGCAGCTCTCGGCTGTGCTTCCTTTTGTAGTCTGTAATAGTTTGCAAGCCCTGCCACATAAGACGAGAGTCAGAGCCGGTGTATTATGATTCAATCTTAGCCCTGTATTGGCGCTTTGCCTGTTTGATGGTTCGTCGGAGGGCATAGCAGGATTTCTTGTAAGCTTCCGGGTTAGAGTCCCGCACCTTGAAAGCGGCAGCTCTGCCCTTTAGCTCAGTGCGAATGTTGCCTGTAGTCCATGGCTTCTGGTTGGGGTATGTACGTACAGTCACTGTGGGGACGACGTCCTCGATGCACTTATTGATAAAGCCAGTGACTGATGTGGTGTACTCCTCAATGCCATCAGAGGAATCCGGGAACATGTTCCAGTCTATGATTTGAGTGTTTGGTCCATAATGTTGCTTGATCGGTGGTTAGGCTATTAGCTGGCCGAAAGTAAGCTACATAAAAAGTGCAATACTGTTAGTATAACCATGTGTTAGTGTGGGTTCACAGTGAATCAATGTAAATCCCTGGAAATTTCTCAGCAACAAAAGAATGATCAAATGAAGATTCTACATCTGAACTTCTCTAGCTTCTTTCTGTGTGACACCTGTTCCAATCCCAGCTAAGTGGTCAGTTTAGTTGAACTGAGTATGTTTTCTGTGTTCTGCTTCGCTCTGTGAAATCAAGACATTGTGGTCTGGCCCTTAGGTGTAATTTTGTTGATGGGCTTCTTATTATGATTTGCTCCAAGGGGACCACATTTTTTACACCCAAGTGGATGTAATAAATGTATCACTAGCCACTTTAAATGATGCCATTTATATCATGTTTACATATCCTACACTACTCATCTCACATGTATATACAATACTATATACCCTCTACTGCATCTTGCCTAAGCCGGTCAGCCATCGCTCATCCATATATTCATATGTACATACTCTTATTCATTCCTTTACACTGTGTGTATAAGGTAGTTGTTGTAAAATTGTTAGATTACTTGTTAGATACTACTGCATGATCGGAACTAGAAGCACAAGCATTTCGCTACACTCGCATTAACATCTGCTAACCATGTGTATGTGACCAATAACATTTGATTTGATTTGATGTTCTGTATAATCTTCATTTAGCAGCATGTTGAACTCCTATTGAACTCATGTTGGTTTGTAACATGGTGAAATGTACTTGTTCCACCCTGCTTAGTTTCTTCTCTATTCTGTTAGTTTGCTACTGACTTGCATCATGCTTGTTAGTTTCTGTTGGCAGGCTGTTTGTTTGGCTCCCAGACAAAAGAGCGTGACTTATTCTGAGCACAGAGCAACTGGCTTTCAGTCGTCAGATAGACTCACAATACTCATATAGAAAAACACACACCCTACTTCCTGAGGCTTATTTATAGAAATACGGACTCAGCTCTGATAACTCCTAAATCCTGGTGTGTGTGGGTGTGTGCGACAGAGAGAGAGAGAAAGAGGGAGGGTGGAAGAGGTAGAGGGAAAGGGAAGGAGGGAATGGGGGCAAGTGTGGTAACACTGCCCTCTTTTGAATCTACTTGACTGCATCTCCAACAAACTGTAGAAACAGAAATAAAGCAATGAACTCTTTTGAGAGAGACAGAGTCAAAAGTAACACAGTCATATGTTGACCGTGTACAATGTTAACAAACACATGTAGAGGACAGTAAGGATGCAGTAGTAATAGAGGCTTGTTGTGAAAGAGGACCTTTGTGGTTTTACCCACAGCTCTTATCACCTTCTCACTGTCTGTCTGCTGTCCCTCCGACCGTGTCACCACGTCACATGCCACGCCAGTGTTCCAAAATTGGCGTGACCTCGTTGTTCATTGCCGATGAGGTGACTGCTGCTGAGAGTGGATGGAGGACGGGCAGCACTGAAATAACCACCAACCCTGCTCTCCTTATCCCTCCACCCTCTTCTCCTCCACTACCCTCCTCCACTACCCTACCCTGCTCTCCTTATCCCTCCACCCTCTTCTCCTCCACTACCCTCCTCCACTACCCTACCCTGCTCTCCTTATCCCTCCACCCTCTTCTCCTCCACTACCCTCCTCCACTACCCTACCCTGCTCTCCTTATCCCTCCACCCTCTTCTCCTCCACTACCCTCCTCCACTACCCTACCCTGCTCTCCTTATCCCTCCACCCTCTTCTCCTGCACTACCCTCCTTCTCTTCTCTCTAAGCAGGAAGCCCAACCACCCAATCAGATCTCATGGTTTTACCAATTTTACTTCACATTCTGACGTTTATCCAAACTTCTCCAAACGTCAAGTTTCTAAGTTAAGGGTTTGCGATGGGGTTAAAACAAAAAAACTAAAATGACTATCTAACACTGGGATTGAAGACAAGACTTTCGGATCTGGAGTCATGGGATTGAACACGAGACCATCAGATCCAGAGTCATGGGATTGAACACGCAAACTTCGCATCCGTAGTCATGGGATTGAACAAGCGATCTTCGGATCCAGAGTCATGGGATTAAACATGCAACCTTCGGATCCGTAGTCATGGGATTGAATACGCAACCTTCGGATCCGTAGTCATGGGATTGAACAAGCGATCTTCGGATCCAGAGTCATGGGATTAAACATGCAACCTTCGGATCCGTAGTCATGGGATTGAATACGCAACCTTCGGATCCGTAGTCATGGGATTGAATACACAACCTTCGTATCCGGTGTCATGGGATAACACCCATCCACCACCCCCGTCCACAACGCCATATCAAAACCCAAGGCTACTTGCAATCACTGTTGCCCCTAGTGGCCGGTTATTAAGGCATTTCACGATGTCCTCAGGACTGTCCAATTTTGAAGTAAATCTTGACCTGCAAGCTGCTCAGGTGTTACCGGTTTGGGTTAGGATCCATTACCCTGGTCTGCGCACACACACACACATGTACGTACGTACGCACACACATACACACACGGTCTTGTACAACTAACCTTGTGGGAACACAAAATTCAGTCCCATTCAAAATCCTATTTTCTCTAACCCCTAACCCTAAACCTAACCCTAACTCTTACCCTAACTCTAACCTTAACCCTTAACCTAACCTTAACCCCAAAACCTAACTTCAACCCCAAAACCTAACCTTAAGCCTAAACCTAATTCTAACCCTAACACTAATTCTAACCTTAACCCTAAATCCAAAAATAGCATCTGACCTTGTGGGGACTAACAAAATGTCCCCAGTTGGTCCAATTTTTGTTTGTTTACTATTCTGGTGGGGACTTCTGGTCCCCACAAGTATAGTTAAACACGTCCACATGCACGCACAGCCACACACACACACCGGTCTGTTCCCTGACCCTTGCAGTCTGATGGACAGGTCTGATAAAGTCATATCACTCATGATGAGGAGAAAGAGAAGGGTGCTGAAACTGTAGACCTTGCTAATTAGCTGACTGGATGGAGGGAGAGATAGAGGGATAAAGAAATGAGGGATGGAAGATGGCAAATCAAAAGGAGGGAGGCTTTATTGACTGTGTTGGTTATTTATTCATAGGAAGGTTGAGGGGAAGTTTAAGAATAACACTGGGATATTCTGGGACTGAACACACCACCCTCGGAACCGGAGCTTGCGGCTTACGCCCATCTGTCATCCCCGTCCACAGCGCCCTAGCATAATCCAAGCACTTGTTTGAAACAGCGCTCACTGTTGTCCTTAGTGGCCAGTTTTGAAGTCATCTCCTGACGTCTTGCATACCTGGAAGGACGTCTAATTTCGCAGTGGATCTTGAGCGACCTGGTTGAGGGGGAGGGAGGCGACAGCAGGAGAGGATGGGGATACGGGGTGGGGTGCAGTAAGTCTAGCCGGTTATGGAACGAAGGAGAGACGGGGCTAAAGAGGGGGATCGTTTTCAGGCTCCTGGGGACGTCAGGATTGGCATGGCACCATTCCGCCCACCCGACTTAAAGAGTCTCAGGTAACAACACTCTCATGGGCTACATAATCACCCTGCTGTTTCTCTGTCTGTCTGTCTCCAAAGGGACCATCTGGGGAGAGAGAGAGAGAGAGAGAGAGAGAGAGAGAGAGAGAGAGAGAGAGAGAGAGAGAGAGAGAACAAACACAGGCAGACACATATCCTATCCTGACTATATAAATCCTTTGAGAGGGGAAGGTTTCACACAAAAACACAGAGATACACAAACACACACACACACACACACACACATACACACATACACATATCTCTGAGGGTCCTCTCCCTTTGTTGCCGTAGTGACTGACACTCCTATCCCCGTGGAGATCATAGGATGGACACCGTGATTATCAGCTCACCGTGGTAACCGAGACACCTCTAATCCCATAATAATCCTTCAGTCAACACAGGAGTATCCTGACCCCCTCTTTCTCTCACGTGCACACACACCTCCCCTAACATGACAAAAGCAGCAGAATTACTACTATGTGTGTACGTAGATCAAGAAAAATTGCTTCTTTGAGTAATAATAAAATATCATAGCAACAATTGAAATATAAAGGGTTGAATTGAGAGATGGAGGATCCCTATTTAGGGGGTTTAGGATTAGCATTGAGCCATGCTCACTGTCATCTGCCAAGTCTCTCCACACTTTCCTATGGTCCCATGTCCCAGGTCCCATGTCCAAGCTGACTGCGGCTCTATTTTAGCTCTAGCTATAACCCTAACCTTATCTCTAGCTATAACCCTAACCTTAACTCTAGCTATAACCCTAACCTTAACTCTAGCTATAACCCTAACCCTAACTCTAGCTATAACCCTAACCTTAACTCTAGCTATAACCCTAACCTTAACTCTAGCTATAACCCTAACCTTATCTCTAACTATAACCCTAACCTTAACTCTAGCTATAACCCTAACCTTAACTCTAGCTATAACCCTAACCTTAACTCTAGCTATAACCCTAACCTTAACTCTAGCTATAACCCTAACCTTAACTTTAGCTATAACTCTAACCTTAACTCTAGCTATAACCCTAACCCTAACTCTAGCTATAACCCTAACCTTATCTCTAACTATAACCCTAACCTTAACTCTAGCTATAACCCTAACCTTATCTCTAGCTATAACCCTAACCTTAACTCTAGCTATAACCCTAACCTTATCTCTAGCTATAACCCTAACCTTATCTCTAGCTATAACCCTAACCTTAACTCTAGCTATAACCCTAACCCTAACTCTAGCTATAACCCTAACCTTAACTCTAGCTATAACCCTAACCTTAACTCTAGCTATAACCCTAACCCTAACTCTAGCTATAACCCTAACCTTATCTCTAGCTATAACCCTTATCCTAACCCTAACCCTAACTCTACCATCTAACATAGAACAAACACGCACAAAACCATGAGGGAAACAGAGGGTTTAAATAAGGAACAAATAATTAAGTGATTGGAAACCAGTTGTGTATAAGGAAGACAGAACATAGAAAATGAAAAGTAGATCGGCGGCAGCTAGAAAACCGGTGACGTCGACCGAAGAGGGACCAACTTCGGCTGAAGTCGTGACACCTACACATACAGTGGGGCAAAAAAGTATTTAGTCAGCCACCAATTGTGCAAGTTCTCCAACTTAAAAAGATGAGAGAGGCCTGTAATTTTCATCATAGGTACACTTCAACTATGACAGACGAAATGAGAAAAAGAAATCCAGAAAATCACATTGTAGGATTTTTTATTTATTTATTTGCAAATTATGGTGGAAAATAAGTATTTGGTCAATAACAAAAGTTTATCTCAATACTTTGTTATATACCCTTTGTTGGCAATGACAGAGGTCAAACGTTTTCTGTAAGTCTTCACAAGGTTTTCACACACTGTTGCTGGTATTTTGGCCCATTCCTCCATGCAGATCTCCTCTAGAGCAGTGATGTTTTGGGGCTGTCGCTGGGCAACACGGACTTTGAACTCCCTCCAAAGATTTTCTATGGGGTTGAGATCTGGAGACTGGCTAGGCCACTCCAGGACCTTGAAATGCTTCTTACAGCCACTCCTTCGTTGCCCGGGCGGTGTGTTTGGGATCATTGTCATGCTGAAAGACCCAGCCACATTTCATCTTCAATGCCCTTGCTGATGGAAGGAGGTTTTCACTCAAAATCTCACGATACATGGCCCCATTCATTCTTTCCTTTACACGGATCAGTCGTCCTGGTCCCTTTGCAGAAAAACAGCCCCAAAGCATGATGTTTCCACCCCCATGCTTCACAGTAGGTGTGGTGTTCTTTGGATGCAACTCAGCATTCTTTGTCCTCCAAACACGACGAGTTGAGTTTTTACCAAAAAGTTATATTTTGGTTTCATCTGACCATATGACATTCTCCCAATCCTCATCTGGATCATCCAAATGCTCTCTAGCAAACTTCAGACGGGCCTGAACATGTACTGGCTTAAGCAGGGGACATGTCTGGCACTGCAGGATTTGAGTCCCTGGCGGCGTAGTGTGTTACTGATGGTAGGCTTTGTTACTTTGGTCCCAGCTCTCTGCAGGTCATTCACTAGGTCCCCTGTGTGGTTCTGGGATTTTTGCTCACCGTTCTTGTGATCATTTTGACCCCACGGGTGAGATCTTGCGTGGAGCCCCAGATCGAGGAAGATTATCAGTGGTCTTGTATGTCTTCCATTTCCTAATAATTGCTCCCACAGTTGATTTCTTCAAACCAAGCTGCTTACCTATTGCAGATTCAGTCTTCCCAACCTGGTGCAGGTCTACAATTTTGTTTCTGGTGTCCTTTGACAGCTCTTTGGTCTTGGCCATAGTGGAGTTTGGAGTGTGACTGTTTGAGGTTGTGGACAGGTGTCTTTTATACTGATAACAAGTTCAAACAGGTGCCATTAATACAGGTAACGAGTGGAGGACAGAGGAGCCTCTTAAAGAAGAAGTTACAGGTCTGTGAGAGCCAGAAATCTTGCTTGTTTGTATGTGACCAAATACTTATTTTCCACCATAATTTGCAAATAAATTCATAAAAAATCCTACAATGTGATTTTCTGGATTTTTGTTCCTCATTTTGTCTGTCATAGTTGAAGTGTACCTATGATGAAAATGACAGGCCTCTCTCATCTTTTTAAGTGAGAGAACTTGCACAATTGGTGGCTGACTAAATACTTTTTTGCCCCACTGTACACCCTGTTTTGAATGGCAGGTGAGAGAGGCCACATACTCTGGTTAAAGATCCTTCACTGTCTGACCCCTGACCCTTAACCATTGACTCACTCTGAAAAATCTCAAATGACATCCACTCTTTGGGGCCATTGAATGAGGCCATTGAGTGATAATCAGCATGATCTTATATAATTACTAATGACACTTATGAAGTGTCCATGTATTTTCAGTTGGAGGTTCGAAGTGTAATAAGGGCTTCATTATTGGGTTAATTGATTGGTACTCAGAAGAAGCCTAGGTCACCAGCCTCCGCCATTGATTATGATCATTATCAGTCTGAAGAGTCATTCCTCTCCACTGTAATATGCTAATTGCTTAATTGATTGGTTGATTAATTGGATCGGCATGGGAGTGATGCTCTTGTCTTGTTCTCACTCTTGTCCAGTTGTTGTCACCCCAGACTAAACTAGAGTGGTTGTAGTGTTGTGTACTCATCCATTCGTCTCTCAGTCCGTTTATCTGTCCATCCATCCGTCCATCTATCCATCTGTCCGTCCGTCGGTTCGTCCATTCATCCATCACCTCATCTCAACCAGGGCAACTCCACACTTAGGTTTCCATTTACAGTTTTTTACAATCACTTTGGCACTAATTTCAGAACCTTTTTGTGGTCATTTTTCAAAACTCTAGACACAAAACTCAAAATGGTCATCACTTGTAACACAGGCTGTCCAATGTTCAAAACATGGCATTGTGCATTCATATCTTTAAAGAAACCTTGCACTTGCAGAACCATTGGTTCAAATAACTAACTTATCATGAAATACCATAGGAACATTCATTTAGATCACCCACACACAAGATACCGATAGTTTCACTGTGTAGTTGTTCGTTCAATCATTAAATATTGTAGTACAAAATATGTGATACATGTTTCATTATGGTACTAGATGTAAAGTGCATCACTGTAAAAGGACTAGTAGAGAGAATACTACAGACACAGTGGAATCATTGAACAAAATCTGAAATGCATTGATGAAGTACAAGAAAATCACAACATAGGTTTCTTTGAATCAAAGCAAAAATAATTAGCTACAAAAAAAAAAGAAAATTACAGTAAAACATCAACTGCAGTGTTCCTCACCTGGCTTACTGTAAAAAGCAGAACAAAGGATTGATTACTGTACTTCTATATTTCCATCAACCCTGTCTTGTGGATTTGGCCACAGGTTCTCATCCACATCACAATGGATGTTTTCATTAGCCAAACATCTTGGGAAGAATCTTCAGGCATGGCGAATCCAGGCCTGACACTGGTCTGCCGTGATGTCATTGCATGCATCATCCATGGCCTGGAGAAGGGTGGCTTGTTCGTGAGGGCGTCTATCATATACCTTCCACCTCCATGTGGAGAAACATTAAGGAAAGGAGAGTATGGGGGTAAGTACAGGGTGGTAAATTGTGGATGGTCCTGAAACCATGCTTGCACCATTTGAGCATGGTGGAACCTGACATTATCCATCACAATGACATAGGTCACGCCATCAGCTCTACAGACCTGATTTAGCTCATCAAGGAAGGTTACAAGGAGAGCAGCATTATATGGTCCACTACGAGGTCTGCTTCCCACCACATCATCTTCTGATATAGCCGCACACATGGTGATGAAACTGAACATACCTGAACATACTCAGTCCTCAGTTGCTTCACTCTGTCTGCATGTCTTTCAGAAGGCTCAGGGTATAGCTGTTTTAGAGACACCTGGTGCCTTTTCAGCATGCCTGGAATAGTCAGCAAACTTATGGCTTCCACATTGTTGAACATGTCGTCATTGTCCAAGATGTGCTGCCGAATTTCTGAAAGGCGAATTTCTGGCCCGAACCAAATTGACCACAGCCCGCTCTTGTTGGTCAGTCAGAATTTTGCCTCTTCCTCCCCTATTTGGCCTAGTCTCCATTCTGTTGGGAGAATTACAGTAAGAACACATTTAGTCACATCACCTACTGTGTGGTACACATTGGCATGCAGTATACAGTCATTTGACAATTGAGAGTAGCCTAATGTTTAGTGCATGCTGAAGACTTACCGGTTCTCATTGCAGAAAGTTCTGATGATTGAGGCCACGGTCGATCTTCTGAGGTTTGGTTGAATCATTGTAGCTGCCTCAGTCTTTGTCATGCCATGATTTACGACATGGTCTACAACTATTGCTCGGATTTCATTGGACACTCTTTGCTGTTGCTGCCTCTGTCTCGGTCCATGGCCTTGTCCTCTACCACGCCCCCCCCCCACGACCACCTCTCAGAAGGGGTGCTTGGGTACTTGTCCCACCACGTCTTCCTCGTCTTCCTCCTCCCACTGTTGACCTCTATTGTGACCTGGATCACCTGCCGGCTCCATGTTATCGCTGTGTTGTTGTAGGTGGATACCACTCATTTCACTATATACTCGTACCACAATGTGAAATCAATCATCACTAACGAGTTGGCAGTATTGGAAAAGCAATTACAAGGCCTGCATACGTACACTCACTGGTCACTTTATTAGGTACACCTGCGTGTTAACGCAAATAGCCTGCTTCTTTGAACAGCAAATCATGTGGCTGCCTGCAACTCAATATATAGAGTATATAGAGTAGAGAGCTTTAGTTGTTGTTCAACCAAACATTAGAACAGGCAAGATGCGTAATCTAAGCAACTTTGACCATGGTATGATTGTTGGTACCAGACATGGTGGTTCCAGCATCTCAGAAACAGCTGCCCTCCTGGGATTTTTACACACTACAGTCTCTAGAGTTTACAGAGAATGGTGCGATAAACAAAACACATTCAGTGAGCGGCAGTTCTGTGGGCAAAAACACCTTGTTAATGAGAGAGGTCAGAGGAGAATGTCCAGACTTATTCAAGCTAACAGAAAGGCCACAAATGCTCAAATAACAGCCATTTAAAACAGTGCTGTACAGAAGGGCATCTCTAAACATACAACACCGTGAATAATTCGGTTACTGATCATTTTGATCAGTTGTATCAATTGGTAATACAGGTGATTTTAGTTCAATGAACAAATGATCTTAGCTTTATGTGTATTGTATCCAAGCAATTGGAAAAAGTGTCCAGAGTTTTGAAAAATTAGCATTTTGATCCTCGGTTCTGAGTTTTGAAAAACAACATGGAGGTTCTGAAATTAGTGCCAAAGTGATCATAAAAAACTGTAAAAGCAGTTTCCTTTTTCTTTGAGGAACTCAGGGTCTTTTGGTGGTGAAGAGACTACTGGCTTCTTCTGAAGCCCGAGGACGTCACTGAATGTCACACAATTTAACAAGTTGCTTCAGCCAGACAAAAACACTACAGGGAGAACAAAGAGTGGTGTGCCAGTATATATATGTGTGTGTGTGTGTGTGTGTGTGTGTGTGTGTGTGTGTGTGTGTGTGTGTGTGTGTGTGTGTGTGTGTGTGTGTGTGTGTGTGTGTGTGTGTGTGTGTGTGTGTGTGTGTGTGTGTGTGTGTGTGTGTGTGTGTCTGTATGTGTATATATATGTGTGTGTGTGTGTGTGTGTGTGTGTGTAAGCTTTTTTATGTGAATATGGTAATGATGCAGGCTGGGGTTAGAGAGTTCGGGGTGAATAATGACAATGTGGTCAGTGTTGGGTGAAATCTACTGTATAGGTTAGTGCTTGTTTTGAAATTCTTTGCTCTCCGTTCTATTATAACTATTGTTTTCACATTTTACAGAACTCTGTGATCTATATTGCATAACATGTAGGACATTTAAAAACAAGAACTACAAGCAATAGAGATACATCTCTCTGTCAGAGCCACTGTCACTGCATCATTTACCCTCCAGCACAATCATGTTTTCACCGCACACATACAGCATGTCAAATCTCCAGTCTTCACAGTTCCAGCATGAGGAGAAATCATAAAAAATCCAACCAACTTGTCAACATGTCTCTCAGAAAAATAAAGCAGTTTTTGTGTGTGTGTGTGTGCGTTTGTGTGTGTGTGTGTGTGTGTGTGTGCGTTTGTGTGTGTTCGTGTGCGTATTTCAGATATCTCGGTATCTTTCTTTCTGGTACAGGATGGGAAGCCATCTTAATATGGGTCCTTTGCAGCCTTGCGCAGACAGAAAGGCCTGTCTCTCTTTTGTTTTCAGGGGGAAATAATCGAGTTTCAAGCTCCATCTTTGTGTAGAAACCATGTTTTCTTTATATCCATTTGAACAAAACTGTCCACCTTTAATATCAGAACATGGAGCAGAAAAAGACAACTAGACTGCCCTGCTCATGATATTGCTGTCTGTCTGTCTATTCATTTGATCAATTGCTCAATATATTTAACAACATATTATAACACATTTTCCTCTCACAGGTTGTGCCCACTCTGTCTTAGGATGGTGGAGACAGAACAATTAAATCCTCCTAAGACTTGAAACAATGGCAGGAGGGTATAGGGTTAGAATTATATTTCCTGTGGGCCTCCCGAGTGACGCAGCGGTCTAAGCACTACATTGTAGTACTTGAGGCGTCACTACAGACCCGGGTTCGACAGCAGGCTCTGTCACAACCGGCTGTGATCGGGAGTCCCATAGCACGCCGCACAATTGGCCCAGTACTGTCTGGGTTAGGGGAGTGTTGTCCGGGTTAGGGGAGGATTGTCTGGGTTAGGAGAGGGTTGTCTGGGTTAGGGGAGGGTTGTCCGGGTTAGCGGAGTGTTGTCCGGGTTAGGGGAGGGTTTGGCCGGGGGGGGCATTACTTGGCTCCCTGCGCTCTAGTGACTCCTTGTGACGCGCTGGGCGCCTGCAGGCTGACTTTGTTTGTCAGTTGGACAGTGTTTCCTCTGACACATTGGTGCTTCTGGGTTAAGTGGGCGGGTGTTAAGAAGCGCAGTTTGGCGGGTCATGTTTTGTAGGACACGTAGCAGCCGAGCCCAGGCAGAACTTCAAGCTTTTCAAGTGCTCAGAACAAGTTCCTTGTAAGAAAGTTCAGGACAGAAAGAGTCAACAGAAGTGTGGAGAAAGGAGGGTTGGAGTAGGACAAGAAGAAAGACCCCTCAGAGGATTGAGACGCACCTGCTGTTTTCATGCCTGTCGGTGTGTGTGTGCATGCGATCACATAATTACCTGTGATTGATGGAGTTGAATATGAAACCATGCCTTGAGCCATCCTCTGGGCAGCGTATTGTAAGTGGAGAGGTCTGGAACCTGAGATAACCTAGACAGGTAATAGCATCACACCATCTCAATTAAACAGGCCTTCGAACAGACATATACTGTACACACACTTCAAACCAGAAACAAAAGCACGTTATATTTATATATTTGACCCATATCTGACGGACATAAAGAGAGACTTTGTACATTTTTAAGTGTTCCATTCTCTCTGGTTCAGAACTCAATGTGGATCCTTTATTTTGCTTAAACAGTCATTTCCTTCCCTGAAACAGTCATTTCCTTTCCCTAAACAGTAATTTCCTTTCCTTAATAAACAGTTGTTTCCTTTCCTTAAACAGCGTACAGTATCACTCACTCATGTTCATACTCTCTGCTTCTCTCCTAGGTTGATCTGTACACTGCTCTGTTCCTCTGGGGAAGATGAATAGCTGTACTAGCACACTGTACACTCTGAATGAGACAGATG
Source organism: Brachymystax lenok tsinlingensis (assembly GCA_030435695.1). Taxonomy (NCBI): domain Eukaryota; kingdom Metazoa; phylum Chordata; class Actinopteri; order Salmoniformes; family Salmonidae; genus Brachymystax; species Brachymystax lenok. The sequence goes on from CM059781.1 coordinate 12,220,797, forward strand.
TGAGAAGAAACAGAAATGCTTCAAACCAAACATCTGCTGAAGGGAAGAGAGCCCTCACTTATAAGACACCCATCTCCACATCTCATCCCCTCGTCTCATTTATCCCCATTTCCAAGACAGATTCATATTTATTCACCCTTCCCCCTGTGTGTGTGTGTGTGTGTGTGTGTGTGTGTGTGTGTGTGTGTGTGTGTGTGTGTGTGTGTGTGTGTGTGTGTGTGTGTGTGTGTGTGTGTGTGTGTGTGTGTGTGTGTGTGTGTGTGTGTGTGTGTGTGTGTGCGCATTGGATTGGAGAAGTGGTTTATCCATAAATCTCCATTTTGGAAAGATAACTCTTCGTGTGGTTGTTTGTTTAATGTGTTTTCCCAGAAGTGGTTAGATTCTATGGATTCTTCAATTACATTGAGCTGATTTCTGACGTGCTGTTCCTTCTTTTTCCGTAGTGTATTTCTGTATTGTTTTAGTGATTCACCATAGTGAAGGCGTAGACTTGGTTGGATAGGTTTATCAATTTCTTTGTTGTTAATTTTCTTAGGTTGTCTGCTTGACATTTTTCAATTTTAATTGGGAAGCTGAAAGGTCAAATAGGCTTTCTACTGCCAAGTTTACACCTTCACTATTACAGTGAAATGTTTTGTCCAGAAAGTTGTCTGAAAGGGATTGAATTTGTTATTGCCTAATTGTTTTTTGGTTGGTTTACACACTACTTTCCTTCCATCTATAGCATTTCTCAATATTATTCAGTTCCTTTGGATTTGATGCCTCATGATTGAGTATTGCTCTGTTCAGGTAGACTGGGATTTTGCTGTGGTCTGATAGGGGTGTTAGTGTGCTGACTGTGAACGCTCTGAACACATTGTGGGCCTGGAAATGGTTGATCTCCCCCTCTAGGATGGAGAAGCTGACATTGTTAAGGTATGGGGCTTCTATTGGGGGGATATAGGTAGCACACAGGAGGATATTTTTCTCTAGAGTGGGTTAGGTCTGCTCTACAATGTATTAGCATACCCCCTGAGTCTCTTCCCTGCTTCACACCTGGTAGTTTTATGGATAGGACTACCAGCTCTCTGTAACTTAGAGGGCAACCAGTGTGTCTGTCTCCTCTATACCATGTTTCTTGTAGGATGACAATGTCTGTATTTCCAATTTCTTTAGTGTAGTCTGGGTTCCTGCTCCAAAGGCAGATGACCTTAGACCTTGTATACTCCAGGATGAGATAGTAAAATGGCCCGGACCATTACAGTAGGTGTGAGCAGATCATGTTGAGCATCTGATACAGACCTCTTAGGTCGCAGGATGGGGCTTAGGGGGGTGTATTAGTGGGGGTTGGGCCTGTTGCTCTGCTCATGGGGGCAGAAGGGGCATTTTGTAGGTCTGATCTGGGGGGCCTATATAGGGTGTGGCCAGCGTTTGTTTGGGGTGGTCTCAGCTGGTTGGGTTGTGGCTGGTGATGCTGTGGTCTGGGTGTAGGTCCTCTTGGCGTGGGTTCTCTCGATGCAGGTCCTTCGGGAGGGTGTCTCGCTGGTCTGGCAGGGGTGTCCGTTCCTCGGTTGCTCCTGTGTGAGGTGTTGGGACTCTCTCTCTTTCTCCGTATCTCTCTTTCTTTTTTTCTCTCTCTCTTTCTTTTTCTCTCTCTCTTTCAGTTCAATTCAATTTGCTTTCTTGGCATGACATACTGTAATAATGTACGTATTGCCAAAGTTAACTTTTGAGATTTACAATATTAACATAATTAAAATAATAATAGTCCATATTGTCAAAGGGACAACAGTAACAACAAAAATAGCCATACATTGAACAATAACAACAACAATAAGCATAGAGGACATGTGCAGGTTTGTTGGTCTGTCAGACACTGTCCCTCATCTTATGGCAGGCAGCAATGTAGTGCGCTGCCAACCCGCAGTTCTCTGCGTCCTCCCCCAACAAGACAGGTAGCCTATCTTAATCAGAGAGGTCTTTGAAACCTTGAATAAGAGTTTCAAATTTGGGGAAATGACACTGTCATGACTTTCACTGCTGGGTGAGGATCAAAGAGAGCCTCTCTCCCACCAGAGAGGAAGGGGAAGTGGGCTGGTTCTAGGACTTTAACGACCAGTCATAAACTTTCTCTCTCGTGCACGGCAGTATGGAGAAGACAACATTTTTTTAAGAATCTGCCGCCAAAACTCCAACATCCAAAAGTAGATAATGAAACAATATTTCTTCATAAAGAATGTGGGAAATGTTTGGTGGGGATCCAAACAATAATCAGGTCAAATCATTGTTGTTTTGTGATATTATTAAGGACAGTATAACTAAATAACTGTATCTCTGAAAGTGTACGCATTCAAAGGGTCAGGTTTACATCTGAATGTTGTAAAACTTATATGATTAAATGTGAAACTCTTTGTGAGAAGATGAAATGTGGTTTTAGCAGTCTAAATGAGATAATTGTTTTTATATCAACTTTTGCCAAGGCAGTAACCACGCCCATGTGAGCACAGACATTGTGGCAATGTGATAGAACTGCCCTCCAAAGCAAGGGCATAAAAGGAGTCCAAATGAAATTTACATTAGAACAGAAAACGTGGAGCGGTGCCTTCTCGTTGAAATGGTTGCAATTTAAATACATACCAGTACATTGCCAGGTTGCTGACTAATATTATAATGATATATTCTAATATTCTTCTGTTAATTCGGGAAACGGTAACTCATTAAACAAACTTTTTCTGTGGTGCCCCAAGATTTCTAATGAGTTAATTGTTACATGATTAATTTAATCACATAATAATTAAACATAGTTCATTGATTTTGATATAATATCATCTAATCACATTAATGAAAGTCACATCATGACAACACTCTCTGATTGTTTTATATATTATAATTTTTTCTCCAGGAAATGCAGTTATGTCTCGGGTTCTGCTGTGGTGCAGTGGTTGCACAGCCTTTCCTCTACAGGGAGGGAGCCAGGTTTTCCTGTGTCTACCCTTCTTAATGGCAAGACTGTGCTCACTGAGCCTGTACTTTGTCAAGGTTTTTTGAGGGTTTTGATCAGTAACCATTATCAAATAGTTAGCCACGGTGTACTGTAGATTTAGGGCCAGATAGCACTGCATTTTGCTTTGTGCTTGTGCTTGTGTTTCCCAATAAGCAATGTAGTTTTGTTGACTGTGTTGTAATTTGGTTTATTCTGATTGATTGGATGTTCTGGTCCTGAGGCTTCCTTTGTGTTAGTAAAACAGGTTTGTGAACTCAGCCCCAGGACCAGCTGGATGAGGGGACTCTTTTCTTTGCTCAGCTCTTGGCATTGCAGGGCTTGGTAATGATATGAGAGGGGGTCACTGTATTTTAGATGTTTCCAAAACGTAATTGCTCTTTTTTGAGTTTTTATTATTAGTGGATATTGGCCTAATTCTTCCTGCGTGCGTTGTTTGTAGTTTTCCTCTGGACATGTAGGAGAATCTTACAGAACTCTGCATGCAGGGTTTCTCTCTCCGTTCATTCACTGCCTCATTAAGGAGTCAGTTGAGCTTATTTTTAAACCTAATTGTAGTGCATGCAGTACTCTATATATGTTGAACCAATTGAGAACTTTGTTCTAATTCCCTGAGATCTGGATCTTCTCTGGAAATTCATTATTTCTGTCTTTTTGGGGTTTACTGCCAGGGCCCAGGTCTGGCAGTACTGCTCAAGTAGGTCCAGGCTCTGCTGTAGGCCATGTACTGTGGGTGACATCAGGCACAGGTCATCTGCAATGAGCAGCCATTTAACCTCTGAATTGTGGAGACCAACACCAGGGGCTGACGATTTTTCTAGAACAGTGGCCAATTCGTTGATCTAAATATTGAAGAGTGCAGGGCTCAGATTGCAACCCTGGCAATCTTTCTCTCTCTCTCTCTCTCTCTCTCTCTCTCTCTCTCTCGCTTTCTCCTTCTCTCTCGTTTTCTTTCTTTCTCTCTCTTTCTCATTTTCTTTCTCTGCCTCTCTCTGTCTCGCTCTTGCTCTCTGTCTTAGCCATTAGCTCCTATCTTTATGTTTGAAACTGTCTCGTTAACTAGCCGTATGTGACGCTGACACACACAAACACTCACGCACACACACTCACACACATAACACCTGGTGTAGACATGGCAGGATTAGCGTGTTGTATAAGCTGATTTCTGTGATGAACACGTGTTCAGTCACTCTGTCTGCCTATGTCACAATGTCATTCTCATTTTGCTACCACAAATGTGTGTGTGGGTGAGTGTGTGTGTGTATGCGTTCATGTGTGTGTTGGAGGGGTGAGGGGGCACAAAAGCCATAGAGAGAACTTGGCAGAGTCCCCTCTCCCTCTCGCTTCATCGCTCAGCTCCATCCCAAATCCTATTTAGCAGTGCCAGGCATTCTCTCCCTGGGATCTCCACAGCTCCTGTCTCCAGACGCAGCTTTAAGTCCCTCTCCTGGCACCCAATTTGGGCTTGGAGGGGAGCGGGACGGGGTGCCCAGCACCACTGCCAACAACACAGACACACACCTATTATCATTACCCATGCTACATGGTCCTTCCATGTTCACTTACACAAAGTCACTCACAGCCTCACTAGGTTTCTGAAACATACCTAAAACCAACAGTCACAAAGTCACTCACAGCCTCACTAAGACAAAGTCACTCACAGCCTCACTAGGTTTCTGAAACATACCTAAAACCAACAGTCACAAAGTCACTCACAGCCTCACTAGGTTTCTGAAACATACATAAAACCAACAGTCACAAATGGCAGTTTAGCTTTTTTCATAAGGAATCTTGTTCTGGAGGTAGCTCTGCAGAGTGATCACTAGCTGGCACAGCCACAAAGTCATGAAATCATATTTTAAACCTAGCCCTTACCTTAAACATAATCTTAACCACACTACTAACCATAACATTAAATAAAAAAGCTACAAAATAATGCATTTTTACTTTGCAGCTGGCCTATCTAATGCAGCCAGATCACCCATGATACAAGTCAGCATTTGATATCCATCGAAGTCTGAATATGTAGAAACTGGCCACTAGGGGCAATAGTGAGCACTGTTACTTTCAACTAGGTTTTGTTAAAGCTTCTAGGGGCAATTCCAAAGGTTGCAGGTTCGAATCCAGCAATAGAAAGTAGTTTTTTATATTTTTGTTTTAAGCCTATCCCCAACCTTATCCCAAACCTTAACCCTAACCTTAACCATTCTGAGTTAATGCCTAAATCCATCACAATTTCGAAATTTGACTTTTGAGAAACATGGATGAACGTCTAATTCTGACGTGAGACTGTGAGAGGTGGTTGCAACAAGATGAAATAATCAGTTCTGCCTCCAGAGCAAAACTCATGACAATAAACGTTAACATGTGTTCTGATGAAGGGTTACTGTCTTTCAATCGAACCCTAGTGGATTCACATGAAGCAGTGGATTAGAAAATCTGAAGTATGCATGTTCAACAACATACCACTAGATGACAGCACATACTAATATTTCACCCTGAAAGCTTCCTAATGTGAAGTGAACTTGGACAGAAATCTGTATATAATGACGAGATGTTCATGTTTCCACCCTAACAGTGGGAGTCACTTTGGGCTTATTTTGGACCGATTTTGGCAAGAGTGGAGCCTCTTCCTCTCTGACTTGGACAATCACAGAAAGTCATTGCCTGAACTGTGTGTAACCCTGGACTCTACCCTTCTGGCCTAACAGTCTTGTAACACACGTCTCTTCTTATATCCTCTGATGTCAAGGCTTTTACCAAGGCCATTGTCCACAGTTTCTATTACAGGTGTAGGATCTTAATTTGATCACTCTTTTGTTGCTGAGAATTTTCCTGCACTGCAGGAAATGCAAACATGTAGTGTATTCAAGATTTAAAAAGGCTTCTAAAGTTTGTAATTTCCCAAAAAAGGTTCAACCCTTACAAAATAATGTAAGAATAAAAATGTCCTGTGGCAGAATTATTATTTTCCTACAGTAGCAAACTGGCTCAAATTAAGATCCTACATCTGTAGTCATCCTCTTTCAGATATGGTAATGCTATCAGGGGCGATCAAAGTAGACCTGCTCCTGTCACTACTCCCTAATTACACTCAAAACCTGAACAATGTATGGTTGCCTAATGGCCTAATACATATAAGGAATAAGTGAAAACACTGATACAGTCAGATTTTTTTCAATTTTCCTAGATTAAGGTCAGGGTAGGGTAATCTGATGCTAGATCTGTGATAAAGACAACTAATGACAACTTCTAGCTCTGAAGTTGCCTCCATGTGACCTCTCTCAGATAGATTCAGTCATGGGCAGGTAAACAGCAACGTCTCCAGACACAATCTGAAATGAAAGAGTGAAGCAGGCCACAGTAACCCACCCTGACCCACCTCTAACACTTCTTGTGATGTTAGTTACCCTGTGGCCTATTTCCTGCTAGTCTCTCGTGCGCTACGGTGGTGCCCCCACAATTAGACAGCTAGCGGGCAAAGGAGCATTAGCGCCGACCCATTTCCCACAGTCAGCTGGAGCCACCATGTGCAGTCATCTATGAGATAACCACAGCAACAACCGACAGAACAAACACCCCTCCTTGCTGCTCATTGGACCAAACATGAGGCCCAATCATTCCATTTTATTTGGCCACCTTGCAGTCCAATCCTAGAACACAGATAGCATCTTATCTGAAGTGGTATTAGTTTGTGTTAATATTGGTGCTATGGGGCTGGAAGATAACATTATTAAAGGGATTAAGATAGCTGAATTCATAGAATGATCAGCACCTACAATAGTACTTCTTATGGATGGATGATGGATGGATGGATGATGGGTAATGGATGGATGGATAGATGGATAAATTAATTAATTAATTAATGAACGAATGAACGAATGAACGAATGAACGAATGAATGAATGGTGACCTGTCCTCAGTTTTACAAGCAACACAAAACAATGCAAACAATACATTTCAAAACCACAACACACCTATGTGATGTATGGCTACAAAAGAAGGAAGTGTAATACTCTATTCATCATTAAACATTTATAACCCAGGGGATGAGGGAGATGTAAACAGTGACAGCCAGCGACAGCCAGCGCTAGCACATTAGCGCTGTAACTGCTAGATCACTTATGCATTATTGATAGCGTTGAAGCTAATTGAAAGTCATAACTCCACAAATGAAATGTCTGGGCAGACAGTCAGACACACCCTGGTATTCTGCTGCCAGTGAATCTTCCTCTGGCGGTAGAAGAGGCTTTTTTTAACTGTCTATATGCTCAGCTCTACAAATACATAGTCGTGGGTCTAATGGGAGAGTTGAGTTCTTGTTTACCCTCTGAGCAATCCTCGTAGTCAGGACTCAGGCTGTACACTAGACTAGACTTATTTTACACTTCAGCTTTTGTATAGAGCCATGCTTGTTTTACTCTGCTGCTGTGAGCTCTCTCTCTCGCTCTCTCTCGCTCTCTCTCTCTCTCTCTCTCTCTCTCTCTCGCTCGCTCTCTCTCTCTCGCTCGCTCTCTCGCTCTCTCCCTCTCTCTCTCTCTCTCTCTCTATATATATATATTATTGGCCTTTTATTTTTTTATTTTTGCGCTGTCTCTATGCACACTCACAGGGCCCTACACAATCACACACACACTCACTCCATCATCTGCTCACTCACACACAATATGCACATACATTTATATTGACTCTACACACACTAGAGTACGCTGCTGGTACTGTGTTTATCTTATATCCTGTTGTCTAGTTACCCTTATACATATCTACCTCCATCACTCCAGTATCCCTGCATATCATATTTTTTTTCAAGTATTACGTTGTTATTGATTATTGCATTGTTGTGTTTTGAGTTTGCAAGAAAGTCATTACACTGTACTTGTGCATGTGACATTAAACCTTTAAACGTGAAACTATATACACAGTGCCATGAGAAAGTATTTGCCCCCTTTCTAATTTTCTCAACTTTTGCATAGTTTTGATTATGAATGTTATCAGATATTCAACCAAAACCTAATATTACATAAATGGAACCTGAGTGAACAAATAACACAACAATTACATACTTACAGTATTTCATTTATTTCATAAACTTTTTTTATTTTTTTATTTTATTTAACCTTTATTTAACTAGGCAAGTCAGTTAAAAACAAATTTTGCTACTACTTATTAAAAAATAATAAGTAGTAGCAAAGTTGCTAACGTAAAATTGTCAGTGATGAACCCCCCAACCAACCACCGTCCTTTCGTTTTTGCTTTAAGTAACATTCTGTCTTATGTACCCATACCAAACGTAACATATCGTCCTAATTTGAGAGTCTAGGGTTTACGTTTACTATGTTACGTCTAGTCTATGTTACCAGGCTGTGCATGGCGAGAACAATTTCAATACGCAGGCGCAGCGTAGCGTTTTGACGTATGGAAGCAATGAACCTTTCGCATTTTCTCCCTCCTGATGGAAGAACCATAACAGAGCGAAAAGACAGCGGCACAGGGGGGAAAGACTGATATGAAAGGAGATTTCTAGAAGGACAAGAAGATAAACGCACTCTTGGAACAAACAACCAATGGAAGAGGTGGAAATAAGCTGTTCAAAAGCCCTTGCAAGGATCCGTTTTGCAAACGTTTATTCGTTGTGAAAAGGGACATTCTGGAAACTATGAATCAAGGATAGCAGTACAGTCACATTTAACAGTTGCATGGCTGTCCAAAGCGCAAACATGAAAGGATGACATGGAAATCAGAACAGCCGACTGAACGACCACTGCTTTCTCACGCTCATATAGATGGAGAGACAGTGTTCGTGAACGATGTATGCTGGAGGAGAGAAGAACATTCGGTAGCGTCGGTAAATATCCAAGGAAACTGGAAAGTGGACACAGTAAAGCATAGCTGTTTGGGAGCTGTCAAAAGGATGGATTTTAGCGTGCTACGGAATCTCATCAGTAGATATGTAAGTAGGGGATCGATAAACGCCAGTATGTTTGCGTTGCATTCCAGTAACATCATCTGCAACTGGCATTCTGTTACATATTCGTTACATAGTAACAATGTTGACTTGTTGAAACAGGGACGTGGGTTTTGTAGGTAATTTTTCAGTTGTTTGAATCGGGGGTTTGTGAATGTTTGATGACAAACATGTGATCAAAGGTTTGTCACAGCTAAACAGCAGTCCATTTACAAGCTCTCGCCAGGCTCCGGTAGCCGTAACATATCATCCCGTAGCCGTTTTCGAGCTGAATGTCGAATGTGCCAGAAAGGTCCATACAGATGCATTGGAAGAGTGTGTGGAATAGGAGTACAGATCAATCTGGTTGGTGCATTTATTGTGCTTTTGAAGAACATGCTTTATAGGTTCTTGTTATTTCATTCCCAGAGGCCAGCAACAACACACCTTTTCTAACTGTCTAATCAAACTGCACTTTATTTTCAGTCAGGTGTTGGTGCAGGGCGAGAAAGAAACGCTGCAAGTAATTTCTCTCTCTCACACACACACACACACACACACACACACACACACACACACACACACACACACACACACACACACACACACACACACACACACACATACAGTGAGACATGGTAAAGAGGGTAAAGGTATTTCTAATGGCTAATGATTGACAGTTATTAGTAAGTGTTACCAAAGAGACCAACTAAAAGGGCGAGAGAAAAAGATAGATACCGAAAGAGAAAGAGGCCAACTGAATGCATTCAACTGAAATGTGTCTTCAGCATTTAACCCACCACTTCTGAATCAGAGAGGTGCGCGGGGGCTGCCTTAATCAACATCCACGTCATCGGCGTCCGGGGAAGACAGGGGTTAACTGCCTTTCTAGAGAGAGAGAGTACTTAACACATTAGAAAGAATTAAACGAAAAACAGAGCAAACTGGAATGCTATTTGCCCCTAAACAGAGAGTACACAGTGGCAGAATACCTGACCTCTGTGAATGACCCAAAATGAAGGAAAGCTATGTACAGACTCAGTGAGCATAGCCTTGCTATTGAGAAAGGCCGCCGTAGGCAGACCTGGCTCTCAAAAGAAAACCGGCTATGTGCACACTGCCTACAAAATGAGGTGGAAACTGAGCTGCACTTCCTAACCTCCTGCCAAATGAATGACCACATTAGAGACACATATTTCCCTCAAATTACACAGAAAGAATTCTAAAACAAATCCAATTTTGATAAACCCCCATATATATTGGGTGAAATACCACAGTGTGCCATCAAAGCAGCAAGATTTGTGACCTGTTGCCACAAGAAAAGGTCAACCAGTGAAGAACAAACACCATTGTAAATATAACCCATATGTGACCGACCGGCTCAAATTGGTCTTATGTAGCAAAATTTGAAATTTTGTTTTTTACATTGGATAAAAGTAGAGACTCAAGGTTACAAAATAGTGTATCATACACTACAGTTGAGGAACAATGGGAAAGTAATTTTGCTTTGAAAGTTAATAAACTTGTAAACTCACTTTTGAGAAAATAGAATGTTTTGGTACTACTATTGGAGACCCCTTATTTGTCTACACCCATTCAGCATCGTTCACACCTTCTTAATTAAGCTTCCGTGTCACGCCCTGACCGGTAGGAGCCTTTTATGTCTCCTTTTGGTTTGGTCAGGGTATGATTTGGGGTGGGCATTCTATGTTATAGTTTTTGTATTTCTTTGTTTTGGCTGAGTGTGGCTCTCAATCAGGGACAGCTGTCTATCGTTGTCTCTGATTGGGAACCACACTTAAGCAGCTATTTTTCCCTCCAGCTTTGTGGGAGGTTGACGCTGTTATTTGTGTGTATGCTGTTGGTGCTACACTTATTTGATCGTCGTTTTTGTATTGTGTGAGTTTAACAATAAATATGTTTAACTCAACCCGCTACGCTGCGCCTTGGTCCGTCAATGAAGATCGTGACATTCAGCCCCACCCATCTCTTTAAGGGTTGATCTGAGAGTTATGTCCTAACAACAGCAGTCAAGCACACAAGCTAACTTGCTAGCTACTTCCAGACACAAATGAGAGAACAGCTCACTGAACATTACTCGCACTAGCAGAGCTGGTTAGGCTATTATATTATCCAGAGCGTTGGTGACTGCAACTGTGCTGTCAGATTGTCAGTTTGTTGGCTAGCTTGTTAGCTACTTCCAGACACATAATGAGTTAACACCCCACTCTAACCATTTTACTCACCCTAGCAGAGCTGGTTAGGCTGTTTTTATGTTATCCAGAGCGTTGGTAACTGTGCTGCTAGCAACAATTTAATTAAGCTTTTTTGCCGACGTTTACTGACACCGGCCATATTCAACAGGTGTTGAGCGTTCGTAAATTCATCAGTTATTCTGAGCTCTGGCACACTCAGACGAGAGTGCTCTGAAATCGGAGTAGATGGCCAGACTGAATTTACGTGCGCACCCGAAATGGTTACTTGCATAGTGGAGTCTTTTGTTAAGACATGTAGCTAGCTAGCTAGGTAAACAATGAACCATAATCCCAACTCATGACGTTACTACCCTGCAAGTAGCTAACCAACCAGGTTCAATGTTAGCTAGCTAACATTAGGCTATAGTTAGCCAAGAAAATGTATCTTTCTGTCAAAGTTAGAAATGTGTAATATCTGAAAATGTAGCTAGCTAGACTATCTTACCCGTATACATAATTCATGGATGGATGTGTCTCCTGTCAGATGCCATGGTTGCCCTTAGTTTGAATATGTAATCCAGAGACAGGTGTTTTCTCCATCTCCTTAGCTATCATATTCGAATTCCACTGATTTCGGTACTCCAGAAAGTGGAGAGCAACACGTATGCAATTTTAATACACAATACTTAAAAAAAAAAAAGCGTGTTAGACAGGATTACCTAGACCTTCTGACCAGGTCAAATAGACAAGCGTGCTATATGGCAGACCAATCCAAACTCATCTCTCGGCATGTCCAGCCCACTCATTATCTCAGCCAATCATGGCTAGCGGGAAGGTTGGCTGTCTTTTCCTGTGGCTAAACCTACTAGGCTCGTAATTTAACAATTTTATTCGTATTTACAGATGGCATACAAGTTTGTTAAAGTTTACATGTTCGAGAAGGTATTTCTGCCAAAAAAACGCATTTTGATTAAAAAAAAAGTTTATGTTCAAATGGCTCTCCTGTGAAGTAGTGACCTGTGACATACGCCTAGTTTCCTGAAACGGGTCACATATTTATGTTTAATTATTTTCCCTTTTGTACTTTAACTATTTACACATCATTATAACACTGTGTCAATTCCTTTGAAACGTGTGAGTGTAATGATTACTGTTCATTTTTTGTTTATTTCACATTTGTTTATGATCTATTTCACTTGCTTTGGTAATGTAAACATATGTGTCCCATGCCAATAAAGCTCGTTGAATTGAATTGAGAGGAGAACCGGAGAGAAAGCAGAGCAGGAAATGGTTGTGTTGATGAGCGTCAGTTCCAGTATTACCGGTCAGAGCGCTAATGTCACTGCCATTAACACAGCTGTCTATCTGCACAGACAGGAAGCAGCTGGAAGCTAAAGAGGAACAGTAATAGAAAGCATGCTTCTGACTTCTTTGTCTTAAATTATACCCTATTCCCTACGTAGTGCACTGTCATCAAAAAGGTAGTGAACTATCTTTTTATAACATTTTATTAGAGAGTTGAAAGGTTCACATAGTAATCAGACAGTCAAGCAGAATGGGGTGCGCTATAGGGAAAAGGGTTTGGACTAGCTGTGGTCCTATAGAGAGAGGGTAACAGTTCTCTGGATGTAGATTACGATATTTATTTCAATCTGCCTGCCACGGGGAATCTCTCTAATCAATTGTCTTGTAGGATGTGTATATCTTCCTCTGGCTGCCTCTCTCTCTCTGACTCACTCTGAAACCTGTTAGGTTGTAGTGATCTACAGAAAGAGGAGGCAACCTTGGTCCTCCTGGAGCTGCTGTGTGTGTTTCTGTTTGTAGATAGGTGCTTGACTGATGCCCTACTGGGTGTAATGTCAGGGGAAATCAGATTCACTATCGAGAGGAGTAGAGGAGGCCACTCAGATCACATCTCATCCCTCACTCTCCCTCCCCACTCATCTCTGTATCACCATGGCAACATGCAGTTGAAGTGGCCATCCACTCTTTCCAATATCAGCTTTATCTTCTAGGCTACAGGTATGCACTCCAGAAAGGTGTTGAAATGTGGTCTAGAGGTGTTTACTATGTCTTGATGACATCTTCATGTTGTTCTAGTGTTGTTATGGACTTATGTGCTCAGCTACTGCCACTGCCCATCTAAGGTGCTCCTGGGAATCCTGTATCTTATCATAGGGGTGTGGAGCATCCAGCTGGATGTGTCTCTTAGCAAATTCACACAGACCTCAAAGCAGCATGTCAAATCATCACATGACTGTGTGTGCGGTGCACTGCAGTAGCGGTGCGTGGGTACAACACCCCCAAAAAGCCATTTTACATCTATGTGTTGTGATAATTGCGTTTTTTTCTCTATAACCTGTTAGTTAACATGTGACCGTGATATATAAGGCCTAACAGCAGAGACATTAAGAAGAGACAGAATAAATTCAACCACACCTTTGTTGTATTACAAAACCAGATAGCAACCTCTGTCCAGTGAAGTCCACAAAGCATATTGCATGTACAGTAACAGACAGTTACATGACCTACAGCAAGGTCAAGCAAGTTAATGTTTCCGACATTTTTGGACCACTAAACAATTATTGATTTAGAACCAGAGTTACAGCAAGTCACAAAGAAAACAGGAGCTGCCTCCACTAATTCCAGCACTATTTCAACATCATCAAATCACCTCTGCTTAGTCTAATACAGTGACAACTAAAAGATACCAAAAACAATTTAGTCCAATCAACATAAGCTAAGTATGTGGCTGTCCATGGTACTGATTTCTGTGTGTGTGCGCGTTCATGAAAGTAGAAAAACATGTTGACTCACCCGACTTGTAGAGAAACGCCAATGCCATACTCATCTCTTTCATGTTGATGAAACGGTCTATCACTCTGTCGTACAGTACACTCTTTTATTTTTGTTGTCCTAGGCTACCTGGCTAAAATGTTTGCTCGCTAGTCTAACTTCCATTCATGGGCAACGTTAGCTAGTTAACATTACCCTTCTACATCTAGCTACATATTGAACTTCCATCCTCTCAGGCCAGGGGCACAACAATGTAGGAATTAATGGTTGGAGCAGAATCGCTGTTATAATCATAGGCCAGTGCAGAGAATTTAAGTAAAACCACAAGTCCAAATCCCTATCTCCATCCATGTCTAATTTAGGAAAGGGACAATTTTGGCTAGCTAGCCACCGGAGGACAACAACACAACAAGATGCAACAATTATTTTCTGCCAATGACGTATGTTCTCAATGAGTTTGATAGGAGTCACTCCAAATCCAAGCTGGCTTCCCTTGACACTTATATTTTGGTGTGTCAGGACCATTCATAGTTGAGCTCGCTCAGTTTAGCACAACGCTGATTGGCACATTTAAAAAAAAATAAAAAAATAATCAAGGGAGGCCAAATGCTCGTTGGCTTCCCTTTCCTTCAATGCTACGGGCAGAAACAATGTCATACTCGTTTGGACCAGACAGCAACAGATAGATGGCGTACAAGTAGAGAGACAGAAGGGCGCTGTTTCACTCGCTCGGATGCTTTCTTCTGTGAGATACATTCAGCCTCTTGCGAATTGCAGGAAAATTATAAAACACAGAGAGACGAAAGTTAAATCATTGTATTTTTTTATATTTTTCTTGGTCAATTTTTTTGGGGGAAGCCTGGCTTCTCTTGGCATCCATGAATACACGCCACTGATGCACTGCTTTTTTTTAACGTTTGTTAATTTTAACCCTCCAATGTGCATGAACCTCTCCCTCCAGACTACTACAGAAGGAAAACAGTAAGACAATGTATTGCTAATTATGTCTATTTCCAGAACAGCCGGCTCAACTATAGCCTCTTCTTGTTCTTTTCTGTTAAACGACCCCCTACGGTTCCAACCTTATATAACTGGTTTAGGGTTTCAACTGAGCTGGTGGTGGGAATGGATGCTTGACTGTGTGTGAAAGTGATTGTTTGAGTAGATGTCACTTAGTGTGTGTAACGCTGTGTGTCATGGGCCCCTTTTTGCATGTGTGTGTGTGTAAGTGTTAGCGTGTGTTGTGTGAGTGTGTGTGTGATTGTAAGAGTTCAAGTACGTGTTAGCAGTGTTGTGTGAGTGTCTAAGTGCGTGTTAGCGTGTGTTGTGTGTGTGGTGTTGGGTCCACTCCCTCCTGTAGCATGTTGCTTTGTAGGCTGGTAATAATAGAAGTGGTATATTGCCTGCCTGCTGTTGACTGGTGCTGGGCAGAGAGAGGTGTGTGTGTGTGTGTGAGAGGGTGAGAGGAGTTGATGAGAGGTGGGGGAAGGGTGAGGGGGAGGAGATGTTGAGAGGAGGAGTGCAGAGGCTTTGTTTGGTTTAGTGTGGCATCTATTCACTTTACAGCTGTGGCCGGGCTGTGGTGTGGCCGGGCTGTGGTGTGGCCAGGCTGTGGTGTGGCCAGGCTGTTGAGATAATTTCCTTTTAAATTTCTAGCGAAATGTAAAATGTTCCTGTTTTTATTAATTTAATAGAGTGAGTTAGGTCTGCTCTATACCAAATTAGCATACCCCCTGATTCCTGTGTGTGTCTGTGTCTGTGGGGGGGGACACTGTTCATTTTGTTTATTGTCTATTTCACTTGCTTTGGCAATGTAAACATATATTTCCCATGCCAATAAAGCCTCTTAAATTGAATTGATAGACAGCGGGAGACGGACAGCGGGAGACGGACACAGAGACACAAATCTAAAAGAATGGAATTAACAAATAAATACAGTGAGGGAAAAAAGTATTTGATCCCCTGCTGATTTTGTACGTTTGCCCACTGACAAAGAGATATCAGTCTATAATTTTAATGGTAGATTTAAATCCAGAAAAACGCATGTGAAAAATGTTATAAAATGATTTGCATTTTAATTAGGGAAATAAGTATTTGACCCCGTCTCAATCAGAAAGATTTCTGGCTCCCAGGTGTCTTTTATACAGGTAACGAGCTGAGATTAGGAGCACACTCTTAAAGGGTGTGCTCCTAATCTCAGTTTGTTACCTGTATAAAAGACACCTGTCCACAGAAGCAATCAATCAATCAGATTCCAAACTCTCCACCATGGCCAAGACCAAAGAGCTCTCCAAGGATGTCAGGGACAGGACTGTAGACCTACACAAGGCTGGAATGGGCTACAAGACCATCGCCAAGCAGCTTGGTGAGAAGGTGACAACAGTTGGTGCGATTATTTGCAAATGGAAGAAACACAAAAGAACTGTCAATCTCCCTCGACCTGGGGCTCCATGCAAGATCTCACCTCGTGGAGTTGCAATGATCATGAGAACGGTGAGGAATCAGCCCAGAACTACATGGGAGGATCTTGTCAATGATCTCAAGGCAGCTGGGACCATAGTCACCAAGAAAACAATTGGTAACACACTACGCCGTGAAGGACTGAAATCCTGCAGCGCCCGCAAGGTCCCCCTGTTCAAGAAAGCACATATACATGCCCGTCTGAAGTTTGCCAATGAACATCTGAATGATTCAGAGGACAACTGGGTGAAAGTGTTGTGGTCAGATGAGACCAAAATGGAGTTCTTTGGCATCAACTCAACTCGCCGTGTTTGGAGGAGGAATCTGATTGATCTGATTGATTGATTGCTTCTGTCTATGACCCAAAGAACACCATCCCCACCGTCAAACATGGAGGTGGAAACATTATGCTTTGGGTGTGTATTTCTGCTAAGGAAAACTTCACCGCATCAAAGGGTCGATGGACGGGGCCATGTACCGTCAAATCTTGGGTGAGAACCTCCTTCCCTCAGCCAGGGCATTGATAATGGGTTGTGGATGGGTATTCCAGCATGACAATGACCCAAAACACACGGCCAAGGCAACAAAGGAGTGGCTCAAGAAGAAGCACATTAAGGTCCTGGAGTGGCCTAGCCAGTCTCCAGACCTTAATCCCATAGAAAATCTGTGGAGGGAGCTGAAGGTTAGAGTTGCCAAACGTCAGCCTTGAAACCTTAATGACTTGGAGAAGATCTGCAAAGAGGAGTGGGACAAAATCCCTCCTGAGATGTGTGCAAACCTGGTGGCCAACTACAAGAAACGTCTGACCTCTGTGATTGCCAACAAGGGTTTTGCCACCAAGTACTAAGTCATGTTTTGCAGAGGGGTCAAATACTTATTTCCCTCATTAAAATGCAAATCAATTTATAAAATTTTTCACATGCGTTTTTCTGGATTTGTTTGTTGTTATTCTGTCTCTCACTGTTGAAAATAAACCTGCCATTAAAATTATAGACCGATCATTTTTTTGTCAGTGAGCAAACGTACAAAATCAGCAGGGGATCAAATACTTTTTTCCCTCGCTGAAAAAATTAGGACAAGCAATGTCGGAGTGGCATTGACTAAAATACAATAGAGTACAGTATATACTAATGAAATTAGTAAAACCGTATGTAAACATTATTAAACTGGAAAGAGTTCCATTATTAAAGTGACCAGTGATTTCATGTCTATGTACATAGGGCAGCAGCCTCTAAGGTGCACAGTTGACTAACTGGCTGGTAGCCAGCTAGTGAGTCCCTGTGCCCAAGAACACTAAGGTAACTTGCCTAAATGACTACCAACCCGTAGCACTCACGTCTGTAGCCATGAAGTGCTTTGAAAGGCTGGTCATGGCTCACATCAACACCATCCTCCCAGAAACCCTGACCCACTCCAATTTGCATACTGCCCCAACAGATCCACAGATGATGCAATCTCTATTGCACTCCACACTGCCCTATCCCACCTGGACAAAATGCTATTCATTGACTACAGCTCAGCGTTCAACACCATAGTACCCTCAAAGCTCATCAATAAGCTAAGGACCCTGGGACTAAACCCCTCCCTTCTGCAACTGGATCCTGGACTTCCTGACGGGCCACCCCCAGGTGGTAAGGGTAGGTAACAACACAGGGGCCCCTCGATGCGTGCTCAGTCCTGTACTCCCTGTTCATGACTGCACGGGCAGGCACGACTACAACACCATCATTAAATTTGCCTATGACACAACAGTGGTAGGCCTGATCACCGACAAGACAGCCTATAGGGAGGAGGTCAGAGACCTGGCCGTGTGGTGCCAGGACAACAACCTCTCAATGTGATCAAGACAATGGTGTAGAACCTCAAAAGGTTATACTGCTGCACCATTGAGAGCATCTTGACTGGTTGCATCACTGCCTGGTATGGCAACTGCTCAGCCTCTGACCGCAAGGCACTACAGAGGGTAGTGCGAACGGCCCAGTACATCACTGAGGCCAAGCTTCCTAAAAATTGTCAAAGACTCCAGCCACCCTAGTCCTAGACTGTTCTCTCTGCTACCGCACGGCAAGCGGTACCGGAGCGCCAAGTCTTGGTCCAAGCTTCTAAACAGCTTCTACCCCCAAGCCATAAGACTCCTGAACATCTAGTCAAATGGCTACCCAGACTATTTGCAAGGCAGGCACCCTCTGGAGAGCCCTGCGGTTGCGGGCGGTGCATTTGCTGTAACAGGCGGTGATACAGCCCAACAGGATGCTCTCAATTGTGCATCTGTAAAAGTTTGAGGGTCTTAGGGGCCAAGCCAAATTTCTTCAGCCTCCTGAGGTTGAAGAAGCGCTGTTGCGCATTATTCACCGCATTGTCTGTGTGGGTGGACCATTTCAGAATGTCAGTGACGAATATGCCGAGGCACTTGAAGCTTTCCACCTTCTACACTGCTGTCCCGTTGATGTGGATGGGGGCGTGCTTCCTCTGCTGTCTCCTGAAGTCCATGATCAGCTCCTTCGTTTTGTTGACGTTAAGGGAGAGATTATTTTTCTGGCACCATTCCGTCGGGGCCCTCACCTCCTCCCTGTAGTCTATCTTGTCATTGTTGGTAATCAGGCCTACTACTATTGTGTCGTCTGCACACTTGATGATTGAGTTGGAGGCGTCCGTGGCCACGCAGTCATGGGTGAACAGGGAGTACAGAAGGGGGCTGAGCACGCACCCTTGTGGGGCCCCTGTGTTGAGGATCAGCATAGTGGAGGTTTGCTGCCTACCTTCACCACCTGGGGGCGGATTTTTAGGAAGTCCAGGACCCAGTTGCACAGGGTGGGGTTCAGACCTAGGGCCCTGAGCTTTATGATGAGCTTGGAGGGTACTATGGTGTTAAACGCTGAGCTGTAGTCAACAGCATTCTTACGTAGGTATTCCTCTTGTCCAGATGGGATATGGCAGTTTGCAGTGCGATGGTGTTTGCATTGTCTGTGAATCTATTGGGGCAGTATGCAAATTGAAGTGGGTCTAGGGTTTCAGGTAAGGTGGAGGTGATTTGATCCTTAACTAGCCTCTCAAAGCACTTCATGATGACAGATATGAGTGCTACAGGGCAATAGTCATTAAGTTCAGATACCGGGGTACAGGAACAATGGTGGACATCTTGAAGAAAGTGGGGACAGCAGACTGGGATAGGGAGAGATTGAAGATGTTCGTAAACACCACTCCAGCCAGCTGGTCTGCGCATGCTCTGAGGGTGCAGCTAGGGATGCCGCCTGGGCTGGGAGCCTTCCGAGGGTTAACACGCTTTAATGTCTTATTCACGTCGGCCACGGAGAACGAGAGCCCACAGTCCTTGGTAGCGGTCTGCGTCGTTGTCACCTTGTTATCCTCAAAGCAGGCGAAGATATGTTTAGCTTGTCCTGGAGCAAGACGTTGGTGTCCGCGACGTGGCTGGTTTTCCCTTTGTAATCTGTGATTCCCTGCTACATACGTCTCATGTCTGAGCAGTTGAATTGCAATTCCACTTTGTCTCTGTACGGACGTTTTGCTTCTTTGATTGCCTTACGGAGGGCAATACTGCACTGTTTGTTTTCAACCATTTTCCCAGTCACCTTGCTGTGGTTAAATGCAGTGATTCACGCTTTCAGTTTTGCGCGAAAGCTAACATCTATCCATGGTTTTTGGTTTGGGTAGGTTTTAAAAGTCACGGTGGGAACAACATCTCCTATACAGTGATGAACTCAGTCACGGTGTCCATGTATACATCAGTTTTATTCTCAGAGGCAACCCGGAACATATCCTATTCTGCGTGATCAAAACAATCTTGAAGCATGGATTCCAATTGGTCAGACCAGCGTTGAATAGACCTTAGTACGGGTACTTCCTGTTTGAGTTTCTGCCTATAGGAAGGGAGGAGCAGAATGTCGTGATCTGATTTGCCGAAAAGAGGGTGGGGGAGGGTCTTGTAGCCATCCCGGAAGGGAGAGTAACAATGGTCAAGAGTTTTTGAAGCGTGAGTACTACAGGCAATGTGTTGATAGAACTTCGGTAGCGTTTTCCTCAAATTTTCTTTGTTCAAATCCCCAGCTACAATAAATGCGTCCTCAAGATATGTGGTTTTCAGTCCAGTGTAGTTCCTTGAGGGCCATCGTGGTATCGGCTTGAGGGGGAATATACAACGGCTGTGACTATAACTGAAGAGAATTCTCTCGGGAGGTAATACGGTTGGCATTTGATTGTGAGGTATTCTAGGTTGGGTGAAGAAAAGGACTTGAGTTCCTGTACATTATCATAATCACACCATGAGTAGTTAATCATGAAATATACACCTCCGCCTTTCTTCTTCCAGGAGAGTTCTTTATTCCTGCCTGTGCAATGTAATGAGAACCCACCTGGCTGTATGGACGGGGACAGTATATCCGGAGAGAGCCATGATTCTGTGAAACAGAGGATGTTTCAGTCCCTGATGTCTCTCTGGAAGGAGATCCTCGTCCTGAGCTCGTCTACTTTGTCCATGGACTGAACATTAGCAAGTAATATACTCAGAAGCGGAGGATGGTGGGCACGCCTCCTGAGTCGGACTAGAAGTCCAATCCAAATCAAATCACATTTTATTTGTCACATACACATGGTTAGCAGATGTTAATGCGAGTGTAGCGAAATGCTTGTGCTTCTAGTTCCGACCATGCAGTAGTATCTAACAAGTAATCTAACAATTTCACAACAACTACCTTATACACACAAGTGTAAAGGAATGAGTACTAGTATGTACATATAAATATATGGATGAGCGATGGCTGATCGGCGTAGGCAAGATGCAGTAGATGTTATAGAGTACAGTATATACATATGAGATGAGTAATGTCGGATATGTAAACATTATATATATATTTTTTTTAAGTGGCTAGTGATACATTTGTTACATCCAATTTTCAATTATTTAAAGTGGCTAGAGATTTAAGTCAGTACATTGGCAGCAGCCACTCAATGTTAGTGATGGCTGTTTCACAGTCTGATGGCCTTGAGATAGAAGCTGTTTTTCAGTCTCTCGGTCCCAGCTTTGATGCACCTGTACTGACCTCGCCTTCTGGATGATAGCGGGGTGAACAGGCAGTGGCTGGGGTGGTTGTTGTCCTTGATGATCTTTTTGGCCTTCCTGTGACATCGGGTGGTGTATGTGTCCTGGAGGGCAGGTAGTTTACCCTCGGTGATGCGTTGTGCAGTCCTCACTACCCTCTGGAGAGCCTTACGGTTGTGGGCGGAGCAGTTGCCGTACCAGGCGGTAATACAGCCCGACAGGATGCTCTCGATTGTGCATCTGTAAAAGTTTGAGTGTTTTTGGTGACATGCCGGATTTCTTCAGCCTCCTGAGGTTCAAGAGGTGCTGTTGCGCCTTCTTCACCACTCTGTCTGTGTGGGTGGACCATTTCAGTTTGTCCGTGATGTGTACGCCGAGGAACTTAAAACTTTCCACCTTCTCCACTACTGTCATGTCGATGTGGATCGGGGGGTACTCCCTCTGCGAGGGCCCTCAGCTCCTCCCTGTAGGCCGTCTCGTCGTTGTTGGTAATCAAGCCTACCACTGTAGTGTCGTCAGCAAACTTGATGATTGAGTTGGAAGCGTGCTTGGCCACGCAGTTACCTTAGCTTTCTTGGGAACAGGAACAATGGTGGCCCTCTTGAAGCATGTGGGAACAGCAGACTGGGATAAGGATTGATTAAATATGTCCGTAAACACACCATCCAGCTGGTCTGCGCATGCTCTGAGGACACGGCTAGGGATGCCATCTGGGCCGGCAGCCTTGCGAGGGTTAACACGCTTAAATGTTTTACTCACGTTGGCTGCGGTGAAGGTGAGCCCGCAGGTGTTGGTAGCGGGCCGTGTCGGTGGCACTGTATTGTCCTCAAAGCGAACAAAGAAGTTGCTTAGTTTGTCTGGGAGCAGGACATCGTGGTCCGCGACTGGGCTGGTTTTCTTTTTGTAGTCCGTGATTGACTGTAGACCCTGCCACATTCCTCTCGTGTCTGAGCTATTGAATTGTGACTCTACTTTGTCTCTATATTGATGCTTAGCTTGTTTGTTTGCCTTGTGGAGGGAATAGCTACACTGTTTGTATTCAGTCATGTTTCCGGTCACCTTAACCTGGATAAAAGCAGTGGTTCACGCTTTCAGTTTTGCGCGAATGCTGCCATCAATCCACGGTTTCTGGTTGGGGAAGGTTTTAATAGTTGCTATGGGTACAACATCACCGATGCACTTGCTAATAAACTCGCTCACCGAATCAGCGTATACATCAATGTTGTTGTCTGATGCTATCCGGAACATATCCCAGTCCACATGCTCGAAGCAATCTTGAAGCGTGGAATCAGATTGGTCGGACCAGCGTTGAACAGACCTGAGAACGGGCGTTTCCTGTTTTAGTTTCTCTCTATAGGCTGGGAGCAACAAAATGGAGTCATGGTCAGATTTGCCAAAAGGAGAGCGGGGAATGGCCTTGTATGCATCGCGGAAGTTAGAATAACAATGATCCAGGATTTTGCCAGCCCGGGTCGCACATTCGATATGCTGATAAAATTTAGGGAGCCTTGTTTTCAGTTTAGCCTTGTTAAATTCCCCAGGCACAATAAATGCAGCCTCAGGATATGTGGTTTCCAGTTTACATAGAGTATAATGGATTTCTTTCAGTGCCGACGATGTGTCAGCTTGAGGGGGGATGTACACGGCTGTGATTATAATCGAGGAGAATTCTTTTGGTAGATAATGCGGTCGGCATTTGATTGTAAGGAATTCTATGTCTGGTGAACAAAAGGACTTGAGTTCCTGTATGTTGTTATGATCACACCACAACTCGTTTATCAAAAGGCACACACCCCCGCCCTCCTTCTTACCAGATAGATGTTTGTTTCTTTCGGCGCGATGCGTGAAGAAACCATGTGGCTGTACCGACTCTGATAACGTGTCCTGAGTGAGCCATTTTTCCGTGAAGCAAAGAACGTTGCAGTCGCCGATGTCTCTCTGGAAGTTAACCCTTTCTCGGATTTCGTCTACCTTGTTGTCCAGAGACCGGACATTGGCAAGTAGTATACTCGGGAGCGGTGTGCGATGTGCCCGTCTACGGAGCCTGACCAGAACACCGCCCCGTCTACCCCTTCTCCTGCGCCGCTGTTGTTTTGGGTCGTCAGCTGGGATCCAGTCTATTGTCCTGGTTGGTGGACCAAACAGAGGATCCGCTTCGGGAAAGTCGTATTCCTGGTCGTAATGTTGGTAAGTTGACGTTGCTCTTATATCCAATAGCTCCCCCCGGCTGTATGTAATAAAACATAAGATTTCCCGGGGTAACAATGTAAGAATAAAGGATCCAAATCGGGAAAGTTGTATTTCTGGTCGGAATATGTGGTGAGTTACCACCGCTCTGATATTTCCGGCTGTATGTTATAACACAAAAAACATTCTTGGCTAATAATGTAAGAATCAACACACAAAGGAAAAAAAATTCTGCAAAGTTGCTTAGGAGCTAGAAGAAGAGCTGCCATGTCAGTCAGCGCCATCTTCAAAAAGGTCTACATTGATGTTATGTCCTGCATGGTTTTTATATAGCAGGTCTACATCGATGTTATGTCATGCCTGGTGTTTATAGCAGGTCTTCATTGATGTTATGTGTTGTTTCCTGTCATTGTGGAAACAGATCTGTCTGTCTGGACAGAGGTATCCTCACTCTCGTTCTCTCCCCTCCTGTCATAGAAGTAGACCTTTTTTCCATATAAAGTGAATATCAGGTCCTATACTACTACTACTGTACTACTACTACTGACTACTACTACTACTACTGTACTACTACTACTACTACTGTACTACTACTGTACTACTACTACTGAACTACTACTGTACTACTACTACTGCTACTACTACTGAACTACTACTACTACTACTACTGTACTACTACTACTACTACTGAACTACTACTACTACTACTACTACTACTATTACTGTACTACTACTACTGTACTACTACTACTACTGTACTACTACTACTACTACTACTACCACTACCACTACTACTACTACCACCTAATGCACCACTACCACTGTACCACTGTACCACCACTGTACCACTACCACCACTACCACTACCACTGTACCACCACTACTGCACCACTGCACCACTACTACTACTACTACTACTACTACTACTACTGTACTACTACTACTACTGTACTACTACTACTACTACTACTACTACTACTACTGTACTACTACTACTACTACTACTACTACTACACTCATTCTTTGAAGACACAGGTTTTGGCTCTCCTCTCCTTTTTGGTGGCTCCCTGTTGTGTTGCCATGACAATTAATGACAGATCAGTGGTGACAACGTGAGTGTGGCGCAGAGATTGTGACTGTGGCGGTATCGCTGCTCAGAGACACCCAGACACATAGATAGACAGGCATGTTTCTCCCAGTCATATACACAGTAGAAGAGTTCGACCACATTAGATGGACACGATGTTGCTGTCTTTGAGCATTTCATTTGCTAATCTCTGTCTGTGTCTGTCAATCAGTGTATGATATTCTAAAATCTATTCTAAATCCTGATTGCATATAAACGTGTGTGCGTGTTGTGAATGCCATAACACTGATGTGTAATGAAAGTACTATATTAAGGTGAGGCTCAGAGCAGAACAGTGGATATTTAATCTGGTAGTTAATGAGGGGTACCTGCTTAACAACGTCTGTGGCAATTCAGTGCAGCGTGGGGTAGCATTGGGATAGCAGAAGAGGACGCTGACACACATTTAATAAGGGGGGTTAATGGTGAGTGGAGAGGACCTTAATTACACGATAACAGCTGTGGTGGATGGAAGCCCTACTGGGAGCAAGGGGGCGTGGGATATTGGAGGTAATTGGAGAAGTGGGGTGGGGAGGTGGAATAGTATGAAGAATAGTAGGGAGGGAGGGAGTTGGAGGCTGAAAGTTCCTGTTGACGCTGATCTATGTTCTGATTTGTGTTTTCCCATTTAATAACTCATGTAAGGATTTAAGGAAGGGAGGCAGATTTTTGACACTCACCATCTCAGATTGTTCTGAAATTGTTTCTGTAGTTAGATAAGATTAGCATTTCTGAAACATTATTTTGCTGCAATATAATTTGATCTGAGAAATTAATGCCCATTTTTTATTCATAGGATTAATATAGTCTTCAATAAATATAAACTCAGCAAAAACGAAACATCCTCTCACTGTCAACTGCGTTTATTTTCAGAAAACGTAACGTGTAAGTATTTGTATGAACATAACAAGATTCAACAACTGAGACATAAACTGAACAAGTTCCACAGACATGTGACTAACAGAAATGGAATAATGTGTCCCTGAACAAAGAGGGGGTCAAAAGTAACAGTTAGTATCTGGTGTGGCCACCAGCTGCATTAAGTACTGCAATGCATCTCCTCCTCATAGACTGCACCAGATTTGACAGTTCTTGCTATGAGATGTTACCCCACTCTTCCACCAAGGCACCTGCCATGGCCAGCGAAGAGCCCGGACATTTCTGGGGGAAATGGCCCTAGCCCTCACCCTCCGATCCAACAGGTCCCAGACGTACTCAATGGGATTGAGATCCGGGCTCTTCGCTGGCCATGGCAGAGCACTGACAATCCTGTCTTGCAGGAAATCATGCACAGAACGAGCAGTATGGCTGGTGGCATTGTCATGCTGGAGGGTCATGTCAGGATGAGCCTGCAGGAAGGGTACCACATGAGGGAGGAGGATGTCTTCCCTGTAACGCACAGAGTTGAGATTGCCTGCAATGACAACAAGCTCAGTCCGATGATGCTGTGACACACCGCCCCAGACCATGACGGACCCTCCACCTCCAAATCGATCCCGCTCCAGAGTACAGGCCTCGGTGTAACGCTCATTCCTTCGACGATAAACGTGAATCCGACCATGACCCCTGGTGAGACAAAACTGTGGGTGTGTGCCCATAGGCAATGTTGTTGTCGGTGATGTCTGGTGAGAACCTACCTTACAACAGGCCTACAAGCCCTCAGTCCAGCCTCTCAGCCTATTGCGGACAGTCTGAGCACTGATGGAGGGATTGTGCGTTCCTGGTGTAACTCGGGCAGTTGTTGTTGCCATCCTGTTTGGCAGTACAGACATTGCAATTTATTGCCCTGGCCACATCTGCAGTCCTCATACCTCCTTGCAGCATGCCTAAGGCACGTTCATGCAGATGAGCAGGGACCTTGGGCATCTTTCTTTTGATGTTTTTCAGAGTCAGTAGAAAGGCCTCTTTAGTGTTCTAAGTAATTGTGACCTTAATTACCTACCGTCTGTAAGCTGTTAGTGTCTTAACGACCGTTCCACAGGTGCATGTTCATTAATTGTTTATGGTTCTTTGAAGTTGATCTGTGAAGTTATTTTGATTTTTTTTTTGAAAGACAGGGTCCTGAAAAAGGTCTGTTTCTTTTTTTGCTGAGTTTAGTACCTAACATCTGATTTGGACCATAATTCTTCCTAACAATGAGTAAGACATGAGGCATCCAATACAATGATCACTAGCCACCCACGGACCCCCCCACACCCCACGCCTCCATTCCCATCCCTTTCCTTCCTCTCCAATCCCCTCCCTGTCAGTTCTGTAAATGTGACTGTGTGAGAGAAGGAAAGCTTTACAGTCTGCAGCTGTCTGATCAGTAATCCGTTCTGATCCTTATCAAACCGTCACGTCCTACCCTTTTTCTGTTGATGGGAAGAGACCTACGGACAGAGACAGTGTGGTGACATATTGTTGTGACGTGTTTTATTAATAACTAAAGAGGTCTGTCTCTATATAAAGATGGTGTTACATCATTGATAGATCCTACCACAGGTCATCTGGTCATAATCTGATGTGACATTGATGGGATAAACCACAACAGAGATCAGATAAGACCCCAACCCACATTCTCAGTCCCAGCTCCCTTCCTGGAGCCAGTTGTCCAGATCTAGGATCAGATCTACTGTAGGATCATCTTATCCAAGGGTCATTCCATGTCATTTCAGCAAGCCATGACACTGTTCTGAAGTTGTTTCTGTAGTTAGAAACAGATAGGATTAGCATTCCTGAAACATTATTTTGTTGAAATATAATTTGATCTCTGAGACATTAAACTAATTTATTGCACTCTAATTGGCCATTTTGATTTATATGATTCATATACTCTTCAATAAATATAATATCCAACATCTGATTTGGACCATAATTCTTCCTAACAATGAGTAAGACATGAGGAATCCAATACAATGATCACTAGCCACTCACAGACCCCCCCACACCCCACGCCAATCCCACCCCAAGTATACAGTATAAGTTCTCTATGTCTGACCAGTTGTATGGAGCTGCTGCTTGGAGTTCCCTGTGAATCTTATTTATTTTATTTTTTTCCTGTTCAGAGAAATTAAAGTTGCCTGCATTATTTACCATACTTCTGTGTGTGTGTGTCTATGCCAAGAGTGTGCAAAGCTGTCATCAAGGCAAAGGATGGCTTTTTCCGACTGGAACGAGCTGCAACAAACACTCAAACTGGACAGTTTTATCTCAATCTCTTCATTCGAAGACTCAATCATGGACACTCTTACTGTGTCCATGATTTGGGGCTCTCGCTTTCTTTCTCTCTCGCTTGCTCTCTATCGTATATATCCTCTCGCTCTCTATCCTATCTCTCTCGCGCTCTCTCGCACTCTATCCTATCTATCCTCTCGCTCTCTATCCTATCTCTCTCGCGCTCTCTCACTATCCTATCGCTCTCGCTCTTGCGCTCTCGCACTCTATCCTATCTCTCTCGTGCTCTCTCACACTATCGTATCTCTCTCGCGCTCTCTCACACTCTATCCTGTCTCTCTCGCGCTCTCTCACACTCTATCCTATCTCTCTCGCACTCTATCCTATCTCTCTCGCACTCTCTCACACTATCCTATCTCTCTCACACTCTATCCTGTATCTCTCGCGCTCTCTCGCACTCTATTCTATCTCTCTCACGCTCTCTCACACTATCCTATCTCTCTCACACTCTATCCTGTATCTCTCGGGCTCTCTCGCACTCTATCCTATCTCTCTCGCACTCTATTCTATCTCTCTCGCGCTCTCTCGCGCTCTATCCTATCTCTCTCGCGCTCTCTCACACTATACTATCTCTCTCGCACTCTATCCTATCTCTTTCACGCTCTCTCACACTATCCTATCTCTCTCGCACTCTATCCTGTATCTCTCGCGCTCTCTCGCACTCTATCCTATCTCTCTCGCGCTCTCTCGCACTCTATCCTATCTCTCTCGCGCTCTATCCTATCTCTCTCGCTCTCTCTCGCGCTCTATCCGAACTCTCTCGCGCTGTCTCGCACTCTATCCTCTCTCTCTCACGCTCTCACTCTATCCTATCTCTCTCGCGCTCTATCCTATCTCTCTCGCGCTCTCTCACACTCTATCCTATCTCTCTCGCACTCTATCCTATCTCTCTCGCGCTCTCTCACACTATCCTATCTCTCTCGCACTCTATCCTGTATATCTCGCGCTCTCTCGCACTCTATTCTATCTCTCTCACGCTCTCTCGCATTCTATCCTATCTCTCTCGCGCTCTCTCGCACTCTATCCTATCTCTCTTGCGCTCTATCCTATCTCTCTCACGCTCTCACACTATCCTATCTCTCTCGCACTCTATCCTATCTCTCTTGCACTCTATCCTGTCTGTCTCGCGCTCTCTCGCATTCTATCCTATTTCGCCGCTCTCTCGCTCTCTATCCTAGCTCGCTCGCTCTCTCACTCTCTATCCTATCTCTCGCGTTCTCTCGCTCTCTGGGTCATGGCATTCCTCTTGTGTTTTTTTTGTTGTTCAGCGGGCCAAAGACGGCTGACGCTCTCTGTTGGCTAAGTGACTATTTATAACTGGCTGCCAAATGCCTGTTGATCAGCCTGGGCTGGGATGGGCTGCCCTGTCAGCTCAGAGGCAGTAATGGCATCCAGTCTCACAATTAGCATAAAATGTTTTTAGACCTTATCAACCTATTATGGTCTCATCCATAGAATTCTAATTCTATGTTCTGAACTATTATTGAATGTAATCTATGGCAGATCTAGATCTAGGATCCAGATCTAGGATCAGATCTACTGTAGGATCATCTTATCCAAGGGTCATTCCATGTCATTTCAGCAAGCCATGACACTGTTCTGAAGTTGTTTCTGTAGTTAGAAACAGATAGGATTAGCATTCCTGAAACATTATTTTGTTGAAATATAATTTGATCTCTGAGACATTAAACTAATTTATTGCACTCTAATTGGCCATTTTGATTTATATGATTCATATACTCTTCAATAAATATAATATCCAACATCTGATTTGGACCATAATTCTTCCTAACAATGAGTAAGACATGAGGAATCCAATACAATGATCACTATCCACCCACAGACCCCCCCACACCCCACGCCAATCCCACCCCAAGTATACAGTATAAGTTCTCTATGTCTGACCAGTTGTATGGAGCTGCTGCTTGGAGTTCCCTGTGAATCTTATTTATTTTATTTTTTTCCTGTTCAGAGAAATTAAAGTTGCCTGCATTATTTACCATACTTCTGTGTGTGTGTGTCTATGCCAAGAGTGTGCAAAGCTGTCATCAAGGCAAAGGATGGCTTTTTCCGACTGGAACGAGCTGCAACAAACACTCAAACTGGACAGTTTTATCTCAATCTCTTCATTCGAAGACTCAATCATGGACACTCTTACTGACAGTTGGGGCTCTCGCTCTCTTTCTCTCTCGCTTGCTCTCTATCCTATATATCCTCTCGCTCTCTATCCTATCTCTCGCGCGCTCTCTCGCACTCTATCCTATCTATCCTCTCGCTCTCTATCCTATCTCTCTCGCGCTCTCTCACACTATCCTATCGCTCTCGCTCTTGCTCTCTCGCGCTCTATCCTATCACTCTCGTGCTCTCTCACACTATCGTATCTCTCTCGCGCTCTCTCACACTCTATCCTGTATCTCTCGCGCTCTCTCGCACTCTATTCTATCTCTCTCACGCTCTCTCACACTATCCTATCTCTCTCGCGCTCTATCCTGTATCTCTCGGGCTCTCTCACACTCTATCCTATCTCTCTCGCACTCTATTCTATCTCTCTTGCGCTCTCTCGCACTCTATCCTATCTCTCTCGCGCTCTCTCGCACTCTATCCTCTCTCTCTTGCACTCTATCCTGTATCTCTCGGGCTCTCTCACACTCTATCCTATCTCTCTCGCGCTCTATCCTATCTCTTTCGCGCTCTCTCGCACTCTATCCTATCTCTCTTGCACTCTATCCTGTCTGTCTCGCGCTCTCTCGCATTCTATCCTATTTCTCGCTCGCTCTCTCGCTCTCTATCCTAGCTCGCTCGCTCTCTCACTCTCTATCCTATCTCTCGCGTTCTCTCGCTCTCTGGGTCATGGCATTCCTCTTGTGTTTTTTTTGTTGTTCAGCGGGCCAAAGAAGGCTGACACTCTCTGTTGGCTAAGTGACTATTTATAACTGGCTGCCAAATGCTTGTTGATCAGCCTGGGCTGGGCTGCCCTGTCAGCTCAGAGGCAGTAATGGCATCCAGTCTCACAATTAGCATAAAATGTTTTTAGACCTTATCAACCTATTATGGTCTCATCCATAGAATTCTAATTCTATGTTCTGACCTATTATTGAATGTAATCTATGGCAGAGAAATGTGAGCTCTCACGCTGCCTTTGGTCAATCAGATCAGCTGGTTTATATCAGTCATTACATTCAAGATGTTCTGAGAATCAGTGAGTGGAGATGATATCACTGGTTGGATGACTAAAGTTACGGAGGTGCTTTTTCTAGTATTTGTTATTGGAATGTTTTATTTTCTTTCTCCAGAATGTTTTACCACTGTCGGGGGGCTGAAATGTTGGTTTGGAAGGCTTAGAGCTAACTAACACACGACAGCGTTGGTACCAGAACATTCTGCTAAATGTCTGGAGCACTGGGCTTTTGCAAGAGACAATTGTAAACTCTGTAAAACCAAATGGAAAAAAACATGTTGTAAATGTGTAAAATGTAATGTGCAATACAATGCTCTCTATTTCTGTCTCCAGTATTTGCAGGGCTCTGCCAGACCAGGGAGGAAGCACCCTCTGTGGGGGAGAGATCACAGTGTGTGCGGGCTGCTGCACAAAAACACAATCTGCTCCCCTCACTCCCCCTTCTCACTCTTTCTCTGTTACTCTCTCTCTAAAACTAAGACACAGAGATCTGAGATCGGGCTTGAATTCAACCTGGTGTATTCTTTGTAATTGCTGTGGTAATGGCACAGCTGCAATCTGAAGCAATGGTTTGCATCAGACCTTCCACAATTTTGTGGCACATTGTTCAATTCAGGGCAGCTCAACTTCCTTGTCTAACCTGGGTCATGTTCAGTAGGCAGGAAACAGGAGGAAGTCTTTTGAAACTGACAAGGTACTGCTGAACATGAACTTGTCCAATATAAACTGTCATTTTCATTTCACATCCTGAATTAAACCTGTTATTCCCTCTCCCTCCTCCCTCTTTCTTTCTCTATCCCTCTCTGTCTCTCTCTCTCTCGCTTTTTCTCTCGCTTTATCTCTCTCAATTCAATTAGAATTTATTGGCATGGAAAACATATTTTTACATTGCCAAAGCAAATGAAATAGATAATAAACAAAAGTGAAATAAACAATACATTTACAGTAAACATTAAACTTACAAAAGTTCCAAAAGAATAAAGACATTTCAAATGTCATATTATGTCTATATACAGTGTTGTAGCGATGTGCAAATAGTTAAAGTACAAAAGGGAAAATAAATAAACATAAACAGGCTGTATTTACAATGGTGTTTGATCTTCACTGGTTGCCCTTTTCTTGTGGCAACAGGTCACACATCTTGCTGCTGTTATGGCACACTGTGGTATTTCACCCAATAGATATGGGAGTTTATCAAAATTGGATTAAAAAAATTATATTTGTGGGTCTGTGTAATCTGAGGTAAATATGTTTCTAATATTGTCATAAATTTGCCAGGAGGTTAGGAAGTGCAGCTCAGTTTCCACCTCATTTTGTGGGCAGTGTGCACATAGGCAGACCTGGCTCTCAAGAGAAGACAGGCTATGGTGGCCTTTCTCAATAGCAAGGCTATGCTCACTGACTCTGTACATAGTCAAAGATTTCCTTAATTTTGGGTCAGTCACAGTGGTCAGGTATTCTGCCACTGTGTACTCTGTTTAGGACCAAAAATAATTCTAGTTTGCTCTGTTTTTTTTGTACATTCTTTCCAATTTGTCAAGTAATTATCTTTTTGTTTTCTCATGATTTGGTTGGGTCTAATTGTGTTGCTGTCCTGGGGCTCTGTGGGGTCTGTTTGTGTTTGTGAACAGAGTGCCAGGACCAGCTTGCTTAGGGGACTCTTCTCCAGGTTAATTTCTCTGTAGGTGATGGCTTTGTTATGGAAGGTTTGGGAATCGCTTCCTTTCAGGTGGTTGTAGAATTTAACGGCTCTTTTCTGGATTTTGATCATTAGCGGGTATCAGCCTAATTCTGCTCTACATGCATTATTATTACATGCATATTAAAACATAGGAATTGGATGTAACAAATGTATCACTAGCCACTTTAAACAATTTTGTATATAATGTTTACATATCCGACATACTCATATCAAATGTATACACTGTACTCTAAACCATCTACTGAATCTTGCCTATGCCGTTCGGCCATCGACCCAATCTCTCCCCACTTTAATAACTTTAATAATTATAATTGGATGAAATAAATGTATCACTAGCCACTTTAAACAATGCCATTTACATAATGTTTACATATCCTACATTACATTATATGCTGTACTCCATACCATCTACTGCATCTTGCCTATGCCGGTCAGCCATCGCTCATCCATATATTTATATGTACATACTCGTATTCATTCCTTTACTCTTGTGTGTATAAGGTAGTTGTTGTGAATTTGTTAGATTACTTGTTAGATACTACTGCATGGTCGGAACTAGAAGCACAAGCATTTCGCTACACTCGCATTAACATCTGCTAACCATGTGTATGTGACAAATAACATTTGATTTGATTTGGTGTTTTACGTTGTACAGGGAGGATATTTTTGCAGAATTCCTACATGCAGTGTCTCAATTTGGTGTTTGTCCCATTTTGTTGGTTGGTGAGCGGACCCCAGACCTCACAACCATAAATCTATAAGTGATTCAATTATTTTTTGCCAGATCCTAATTGGTATGTCGAATTTTATGTTCCTTTTGATGGTATAGAAGGCCCTTCTTGCCTTGTCTCTCAGATCGTTCACAGTTTTGTGGAAGTTACCTGTGGCAGTGATGTTTAGGCCGAGGTATGTATAGTTCTTTGTGTGCTCTAGGGCAACGGTGTCTAGATGGAATTTGTATTCGTGGTCCTGGCGACTGGCTGGAACACTTTTTGGAACACCATTATTTGTCTTACTGAGATTTACTGTCAGGGCCCAGGTCTGACAGAATCTGTGCAGAATATCTAGGTGCTGCTGTAGGCCCTCCTTGGTTGGTGAGAGAAGCACCAGATCATCCGCAAACAGTAGACATTTGAC
This sequence comes from Brachymystax lenok tsinlingensis, assembly GCA_030435695.1. Taxonomy (NCBI): domain Eukaryota; kingdom Metazoa; phylum Chordata; class Actinopteri; order Salmoniformes; family Salmonidae; genus Brachymystax; species Brachymystax lenok. Next base: position 12,254,774 of record CM059781.1, read on the forward strand.
TTCAGATTCTAGTAGGGTGAGGCCGGGTGCTACAGACTGTTCTATGTTGAAAAGGGTGGGGCTTATGCTTTATCCCTGTCTCACCCACGGCCCTGTGGAAATATTATTTTTCTTCCAATTATAACCACACATTTGTTGTTTGTGTACATGGATTTTATAATGTCGTATATCTTTCCCCCAACACCACTTTCCATCAATTTGTATAGCAGGCCCTCAAGCCAAATTGAGTCGAAAGCTTTTTTGAAATCAACAAAGCATGAGAAGACTTTGCCTTTGTTTTGGTTTGTTTGTCAATTAGGGTGTGCAGGGTGAATACGTGGTCTGTCGTACGGTAATTTGGTAAAACGCCAATTTGACATTTGCTCAGTACTTTGTTTTCACTGAGGAAATGTACGAGTCTGCTGTTAATGATAATGCAGAGGATTTTCCCAAGGTTGCTTTTGACGCATATCCCACTGTAGTTATTGGGGTCAAATTTGTCTCCAATTTTGTGGATTGGGGTGATCCGTCCTTGGTTCCAAATATTGGGGAATATGCCAGAGCTGAGGATGATGTTAAAGAGTTAAGTTTAGCCAATTGGAATGTGGTGTGTGTATATTTTATCATTTCATTTAGGATACCATCAACCCCACAGGCCTTTTTGGGTTGGAGGGTTTGTATTTTGTCCTGTAGTTCATTCAATGTAATTGGAGAATCCAGTAGGTTCTATTAGTCTTTAATTATAATTTTTTTGTTTGTTTATCTGTTGGCCCTATCCCCGACTTCAGGCCCTGTGTGTAGTTAACTGAACCTCTCTGCCCATTCCCCAAATCATCAAGGAACCCACCAGGTACAACCCTAAATCCGTAAACATGGGCACCCTCATAGATGTTATCCTGACCAACTTGCCCTCCAAATACACCTTCTCTGTTTTCAATCAGGATCTCAGCAATCACTGCCTCATTGCCTGCATCCTCTATGGGTCCGCGGTCAAACGACCACCCCTCATCACTGTCAAACGCTCCCTAAAACACTTTTGTGAGCAGGCCTTTCTAATCAACCTGGCCCGGGTATCCTGGAAGGATATTGACCTCATCCTGTCAGTAGAGGATGCCTGGTCGTTCTTTAAAAGTAATTTCCTCACCATCTTAAATAAGCATGCCCCTTTCAAAAAATGTAGAACTAAGAACAGATAAAGCTCTTGGTTCACTCAAGTCCTGACTGCCCTTGACCAGCACAAAAACATCCTGTGGTGGACTGCAATAGCATCGAATAGTCCCCGTGATATGCAACTGTTCAGGGAAGTCAGGAACCAATACACACAGTCAGTCAGGAAAGCAAAGGCTAGCTTTTCAAACATAAATTTGCATCCTGTACCTCTAACTACAAAAGGTTTTGGGACACTGTAAATTCCATGGAGAACAAGAGCACCTCCTCCCAGCTGCTCACTGCACTGAGGCTAGGTAACACGGTCACCACCGATAAATCCATGATAATCGAAAATTTCAATAAGCATTTCTCTACGGCTGGCCATGCTTTCCTCCTGGCTACCCCAACCCCGGGCAACAGCTCCGCCCCCTCTGCAGCTACTTGCCCAAGCCTCCCCAGCTTCTCCTTCACCCAAATCCAGATAGCAGATGTTCTGAAAGAGCTGCAAAACCTGGACCCGTACAAATCAGCTGGGCTTGACAATCTGGACCCTCTCTTTCTAAAACTATCCACCGCCATTGTTGCAACCCCCATTACCAGTCTGTTCAACCTCTCTTTCGTATCGTCCGAGATCCCTAAAGATTGGAAAGCTGCTGCGGTCATCCCCCTCTTCAAAGGGGGTGACACTCTAGACCCAAACTGCTATAGACCTATATCCATCCTGCCCTGCCTCTCTAAAGTCTTCGAAAGCCAAGTTAACTTCTTACGGATCTGATCCCGTGAGCGGGCTCATTTTCGGAGCAAACAAAGCGCAGAAAGAAAAAAAAAGAAACGTAATATTTAACATTCATCAATATACAAGTGTTGCATAGTCATCAAAAGCTATGATTCTTGGCAATATCACAGTTGTCAGATTTCAAAAAGGCTTCACGGCGAAAGCACAACATTTGATTGTTTGAGGATAGCACCCCACATATTTTCGGCATGAATTCATATCCAGTTCAGGCTCACAAAACTCATATAAGAGCTAAAATAAATCGCTTACCTTTCAAAGAACTTCTGCTGAGGGCATCCCAAGTGTCCAAACAAGAGAATCCTGTTAGAAAAAGTAATTTATTATATCCATAAATCTCTGTTTGGTTGGCACGTTATGTTCAGATAGTCCACCAAGCATTTCCAGTCTACTCGACCTACTTTGCCCAAACAAATCAAACATCATTTATAATTTATCCTTAGGCATACATTTATCTATATTGGCTTTTATATTTCTCTCGGATAATAACCTACATCATAGAAAAGGTAAACACCGTGCTACGCACTCCCGGGTATCTCATGCACTAGACAGAAAGGATATCCTGGTATGTCATACAAAATCGACAACCTTTTGGCTCTCTTCCATTATAAACGCTCCAAAACACTGTCCAGAAACTGTCGACATCTAGTGGAAGCCATAGGTACTGCAACCTCAGTCCTATTTCCCTGATAATTCAATAAACAGGCATTCAAAGTCAGGAAAGGTCAAATGAAAAATGATTTCCGGACAGAAATTTCTTGGGTTTTCACCTGCTATATAAGTTCTGTTATACTCACAGATATTATTTTAATTTTATGTTTTAGAAACTTCAGAGTGTTTCCTATCCAATAGTACTAATTATGTGCATATCCTAGTTTCTGGGCCTGAGTGGCAGGCATTTTACTTTGGGCAAGTCAGACAGGCGAAAATTTGGAAAATGGGACCCTAGCCCTAAGGAGTTAATAAACAGATCACTAACCATTTCGAATCCCACCGTACCTTCTCCGCTGTGCAATCTGGTTTCCGAGCCGGTCACGGTTGCACCTCAGCCACGCTCAAGGTACTAAACGATATCATAACCGCCATCGATAAAAGACAGTACTGTGCAGCCGTCTTCATCGACCTGGCCAAGGCTTTCGACTATGTCAATCACCGTATTCTTATCGGCAGACTCAATAGCCTTGGTTACTCAAATGACTGCCTCGCCTGGTTTACCAACTACTTTGCAGACAGAGTTCAGTGTGTCAAATCGGAGGGCCTGCTGTCCGGACCTCTGTCAGTCTCTATGGGGGTACTACAGGGTTCAATTCTCGGGCTGACTCTTTTCTCAGTATATATCAATGATGTCGCTCTTGCTGGGGGTGATTCCCTGATCCACCTCTACGCGGACGACACCACTCTGTATACTTCGGGCCCTTCTTTGGACACTGTGTTAACTAACCTCCAAACGAGCTTCAATGCCATACAACACTCCTTCCGTGGCCTCCAACTGCTCCTAAATGCTAGTAAAACCAAACGCATGCTTTTCAACCGCTCACTGCCCGCACCCGCACGCCCGACTAGCATCGCTACCATGGACGGTTCTGACCTAGAATATGTGGACAATTACAAATACCTAGGTGTCTGGCTAAACCGTAAACTCTACTTCCAGACTCATATTAAACATCTCCAATACAAAATCTAATCTAGAATCAGCTTCCTATTTCGCAACAAAGCCTCCTTCACTCACGCCACAAAAATTACCCTCGTAAAACAGACTATCCTACGAATTGCAAACATCACTGAAGATGGAGACTTATATCTCCCTCACTAACTTTAAACATCAGTTATCTGAGCAGCTAACCGATCGCTGCAGCTGTACATAGTCCATCTGTAAATAGCCCACCCAATCTAACTATCTCATCCCCATACTGTTTTTATTTACTTTTCTGCTCTTTTGCACACCAGTATTTCTACTTGCACATAATCATCTGCTAAATTGTAATTACTTCGCTACTATGGCCTATTTATTGCCTACCTCCTCACGCCATTTGCACACACTGTATATAGACTTTCCTTTTTTCTTTTTTTTCTATTGTGTTATTGTCTGTACGCTTGTTTATTCCATGTGTAACTCTGTGTTGTTGTTTGTGTCGCACTGCTTTGCTTTATCTTGGCCAGGTCGCAGTTGTAAATGAGAACTTGTTCTCAACTAGCTAACCTGGTTAAATAAAGGGGAAATAAAAAATAAAACCAGTAAAACATAATCAAAACCTATTTCTTTCACTTACTTGCTGTGCTATTTCGTTGTTCAGTCGTTTCATTCTCAACCAGGATTTCTATGGAACGCCGTTTGGGTCTTTGCGTGTCAAAAAATATACACATCAAATAACACTATTTGACGTGTCAAATAAGCTTGTTGACCAATCAGGACCTGAATATGACTGCATGTCACATAATAAATTGCGTTCAATACTTTTTAACGTAGTTATTACACATTGATTACACTATCACTCGTATTTCATATGTCACAACGATTCATCGATACGTATGCTATGACGCTGGTAAAGTTGTCTCGGGCACCTACAGTGCTGGTCATAAAAACATAGCAAAACGACATAATCTGTTTCAGTAGCTAGGTGTCATCTAAAATAACCCTAATTTATAAAACCGTTGTAATTTGATTAATGGGGGTCGGACCCATCTTTGTGAAGCTAGCCACAATAAGGATTAGCCACAATAGTGGATTTTGCAGTTAGCCTTCAAAATAAAGATTATACGATTTGTATTAATTTGCATTACTGTCAATGACATACTTTTATTTTGAAGGCAAACCGCAAATTCTAGTATTGTGCCTAATCCTTATAGTGGCTAGCTTCACAACACATAACCCGGTCGATCGAGCCTCACTAGCCAGATGAAGCTAGCTGGCTGCTTATAACGTTAGCTTTGGGCAACAGGGTTAAGTAGTTGGCTAGCTATTTATTTTCATGAACGGAAGTTCAATTTCAATAGGCGAACAACAAGTGGCAACTTAGCCAATACTTACTCACAAGGATTCCTAAATCATTGCTAAGAATAATGAAAATGACTGCAGTTTCTACTGGTCATTGTTTTCAGGCTTGTTGTATTGGTGCTGGCTAGGTACCAAGCTAAAGCTAGCTACCCCAGAAGTTGCGGTTGAACAAATTATGCTTTATTACCAATGCGGTATTGTAAACACATAGTTTGCGGCCGGTGTTTGCTTGTTTGCAGACTTTTTTTGTACAACTTTGACAGTGCTACTGACCCAAGCAGCGTTCCATAGTATGTATTTCGTGAAACTAATTGCAGTGACGCTATTACTGTGTAACTCCGGTAGTGCAACATCTGAAAAATAGCGCACTTGGTAGTGTGACCGGTGCTTGACCAGACAGCGATTGCCAACATCACCCACGACAGAGTACGGTTGATTGTCAAGGGCAATGAATTCCATTATCTTGGCTTTAATGGATTTCGCCTTTTGAGTTGTCTCGCTGAAATGTTCTTACTCTTTCAAATGGCTGCTCAACTTGTTGACTGCTCGATCCACACAGCAGACATTGTGGGCTAGGTTAGGAATGCTGTGTTGCACGTGTAGCGCAACATTTTACATGGTGTAATTGCGTCATGTACCTACGTTATACAGTGAGGGAAAAAAGTATTTGATCCCCTGCTGATTTTGTACGTTTGCCCACTGAAAAATAAATTATCAGTCTATAATTTTAATGTTAGGTTTATTTGAACAGTGAGAGACAGAATAACAACAAGAAAATCCAGAAAAACGCATGTGAAAAATATTAATTGATTTGCATTTTAATGAGGGAAATAAGTATTTGACCCCTCTGCAAAACATGACTTTGTACTTGGTGGCAAAACCCACAGAGGTCAGACGTTTCTTGTAGATGGCCACCAGGTTTGCACACATCTCAGGAGGGATTTTGTCCCACTCCCCTTTGCAGATCTTCTCCAAGTCATTAAGGTTTCGAGGCTGATGTTTGGCAACTCGAACCTTCAGCTCCCTCCACAGATTCTCTATGGGATTAAGGTCTGGAGACTGAAAAAGTCAAAGTCAAAAGTCAAAGTCACCATTATTAATCAGTTGTACAACCAAATGCCTTCAACCGAAATGTGTCTTCCGCATTTAACCCAACCCCTCTGAATCAGAGAGGTGCGGGGGGCTGCCTTAATCGACATCCACGTCTTCGGCGCCCGGGGAACAGTGGGTTAACTGCCTTGTTCAGGGGCAGAACAACAGATTTCTTCCCTGTCAGCTCGGGGATTTGAACTTGCAACCCTCCGGTTACAAGTCCAACGCTCTAACCACTAGGCTACCTGCCGCCCCGAGACTGGTTAGGCCACTCCAGGACCTTAATGTGCTTCTTCTTGAGCCACTTCTTTGTTGCCTTGGCCGTGTGTTTTGGGTCATTGTCATGCTGGAATACACATCCACGACCCATTTTCAATGACCTGGCTGAGGGAAGGAGGTTCTCACCCAAGATTTGACGGTACATGGCCCCGTCCATCGTCCCTTTGATGCGGTAAAGTTGTCCTGTCCTGAAAAACACCCCCAAAGCATAATGTTTCCACCTCCATGGTGTTCTTGGGGTCATAAGCAGCATTCCTCCTCCTCCAAACACGGCGAGTTGAGTTGATGCCAAAGAACTCCATTTTGGTCTCATCTGACCACAACACTTTCACCCAGTTGTCCTCTGAATCATTCAGATGTTCATTGGCAAACTTCAGACGGGCATGTATATGTGCTTTCTTGAGCAGGGGGACCTTGCGGGCGCTGCAGGATTTCAGTCCTTCACGGCGTAGTGTGTTACCAATTGTTTTCTTGGTGACTATGGTCCCAGCTGCCTTGAGATCATTGACAAGATCCTCCCGTGTAGTTCTGGGCTGATTCCTCACCGTTCTCATGATCATTTCAACTCCACGAGGTGAGATCTTGCATGGAGCCCCAGGCCGAGGGAGATTGACAGTTATTTTGTGTTTCTTCCATTTGCAAATAATCTCACCAAGCTGTTTGGTGATGGTCTTGTAGCCCATTCCAGCCTTGTGTAGGTCTACAATCTTGTCCTTGACATCCTTGGAGAGCTCTTTGGTCTTGGCCATGGTGGAGAGTATGGAATCTGATTGATTGTGTGTGCTCCTAATCTCAGCTTGTTACCTGTATTAAAGACACCTGGGAGCCAGAAATCTTTCTGATTGAGAGGGGGTCAAATACTTATTTCCCTCATTAAAATGCAAATCAATTTCTAACATTTTTCACATGCGTTTTTCTGGATTTTTTTTGTTGTTATTCTGTCTCTCACTGTTCAAATAAACCTACCATTAAAATTGTAGACTGATAATTTCTTTGTCAGTGGGCAAACGTACAAAATCAGCAGGGGATCAAATACTTTTTTTCCCTCACTGTATAGATATGCACGGTAGCTTTGACATCAGTGTTAAACTAGACATCGGGACGATACCGATGTTGGTATTTTTAGCTAATATCGGCCGATTCCTATATGTTCACCAGTATATCGTGCATCCCTAGTGGTAATGTAGTCTACAGTACTACTGCCAAGAGATGAGCTATAGGTGTGCCTACCGTAGGAGCCCTCGAAGCCTACCATTGACTATGTACATACCCAGCGTCCGACATAGATGCATAGATCCGTTTTTGTTGGTGATTCTGTGGTAGTTGTGTCTAAGGGGACATATGGGGAGGGAATGATGTCACCTCCAGGTAGGTGTTTGTCCCCCTGTGTGCTGAGGGTGTCAGGTTCTTGTCCAGTTCTGGCATTTAGGTCGCCACAGACTAGTGCATGTCCATGGGCCTGGAAATGGTTGATCTCCCCTTCTAGGATGGAGAAGGTGTCGTCGTTAAAGTATGGGGATTCTACTGGGGGGATATAGGTAGCACACATTATAAAAATGTTCTCTGTTGAGATAATTTCTTACTAATTTATAGCCAGATGTAAAATGTTCCTGTTCTCTCTCGTTCTCTCTCTTGTTTTCTAACAGTGTGCTGGGGAGGAGTACTGGGTGGACAGTCGGACAGTCTACATCGGTCACAAAGAACCCCCGCTGGGTGCCGATGCCTACATCCCTCAGCGTTATCCCGACAACCGCATTGTCTCTTCCAAGGTGAGCAGGCTCCACAGCAACCAAGCAGTTGGCATAACAACAGCATCACCTACCCCTGAAAACCAAATCGATACCTTGATAACCAAGCCTGTTGTGCTCCATTAACAGTATCTCTGTCCTTTATGGTTAGCAACCTTTTGGACCACCCACACACACACATATATACACATACACACTCTGCTGTCCCTCTCTCTAGACTGCCTGTTGATAGTGTGTGTGTTCTCTCTACCAGTACACCTTGTGGAACTTCATCCCCAAGAACCTGTTTGAACAGTTCAGAAGAATCGCCAACTTCTATTTCCTGCTCATCTTCCTGGTCCAGGTGACAATATGGCATCTCTCTGTTTGATCAGGGACATTTTACCATACATATTGTACAGACTGGTGTTTCACATGTTCAGGTTACACACTATTAGTTAAAGACGTAGGCTGTGTGAAGTCAATGTGAAAGTTAATTAGGTAAAGTTCATTATTTGGCTTGGAATTACATTGATCAAGTACGCATGGGCCTATGGTAATGTCCATGATCGATATGATATGACCCTGTCCAGTAGCAGTATGAGGAGGAGACGGAGGTGGTCGGTCCAGCTTGCTGCAATGGTTGAAGGTAGTTTAAGATTTTGGCATGCTAGCTCCTCCTGTACACTTCTAGTTATTGCTCTAAAGCATGCTAGCAATCTCACTCTTTCTCTGTTGCTCTCTAAAACTGAGACACACACACACACACACACACACACAACCCTGAGGTCTGGCTTGAATTCAACCTTGTGTATTCTGTAGAATGGCTCCAGAAGCGACCTTCAACTTCAATAAAACGGCACACAAAGACATAAAAATGGTATCCATGACTTCACCTCAAACGATCCCTTTAACCTGAAATTAATGATTTATGAGTAATCAGCGGGTAGGAGGACGTTAGGTATGCAGGTGTGGGGAGGCGGAGATATAAACTGAAGTCAGCTGTTCACCTGATTGCGCTCCATCACTCCCCCCGAACTGGAACTTATTTTAAACTATATTTATTGACTCCATCTCTACCTCCGTTCCCTGCCTCCTTCCTCTTTTTCTCTCTCCTCAGCTTATCATAGACACGCCTACCAGCCCCGTCACCAGCGGACTGCCTCTATTCTTTGTCATCACCGTAACTGCTATTAAACAGGTAGGACACACACACTGGAATGAGTCTGTTGAGCTGAACAAAATGTCATAATTAATGGTATACAGTGCATTCGGAAAGTATTCAGACCCCTTGACTTTTTCCACATTTTGTTGCGTTACAGCCTGATTCTAAAATGTATTAAATCTTTTTTTCCCCTCACCAATGTACAAACAATACACCATAATGACAAAGAAAAAACTGGTTTTTAGAAATGTATTAAAAATGAAAAACAGAAATACCATATTTACATACGTTTTCAGACCCTTTGCTATGAGACTCAAAATTGAGTCCTGGTGCATCCTGTTTCCATTGATCATCCTTGAGATGTTTCAACAACTTGATTGGAGTTCACCTGTGGTAAATTCAATTGATTGGACATGATTTGGAAAGGCACACACCTGTCTATATAAGGTCCCACAGTTGACAGTGCATGTCAGAGCAAAAACCAAGCCATGAGGTTGAAGGAATTGTCCGTAGAGTTCCGAGACAGGATTGTGTCGAGGCTCAGATCTGGGGTAAGGGTACCAAAACATTTCTGCAGCATTGAAGGTTCCCAAGAACACAGTGGCCTCCATCATTCTTAAATGGAGGAAGTTTGCAACCACCAAGACTCTTCCTAGAGCTGGCCGCCTGGCCAAACTGAGCAATCAGGGGAGAAGGGCCTTGGTCAGGGAGGTGACCAAGAACCTGATGGTCACTCTGACAGAGCTACAGAGTTCCTCTGTGGAGATGAGAGAACCTTCCAGAAGGACAACCATTTCTGCAGCACTTCACCAATCAGGCCTTTATGGTACAGTGGCCAGACAGAAGCCACTCTCAGTAAAAGGCACATGACAGCCCACTTGGAGTTTGCCAAAAGGCACCAAAAGGACTCTGACCATGATAAACAACATTCTCTGGTCTGATGAAACCAAGATTGAACTCTTTGGCCTGAATGCCAAGCGTCATGTCTGGAGGAAAACTGGCACCATCCCTACAGAGAAGCATGGTGGTGGCAGCATCATGTTGTGGGGATGTTTTTCAGTGTCAGGGAATGAGAGACTAGTCAGGATCGAGGGAAAGATGAACGGAGCAAAGTACAGAGAGATCCTTGATGAAAACCTGCTCCAGAGCACTCAGGACCTCAGGCTGGGGCGAAGGTTCACCTTCCAACAGGACAACGACGCTAAGCACACAGCCAAGACACCGCAGGAGTGGCTGCGGGACAAGTCTCTGAATGTCCTTGAGTGGCCCAGAGAGAGCCCGGACTTGAACCCGATCGAACATCTCTGGAGAGACCTGAAAATAGCTGTGCAGCGACGCTCCCCATCCAACCTGACAGAGCTTGAAAAGATCTGCAGAGAATAATGGGAGAAACTCCCCAAATGTGCCAAGCTTGTAGCATCATACCCAAGAAGACTTGAGGCTGTAATCACTGCCGAAGATGCTTCAACAAAGTACTGAGTAGGGTCAGAATACTTAGGGAAATGTGATATTTCAGTTTTTTATTTGTAATACATTTGCAAACATTTTGCCTTGTCATTATGGGGTATTGTGTGTAGATTGATGAGAGAAAAAAAATTACAATTAAATACATTTTAGATTAAGGCTGTAATGTAACTGAATGTGGAAAAAGTCAAGGGGTCTGTATACTTTTCCTCCGTTCATTGGTGTTGGAAGCCTTCCTCCACTGTGTTCCTTTAGAGACAGATGTGATAACAGCAGGGATGTATAAACCTCTCCTGGCTAACAGGGCCCAGGCCAGGTCATATGCAATCATTAACCTACAAGATTACATGTGTAGAGGCCCTGGAAACAGGTCACCATGTTGACAGAACATACTACTAATTAGAAACCACGTACTGTATGACCTTGTATGACGGTATCGCCCTCTCTCCTCTGTGTTCCAATTCTACCCACGATCCCTACATTTTCTTCTCCTGGCCTTTGCTTCTTGTATATCTCAACCCCTTCTCCCCTCCATTCCTCCCCCTCTTCCTCTCTCCCCAGGGTTATGAAGACTGGCTGAGACACAAGGCAGACTGCAGTATAAATGAGTGTCCTGTGGACGTGGTGAAGGAAGGGACAGTGGTGAGGACACAGAGTCACAAGCTACGGGTATGACTGCCCTAGTAATGGGCCTTCTACTCTCCAGTCTACCACACCTCATAATGACTGCCCTAGTAATGGGCCTTCTACTCTCCAGTCTACCACATATCATTATGACTGCCCTAGTAATGGGCCTTCTACTCTCCAGTCTACTACACCTCATAATGACTGCCCTAGTAATGGGCCTTCTACTCTCCAGTCTACTACACATCATTATGACTGCCCTAGTAATGGGCCTTCTACTCTCCAGTCTACTACACATCATTATGACTGCCCTAGTAATGGGCCTTCTACTCTACAGTCTACTACACCTCATTATGACTGCTCTAGTAATGGGCCTTCTACTCTCCAGTCTACCACACATCATTGTGACGCCTTTGGGCTGCACTGGCTGTTGTTTATCTGTTCTAACCATACATTTATGTTCATTCATATTCTGATAGATAAAATCGCTAGTATTTGAGCTAGTATAGAGGGCTTGCAGTTGCGTCACAAATCATCTAGCAACCGCACAAGGCGCCATGTTGGAAAAAGACCAGTCAGTCTGGAGAAAGTCCTCCAATCGTCCAAATCAAATCAAATTTATTTGTCACATACACATGGTTAGCAGATGTTAATGCGAGTGTAGCGAAATGCTTGTGCTTCTAGTTCCGACCATGCAGTAGTATCTAACAAGTAATCTAACAAATTCACAACAACTACCTTATACACACACAAGAGTAAAGGAATGAATACGAGTATGTACATATAAATATATGGATGAGCGATGGCTGACCGGCATAGGCAAGATGCAGTAGATGGTATGGAGTACAGTATATACACATATTTTTGAGATTTGGTTCGATGGTAGAACGGCATAGGCAAGATACAGTAGATGGTTTAGAGTACAGTGTATACATTTGATATGAGTATGTTGGATACGTAAATCTTATATACAAAATTGTTTAAAGTGGCTAGTGATACATTTGTTACATCCAATTCCTATGTTTAAAGTGGCTAGAGATTTAAGTCAGTATGTTGGCAGCAGCCACATGGCTGGCTGCGTTTTGCTACCCCCGGAAACTTCTGGAAGATTGCTCTTTATTTTGTTTATCTAAGGACACAGAAAACAAAGGCATTGGGAGAACCTATGCAAGTAAGTAAATATATTTTGAAAATGATCAAAAACGATGTAGCTGTTATTAGGGAGCTAGCTTGCTACAGGAACTTTGTGTGCAGGCTATCTCAAATGAGCTGCTAACGTAATGTTCGTTAGCTAGCTAGATAACTTTACATACTGTATAGCTGACCAAGTGAATTATATATCACCAGCTAGCTAACTTCATTTTAGCTAGTTAGTTATCTTGATGTATTTATCATTGTAACTTCAAATGCATTTGTAGCTAGGTAGCTAGCTAACAGCAATGGAAGAGGGTGAAAGGATTAGCTAACATTAACATTAACATTAGCACTTTCAGCTGTCAGAGAAGGGGGAGTAGGCTACTCTGGATAGGGCAGGCACCTTTATGGGAGGACATTGTGAAAATATTCTCCAGTTCCAGTCCCTAGTGAGAAAAACTGAGGACCGAGAGATATAGCAACATAATATTCAGTGCTGTCCAATTTGAGTATCATGCAGCCTGTTTCTTTGTGATGTTTTCTGTCAGCAGATGAAGAGGCCCCGATGAATGTCCCAAGAGAATAAGGATAAATCCTTGTATACCATGGATTATGTATTCCTAACTATGTTAGCACATTTTATAAACAAAAATACAGTTTAAAAGTCACACAATGTATAAACCTATTACAAGTGGAGCAGGCCAACCCTGCTGGGTGTGGACGCTTCAGTTCCAGCACTAACACACGTGATCCAATGTATCAAACCTAATTAGTTAATAATCAAGTGTGCTATTGCTGGCCTGGAATAGAAGTCTGCTCACCCAGTAGATCAGGGATCAGTGGAGCAAGGTTGGTCACCAACGGTATTGACTTTTTTTTAAACCTGAAATTATGTTTTAGTAATAATAGCCTACTTGTTACAAAAATGTCTAACCTTTACATATGAGTTAGCTTACTTGTACACATTGAAATTAATTGAATTAGTGTTGATGCTTTTAGGAAGTTGTGTTTTAAACTTGTTTTCATTGTTACCTTAACTATTATTCAAGATGAACTAGTGTTGATGTTGATTAATCACAGATCACAATCCTGCAATAGAGGGGAAGGGAATCTGTTTCTAATTTGTCTGTGTTTGTGTTGCATTATTTGATTGTCACAATTCTTTCAGGATATCCATGTGAACCTGTTTTGCAGCTGATAATGGCATGTAATCCAATGCGATAAAATATGGAACGGTTCTGTATTTCACTGAAATAATAAACATTTTGTTTTCGAAATGATAGTTTCCGGATTTGACCATATTAATGACCAAAGGCTCGTATTTCTGTGTGTTTATTATAATTAAGTCTATGATTTGATAGAGCAGTCTGACTTAGCGGTGGTAGGCAGCAGCAGGTTCGAAAGCATTCATTCAAACAGCACTTTACTGCGTTTGCCAGCAGCTCTTAGCAATGCTTGAGCGCTGTTTATGACTTCAAGCCTATCAACTCCCGAGATTAGGCTGGCAATACTAAAGTGCCTATAAGAACATCCAATAGTCAAAGGTAAATGAAATACAAATGGTATAGAGAGAAATAGTCGACACGTCATAATTCCTATAATAACTACAACCTGAAACTTCTTAACTGGGAATATTGACGACTCATGTTAAAAGGAACCACCAGCTTTCATATGTTCTCATGTTCTGAGCAAGGAACTTAAACATTAGCTTTTTTACATGGCACATATTGCACTTTTACTTTCTTCTCCAACACTGTGTTTTTGCATTATTTAAACCAAATTGAACATGTTTCATTATTTATTTGAGACTAAATTGATTTTATTTATGTATTATATTAAGTTAAAATAAAAGTGTTCATTGTTCATTCAGTATTGTTATAATTGTCATTATTACAAATAACATTAAAAAAAAATCGGCCAATTTAATCGGTATTGGCTTTTTTTTGGTCCTCCAATAATCGGTATCGGCATTGAAAAATCATAATCAGTCAACCTCTAGTCTTGATAGAGTCAGGTGGTGAACCTACAGTAGTACATGAACAAATGAAAAGCATACCTGATGTTAGAATATCACTTCTTCAGGTCACCTATACCACCAGGGCTATTAATTGTCTGGTTGTGTTTCATTTGGGTGTTTTAGTGTCATAAAGATGACATCTATTCTTGGGCTGGAACAACTAATAGGACAACCTGCTGTTTTAAGTATCCCATTGAGGCCTTTGTTCTACGCTGTAATGTCCATACATTTTCCCTCTTATGAATAAGTTCTCAACAAATGATCATTGGTTTATCACATGATAACCATTTGAGTATTTTTGGACAATAATGTCCTCCAGGCTATATGGACGTCATATTGTACAATTTGAGTCTCCCGTTTTCATGGTCATGGCTAGAAGGGATTCCGTTTTTTTTTCTCAAATTAACATATTTGACATTTCAGAGCATTAGGTTAAGGTTAGGAAAGGGTAAGTGTTAGCTAAAATGACAAAATGTATAACTTTTAAAATTCATTTGACCAAAGCTGGATCCCTTTTAGCAAGGACCCCTTTTCATAGGCCTAGATTACATGGTTGCATTCAAGACAAGGTCGTTTTTATTGATTTGTTGTCAGTAGAGTAGGCCTAGGCTACCATCCAATTAAAGAATATTCTGATAATGTCTCCAGTCATATAAAGTGTAGTAGAATTGCATGGAATGTTTATCAAAGGCCACATTTTTCCCATGCAAAGGAAAGAAACATCTCTGATCTAGCCTATAAACCTATGCCACTCTGTTCTTATTAATCGCCTAAATTATCTGCTCACCACATTAGGAATAATATGCTTACATTCATCTGCAAATGTGATTATAGAGGCATGCAATCCTTTGTTATAAAGATGCATTTATATGGTGAAAAATAGCTTCCCCAAACCTTGAAACTCACTCAACATAGCTTGTAGTCTAGCTATTAGCATATCTAGCTAGCTAATATTGTCTAACTTAGTCTTGTTATCATCTGGTGAGAATAACAGCTAAACTCCAAATCGATCAGACTTACCAGTGATGAAATGATGGGAGCAGACCCTGTACTGACAGCTGTCTGGGTTCAGGTCTTGACGGAGCAGACCCTGTACTGACAGCTGTCTGGGTTCAGGTCTTGACGGAGGAGACCCTGTACTGACAGCTGTCTGGGTTCAGGTCTTGACGGAGCAGACCCTGTACTGACAGCTGTCTGGGTTCAGGTCTTGACGGAGCAGACCCTGTACTGACAGCTGTCTGGGTTCAGGTCTTGACGGAGCAGACCCTGTACTGACAGCTGTCTGGGTTCAGGTCTTGACGGAGCAGACCCTGTACTGACAGCTGTCTGGGTTCAGAACTTGACGGACCAGACCCTGTACTGACAGCTGTCTGGGTTCAGGTCTTGACATGCAAAAAGATTCCTTCGCTTTTCTGACAGTTCTTGAGTCTTATTTCCTTGGTGTTTCATGATTGCGGTTAATCTGTAAAGAAAGAAATTCCCCCTTGTCTTTCCTGCCTTGTTAGAGCAGCCAAATACTGCACGGAAATTGACCGTATTGATGAATAAACTAGTTTTAGGCACTGTTATCAATGCAGTTTGAGGTAGCCATAATGGATGCAGTGGTCTTCCAACGTGGACGCCAGGAGGCTTCATACGGCAACTTGCAACCCTCTATAGCTAGTAAGTTGGGTTAAATATTAACTAGTATGTGAGCTAGTATGTGAGCTAGGGAATAGCTGGTATATTAACTAGTATGTGAGCTAGTATAGCTAGTATATTACCTAGTATGTGAGCTAGTGTATAGCTTGTATATTACCTAGTATGTGAGCTAGTATGTGAGCTAGTGTATAGCTAGTATATTAACTAGTATGTGAGCTAGTGTATAGCTAGTATATTAACTAGTATGTGAGCTAGTGTATAGCTAGTATTTTAACTAGTATGTTAGCTAGTATGTGAGCTAGTATATTAACTAGTATGTGAGCTAGTATAGCTTGTATATGAACTAGTATGTGAGGTAGTATATTAACTAGTATGTGAGCTAGAATGTGAGCTAGTGTATAGCTAGTATATTAACTAGTATGTGAGCTAGTGTATAGCTAGTATATTAACTAGTATGTGAGCTAGTATATTAACTAGTATGGGAGCTAGAATGTGAGCTAGTGTATAGCTAGTATATTAACTAGTATGTGAGCTAGTGTATAGCTAGTATATTAACTAGTATGTGAGCTAGTATAGCGTGTATATTAACTAGTATGTGAGCTAGTTTATTAACTAGAATAGGAGCTAGAATGTGAGCTAGTGTATAGCTAGTATATTAACTAGTATGTGAGCTAGTGTATAGCTAGTATATTAATTAGTATGTGAGCTAGTATATTAACTAGTATGTGAGCTAGTATAGCTTGTATATTAACTAGTATATGAGCTTGTATATTAACTAGTATGTGAGCTAGTATATTAACTAGTATGTGGGCTAGTGTATAGCTAGTATTTTAACTAGTATGTGAGCTAGTATAGCTAGTATATTAACTAGTATGTGAGCTAGTATAGCGTGTACATTAACTAGTATGTGAGGTAGTATGTGAGCTAGAATGTGAGCTAGTGTATAGCCAGTATATTAACTAGTATGTGAGCTAGTGTATAGCTAGTATATTAACTAGTATGTGAGCTAGTGTATAGCTAGTATATTAACTAGTATGTGAGCTAGTATAGCTAGTATATTAACTAGTATGTGAGCTAGTATAGCTAGTATTAACTAGTATGTGTGCTAGTATTAACTAGTATGTGAGCTAGTATAGCTAGTATATTAACTAGTATGTGAGCTAGTGTATAGATAGTATATTAACTAGTATGTGAGCTAGTATATTAACTAGTATGTGAGCTAGTATATTAACTAGTATGTGAGCTAGTGTATAGCTAGTATAGTGCTGGCTAGTAAATTAGGTTGTATATTAACTAGTATGTGAGCTAGGGAATAGCTGGTATATTAACTAGTATGAGCTAGTATAGCTAGTATATTAACTAGTATGTGAGCTAGTGTATAGCTTGTATATTAACTAGTATGTGAGCTAGTGTATAGCTAGTGTGTGAGCTAGTGTATAGCTAGTATATTAACTAGGATGTGAGCTAGTGTATAGCTAGTGTATTAACTAGTATGTGAGCTAGTATAGCTAGTATATTAACTAGTATGTGAGCTAGTGTATAGCTAGTATATTAACTAGTATGTGAGCTAGTATATTAACTAGTATGTGAGCTAGTATATTAACTAGTATGTGAGCTAGTATATTAACTAGTATGTGAGCTAGTGTAAAGCTAGTATATTAACTAGTATGTGAGCTAGTATATAGCTAGTATATTAACTAGTATGTGAGCTAGTATATTAACTAGTATGTGAGCTAGTATATTAACTAGTATGTGAGCTAGTGTAAAGCTAGTATATTAACTAGTATGTGAGCTAGTATATTAACTAGTATGTGAGCTAGTATATTAACTAGTATGTGAGCTAGTATATAGCTAGTACAGTGCATTCTGAAAGTATTCAGACCCCTTGACTTTTTCCACATTTTGTTAAGTTACAGCCTTATTCTAAAATTGTTTTAAATACTTTTTTTTCTTCATCAATCTACACACAGTACCCCATAATGACAAAATGAGAACAGGTTTTTAGACATTTCTGCAAATGTATAAAACAATAAAAAACATACCTTATTTACATAAGCATTCAGACCGTTTTCTATGAAACTTGAAATTGAGCTCAGGTGCAACCTGTTTACATTGACCATCCTTGAGATGTTTCTACAACTTGATTGGAGTCCACCTGTGGTAAATTCAATTAATTAGAAATGATTTGGAAAGTCACACACCTGTCTATATAAGGTCCCACAGTTGACAGTGCATGTCAGTGCAAAAACCAAGCCATGAGATCGAAGGAATTGTCCGTAGATTGTGTCTTGGCACAGATCTGGGTAAGGGTACCAAAACATTTCTGCAGCATTGAAGGTCCCCAAGAACACAGTGGCCTCCATAATTCTTAAACGGAAGAAGTTTGGAACCACCAAGACTCTTCCTAGAGCTGGCTGCCTGGCCAAACTGAGCAATCAGGGGAGAAGGGTCTTGGTTAGGGAGGTGACCAAGAACCCAATGGTCACTCTGACAGAGCTCCAGAGTTCCTCTGTGGTGATGAGAGAACCTTCCAGAAGGACAACCATCTCTGCAGCACTCCACCAATCAGGTCTTTATGGTGGACGCATCATGCTGTGGGCATGCTTTTCAGTAGCAGTGACTGGGAGACTAGTCAGGGTCAAGGGAAAGAGGAACGGAGCAAGGTACAGAGAGATCCATGATGAAAATTTGCTCAGGACCTCAGACTGGGGCGAAGGTTCACCTTCCAACAGGACAACAACCCCAAGCACACAGCCAAAACAACACAGGAGGGGCTTCAGGTTAAGAGACCTGACAATAGCTGTTCAGCGACGCTCCCCATCCAACCTGACAGAGCTTGAGAGGATCTTCAAAGAAGAATGGGAGAAACTCCCCAAGCACAGGTGTGCCAAGCTTGTAGGGTCATACCCAAGAAGACTTGAGGCTGTAATTGCTGCCAAAGGGGCTTCAACAAAGTACTGTGCAAAGGGTCTGAATACTCATGTAAATGTGATATTTCAGTTTTTTTTATAAATTTGCAAACATTTCTAAAAAACTGTTTTTGTTTTGTTATGGGGTATTGTGTGTAGATTGAGGGGGAAAAAAAGTATAATCCTTTTTAGAGTATGGCTGTATCGTAAAAAAATGTGGAAAAAGTCAAGGGGTCTGAATACTTTCTGAATGCATTGTATGTTAGCTAGTATGGCTAGCATACGAACTAGAATGTGAGCTCATCCCTCTTCTATCTAATTAAAGCAATAAAGCACAAGAGGCAGCGCTATATCATGAATACACTCACAATAAAGCACAAGAGGCAGCGCTATATCATGAATACACTCACAGGTAAATGGTGTTGTTTTGCCCGACGTGATAGCTACCTCGCCTCAGAACACTGCCTCACATGCCTTATTGCTTTTACAAAACTGTTAACAACATATCAAAATAACAATGATGAATAAAATATTTTCATGGACATTTTATTTTAATGAGCCAATTCATACAATGTCATTCTTCCACTAGAAATTCCAAACTAAATGCTAGGCTTACATTAACCCCCGCTGTACCAAACTAAATGCTAGGCTTATATTAACCCCCGATGTAACAAACTAAATGCTAGGCTTATATTAACCCCCGCTGTACCAAACTAAATGCTAGGCTTATATTAACCCCCGCTGTACCAACTAAATGCTAGGCTTATATTAACCCCCGATGTAACAAACTAAATGCTAGGCTGATATTAACCCCCGCTGTACCAACTAAATGCTAGGCTTATATTAACCCCCGATGTACCAACTAAATGCTAGGCTTATATTAACCCCCACTGTACCAACTAAATGCTAGGCTTATATTAACCCCCGATGTAACAAACTAAATGCTAGGCTTATATTAACCCCCGATGTAACAAACTAAATGCTAGGCTGATATTAATCCCCGCTGTACCAACTAAATGCTAGGCTTATATTAACCCCCGATGTAACAAACTAAATGCTAGGCTGATATTAACCCCCGCTGTACCAACTAAATGCTAGGCTTATATTAACCCCCGATGTAACAAACTAAATGCTAGGCTTATATTAACCCCCGCTGTACCAAACTAAATGCTAGGCTTATATTAACCCCCGCTGTACCAACTAAATGCTAGGCTTATATTAACCCCCGATGTAACAAACTAAATGCTAGGCTGATATTAACCCCCGCTGTACCAACTAAATGCTAGGCTTATATTAACCCCCGATGTAACAAACTAAATGCTAGGCTGATATTAACCCCCGCTGTACCAAACTAAATGCTAGGCTTATATTAACCCCCGCTGTACCAACTAAATGCTAGGCTTATATTAACCCCCGATGTACCAAACTAAATGCTAGGCTTATATTAACCCCCGCTGTACCAAACTAAATGCTAGGCTGATATTAACCCCTGATGTAACAAACTAAATGCTAGGCTGATATTAATCCCCGCTGTACCAACTAAATGCTAGGCTTATATTAACCCCCACTGTACCAAACTATATGCTAGGCAAGGGGAAATAATGTGCGCGATATATACAAGAGATGATTGGGACAGCAACATGAACATGATATTCTGATGGAGACTCAGTGATCATTTTCAGATGGAACTGTTAGCAGGCATAGGCGTGTCTGTGACAGCCAATACAGAACGGCTTGGGACGCTGCTCGTCCAATCAGCATCCAGGATCCAAACAACCAGTTTTATAATAATATTTATGAACATTTAAATCATAGCCACAGCTATCATCTTTGATCATTATACTAATTACCATTCAATCCATTCCTAAGACCTTTTAAGCTGGTCTCCATGGGAACGAGACACCCGGGTGCCTGCCCTGTGTGTGTGTGTGTGTGTGTGTGTGTGTGTGTGTGTGTGTGTGTGTGTGTGTGTGTGTGTGTGTGTGTGTGTGTGTGTGTGTGTGTGTGTGTGTGTGTGCGTGAGTGCGATGCCCTCGCTAGCGTCCGAGAGAAGATTAACATTCCCCCTACAATACCATCTCAAACATTCCTGTTCTGATTACTCTGGTTGCATACAGGGGAAAGGATTTATCTTTCCAGACATAGATTAAATATCAATATGACTGATATGAAGGGCTGCTATTATCCTGTTATCTGCTCTGATGTCAGACAGGACTAGGGTCAAAACAGTGGCGCTACCATAGAATTAAGAATTTGAATTTAATAGGATCTCTATGGGTGTTACTGTGGAACAGATTGCAGTGTCATAATAACACACAGCAGATATTACAGAGTGGAGACAGGGACTATGTCCCATTTAGAGAAGCACTCTGCAGTGTCATAATAACACACAGCAGATATTACAGAGTGGAGACAGGGACTATGTCCCATTTAGAGAAGCACTCTGCAGTGTCCGGCTGGTCCATGTAGTATCTATGACTATATTTGAGTGTGTTGGCACGTGTTTCCATAGCCATGCCGTCTACCGAAACGTGTCTTTGTCGTGCTACTGATCCAGTTTCTGCTGTTCTGCCTGCAGTTATGGAAGCCTGACATGTTCACTGGTCCCGGACCTGCTGTCTCGAACCTCTGAATGCTCGGCGGCTATGAAAAGTTAACTGACATTATCAATATCCACTGTGATTATTATCTCACCCTGCTGGTCATCTATGAATTTTTGAACATCTTGAAGAACGATCTGGCCTTAACGGCCATGTACTCTTATAATCTCCACCCGGCACAGCCAGAAGAGGGCTGGGGACCCCTAGGTTCCTGCCTTTTTCCTAGCCACCGTGCTTCTACATCTGCATTGTTGCTGTTCAAGGTTTTAGGCTGGGTATATGTATAAGCACTTTGTGACATCTGCGGATGTAAAAAGGGCTTTATAAATGCTATTGATTGAATGAAAGTTGAAAAACATTCTATATCCACACACAGACACACACACACACACACACAAACATTCTCCGGATTGTCCTCACCCATGGCCCCCCCCAAAGATCAAACAGGAAGAGTAATGATGAAAACATGAATCATGATAACTTGTAGCTATATAGCGTATGTACTGTAGGGGAGAGTAGGGGAAGCTGAGCCATTATTTTACATTCAGCATCACTCCGTCAAGGGAAATACAGAATTCTTTCTAACAAAGACATCTACATATATTTCAGGATGTTGTGTATCCCTGGAAAAATCTGAATTCATGTAAACATTGCAGTTTTGAAAACATGTGGTCTCTTGGATGGGCTCTCGTCAACAGTAGTGCACTGCATGAGGAATAGGGTAGTCCACTACATGTAGATCAGGTCAACAGTAGTGTACAAGGGAATAGGGTAGTCCACTACATTTAGATCAGGTCAACAGTAGTGTACAAGGGAATAGGGTAGTCCACTACATTTAGATCAGGTCATTTATTTAATTTAACCTTTATTTAACTAAGTCAGTTAAGAACACATTTTTATTTACATTGACGGCCTACCGGGAACAGTGGGTTAACTGCCTTGTTCAGGGGCAGAACGACAGATTTTTACCTTGTCAGCTCGGGGATTCAATCCAGCAACTTTCGGTTACTGGCCCAATGCTCTAACCACTAGGCTACCTGCCGCCCCCAAGGTCAACAGTAGTGCACAAGGGAATAGGGTGTGATTTGGGACGCAGCCTGTATTTCTATAGTCTAAAGTGATAGTAATTGTTGATGTGCTTGTCCTGTCAGGTGGGGGACGTTGTCATGGCGAGGGAAGACGAGACGTTCCCCTGTGACCTCATCCTGCTCTCGTCCAGCCGCGATGACGGAACCTGCTACGTCACCACCACCAGCCTGGATGGCGAGTCTAGCCACAAGGTAGACACACACAGACACACACACACACACTGCACCATTCTCCCAGCACGCTCTCTAATCAAACATGACTTCTCGTGACTCCTCTATCTCTCTCTCTCTCTCACTCTCACTCTCACTCAGACATACTATGCTGTACCAGACACCATGGCCTTTAAGACAGAGCAGGAGGTGGACTCTCTACATGCGACTATTGAATGTGAACAACCACAGCCTGACCTCTACAAGTGAGTGACACATGTTTAAAACAGAATCATTATGAGTGACCTGTTCGTTTGTTGAAAATGGTATGACTTCTTTTTTCCTCATACAGATTTGTGGGGCGCATCAATATTTATAAGGAAAGTCAAGATCCCATAGTCAGGTAGGAGCAACATTCCCCTCTCTCATTCCTAAAATGTCTTTGTCATACAGCTCTTTCTTTTTTTTTACTTTTCATCTTTCATTTGTTCCTCCTCTTTTTTCAGACCCCTGGGAGCTGAGAACCTTCTCCTCAGAGGAGCCACCCTGAAGAACACAGAACACATTTATGGTAACACACACACACACACACTGCACTGTGTCTGTAGTGATGGTAACCCCTTGTTGTTGTCCCCACAGCTGTAGCCATCTACACGGGCATGGACACCAAGATGACGCTGAACTACCAGTCCAAATCCCAGAAACGCTCCGCTGTAGAAAAGTAAGATCAAATCAAAGTGTATTGGTCACGTACAAAGATTTGCAGGTGTTATAGCAGGTGCAGCTACATTTTTATGTTACTAGCTCCTAACAATGCAGTAGAATGTCTCATAAATACTACACAAATACGCAAATAATCCAGTCTATAAATGACAGAATGAGTCCAATTAACAATCCAAGGGTAGATACAGTATATTAGAGTGAACATGTGTCCGAATATAGAATTTAAATATGTGCTGTGTGTAGACAAGATCATTTGGAAGGAAATTGGTATGTACAGTAGTAGGTAGATCTATTCCAGTAGTAGGTAGATATATTCCAGTAGTAGGTAGATCTATTCCCATAGTAGGTAGATCTATTCAAGTAATAGGTAGATCTATTAAAGTAATACGTAGATCTATTCCCGTAGTAGGTAGATCTATTCCCCTAGTAGGTAGATCTATTCCCGTAGTAGGTAGATCTATTCCCCTAGTAGGTAGATCTATTCCCCTAGTAGGTAGATCTATTCCCCTAGTAGGTAGATCTATTCCCCTAGTAGGAAGATCTATTCCTATACCTCCCTCCCCACTGTGTCTGATTTGCTTGCTTTAGTTAGGGTAGAACTACCTGTCTGATGAAGGATAGCAGGAGTTGGAATGGTAGAATGATAGTAGGAGTTGGAATGGTAGAATGATAGTAGGAGTTGGAATGGTAGAATGATAGTAGAAGTTGGAATGGTAGAATGATAGTAGGAGTTGGAATAGCAGAATGATAGTAGGAGTTGGAATGGTAGAGATGATAGTAGGAGTTGGAATGGTAGAATGATAGTAGGAGTTGGAATGGTAGAATGATAGTAGGAGTTGGAATAGCAGAATGATAGTTGGAGTTGGAATGGTAGAATGATAGTAGGAGTTGGAATGGTAGAATGATAGTAGGAGTTGGAATGGTAGAATGATAGTAGGAGTTGGAATAGCAGAATGATAGTAGGAGTTGGAATAGCAGAAT
Source organism: Brachymystax lenok tsinlingensis (assembly GCA_030435695.1). Classification (NCBI taxonomy): domain Eukaryota; kingdom Metazoa; phylum Chordata; class Actinopteri; order Salmoniformes; family Salmonidae; genus Brachymystax; species Brachymystax lenok. The sequence continues at coordinate 12,279,284 of CM059781.1, forward strand.
GATAGTAGGAGTTGGAATGGTAGAATGATAGTAGGAGTTGGAATGGTAGAATGATAGTAGGAGTTGGAATGGTAGAATGATAGTAGGAGTTGGAATAGCAGAATGATAGTAGGAGTTGGAATGGTAGAATGATAGTAGGAGTTGGAATGGTAGAATGATAGTAGGATGTTTAATCACCAATCCAACCCACAAAGTACCTAAAAGTGCAATAAATAGTGCATAAGGAGAAGGCACTAGTGTACTGTAGTGTAGTGTACTGTAGTGTACTGTAGTGTAGTGTAGAGTAGTGTACTGTAGTGTACTGTAGTGTAGTGTAGTGTGCTGTACTGTAGTGTAGTGTAGTGTAGTGTGCTGTACTGTAGTGTAGTGTGGTGTATTGTACTGTAGTGTAGTGTGCTGTACTGTAGTGTGGTGTATTGTACTGTAGTGTAGTGTGGTGTGGTGTAGTGTAGTGCACTGTAGTGTAGTGTGGTGTAGTGTACTGTAGTGTAGTGTGCTATACTGTAGTGTGGTGTATTGTACTGTAGTGTAGTGTGCTGTATTGTAGTGTAGTGTACTGTAGTGTGGTGTACTGTAGTGTAGTGTGCTGTAATGTAGTGTAGTGTGCTGTACTGTACTGTAGTGTGCTGTAATGTAGTGTAGTGTAGTGTAGTGTATTGTAGTGTAGTGTAGTGTGCTGTACTGTAGTGTATTGTACTGTAGTGTAGTGTGCTGTACTGTTGTGTAGTGTACTGAAGTGTGCTGTACTGTAGTGTAGTGTGCTGTAATGTAGTGTAGTGTGCTGTACTGTACTGTAGTGTGCTGTAGTGTAGTGTACTGTACTGTAGTGTAGTGTGCTGTAGTGTAGTGTGCTGTACTGTAGTGTGCTGTACTGTACTGTAGTGTGCTGTAGTGTAGTGTGCTGTACTGTACTGTAGTGTGCTGTAGTGTAGTGTACTGTAGTGTAGTGTAGTGTGCTGTAATGTAGTGTAGTGTAGTGTGCTGTACTGTACTGTAGTGTGCTGTACTGTACTGTAGTGTGCTGTAGTGTAGTGTAGTGTGCTGTAGTGTAGTGTGCTGTACTGTACTGTAGTGTGCTGTAGTGTAGTGTGCTGTACTGTACTGTAGTGTGCTGTAGTGTAGTGTAGTGTGCTGTACTGTAGTGTGCTGTACTGTACTGTAGTGTGCTGTAGTGTAGTGTGCTGTACTGTACTGTAGTGTGCTGTAGTGTAGTGTACTGTAGTGTAGTGTAGTGTGCTGTACTGTAGTGTAGTGTGCTGTAATGTAGTGTAGTGTGCTGTACTGTACTGTAGTGTGCTGTAGTGTAGTGTACTGTAGTGTGCTGTACTGTAGTGTAGTGTAGTGTACTGTACTGTAGTGTAGTGCACTGTAGTGTAGTGTGCTATACTGTAGTGTGCTGTACTGTAGTGTAGTGTAGTGTACTGTACTGTAGTGTAGTGTAGTGCACTGTAGTGTAGTGTGCTGTACTGTAGTGTGCTGTGCTGTACTGTAGTGTAGTGTGCTGTACTGTAGTGTGCTGTAGTGTAGTGTGCTGTACTGTAGTGTAGTGTGCTGTACTGTAGTGTAGTGTACTGTAGTGTGGTGTAGTGTAGTATGCTGTACTGTAGTGTAGTGTAGTGTAGTGTACTGTAGTGTGGTGTAGTGTAGTGTAGTGTGCTGTACTGTAGTGTAGTGTGCTATACTGTAGTGTGCTGTACTGTAGTGTACTGTAGTGTGGTGTAGTGTAGTGTGCTGTAGTGTAGTGTGCTGTACTGTACTGTAGTGTGCTGTAGTGTAGTGTAGTGTACTGTACTGTAGTGTAGTGTGCTGTAGTGTAGTGTGCTGTACTGTAGTGTATTGTAGTGTACTGTAGTGTACTGTAGTGTATTGTACTGTAGTGTAGTGTGCTGTACTGTAGTGTAGTGTGCTGTACTGTAGTGTAGTGTACTGTAGTGTAGTGTAGTGTGCTGTACTGTAGTGTAGTGTGCTGTAATGTAGTGTAGTGTAGTGTGCTGTACTGTACTGTAGTGTGCTGTAGAGTGTAGTGTGCTGTACTGTAGTGTAGTGTGCTGTAGTGTAGTGTGCTGTACTGTAGTGTAGTGTGCTGTAGTGTAGACCAGTGTGCTGTAGTGTAGTGTGCTGTACTGTACTGTAGTGTGCTGTAGTGTAGTGTAGTGTAGTGTAGTGTGCTGTACTGTAGTGTGCTGTAATGTAGTGTAGTGTAGTGTGTGCTGTAGTGTAGTAGTGTACTGTACTGTACTGTAGTGTGCTGTAGTGTAGTGTAGTGTGCTGTAGTGTAGTGTGCTGTACTGTACTGTAGTGTGCTGTTGTGTAGTGTGCTGTACTGTAGTGTAGTGTAGTGTAGTGTGCTGTAGTAGTGTAGTGTAGTGTGCTGTACTGTAAGTCTGTAGTGTAGTGTGCTGTACTGTAGTGTAGTGTGCTGTAGTAGTGCTGTGTGCTGTACTGTAGTGTAGTGTGCTGTACTGTGTGTGTGCTGTAGTGTAGTGTACTGTAGTGTAGTGTGCTGTAGTGTACTGTGTGTGTGTGCTGTAGTGTAGTGCTGTACTGTAGTGTAGTGTACTGTAGTGTAGTGTGTACTGTGTAGTGTAGTGTGCTGTACTGTGTGTACTGTGTAGTGTGTAGTGTAGTGTAGTGTAGTCTGTACTGTAGTGTCTGTACTGCTGTGTGTAGTGTGCTGAGTGTACTGTAGTGTGTAGTAGTGTATACTGTAGTGTGTAGTGTAGTGTAGTGTGCTGTACTGTGTAGTGTACTGTAGTGTAGTGTGCTGTATGTGTGTAGTGTGCTGTACTGTAGTGTAGTGTAGTCTGTAGTGTAGTGTGCTGTACTGTAGTGTGCTGTAGTGTACTGTAGTGTAGTGTAGTGTGCTGTACTGTAGTGTAGTGTAGTGTGGTGTATTGTACTGTAGTGTGGTGTAGTGTAGTGTAGTGTAGTGTAGTGTACTGTAGTGTAGTGTAGTGTGGTGTAGTGTAGTGGACTGTACTGTAGTGTGCTGTACTGTAGTGTAGTGTAGTGTGCTGTAGTGTAGTGTAGTGTGCTGTGCTGTAGTGTAGTGCACTGTAGTGCTGTAGTGTAGTGTGCTGTAGTGTGTAGTGTAGTGTGCTGTATGTAGTGTAGTGTAGTGTACTGTAGTGTGCTGTACTGTAGTGTAGTGTGCTGTACTGTAGTGTGCTGTACTGTACTGTAGTGTGCTGTACTGTAGTGTAGTGTGCTGCTGTAGTGTAGTGTGCTGTACTGTAGTGTAGTGTGCTGTACTGTAGTGTAGTGTGCTGTGTTGTAGTGTAGTGTAGTGTAGTGTAGTGTAGTGTGCTGTACTGTAGTGTAGTGTGCTGTACTGTAGTGTAGTGTGCTGTACTGTACTGTAGTGTGCTGTAATGTAGTGTACTGTAGTGTGTGCTGTAGTGTAGTGTAGTACTGTAGTGTGCTGTACTGTAGTGTAGTGTGCTGTACTGTAGTGTAGTGTAGTGTGCTGTAGTGTGCTGTAGTGTAGTGTGCTGTACTGTGTGTAGTGTACTGTAGTGTGCTGTACTGTAGTGTAGTGTGTAGTGTAGTGTGTGCTGTACTGTAGTGTAGTGTAGTGTAGTGTGCTGTACTGTAGTGTAGTGTAGTGTAGTGTACTGTAGTGTGGTGTAGTGTAGTGTAGTGTGCTGTACTGTAGTGTAGTGTGCTGTACTGTAGTGTGCTGTAGTGTAGTGTGCTGTACTGTAGTGTAGTGTGCTGTACTGTAGTGTAGTGTGCTGTAGTGTAGTGTAGTGTGCTGTAGTGTAGTGTGCTGTACTGTAGTGTAGTGTGCTGTACTGTAGTGTAGTGTGCTGTAATGTGGTGTGTAGTGTAGTGTAGTGTACTGTACTGTAGTGTAGTGTAGTGTAGTGTGCTGTACTGTAGTGTAGTGTGCTGTACTGTAGTGTAGTGTGCTGTACTGTACTGTAGTGTGCTGTACTGTAGTGTAGTGTAGTGTGCTGTAGTGTAGTGTAGTGTGCTGTAGTGTAGTGTAGTGTAGTGCACTGTAGTGTACTGTAGTGTAGTGTGCTATACTGTAGTGTGGTGTATTGTAGTGTAGTGTGCTGTATTGTAGTGTACTGTAGTGTGGTGTAGTGTAGTGTAGTGTGCTGTACTGTAGTGTAGTGTGCTGTAATGTAGTGTGCTGTAGTGTGGTGTAGTGTAGTGTGCTGTACTGTAGTGTAGTGTAGTGTGCTGTAATGTAGTGTGCTGTAGTGTGGTGTAGTGTAGTGTGCTGTACTGTAGTGTAGTGTAGTGTAGTGTGCTATACTGTAGTGTAGTGTGCTATACTGTAGTGTAGTGTGGTGTACTGTACTGTAGTGTGGTGTAGTGTAGTGTGCTGTACTGTAGTGTGGTGTATTGTACTGTACTGTAGTGTGGTGTACTGTAGTGTAGTGTAGTGTGCTGTAGTGTACTGTAGTGTGCTGTAATGTAGTGTAGTGTAGTGTGCTGTACTGTAGTGTGGTGTACAGTAGTGTGCTGTACTGTAGTGTAGTGTAGTGTGCTGTACTGTAGTGTAGTGTAGTGTACTGTAGTGTGGTGTACTGTAGTGTGTGTACTGTGGTGTAGTGTGCTGTAGTGTACTGTAGTGTGGTGTAGTGTAGTGTACTGTAGTGTGGTGTAGTGTGCTGTAGTGTAGTGTGCTGTACTGTACTGTAGTGTAGTGTAGTGTGCTGTACTGTAGTGTAGTGTAGTGTACTGTAGTGTGCTGTACTGTACTGTGTACTGTAGTGTAGTGTGCTGTAGTGTGCTGTAGTGTAGTGTGATGTAGTGTAGTGTAGTGTAGTGTGCTGTACTGTAGTGTAGTGTGCTGTAGTGTAGTGTAGCGTGTACTGTAGTGTAGTGTGCTGTACTGTAGTGTAGTGTACTGTAGTGTGCTGTACTGTAGTGTACTGTAGTGTGCTGTACTGTAGTGTGGTGTACTGTAGTGTGCTGTACTGTAGTGTAGTGTGCTGTAGTGTAGTGTGCTGTACTGTACTGTAGTGTAGTGTAGTGTGCTGTACTGTAGTGTAGTGTAGTGTACTGTAGTGTGTGCTGTACTGTAGTGTACTGTAGTGTAGTGTGCTGTAGTGTGCTGTAGTGTAGTGTGCTGTACTGTAGTGTAGTGTAGTGTGCTGTACTGTAGTGTAGTGTACTGTAGTGTAGCGTACTGTAGTGTAGTGTGCTGTACTGTAGTGTAGTGTAGTGTGCTGTACTGTAGTGTAGTGTGCTGTAGTGTACTTTAGTGTAATGTAGTGTAGTGTAGTGTGCTGTACTGTAGTGTAGTGTAATGCACTGTAGTGTACTGTAGTGTGCTGTACTGTAGTGTAGTGTGCTGTATTGTACTGTAGTGTAGTGTAGTGTACTGTAGTGCAGTGTAGTGTGCTGTACTGTAGTGTAGTGTAGTGTAGTGTGATGTGCTGTACTGTAATGCACTGTACTGTACTGTAGTGTAGTGCACTGTAGTGTACTGTAGTGTACTGTAGTGTAGTGTAGTGTAGTGTAGTGTACTTTAGTGTAGTGTAGTGTGCTGTAGTGTAGTTTACTGTTGTGTAGTGTGCTGTACTGTAGTGTACTGTAGTGTAGTGTAGTGCAGTGTAGTGTAGTGTGCTGTACTTTAGTGTATTGTAGTGTAGTGTACTGAAGTGTGCTGTACTGTAGTGTAGTGTAGTGTGCTGTAGTGTAGTGTGCTGTACTGTACTGTAGTGTGCTGTAGTGTAGTGTACTGTACTGTAGTGTAGTGTGCTGTAGTGTAGTGTGCTGTACTGTACTGTAGTGTGCTGTACTGTACTGTAGTGTGCTGTAGTGTAGTGTACTGTAGTGTAGTGTGCTGTAGTGTAGTGTAGTGTGCTGTACTGTAGTGTGCTGTACTGTACTGTAGTGTGCTGTAGTGTAGTGTGCTGTACTGTACTGTAGTGTGCTGTAGTGTAGTGTACTGTAGTGTAGTATAGTGTGCTGTAATGTAGTGTAGTGTGCTGTACTGTACTGTAGTGTGCTGTAGTGTAGTGTACTGTAGTGTGCTGTACTGTAGTGTAGTGTAGTGTACTGTACTGTACTGTAGTGTAGTGCACTGTAGTGTAGTGTAGTGTGCTATACTGTACTGTAGTGTGCTGTAGTGTAGTGTGCTGTACTGTACTGTAGTGTGCTGTAGTGTAGTGTACTGTAGTGTAGTGTAGTGTGCTGTAATGTAGTGTAGTGTGCTGTACTGTACTGTAGTGTGCTGTAGTGTAGTGTACTGTAGTGTGCTGTAGTGTAGTGTACTGTAGTGTAGTGTAGTGCACTGTAGTGTAGTGTAGGTGTAGTGCACTGTAGTGTAGTGTGCTATACTGTAGTGTGCTGTACTGTAGTGTAGTGTGCTGTACTGTAGTGTAGTGTGCTGTAGTGTAGTGTAGTGTGCTGTAGTGTGTAGTGTAGTGTGCTGTAGTGTGCTGTACTGTAGTGCTGTAGTGTAGTGTGCTGTACTGTAGTGTGCTGTACTGTAGTGTGCTGTACTGTAGTGTGCTGTACTGTAGTGTGGTGTACTGTAGTGTGGTGTACTGTAGTGTGCTGTACTGTAGTGTAGTGTAGTGTAGTGTGCTGTACTGTAGTGTAGTGTGCTGTAATGTAGTGTGCTGTAGTGTGGTGTAGTGTAGTGTGCTGTACTGTAGTGTAGTGTAGTGTAGTGTGCTATACTGTAGTGTAGTGTGCTATACTGTAGTGTAGTGTGCTATACTGTAGTGTAGTGTAGTGTAGTGTACTGTACTGTAGTGTAGTGTAGTGTGCTGTAGTGTAGTGTAGTGTAGTGCACTGTAGTGTACTGTAGTGTAGTGTGCTATACTGTAGTGTGGTGTATTGTAGTGTAGTGTGCTGTATTGTAGTGTACTGTAGTGTAGTGTAGTGTAGTGTGCTGTACTGTAGTGTAGTGTGCTGTAATGTAGTGTGCTGTAGTGTGGTGTAGTGTAGTGTGCTGTACTGTAGTGTAGTGTAGTGTGCTGTAATGTAGTGTGCTGTAGTGTGGTGTAGTGTAGTGTGCTGTACTGTAGTGTAGTGTAGTGTAGTGTGCTATACTGTAGTGTAGTGTGCTATACTGTAGTGTAGTGTGCTATACTGTAGTGTAGTGTAGTGTGGTGTGCTGTACTGTAGTGTGGTGTATTGTACTGTACTGTAGTGTAGTGTGCTGTAATGTAGTGTAGTGTGCTGTACTGTACTGTAGTGTGCTGTACTGTAGTGTAGTGTAGTGTGCTGTACTGTAGTGTGGTGTACAGTAGTGTGCTGTACTGTAGTGTAGTGTAGTGTGCTGTAGTGTAGTGTAGTGTACTGTAGTGTGCTGTACTGTAGTGTACTGTAGTGTGCTGTACTGTAGTGTGGTGTAGTGTGCTGTACTGTAGTGTAGTGTGCTGTAGTGTAGTGTGCTGTACTGTACTGTAGTGTAGTGTAGTGTGCTGTACTGTAGTGTAGTGTAGTGTACTGTAGTGTGCTGTACTGTAGTGTACTGTAGTGTAGTGTGCTGTAGTGTGCTGTAGTGTAGTGTGATGTAGTGTAGTGTAGTGTAGTGTGCTGTCGTGTAGTGTAGTGTACTGTAGTGTAGCGTACTGTAGTGTAGTGTGCTGTACTGTAGTGTAGTGTACTGTAGTGTGCTGTACTGTAGTGTACTGTAGTGTGCTGTACTGTAGTGTGGTGTAGTGTGCTGTACTGTAGTGTAGTGTGCTGTAGTGTAGTGTGCTGTACTGTACTGTAGTGTAGTGTAGTGTGCTGTACTGTAGTGTAGTGTAGTGTACTGTAGTGTGCTGTACTGTAGTGTACTGTAGTGTAGTGTGCTGTAGTGTGCTGTAGTGTAGTGTGCTGTACTGTAGTGTAGTGTAGTGTGCTGTACTGTAGTGTAGTGTACTGTAGTGTAGCGTACTGTAGTGTAGTGTGCTGTACTGTAGTGTAGTGTAGTGTGCTGTACTGTAGTGTAGTGTGCTGTAGTGTACTTTAGTGTAATGTAGTGTAGTGTGCTGTACTGTAGTGTAGTGTAATGCACTGTAGTGTACTGTAGTGTGCTGTACTGTAGTGTAGTGTGCTGTATTGTACTGTAGTGTAGTGTAGTGTACTGTAGTGCAGTGTAGTGTGCTGTACTGTAGTGTAGTGTAGTGTGATGTGCTGTACTGTAATGCACTGTACTGTACTGTAGTGTAGTGCACTGTAGTGTACTGTAGTGTACTGTAGTGTAGTGTAGTGTAGTGTAGTGTACTGTAGTGTACTGTAGTGTAGTGTAGTGTAGTGTACTGTAGTGTACTGTAGTGTAGTGTAGTGTAGTGTAGTGTACTTTAGTGTAGTGTAGTGTGCTGTAGTGTAGTTTACTGTTGTGTAGTGTGCTGTACTGTAGTGTACTGTAGTGTAGTGTAGTGCAGTGTAGTGTAGTGTAGTGTGCTGTACTTTAGTGTATTGTAGTGTAGTGTACTGAAGTGTGCTGTACTGTAGTGTAGTGTAGTGTGCTGTAGTGTAGTGTGCTGTACTGTACTGTAGTGTGCTGTAGTGTAGTGTACTGTACTGTAGTGTAGTGTGCTGTAGTGTAGTGTGCTGTACTGTAGTGTGCTGTACTGTACTGTAGTGTGCTGTAGTGTAGTGTGCTGTACTGTACTGTAGTGTGCTGTAGTGTAGTGTAGTGTGCTGTACTGTAGTGTGCTGTACTGTACTGTAGTGTGCTGTAGTGTAGTGTGCTGTACTGTACTGTAGTGTGCTGTAGTGTAGTGTACTGTAGTGTAGTATAGTGTGCTGTAATGTAGTGTAGTGTGCTGTACTGTACTGTAGTGTGCTGTAGTGTAGTGTACTGTAGTGTGCTGTACTGTAGTGTAGTGTAGTGTACTGTACTGTACTGTAGTGTAGTGCACTGTAGTGTAGTGTAGTGTGCTATACTGTACTGTAGTGTGCTGTAGTGTAGTGTGCTGTACTGTACTGTAGTGTGCTGTAGTGTAGTGTACTGTAGTGTAGTGTAGTGTGCTGTAATGTAGTGTAGTGTGCTGTACTGTACTGTAGTGTGCTGTAGTGTAGTGTACTGTAGTGTGCTGTAGTGTAGTGTACTGTAGTGTAGTGTAGTGCACTGTAGTGTAGTGTAGTGTAGTGCACTGTAGTGTAGTGTGCTATACTGTAGTGTGCTGTACTGTAGTGTAGTGTGCTGTACTGTAGTGTAGTGTGCTGTAGTGTAGTGTAGTGTGCTGTGCTGTACTGTAGTGTAGTGTGCTGTACTGTAGTGTGCTGTAGTGTAGTGTGCTGTACTGTAGTGTAGTGTGCTGTACTGTAGTGTAGTGTGGTGTAGTGTACTGTACTGTAGTGTAGTGTAGTGTAGTGTACTGTGGTGTAGTGTAGTGTAGTGTGCTGTACTGTAGTGTAGTGTAGTGTGCTATACTGTAGTGTAGTGTAGTGTGCTGTAATGTGGTGTAGTGTAGTGTACTGTAGTGTGCTGTAGTGTGGTGTAGTGTAGTGTGCTGTACTGTAGTGTAGTGTAGTGTGCTGTAATGTAGTGTGCTGTAGTGTGGTGTAGTGTAGTGTGCTGTACTGTAGTGTAGTGTGCTATACTGTAGTGTAGTGTGCTATACTGTAGTGTAGTGTAGTGTGGTGTGCTGTACTGTAGTGTGGTGTATTGTACTGTACTGTAGTGTAGTGTGGTGTAGTGCACTGTAGTGTAGTGTACTGTAGTGTGCTGTGCTGTAGTGTAGTGTGGTGTGCTGTACTGTAGTGTAGTGTGGTGTAGTGCACTGTAGTGTAGCGTACTGTAGTGTAGTGTGCTGTAGTGTAGTGTACTTTAGTGTAATGTAGTGTAGTGTAGTGTGCTGTACTGTAGTGTAGTGTAATGCACTGTAGTGTACTGTAGTGTGCTGTACTGTAGTGTAGTGTGCTGTATTGTACTGTAGTGTAGTGTAGTGTACTGTAGTGCAGTGTAGTGTGCTGTACTGTAGTGTAGTGTAGTGTGATGTGCTGTACTGTAATGTACTGTACTGTACTGTAGTGTAGTGCACTGTAGTGTACTGTAGTGTACTGTGGTGTAGTGTAGTGTGCTCTACTGTAGTGTAGTGTGCTGTACTGTAGTGTAGTGTAGTGTGCTCTACTGTAGTGTAGTGTGCTGTACTGTCGTGTAGTGTGCTGTAGTGTAGTGTGCTGTACTGTAGTGTACTGTAGTGTAGTGTAGTGTGCTGTACTGTAGTGTAGTGTATTGCAGTGTAGTGTAGTGTAGTGTAGTGTGCTGTACTGTAGTGTAGTGTAGTGTATTGCAGTGTAGTGTAGTGTAGTGTGCTGTACTGTAGTTTATTGTAATGTAGTGTAGTGTACTGTAGTGTATTGTAGTGTAGTGTAGTGTAGTGTAGTGTTCTGTACTGTACTGTAGTGTATTGTAGTGTAGTGTAGTGTGCTGTACTGTAGTGTAGTGTAGTGTGCTGTACTGTAGTGTAGTGTGGTGTATTGTAGTGTAGTGTAGTGTGCTGTACTGTAGTGTAGTGTAGTGTGCTGTAGTGTAGTGTAGTGTATTGTAGTGTGCTGTACTGTAGTGTAGTGTAGTGTAGTGTGCTGTACTGTAGTGTAGTGTAGTGTAGTGTAGTGTAGTGTGCTGTACTGTAGTGTAGTGTATTGTAGTGTGCTGTACTGTAGTGTAGTGTAGTGTAGTGTAGTGTGCTGTACTGTAGTGTAATGTACTGTAGTGTAGTGTAGTGTAGAGTAGTGTAGTGTAGTGTGCTGTACTGTAGTGTAGTGTAGTGTAGTGTAGTGTAGTGTGCTGTACTGTAGTGTAATGTATTGTAGTGTGCTGTACTGTACTGTACTGTAGTGTAGTGTAGTGTATTGTACTGTAGTGTACTGTAGTGTGCTGTACTGTAGTGTAGTGTAGTGTGCTGTACTGTATTGTAGTGTGCTGTACTGTAGTGTAGTGTGCTGTACTGTAGTGTGCTGTACTGTAGTGTAGTGTAGTGTAGAGTAGTGTAGTGTAGTGTATTGCAGTGCAGTGCAGTGTAGTGTAGTGTAGTGTGCTGTACTGTAGTGTATTGCAGTGTAGTGTAGTGTGCTGTACTGTAGTGTAGTGTGGTGTATTGTAGTGTAGTGTAGTGTGCTGTACTGTAGTGTAGTGTAGTGTGCTGTAGTGTAGTGTAGTGTGCTGTACTGTACTGTAGTGTATTGTAGTGTGCTGTACTGTACTGTAGTGTAGTGTAGTGTACTGTACTGTACTGTAGTGTACTGTAGTGTATTGTATTGTAGTGTAGTGTAGTGTGCTGACTGGCTCCCCCACACTTTGATATTAGAAAACAAGCTATTGAATATATTAGACCAGATGGCTCCTATCTCAACCTGCTGCTCTTGCTGTTATTACGTAATGGCTGCATCATTCTGTTTGATTTCATTCAAGCTGTGTGTGTGTGTGTGTGTGTGTGTGTGTGTGTGTGTGTGTGTGTGTGTGTGTGTGTGTGTGTGAGAGAGAGTGTGAAACTCTATTGACAATCCTTTTTACATCCAGTTCTGCTGAATCAATCTGCATTTAGCTCATCTAAACTTCTCCTCCCTCTCTCTGCCCCTCCCTCTGTCTCCCCCCTCCATCTCTTCCTTTCTCCCTCCCTCTTTCTCCCCCCTCTATCTCTCTCCCCCCTCTATCTCTCTCTCCCTAACTCCCTCTCTCTCCCCCCTCCATCTCTCTCTCCCCCTCCATCTCTCTCTCCTAACTCCCTCTCTCTCCCCCTCCATCTCTCTCTCCCCCTCCATCTCTCTCTCCCTAACTCCCTCTATCTCCCCCTCTATCTCTCTCTCCCCCTCCATCTCTCTCTCCCTAACTCCCTCTCTCTCCCCTCCATCTCTCTCTCCCCCTCCATCTCTCTCTCCCTAACTCCCTCTATCTCCCCCTCTATCTCTCTCCCCCTCCATCTCTCTCTCCCTAACTCCCTCTCTCTCCCTCTCCATCTCTCTCTCCCCTCCATCTCTCTCTCCCTAACTCCCTCACTCTCCCCTCTATCTCTCTCCCCCCATCTCTCTCTCCCCCTCCATCTCTCTCTCCCTAACTCCCTCTCTCTCCCCTCTCCATCTCTCTCTCCCTCCATCTCTCTCTCCCTAACTCCCTCACTCTCCCTCTATCTCTCTCCCCCTCTCTCTCTCCCCCTCCATCTCTCTCTCCCTAACTCCCTCTCTCTCCCCCTCCATCTCTCTCTCCCTAACTCCATCTCTCTCCCCTCCCTCTCTCTCCCCCTCCATCTGTCTCTCCCTCCCTCTCTCTCCCCCAGGTCTATGAATGCATTCCTCATAGTGTATCTGTGTATCCTGATCAGTAAAGCGGTCATTAACACAGTTCTAAAGTACGCGTGGCAGGGGTCTGCTGACCACGACCAACCTTGGTACAACCACAGAACCGAGATCGACAGAGAACGCCACGTGGTTAGTCCCGCAAGCAACTACACTACCCACAATGCATGCTGTCACAGTAAAACAATTCATCAGGTCTCTCCCAGCTTAGCATTCACTGATTCTGATTAAGGCTGTCATTCTCTCTCTCTAAATCTCCTCTCTTTCTCTCTATCTTCCTCATCCCTCATCCTCTCCTCTCTCTCTCTCTCTCAGGTGATCAGGGCGTTCACAGACTTCCTGGCCTTCATGGTGTTGTTTAACTACATCATTCCAGTCTCCATGTACGTTACCGTGGAGATGCAGAAGTTCCTGGGGTCTTACTTCATAGCCTGGGACAAGGATATGTATGATGAGGAGCTGGGGGAGGGGGCTCAGGTCAACACATCAGACCTCAATGAAGAGCTGGGACAGGTACACAGACACACACACACGCAGGCAGACAGACAGACAGACAAGACTCACTCGTGTACACACACACATGTATAATGTGCATATACTGCACAGACACTTATAATGAGATGTTACATGTATGCTGGACACATATTCCAAAGACCTCAGATCAGCATCTACCTCCTGTGTGTGCAGGTGGAGTATGTGTTTACTGATAAGACAGGGACGTTGACAGAGAACAACATGGAGTTTATAGAGTGCTGTGTGGACGGACACGTCTATATCCCCCACGCCATCTGTAATGGACAGATCCTCAGTGCTGCTTCCAGCATAGACATGATTGACTCTTCACCTGGAGGATACCACAGGGTAAGACAGAGAGAGAGAGTGCCTCTGTGTGTGTCTGTCTGTGCGCGTATGTCTGTCTGTACGCGTGTGTCTGTCTGTCTGTCTGTGTCTGTCTGTCTGTCTGTGCGCATCTGTCTGTCTGTCTGTGCGCGTGTCTGTCTGTGCGCGTCTGTCTATCTGTCTGTCTGTGTGCGTCTGTCTGTCTGTCTGTGCGCGTCTGTCTGTCTGTGCGCGTGTCTGTCTGTCTGTGCGCGTCTGTCTATCTGTGTGCATAGGTCTGTCTGTCTGTGCGCGTGTTTGTGTCTGTTTGTGTGTATCTAACAGTGTGTGTGTCTAACAGTGTGTGTGTCTGTTTGTGTGTGTCTAACAGTGTATGTATCTAACAGTGTGTGTGTCTAACAGTGTGTGTGTCTGTTTGTGTGTGTGTCTAACAGTGTGTGTGTCTAACAGTGTTTGTGTCTAACAGTGTGTGTGTCTAACAGTGTGTGTGTCTGTTTGTGTGTGTCTAACAGTGAATGTGTCTAACAGTGTGTGTGTCTGTTTGTGTGTGTCTAACAGTGAATGTGTCTAACAGTGTGTGTGTCTGTTTGTGTGTGTCTAACAGTGAATGTGTCTAACAGTGTGTGTCTGTTTGTGTGTGTCTAACAGTGAATGTGTCTAACAGTGTGTGTGTCTAACAGTGTGTGTGTCTAACAGTGTGTGTCTGTTTGTGTGTGTGTCTAACAGTGTATGTGTCTAACAGTGTGTGTGTCTAACAGTGTGTGTGCCCTCTAACAGTGTGTGTGCCCTCCCCTGTGTGTGCCATTTATATAATGTTTACATATCCTACATTACTCATCTCATATATATATATGTGTATATACTGTACTCCATACCATCTACTGCATCTTGCCTATGCCGGTCAGCCATCGCTCATCCATATATTTATATGTACATACTCGTATTCAGTCCTTTACTCTTGTGTGTATAAGGTAGTTGTTGTGAAATTGTTAGATTACTTGTTAGATACTACTGCATGGTCGGAACTAGAAGCACAAGCATTTCGCTACACTCGCATTAACATCTGCTAACCATGTGTATGTGACAAATAAAATTTGATGGGGGGGGTGTCTAACATTGTGTGTGTCTCCAGGAGCATGAGGAGCTGTTCTTCCGGGCTCTGTGTCTGTGCCACACAGTGCAAGTGAAGGAGGAGGAGACAGTGGATAGCATCAAGAGAGGGATCCACCAAGGAAAACCAACCTCCTTCTACATATCTTCCTCCCCTGATGAGGTGGCACTGGTGGAGGGCATGAAGAGGTAACACACACACTGAAGGATACACACACACACACACACACTGAAGGACACACACACACTGAAGGACACACACACACTGAAGGACACACACACACACACTGAAGGACACACACACACACACTGAAGGACACACACACACACACTGAAGAACACACACACACACACACAAACACACACACACACTGAAGGACACACACACACACTGAAGAACACACACACTGAAGAACACGCACACAAACACACACACACACATACACACACACACACACACACTCTGAAGGACACACACATACTGAAGGACACACACGTTATCAGTCAGTCAATAGTTACGCCTCCAGGGCTTACAGATCTAACAATTGATGAGAACGTCTAGTCAATCAATTATCTCACAGACATATACGTGAAAAGAGATTATTCAATCCACTATTATCAGATTCACTCAGTCTCTTACTCCTTCACACTGTGTAAACACACACACACACACGCTAACCCACCTTGAGCGTGACCGTGAACACCAGCACAGTAAAGACACAGACACACACACACACACACTGAAAGACACGCACACACTAACCAATACATGCACACACATAACAATAGACACACACTTGGTGATACACACACACTTAGGGATAATACAGACAGGCACACAAATAGTCATGCCTTTTCTCTAACCTACTGAACACTCTCTCTCTCTCCCCCTCTCTCTCTCTCCCTCATCTCGCTCTCTCTCCCCCTCTCTCTCTCTCCCTCATCTCGCTCTCTGTCCCCCTCTCTCTCTCTCCCTCATCTCGCTCTCTGTCCCCCTCTCTCTCTCTCCCTCATCTCGCTCTCTGTCCCCCTCTCTCTCTCCCTCATCTCGCTCTCTCTCCCCCTCTCTCTCTCTCCCTCATCTCGCTCTCTGTCCCCCTCTCTCTCTCTCCCTCATCTCGCTCTCTGTCCCTCTCTCTCTCTCCCTCATCTCGCTCTCTGTCCCCCTCTCTCTCTCTCCCTCATCTCGCTCTCTGTCCCCCTCTCTCTCTCTCCCTCATCTCGCTTTCTGTCCCCGTCTCTCTCTCCCTCTCTTCTCGCTCTCTGTCTCTCTCTCAGGTTGGGGTACACATATCTAAGACTCAAAGATCATCATATGGAAATTCTCAATAAGGAGGATGAGATTGAGAGGTGGGGGTCTGTTCACAACATCTTTAATTTTGCTTTTCATATTTCACAGCTTCCTGAGAAAGCATGGAGCTCCATAGAGTTACACATGCATATCTCAAGTTATTAATTCAATCTAATTAATATAAGTTAAATCCATATTGCTGCCAATTGTCAAAACCTAGATACTTTATGTGGTGTGTTTAAAATATTGCAATAAGACAACTTCCCTGTAGTAAGACAACACTGCCAAGAAGAGTGTGATGGCCCTGTGAGAAGACACACAGAAGAGTGTGATGGCCCTGTGAGAAGACACACAGAAGAGTGTGAAGGCCCTGTGAGAAGACACACAGAAGAGTGTGAAAGCCCTGTGAGAAGACACACAGAAGAGTGTGAAGGCCCTGTGAGAAGACACACAGAAGAGTGTGAAAGCCCTGTGAGAAGACACACAGAAGAGTGTGAAGGCCCTGTGAGAAGACACACAGAAGAGTGTGAAGGCCCTGTGAGAAGACACACAGAAGAGTGTGAAGCCCCTGTGAGAAGACACACAGAAGAGTGTGAAAGCCCTGTGAGAAGACACACAGAAGAGTGTGAAAGCCCTGTGAGAAGACACACAGAAGAGTGTGAAGGCCCTGTGAGAAGACACACAGAAGAGTGTGAAGGCCCTGTGAGAAGACACACAGAAGAGTGTGGGAGCAGAAGCCAGTAAATTGTGTGGGACAGTGGTTTTTATCAAGGGTATAAATAGCAGGTTTGGATCCCATAGGCCCCACTTGTATAACATCAGTATCTACATCCCTCTCTGCAGTGGGCTGTCTATAAAACAGCTGTTTAGAGAGAACGAAGGAGGAAGAAAGGGAGGGAGAAGAGATAAGGGAATGACAGAGAAGGATAATTCCTCTTTACAAAGGCCTCTTGTGTTTTTGCTTGTCTCTAGCCACTCGTATTGCTGTGTACATTGTTAGAATGTGCTGTGTATTTTGGCTGATACTAAATGAGACGTCTACTCTGGTGTGTGTTCCAGGTTTGAGCTGCTACACGTGCTGAACTTTGACTCTGTCAGGAGGAGAATGAGCGTCATTGTCAAGTCTAGTGCAGGTAACACACATACAAACACACACACATAGACATGACCTATCTCTACAAGATCTTTCTGTCACTCACACTCTCCTAACTAACTGTATTGTCCCCAGGGGAGTACCTGTTGTTCTGTAAGGGGGCTGACTCCTCCATCTTCCCCAGGGTGGTGTCAGGGAAGGTGGGGCAGGTCAGGGCGCGGGTGGAGCAGAACGCTCTGGTAAGTCTACACATACACACAAACACGCAGCATATGTTTTACTATCCTTTTGTGTACCTTAAATTGATTTCCATTCAAAATCATTTCTTCCCTATTTTCCTAGCCCTAACCTTACCCATTAACCTAACTCCTAACCCTAACGGTAACCCTTAACCTTTTAGGCTTAACCACTAAGCCTAAAATAGCCTTTGTCCTCGTGGGGACATTTGGGTATTTCCGGTATCCACGAGGATAGTAAAGATTTTTTAATTGTTTTATTGCCACATACACCGGATAGGTGCAGTGAAATGTGTTGTTTTATAGGGTCAGGCATAGTAGTACAGCGACCCTGGAGAAAATCAGGATTAAGTGCCTTGCTCAAGGGCACATCAACAGATGGTCACCTTGTCGGCTCGGGTATTCGAACACACACACACGCTGTATATACAGTATTACCTCTGTCTTTATACCTACACCAATCTCCTAAACACACTCCTTAACCCAATACTCTTACTCCTTATATACCTGTACCATAACTAAAACTCCAAATATATACAATGCGTTCAGAAAGTATTCAGACCAATAGACTTTTACCACATGTTGTTACGTTACAGCCTTATTCTAAAATGGATTAAATAAAAACATTTCCTCAGAAATCTACACACAACCCCAAATTGACAAAGCGAAAACAGGTTTTTACATAAGTATTCAGACCCTTTGCTATGAGACTCAGAATTCAGCTCAGGTGCATCCTGTTTCCATTGACCATCCTTGAGATGTTTCTACAACTTGATTGGGGTCCACCTGTGGTAAATGCAATTGATTGGACATGATTTGGTAAGGCACACACCTGTGTATATAAGGTCTCACAGATGACAGTGCATGTCAGAGAACAAAAAAAACATGAGGTCGAAGGAATTGTCCATAGAGCTCCGAGACAGGATTGTGTCGAGGCACAGATCTGGGGAAGGGTACTAAAACATTTCTGCAGCACTGAAGAGCCCCAAGAACACAGTGGCCTCCATCGTTCTTAAATGGAAGAAGTTTGGAACCACCAAGACTGGTGTCTTGGTGGTTCCAAACTGTTCCTAGAACTGGCCGCCCGGCCAAACTGAGCTATCTGGGGAGAAGGGTCTTGGTCAGGGAGGTGACCAAGAACCCGATGGTCACTCTTGACAGAGCTCAGAGTTCCTCTGTGGAGATGGGAGAACCTTCCAGAAGGACAATTATCTCTGCAGCACTCCACCAATCAGGTCTTTATGGTAGAGTGGCCAGACGGAATCCACTCCTCAGTAAAAGGCACATGACAGCCCGCTTGGAGTTTGCCAGAAGACACTTAAAGGACTCTCAGACCATGATAAACAAGATTCTCTGGTCTGATGAAACCAAGATTGAACTCTTTGGCCTGAATGCCAAGCGTCGCGTCTGGAGGAAACCTGGCACCATCCCTACAGTGAAGCATGGTGGTGGCAGCATCATGCTGTGGGGATTTTTTTCAACGACAGGGACTGGGAGACTTGTCAGGGTCGAGGGAAAGATGAATGGAGCAAAGCACAGAGAGATCTTTGATGAAAACCTGCTCCAGAGCACTCAGGACCTCAGACTGGGGCGAAGGGTCACCTTCCAACTGGACAACAATCCTAAGCACACAGCCAAGACAACGCAGGAGTGGCTTCGGGACAAGTCTCTGAATGTCCTTGAGTGGCCCAGTCAGAGCCCGGACTTGAACCTGATTGAACAACTCTGGAGAGACCTGAAAATAGCTGGGCAGTGACGCTCCCCATCCAACCTAACAGCACTTGAGAGGATCTGCAGAGAAGAATGGGAGAAACTCCCCAAATACAGGTGTGCCAAGCTTGTAGTGTCGTACCCAAGAAGACTCAAGGCTGTAATCGCTGCCAAAGGTGCTGAATACTTATGTAAATGTGATATTTCCGTTTTGTTTTATATTTAATACATTTGCAAAAATGTATAAAAAAAAACTGTTTTTGCTTTGTCATTATGGGGTATTGTGTGTAGATTGATGAGAAAAATAAGGCTGTAACTGTAAAAAGTCAAGGGGGTCTGAATACTTTCCGAATGCATTGTATATATTCGGTCACACAACCCTGACTCGTATACCTACTATAGGTATAAGGCCATAGTAGCCACAGTACTAAGAGGGAACCCTAACCATCTCACCTACCTCTGTCAGGAGGGCTTGCGGACCCTGTGTGTGGCATACAGAAGTCTCTCCCTAGCAGAGTACGAGGAGGCGTGTCATCAGCTGAGCGATGCCAAGCTGGCCCTGCAGGACAGGGAGCAGCGACTGGCGCAGGCTTATGACCTCATCGAGAGGGACTTCACCCTGCTTGGGGCCACGGCTGTGCAGGACAGGTAGGAGAGAGGGAAAGAGGTTTGTGAGAGAGACACTGGAGGCAGTAAGAGAGAGGAAGCCACTTAAATATATATATACACTACCGTTCAGAAATTTGTGGTCACCTAGAAATGTCCTTGTTTTTGAAAAAAAATTTGCAGATTTTTTGTCCATTAAAATAACAGCAAATTGATCAGAAATACAGTGTAGACATTGTTTTTGTTGTAAATGACTATTGTAGCTGGAAACTGCAGATGTTTTATGGAATATCTACATAGCAGCAAAACACCAGTCTCAGCGTCAACAGTGAAGAGGCGCCTCCGGGTTGCAAAGAAAAAGCCATATTTCAGACTGGCCAATAAAAATTTAAGATTATGATGGGCAAAAGAACACAGACACTGGACAGAGGAACTCCGCCTAGAAGGCCAGCATCCCGGAGTCGCCTCTTCAGTATTGACATTGAGACTGGTGTTTTATGGGTACTATTTAATGAAGCTGCCAGTTGAGGACTTGTGAGGTGTCTGTTTCTCAAACTAGACACTCTAATTTTTCATTTATTTAGTTTCACCTTTATTTGACCAAGTAGGCCAGTTAAGAACAAGTTCTCATTTACAACTGTGACCTGGCCAAGATAAAGCAGAACAGTGCGACAAAAACAACAACACATAAACAAACGTACAATCAATAACACAATAGAAAAAGTAGGTAGGTAGGCAATAAATAGGCCATAGAGGCGAATTAATTACAATTTAGCCTTAACACTGGAGTGATAGATGTGCACATGATGATGTGCAAGTTGAGATACTGGGGTGCAAAAGAGCAAGAGCATAAATAACAATATGGGGATGAGTTAGTTGGGTGTGCTATTTACAGATTGGCTGTGTACAGGTACACATTTTTTTTTGCAATTCATTCCAGTCATTGGCAGCAGAGAACTGGAAGGAAAGGTGGCCAAAGGAAGTGTTGGCTTTGGGGATGACCAGTGAAATATACCTGCTGGAGCAGGTGCTATGGCTGGGGGTTGCTATGTTGACCAGTTAGCTGAGATAAAGCGGGGCTTTACCTAGCAAAGACTTATAGATGACCTTGAGCCAGTGGGTTTGGCAACAAATATGTAGTGAGGGCCAGCCAATGAGAGCGTACAAGTCGCAGTGGTGGGTAGTATATGGGGCTTTGGTGACAAAACGGATGGCACTGTGATAGACTACATCCAGTTTGCTGAGTAGAGTGTTGGAGGCTATTTTGTAAATGACATCGCCGAAGTCAAGGATCGGTAGGATAGTCTGTTTTACGAGGATATGTTTGGCAGCATGAGTGAAGGAGGCTTTGTTGTGAAATAGGAAGCCGATTCTAGATTTAATTTTGGATTGGAGATGCTTAATGTGAGTCTGGAAGGAGAGTTTACAATCTAGCCAGACACCTAGGTATTTGTAGTTGTCCACATATTCTAAGTCAGAACCGTCTAGAGTAGTGATGCTAGTCGGGCGGGCGTGTGCGGGCAACAATCGGTTGAAGAGCATGCATTTAGTTTACTAACATTTAAAAGCAGTTGGAGGCCACGGAAGAAGTGTTGTAGGGTATTGAAGCTCGTTTGGAGGTTTGTTAACACAGTGTCCAAAGAAGGACCAGATGTATACAGAATGGTGTCGTCTGCGTAGAGGTGGATCAGAGAATCACCAGCAGCAAGAGCGACATCATTGATATATACAGAGAAAAGAGTTGGACCGAGAATTGAACCCTGTGGAACCCCCCATAGAGACTGCCAGAGGTCCGGACAACAGAGAAGTAATTAGTGAACCTGGCGAGGCAATCATTAGAGAAACCAAGGCTATTGAGTCTGCCGATAAGAATGCGGTGATTGACAGAGTCGAAAGCCTTGGCCAGGTCGATGAAGACGGCTGCACAGTACTGTCTTTTATCGATGGCGGTTATGATATCGTTTAGGGCCTTGAGTGTGGCTGAGGTGCACCCATGACCAGCTCGGAAACCAGATTGCATAGCGGATAAGGTATGGTGGGATTCGAAATGGTTGGTGATCTGTTTGTTGACTTGGCTTTCGAAGACTTTAGAAAGGCAGGGCAGGATGGATATAGGTCTATAACAGTTTGGGTCTAGAGTGTCTCCCCCTTTGAAGAGGGGGATGACCGCGGCAGCTTTCCAATCTTTGGGGATCTCAGACGATACGAAAGAGAGGTTGAACAGGCTAGTAATAGGGGTTGCAACAATTTCGGCAGATCATTTTAGAAAGAGAGGGTCCAGATTGTCTAGCCCGGCTGATTTGTTGGGATCCAGATTTTGCAGATTTTGGGTCTTGGGGAAGTTGCTGAAGGGGGTGCTGAGCTGTTGGCCGGGGGTAGGGGTAGCCAGGTGGAAAGCATGGCCAGCCGTAGAAAAATGCTTAATGAAATTATTGATTATCATAGATTTTCGGTGGTGACAGTGTTTCCTAGCCTCAGTGCAGTGGGCAGCTGGGAGGAGGTGTTCTTATTCTCCATGGACTTTACAGTGTCCCAAATCGTTTTGGAATTAGTGCTACAGGAAATTTCTGTTTGAAAAAGCTAGCCTTGGCTTTCCTAACTGACTGAGTATATTGGTTCCTGACTTCCCTGAAAAGTTGCATATCACGGGGGCTAATGTACTTATCCTTTTGCTCAGTTGTGCACCGGGGCCTCCCACTCATCTATCTATTCTGGTTAGAGCCAGTGTGAGCTGTTCTGTGAAGAGAGTAGTACACAGCGTTGTACGAGATCTTCATTTTCTTGGCAATTTCTTGCATGGAATAGACTCCATTTCTCAGAACAAGAATAGACTGACGAGTTTCAGAAGAAAGTTCTTTGTTTCTGGCCATGTTGAGCCTGTAATCGAACCCACAAATGCTGATGCTCCAGATACTCAACTAGTCTAAAGAAGGCCAGTTTTATTGCTTCTTTAATCAGAACAACAGTTTTCAGCTGTGCAAACTTAATTGCAAAAGGGTTTTCTAATGATCAATTAGTATTTTTAAAATGATAAACTTGGATTAGCTAACACAACGTGCCATTGGAACACAGGAGTGATGGTTGCTGATAATGGGCCTCTGTAAGCCTATGTAGATTTTCCATTAAAAATCAGCCGTCAGTAATCAGTAATTTACAACATTAACAATGTCTACACTGTATTTCTGATCAATTTGATGTTGTTTAATGGACAAAAAAATTGCTTTTCTTTAAAAAACAAGGACATTTCTAAGTAACCCCAAACTTTTGAATGGTGATGTGTATATATATAAGAGAGAGAGAGGGAGACAAAGAGAGACCCATTTTTCTTGTTTATTTCACTTTTGTTTGTTATCTATTTCACTTGTTTTGGCAATGTTAACATATGTTTCCCATGCCAATAAAGCCCTTGAATATAATTGAATTGAGTGAGTGTGACTGTGTGGCCCGAAAGAAGCAGGGGAGTGGAGTTAGAACGAGAGCAGGGAAAGAAGAGAGGAAGTGACTAGGAGAGAGATGTGTGGTAGATTTACTAGCATGGATTTCCTGATTGATGACAGCTTGATTTCCTAATGGACTAGCCTTCTGGTGTATGGTATTGACCTGGCCATGTATACTGTAGATTAGTCATCAATACTTAGACTGAGTGATTGATCAGTGTGTTAACCCATTGGCTACTGGCCAAGGGGACTTGACTACAGTAGTTATCAAGGACCACTAAGGAAATACTATTAACTCCTCTGCCTTGATTGTTTTTACAATCCTTCATAGTTTAGAATCAATGTAGTGTTTTAATCAGGAATTTAATCAGAGGTTATCTTTACATTATATTTCAAATGAATCAATATGAAATAAACAGGTTGTTGATCAATACTGTAATCGTTGATATCTTGCATTCTTTGAAGGGTCCATTCACCCTATGGTGATGCTTAATGCTAACAACCTATTGACTGCTGTGCAGGCTCCAGGAGAAGGCAGCAGACACCATCGAGTCTCTCCACAAGGCTGGGATGAAGGTGTGGGTCCTGACGGGGGGACAAGATGGAGACGGCGGCTGCTACGTGTTATGCTAGCAAGCTGTTCCGCCGCTCCACCCAAATATTGGAGCTGACCAAGAAACGAACCAAGGAACAGAGTCTACATGATGTTCTGTTTGACCTGAGCAGAACCGTACTGAGACAGCGCTCCCTGCCGGGGTACGCTGCACACTCACACACACACACACACCAATGTATCCTGTGTTTTGCTTGCGCACATGTGTGTGTGCTCGCACACAGCATGACCAGTACCAGTAAAAAGTTTAGACACACCTACTACTGTATACAGTGGGGGGAAAAAGTATTTAGTCAGCCACCAATTGTGCAAGTTCTCTCACTTAAAAAGATGAGAGAGGCCTGTAATTTTCATCATAGGTACACTTCAACTATGACAGACAAAATGAGGGAAAAAAAATCCAGAAAATCACATTGTAGGATTTTTTATGAATTTATTTGCAAATTATGGTGGAAAATAAGTATTTGGTCAATAACAAAAGTTTATCTCTATACTTTGTTATATACCCTTTGTTGGCAATGACAGAGGTCAAACGTTTTCTGTAAGTCTTCACAAGGTTTTCACACACTGTTGCTGGTATTTTGGCCCATTCCTCCATGCAGATCTCCTCTAGAGCAGTGATGTTTTGGGGCTGTCGCTGGGCAACACGGACTTTCAAAGATTTTCTATGGGGTTGAGATCTGGAGACTGGCTAGGCCACTCCAGGACCTTGAAATGCTTCTTACAAAGCCACTCCTTGTTCGGGCGGTGTGTTTGGGATCATTGTCATGCTGAAAGACCCAGCCACGTTTCATCTTCAATGCCCTTGCTGATGGAAGGAGGTTTTCACTCAAAATCTCACGATACATGGCCCCATTCATTCTTTCCTTTACATGGATCAGTCGTCCTGGTCCCTTTGCAGAAAAACATCCCCAAAGCATGATGTTTCCACCCCCATGCTTCACAGTAGGTATGGTGTTCTTTGGATGCAACTCAGCATTCTTTGTCCTCCAAACACGACGAGTTGAGTTTTTACCAAAAAGTTCTATTTTGGTTTCATCTGACATTCTCCCAATCCTCATCTGGATCATCCAAATGCTCTCTAGCAAACTTTAGACGGGCCTGAACATGTACTGGCTTAAGCAGGGGGACACGCCTGGCACTGCAGGATTTGAGTCCCTGGCGGCATAGTGTGTTACTGATGGTAGGCTTTGTTACTTTGGTCCCAGCTCTCTGCAGGTCATTCACTAGGTCCCCCGTGTGGTTCTGGGATTTTTGCTCACCGTTCTTGTGATCATTTTGACCCCACGGGTGAGATCTTGCGTGGAGCCCCAGATCGAGGAAGATTATCAGTGGTCTTGTATGTCTTCCATTTCCTAATAATTGCTCCCACAGTTGATTTCTTCAAACCAAGCTGCTTACCTATTGCAGATTCAGTCTTCCCAACCTGGTGCAGGTCTACAATTTTGTTTCTGGTGTCCTTTGACAGCTCTTTGGTCTTGGCCATAGTGGAGTTTGGAGTGTGACTGTTTGAGGTTGTGGACAGGTGCCTTTATACTGATAACAAGTTCAAACAGGTGCCATTAATACAGGTAATGAGTGGAGGACAGAGGAGCCTCTTAAAGAAGAAGTTACAGGTCTGTGAGAGCCAGAAATCTTGCTTGTTTGTATGTGACCAAATACTTATTTTCCACCATAATTTGCAAATAAATTCATAAAAAATCCTACAATGTGATTTTCTGGATTTATTTTCATCATTTTGTCTGTCATAGTTGAAGTGTACCTATGATGAAAATTACAGGCCTCTCTCATCTTTTTAAGTGAGAGAACTTGCACAATTGGTGGCTGACTAAATACTTTTTTTCCCCACTGTATGAACAGTTCTCATGCATCCCTGTGTGTTAACATCTGTATATCTGTGTATTCTTCCCCAGGCTGTCTGTAGACTGTCAGGACTATGGTCTGATCATCGATGGGGCCACCCTGTCTGCGGTGCTGAAGACCAGCCCAGAGAGCTCGGGCTCTGGGAATTACAGAGAGATCTTCCTGGAGATCTGTAGGAACTGCAGCGCCGTTCTCTGCTGCCGCATGGCGCCCCTACAGAAAGCACAGGTGGGTGTGATGTCACTTCCTGTCTCATATGGGAATCCGGGGAGAGAGAGTGTTTGGATGGATGGACGGTCGATTGGTCAGTCAGTCAGTCAGTCAAAGTGTTTAATGAGTTGTGGTATGACTGTTGTCTGTCCAGATTGTGAAGCTGATCAAGGCGTCTAAGGAGCACCCCATCACTCTGGCCATCGGAGACGGAGCCAACGACGTCAGCATGATCCTCGAGGCACACGTGGGCATAGGTAAGCTCATCTCTACACTGATTGGCAAGCCCATGTGTTTGTACTCTGATTGGTGGGAACCATCAGCTAGCACTCATCTTTCTTCTTTGACTGGTGGGGGGCTTTGGCTCCAAGATATCTCATTGGTGTATGTTTGTTTTCTATCAATTAATCCATCAGTCAACCAATCCCTCCCTCTCTCTTAAGGCATCATGGGTAAGGAGGGTCGCCAGGCAGCGAGGAACAGCGACTATGCAATCCCAAAGTTCAAACACCTGAAGAAGATGCTGCTAGTTCACGGCCACTTCTACTACATCCGCATCGCTGAGCTGGTGCAGTACTTCTTCTATAAGGTGGGCTTTACTACTGACACTAATACTGAGCGTTTACTGAGATCACATTGCAATTCTTTAGTATTGAATTACACAACTTGGTTGCTCAACACCACCTCAGTCTGGTAGCTGGCCCAGAACAGCAGGAATCTCCAGGCGCTACGCTGCAAGTAGCTGAGTCCGTATAGAATGAGGAACAATGTTTAGTCCTCACTTTGCTTCTCCCCCTCTCTCCCTCTCTCTCTCTCTCTCCAGAATGTGTGCTTCATCTTCCCTCAGTTCCTCTATCAGTTCTTCTGTGGATTCTCTCAGCAGGTTAGTGCTTCAAATCATCCCAAATGACCTCATGGTTTCCTGTTTGGTCATGTGTAGTCTGTATATTACTGACTGTGCTCTGTGTGTCCCCGTGCAGCCCCTGTACGACACAGCCTACCTGACGCTGTACAACATCAGCTTCACCTCCCTGCCCATCCTGCTCTACAGCTTAATAGAGAAACACGTCAGCATAGAGACACTGAAGAGAGACCCCACTCTGTACAGGTCAGAGGAACATCCCACCCAAATTAACACTAATTTGAAAGTCAATGTACTTCACAGGTTTTGTTTTGTTTAACAATTTTACTTCGCTCTCACTTGCCAATATCCCTCACCCCCCTTCTCTCTCTCTCTCTCTCCCTCTCTCTCTCTCTCTCTCTCTCCCCCATTCCCTATCTCTCTCTTCTCCCTCTTTCTCTCCCTATTCCCTCTCTCGATCTCTCTACCCCTCCTCTCTCTCTTCTCTCTCTCCCCATTCCCTCTCTCTCTCTCTCTCTCTCTCTCCCATTCCATCTCTCTCTTTCTCTTCTCTCTCTCTCTTTCCCCTCTCGCCCCTCTCTCTACGCCTCCTCTCTCACTGTCTCCCAGGGACGTAGCTCAGAACTCTCTCCTGCGCTGGCCCGTGTTCCTGTACTGGACGTGCCTGGGCTTATTCCACGCCTGTATCTTCTTTTTTGGTGCCTACTTCCTGTTCGACAACACCACCTTCACTAGCAACGGACAGGTGAGCCCCGGCAACCGCCTCCCTGGACAACCGGGGCAGAGCTCCGTTTTCAAGGACCAGTTGACAAGTTGCCCCCAACTACAGATCTATGATCAGATGACCCAACACCAAGTCATAAGCATTGACCATTAGCTGGATTCAACAATACCCTGTTTGGCTCTAGTCAGAAGAGGTGCAATATGGAGGTCAAAGGGTTCCATTTGAGAGTCACCATAGTGATGGTTTATAGAACACCCATCTCCACGTGATTGTCCCATAACACCAGAGTAAGACAATGTGGTCAGGTTCTGGTTATCTATGGGTAAGTTATGGTCAGGTTGTGGTTTAGTTGTGTTCAGGGACTCAGTGGTCCTCTTTAGCTTGACCACCATCAGGATTCCATTCATATGGACAACGCTATAGCATCTTTCTCTGTACTGTTGATTTATGTCATATTAACTGTTGCCTTTGGTCCTGTTTTTTCTCTTTAAGTTAAAACATCCTGGAATTCATTTATTCTATGTCCTGATTTTTTCTCTCTTCTTCCTCCTCTCTGCTTCTTCTTCTCTTCTTCCTCCTCTCTGCTTCTTCTTCTCTTCTTCCTCCTCTCTGCTTCTTCTTCTCTTCTTCCTCCTCTCTGCTTCTTCTTCTCTTCTTCCTCCTCTGCTTCTTCTTCTTCTCTTCTTCCTCCTCTCTGCTTCTTCTTCTCTTCTTCCTCCTCTCTGCTTCTTCTCTTCATTTTCCTTTTCTTCCTGTTCCTCAGCTTATGACCACCAACACACAGATGGTAAGCTGTGCTTTTAACTTCTGTTAGTTTTTAGTTATGAGTTTAGCTTTGTTTTACCGTTTCATCCCAAAACATCGATCCATCCATCCCCACTCCGCCGTGTAGTTAAGTACCACATCTAGAGCCTCTCTACCCAGCCCAACACCTGATGTCACCAGCTCCGCTCTACTAAAATACATACTCTAGTTTCTCCCCCACATCCTTATGTGTTGTCCTGGTAGTAGACTTAAAATAACCTTTGTGTGTGTCTGTGCATGTGAGAAATAAGTGTGTGTGTGTGTGTAGTAGTACATAGACAATACATTTTGTGAAAAAAAGAGGTCTCTCTGCTGTTTTAATAACATGGATTCATCTTGGAGGGTGATCTCTCACCCTAACTATGTACGTTTCTGCTGTGGCCACCCGTAGGTCAACTGTATCTTTGGATAAAACGTCTGCTAAGCGGCATATATTATTATTATATTATCTTCACGTTATCTAGTATTTGTAGAGAGATGTGTTTCTAGTATTTGTAGAGAAATGTATTTCTAGTATAGAGAGATGTGTTTATAGTATAGAGAGATGTGTTTATAGTATAGAGAGATGTGTTTCTAGTATAGAGAGATGTGTTTATAGTATAAAGAGATGTGTTTATAGTATAGAGACGTGTTTCTAGTATAGAGAGATGTGTTTCTAGTGTAGAGAGATGTTTCTAGTATAGAGAGATGTGTTTCTAGTATTTGTAGAGAGATGTATTTGTAGAGAGATGTATTTCTAGTATAGAGAGATGTGTTTATAGTATAGAGAGATGTATTTCTAGTATAGAGAGATGTATTTGTAGAGAGATGTATTTCTAGTATAGAGATGTGTTTATTTTTATTTTTTAAATTTTATTTCACCTTTATTTAACCAGATAAGCTAGTTGAGAACAAGTTCTCATTTACAACTGTGACCTGGCCAAGATAAAGCACAGCAGTTTGACACAAACAACAACACAGAGTTACACATGGAATAAACAAACACACAGTCAATAACAAAAAAAAAAGTCTATATACAGTGAGTGCAAATGAGGTAAGATAAGGGAGGTAGGGCAACAAATAGGCCATGGTGGCGATGTAATTACAATATAGCAATTCAACACTGGAATGGTAGATGTGCAGAAGATGAATGTGCAAGTAGAGATACTGGGGTGCAAAGGAGCAAGATAGATAAATAAATAAATACAGTATGGAGATGAGGTAGGCACAGACCCCTGCACCTGTATATAGCCCATCTGTAAATAGCCCAACCAACTAACATCCCCTACCGTATTTATTTATTTATTTATCTTGTTCCTTTGCACCCCAGTTTTTCTACATTGCACATTCATCTACTGCACATCTACCATTCCAGTGTTTAAATGCTATATTGTAATTACTTTGCCACCATGGCCTATTTATTGCCTTCCCTTCCTTATCTTACCTCATTTGCACTCTTTGTATATAGATTTGTTTTTTCTTCTGTATTATTGACTGTATGTTTGTCTACTCCATGTGTAACTCTGTGTTGTTGTATGTGTCGAACTGCTTTGCTTTATCTTGGCCAGGTCGCAGTTGTAAATGAGAACTTGTTCTCAACTGACCTACCTGGTTAAATAAAGGTGAAATATATATATATTTTTAAAAAAGGTAGTTGGTTGGGCTATTTACAGATGGGCTATGTGCAGGTGCAGTGATCTGTGAGCTGCTCTGACAGCTGGTGCTTAAAGCTAGTGAGGGAGTAATGAGTCTCCAGCTTCAGTGATTTGTGTAGTTCGTTCCAGTCGTTGGCAGCAGAGAACTGGAAGGAAAGGCGGCCAAAGGAGGAATTGGCTTTGGGGGTGACCAGTGAGATATACCTGCTGGAGCGCGTGCTACGAGTGGGTGCAGCTATGGTGACCTGTGAGCTGAGATAATGCGGGGCTTTACCTAGCAAAGACTTGTAGATGACCTGGAGCCAGTGGGTTTGGCGACGAGTATGAAGCGAGGGCCAGCCAACGAGAGCGTACAGGTCGCAGTGGTGGGTAGTATATGGGGCTTTGGTGACAAAACGGATGGCACTGTGGTAGACTGCATCCAATTTGTTGAGTAGAGTGTTGGAGGCTATTTTATAAATGACATTGCCGAAGTCTGGGATCAGTAGGATAGTCAGTTTTACGAGGGTATGTTTGGCTGCATGAGTGAAGGATGCTTTGTTGCGAAATAGGAAGCCGATTCTAGATTTAATTTTGGATTGGAGATGCTTAATGTGAGTCTGGAAGGAGAGTTTACAGTCTAACCAGACACCTAGGTATTTGTAGTTGTCCACATATTCTAAATCAGAACTGTCCAGAGTAGTGATGCTGGACGGGCAGTCAGGTGCGGGCAGTGATCGGTTGAAGAGCATGCATTTAGTTTTACTTGCATTTAAGAGCAGTTGGAGGCCACGGAAGGAGAGTTGTAATGGCATTGAAGCTCGTCTGGAGGTTAGTTAACACAGTGTCCAAAGAAGGGCCAGAAGTATACAGAGTGGTGTCGTCTGCGTAGAGGTGGATCAGAGAATCACCAGCAGCAAGAGCGGCATCATTGATGTATACAGAGAAAAGAGTCAGTCTGAGAATTGAACCCTGTGGAAGCCCCATAGAGACTGCCAGAGGTCCGGACAACAGGCCCTCCGATTTGACACACTGAACTCTATCAGAGAAGTAGTTTGTGAACCAGGCGAGGCATTTGAGAAACCAAGGCTGTTTAGTCTGCCAATAAGAATGTGGTGATTGACAGAGTCGAAAGCCTTGGCCAGGTCGATGAATAGGGCTGCACAGTAATGTCTCTTATCGATGGCGGTTATGATATTGTTTAGGACCTTGAGCGTGGCTGAGGTGCACTCATGACCATCTCTGAAACCAGATTGCATAGCGGAGAAGGTACGGTAGGATTCGAAATGGTCGGTAATCTATTTGTTGACTTGGCTTTCGGAGACCTTAGAAAGGCAGGTTAGGATAGATTTAGGTCTGTGGCAGTTTGGGTCTAGAGTGTCTCCCCCTTCGAAGAGGGGGATGACCGCGGCAGCTTTTCAATCTTTGGGGATCTCAGACGATACGAAAGAGAGGTTGAACAGGCTAGTAATAGGGGTTTGCAACAATTTTCGGCAGATCATTTTAGAAAGAGAGTGTCCAGATTGTCTAGCCCGGCTGATTTGTAGGGGTCCAGATTTGTCAGCTCTTTTAGAACATCAGCTATCTGGATTTGGGTGAAGGAGAAATGGGGGAGGCTTGGGCGAGTTGGTTGCTGTGGGGAGTGCAGGGCTGTTGACTGGGGTAGGGGTAGCCAGGTGGAAAGCATGGCCAGCTGTAGAGAAATGCTTATTGAAATTCTCAATTATAGTGGATTTATCTATGGTGACAGTGTTTCCTAGCCTCAGTGCAGTGGGAAGCTCGGAGGAGGTGCTCTTATTCTCCATGGACTTTACAGTGTCCCAGTATAGTTATAGTGTTATAGTATAGAGCGATGTTTCTAGTATAGAGAGATGCATTTCTAGTATAGAGACATGTATTTCTAGTATAGAGAGATGTGTTTCTAGTGTAGAGAGCGATGTTTCTAGTATAGAGAGATGCATTTCTAGTATAGAGACATGTATTTCTAGTATAGAGAGATGTGTTTCTAGTGTAGAGAGCGATGTTTCTAGTAGAGAGATGTATTTCTAGTGTAGAGAGATTTGTTTCTAGTATAGAGATGTGTTTCTAGTGTCGAGAGATGTATTTCTAGTGTAGAGAGAGATGTATTTATAGTGTAGAGAGATTTATATCTAGTGTATAGAGATGTATTTATAGTGTAGAGAGATTTATATCTAGTGTAGAGAGATGTATTTATAGTGTAGAGAGATGTATTTCTAGTGTAGAGATGTGTTTCTAGTATAGAGAGATGTATTTCTAGTATAGAGAGATGTATTTCTAGTGTAGAGAGATGTATTTCTAGTGTAGAGTGATGTATTTATAGTGTAGAGAGATGTATTTCTAGTATAGAGATGTGTTTCTAGTATAGAGAGATGTATTTCTAGTGTAGAGAGAGATGTATTTCTAGTGTAGAGAGATGTATTTATAGTGTAGAGAGATGTATTTATAGTGTAGAGAGAGATGTATTTCTAGTGTAGAGAGAGATGTATTTCTAGTGTAGAGAGAGATGTATTTCTAGTGTAGAGAGATGTATTTCTAGTATAGAGAGATGTATTTCTAGTGTAGAGAGATGTATTTCTAGTGTAGAGAGATTTATATCTAGTGTAGAGAGATGTATTTCTAGTATAGAGAGATGTTTTCTAGTGTAGAGAGATGTGTTTATAGTGTAGAGATGTATTTCTAGTATAGAGATGTGTTTATTGTATAGAGAGGTGTTTCTATTATAGAGAGATGTGTTTCTTGTATAGAGAGATGTATTTCTAGTGTAGAGAGATGTATTATAGTGTAGTGAGATGTATTTCTATTGTATAGAGAAATGTATTTCTAGTATAGAGAGATGTATTTCTAGTGTAGAGAGATGTGTTTATAGTGTGAGAGATGTATTACTATTGTAGTGATGTGTTTCTAGTATAGAGAGATGTATTTCTAGTGTAGAGAGATGTGTTTATAGTGTGAGAGATGTATTACTATTGTAGTGATGTGTTTCTAGTATAGAGAGATGTGTTTCTTGTATAGAGAGATGTTTCTAGTGTAGAGAGATGTGTTTCTAGTATAGAGAGATGTGTTTCTAGTTGACATGCTCCTGTGTCAATTAGGTGATGTATTTCTCGTGTAGAGAGAGATGTATTTCTAGTATAGAGAGATTTATTTCTAGTGTAGAGAGATGTGTTTCTAGTATAGAGAGATGTATTTCTAGTATAGAGAGATGTATTTCTAGTGTAGAGAGATGTATTTCTAGTGTAGAGAGATGTATTTCTAGTGTAGAGAGACGTGTTTCTTGTATAGAGAGATGTATTTCTAGTGTAGAGAGAGATGTGTTTCTATTATAGAGAGATGTGTTTCTATTATAGAGAGATGTGTTTCTTGTATAGAGAGATGTATTTCTAGTGTAGAGAGAGATGTATTTCTAGTGTATAGAGAGATGTATTATAGTGTAGTGAGATGTATTTCTATTGTATAGAGAGATGTTTTCTAGTGTAGAGATGTATTTCTAGTGTAGAGAGATGTGTTTATAGTGTAGAGAGATGTATTTCTAGTGTATAGAGAGATGTATTATAGTGTAGCGAGATGTATTTCTATTGTATAGAGAGATGTATTTCTAGTGTAGAGATGTATTTCTAGTATAGAGAGATGTATTTCTAGTATAGAGAGATGTGTTTCTAGTATAGAGAGATGTATTTCTAGTGTAGAGTGATGTATTTATAGTGTGAGAGATGTATTACTATTGTAGTGATGTGTTTCTAGTATAGAGAGATGTGTTTCTTGTATAGAGAGATGTTTCTAGTGTAGAGAGATGTGTTTCTTGTATAGAGAGATGTGTTTCTTGTATAGAGAGATGTTTCTAGTGTAGAGAGATGTGCTTCTAGTATAGAGAGATGTGTTTCTAGTATAGAGAGATGTGTTTCTTGTATAGAGAGATGTGTTTCTAGTATAGAGAGATGTGTTTCTAGTTGACATGCTCCTGTGTCAATTAGGCGATGTATTTCTCGTGTAGAGAGAGATGTATTTCTAGTGTAGAGAGATGTATTTCTAGTGTAGAGAGATGTATTTCTAGTGTAGAGAGATTTATTTATATTGTAGTGTGTGTTTCTAGTATAGAGAGATGTATTTCTAGTGTAGAGAGATGTATTTCTATTGTAGTGATGTGTTTCTAGTATAGAGAGATGTGTTTCTTGTATAGAGAGATGTATTTCTAGTATAGAGAGATGTATTTCTAGTATAGAGAGATGTGTTTCTAGTATAGAGAGATGTATTTCTAGTGTAGAGTGATGTATTTATAGTGTGAGAGATGTATTACTATTGTAGTGATGTGTTTCTAGTATAGAGAGATGTGTTTCTTGTATAGAGAGATGTTTCTAGTGTAGAGAGATGTGTTTCTTGTATAGAGAGATGTGTTTCTTGTATAGAGAGATGTTTCTAGTGTAGAGAGATGTGTTTCTAGTATAGAGAGATGTGTTTCTAGTGTAGAGAGATTTATTTATATTGTAGTGTGTGTTTCTAGTATAGAGAGATGTATTTCTAGTGTAGAGAGATGTATTTCTATTGTAGTGATGTGTTTCTAGTATAGAGAGATGTGTTTCTTGTATAGAGAGATGTGTTTCTAGTATAGAGAGATGTGTTTCTAGTTGACATGCTCCTGTGTCAATTAGGCAATGTATTTCTAGTGTAGAGAGAGATGTATTTCTAGTATAGAGAGATGTATTTCTAGTGTCGAGAGATGTATTTCTAGTATAGAGAGATTTATTTCTATTGTAGTGATGTATTTGTAGTATAGAGAGATGTGTTTCTTGTATAGAGAGATGTGTTTCTAGTATAGAGAGATGTGTTTCTAGTATAGAGAGATGTGTTTCTAGTTGACATGCTCCTG
The DNA here is from genome assembly GCA_030435695.1 of Brachymystax lenok tsinlingensis. NCBI lineage: Eukaryota > Metazoa > Chordata > Actinopteri > Salmoniformes > Salmonidae > Brachymystax > Brachymystax lenok. The sequence continues at coordinate 12,313,388 of CM059781.1, forward strand.
TGTCAATTAGGCAATGTATTTCTAGTGTAGAGAGAGATGTATTTCTAGTGTAGAGAGAGATGTATTTCTAGTGTAGAGAGATGTATTTCTAGTATAGAGAGATGTATTTTTAGTGTAGAGAGATGTATTTCTAGTATAGAGAGATGTATTTCTAGTGTAGAGAGAGATGTATTTCTAGTGTAGAGAGAGATGTATTTCTAGCGTAGAGAGATGTATTTCTAGTATAGAGAGATGTATTTTTAGTGTAGAGAGATGTATTTCTAGTATAGAGAGATGTATTTCTAGTGTAGAGAGATGTATTTCTAGTATAGAGAGATGTATTTCTAGTGTAGAGAGATGTATTTCTAGTGTTGTGTGTGAATTGTGAGGTGGCTGGTGTTGGAGGGGTAGTCGGGGGTGAGATCATGGAGGTTCCAACAGCCTTCCACTATCCCCCTTCTCCCTCCCGCTCTCCATCTCTCACTCTACTTCTCCCTCCATCTCTCTTCCTCTGTCACTCTATCACTTCCTACATCTCTCTTCCTGTCACTGTACTTCTCCCTCATCTCTCTCTTGCTCTCCCTCTCTTCATCTCTGACCCTACCTCTCCCTTCATATTTCTCTCTTGCTCGCCATCTCTCTCCCTGTCTCCTCCTCCTCCTCCTCCTCCATCTGTTCCTTCCTGATGGCAGATTGTTGTCATCTGTGAGTAGAGAACACATCCTCAAAGAGCACAAGATCCATATTTGCATCAGAGAGAGAGAAAGAGCGGGAGATGGCTAAGGAAAAAAACGCAGTGTAGATTTTCTCTATTTTTTACTCTATATTTATAAAGTATATATTTATATATTTGACATCCTGCTTTTGCTCTCAAGTTTCAAGGTTATTTACCATAATTAGCTTAATATGAGACCTACATGGATGGGATGCCATACAACAGTAAAAGACAAGGTGAAATACAGGTGAAATGGACGTAGCTTGTTGCAGCGTCAAACACTATAGGGTTTAGGATTGTAATCACTGATGTAGTGGTAAAGAATATATGGGTAAAAGCTGATCACCGTTCATGGTAAGTTCAGTAATGTTCAGTAGTTCAGTAATGTTCAGTAGTTCAGTAATGTTCAGTAGTTCAGTAATGTTCAGTAATACTTAAATGCATTTAGCCGCAAAAGGTGGGTAAACGCTCGCGCAAAATATAAAAGGTGTGTGAACGGCATTTCCGTGCGTTTAGCATCAACTACAACACAGTTTTAAATGAAGCAATTCGAGTTGGTGCTCTGTGCTCATATAGGTGTGAATAGTTTCAACTGATAGTTCTAGAAGTCAATGGTTTCAACAGATGATCAATGATGCTGTTGACCCCTTGACTTTTTCCACATTTTATGTTACAGCCTTATTCAAAAATGTATTAAATTACCCCAACACACAATACCCCACAATGACAAAGCAAAACGTTTTTTTGTAATTTTTAGCGATTGTATTAAAAATAAAACAGCCTAGAGTCTTCGTGTGTAAGACGCTACAAGCTTGGCACACCTGTTTTTGGGGAGCTTCTCCCATTCTTCTCTGCAGATCCTCTTAAGCTCTGTCAGGTTGGATGGGGAGTGTCGCTGCACAGATATTTTCAGGTCTGACCAGAGATGTTCGATTGGGTTCAAGTCTGAGCTCTGACTGGGCCACTCAAGGACATTCAGAGACTTGTCCCGAAGCCACTCCTGCGTTGACTTGGCTGTGTGCTTAGGGTCGTTGTCCTATTGGAAGGTGACCCTTCGCCCCAGTCTGAGGTCCTGAGCCCTCTGGAGCAGGTTTTCATCAAGGATCTCTCTGTGCTCCATTCATCTTTCCCTCAATCCTGTCTCCCAGTCCCTGCTGCTGAAAAACATCCCCACAGCATGATGTTGCCACCACCATGCTTCACCATAGGGATGGTGCCAGGTTTCCTTCAGACTTGCTTGGCATTCAGGACAAAGAGTTCAATCTTGGTTTCATCAGACCAGAGAATCTTGTTTCTCATGGTCTGAGAGTCTTTGGGTGGCTTTTGGCAAGCACCAAGCGGGCTGTCATGTGCCTTTAACTGAGGAGTGGCTTCCGTCTGGCCACTCTACCATAAAGGCCAGATTGGTGGATTGCTGCAGAGATGGTTGTCCTTCTGGAAGGTTCTCCCATCTCCACAGAGGAACTCTGGAGCTCTGTGATCATTGGGTTCATGGTCACCTCCCTGACCAAGACCCTTTTCCCCCGATTGCTCAGTTTGTCAATGTGTTCTTGGGGACCTTCAATGCTGCAGAAATGTTTTGGTACCCTTCCCCAGATCTGTGCCTCAACAAAATCCTGTCTCGGAGCTCTACGGACAATTCCTTTGACCTAATGGCTAGAGTTTTGCTCTGACATGCACTGTCAACTGTGGGACCTTTATATAGACAGGTGTGTGTGTGTCTTTCCAAATCATGTCCAATCAATTGAATTTACCACAGGTGGACTCCAATCAAGTTGTAGAAACATCTCAAGGATCATCAATGGAAACAGGATGCACCTGAGCTCAATTTCGAAGTCTCATAGCAAAGGGTCTGAATACTTATGGAAATAAAGTTCTAAAACCCTGTGTTTGCTCTGTCATGGGGTATTGTGAGGGGGAATGTATCCGTTTTAGACTGAGGCTGTAATGTAACAGCATGAGGGAAGGTCAGGAGGCCTGGATACTGTCTGAATGCGCTGTATAAAGGACGGATGGAGGTCCATGTGTGCATGATGAGATGTGGCTGACTTCCTGCTCGCTCTCTGTTCTTCTCTAGATGTTTGGGAACTGGACTTTCGGGACTCTCGTCTTTACTGTGCTGGTGTTCACGGTCACGCTCAAGGTGGGTTAGCGTGTGTGTGTGTGTGTTTACACAGTGTGAAGGAGTAAGAGACTGAGTGAATCTGATAATAGTGGATTGAATAATCTCTTTTCACGTATATGTCTGTGAGATAATTGATTGACTAGACGTTCTCATCAAGTCAAATCTAATGTATTTATTTATATAGCCCTTCATACATCAGCTGATGTCACAGAGTGCTGTACAGAAACCCAGCCTAGAACCCCAAACAGCAAGCAATGCAGGTGTAAAAGCACGGTAGAGCTGTAAGCCCTGGAGGCGTAACTATTGACTGATTGATAACGTACGTGTGTGTGTGTGTGTGTGTGTGTGTGTGTGTGTGTGTGTGTGTGTGTGTGTGTGTGTGTGTGTGTGTGTGTGTGTGTGTGTGTGTGTGTGTGTGTGTGTGTGTGTGTGTGTCCTGTGTGTTGCAGCTTGCCTTGGACACCCACCACTGGACCTGGATCAACCATTTTGTCATCTGGGGCTCCCTGCTTTTCTATGTCATCTTCTCTCTGCTCTGGGGAGGCATCATCTGGTAGGCTTCTCATTCTTACAACTTTCTTACTCTGTACATTATTTATTTCCCTTAAACATAGATATAGAATAACTAGATCCTCTCCCTCCAGGCCTTTCCTGAACTACCAGAGGATGTACTATGTGTTCATGCAGATGTTGTCCAGCGGTCCGGCCTGGCTCAGTATCATCCTGCTCATCATGGTCAGCCTGCTGCCTGATGTGGTCAAGAAGGTCCTCTGCAGAACACTGTGGCCCACTGCCACCCATCTTGCACAGGTAGGTCCACAACTTGACCACAGCTCAGGAAATACGACTGCACCAGTTAATTGAAGAGTTATTTGATTGCGTCCCTCAATATGTACAGTAGATAGTATGTAGACCTACATGTATAATCTCATCAAAAATACCTTCTCTACTGACCAAAAGTATCCAGCTATAGCTGCCTCTCACATGCCAGACGACTCAGTACTAAAAGTATCCAGCTATAGCTGCCTCTCACATGCCAGACGACTCAGTACTAAAAGTCCTAAAACACGTGTCAATCTCAAGGCCGGATCTGGCCTGCGAGCCCATTCAATCCAGCCCGCAGGCGGTTTGAGTCATTTTGACTTTGAAATGACTTAAACCGAATCAAATTTTGACACAGAGGAAATATAATCAAATTTAAGTGTGGCCCTCCAGTCTGGTGAAGACTAAATGCAGCCCGCAGGGAAATGTTGTTTGACACCCATGTCCTAAAAGATTGGCCCTGTGTTAACCCACACTGTAAAAACTATTTTCCCCTCATTTCATCTGATATTACTACTTCCTGTCACTGCTTAGTTGAACTTCCTGCTTCCTGTGATTTAAGTGCTGAATTCCAAATATACCCTTAGCTAGCCCTTAGCACTCCTGTAGATCTGAGACATTTGCATAGGTGTGAGCAAAATGGTGAAGATTACACCCAGCCTATCGGAAGGCAAGATGAAGCATGTCATATTGCTTTTACCTATCCAATGGTTTTTAGATGTACATTTGGGAAACGGATCTGTAGCTAAATCTAACGGACTTCTTTCCTCTTTCCTCTCTCTCTGCTCTGCTTCCTAATCGGACCCACCACCGTCCCCTTTCTCTCTCTCCTCACCCCACTGCTCCCTCTGTCTCCCTCCTCCAATCCTCCTCTTCCTGTAACCTCCGCCCTCTGACCCCGTTACCTGGGGCAACAACAGTCCAATCGCCCGTGCCTTACCGTGGAGCCGTCCACCATCTTCGTGCTCTCTCAGTCCGACAGCAGATTGAGTTTCTGATTGGCCGAGAGACGGCAAAGGAGGAGGAGGTGACTTTTTAAACACTTTATGTGCATGGTGGCATGGGCCAATGTCAAAATCACGTCAGTGGTCCACCGTCATTCAGTTAAGTCAGTGTTTCAACATTAACTCCCAACTTTCAAACATCAATTTAGTGTTCCCATCCAGGGCTCTCACCATCCAGGGCTCTCACCATCCAGGGCTCTCACCATCCAGGGCGCTCACCATCCAGGGCTCTCACCATCCAGGGCTTCCATTTCAAACAATTCAACTCAATTACCAGACAATACTATCATTCACGCTGCTATATATGCTACTGCTGACCATGCTACAGCTGATAACAGGTTGTACTCATGTTGAGCCTTCTGTTAGCATCCTGCTAGCCTAACAGTCTCAGCCAGTACCATATTCAGCATCTCTTCTATTCATGTTCCCCTATGGATGCTGTTCAAATATATCTACTGTATATTGATGTGTAAAATGTACATGAATGTGTTATTCCATCCAAATGCTAACTTGCTAGCATGTGTATGTATGTTATTTTATTTCCTGCTAGGGGGTCTTCACCGATGCTACGGGGTCTACTGTGCTGAGAGGCATGGGGCTGTCTGGGTGGTTTGATTGTCAGGATTATCTTCGGGTGGTTTGTCTGGAGGGTCAGGGTGACTTGCTTGGGTTGGTTATTGTAAACTCTCTTGGGATGCAACAGGGGCATTTTCTGGCTTTCCTTCTGTCCTGCTGAGAGCTGCTGTAAGGTGGATGAGCTCAATGTCTTATTATTGGATCACTCTCCTACTGTCCATTCCAACACGGGGATCAGAGCCAATGATATCACAGCAATTTTGTACCAATAAATACATTTGGTATCTTAAACATGGAGATAAAGTTTAACACAATGGCGTTGATTATTATTCTGTACACTGAATTGAATAAAACATCAGGCAACATTAGTGGCCATTTGGATGAGGAACACTGACCTCTGGTGTTAGAAAATGGTACAGCATGTGTGTGAATGTTTCATTTTCATTGCATGCTGATCATCTGAATGTGAGTTCAACCTGAAACAGACAAGGGTATTTTCAGTGATCTAAACAATCCTCTGTTTGTTTTTCTCCATTCTCTCCCTCCTTCTCCAGGACGTTGAAGCTGTTGCAGGCCAGTGTAGCAGAGTTGACCCCCTTGCTCCCATGCCCTTCTGGCCCTTCCTCCAAACGGAAGAGCACTGACTCCTACCACCTCCACATCAGGGTTCCAAAGCCCCCCCACTCCACAGGTCTGAGTCCTTCCCCCACAAACTACTATTGGCCCACTGGACTGATGGGGGCAGGGCAGACCGCTGCACCCTCAGCTCCAACATGCTCCGCCTCTCAGGGGCCGGCTTTGCCTACTACGCACCGGGGTCAGAGACCTTTGTGTGACACACTCACACTCACACACACACAGACCAATGTGATCTAAACTTACAGCTTACCATGGAAGGATTTGTGTTCCGCTTATAAACAATGCAAACACACATGCAAAATAATTCACACATACTGAAAAACATGAAACATCTTCACACAATTCACCATGTGTATTGTCAGCCATTCAGATTCCCTGCTTCCACTGGTCCCGTCGTAGTTCCATTTCAGTCTGGTCCTGATCCCAGTCCAGACCAGTCTACACCTCTACTCTGTTCTGCTACTCTATTCTCCATGTAAAAATACTTGAATCCAACGTTGACACCAGTAGTGTTAAACTGAACACAAAGAGGTGTTCTGTATTTGAATGTGCGTCCCCTCTACACTAAGGAATTGTACTGTGTATTAAACAGACCGTCCTTTTCTGTTTCCATTTTATTTACTGTTTCTGTCTTTTTTTTACTTTGTATTCTCTGTCTCTCAAATATGCTCCTTTTGTTGAAATAATGGGAGTTGCTTCGCAAAATGTTCTGGGGAGAAAGACATCTGTTATTCACTGCACGTGTGTGTGTGTATACAGTTGAAGTCGGAAGTTTACATACACTTAGGTTGGAGTCATTAAAACTTGTTTTTCAACCACTCCACAAATGTCTTGTTAACAAACTATAGTTTTGGCCAGTCTGTTAGGACATCTACTTTGTGCGTGACACAAGTCATTTTTCCAACAATTGTTTAGACAGATTATTTAATTTATAATTCACTGTATCACAATTCCAGTGGGTCAGAAGTTTACATACACTATGTTGATGGTGCCTTTAAACAGCTTAGAAAATTCCAGAAAATGATGTAATGGCTTTAGAAGCTTCTGATAGGCCAATTGACATCATTTGAGTCAATTGGAGGTGTACCTGTGGATGTATTTCAAGGCCTACCTTCAAATTCAATGCCTCTTTGCTTGACATCATGGGAAAATCCAAATAAATCAGCCAAGACCACAGAAAAAAAAATTTGAGACCTCCACAAGTCTGGTTCGTCCTTGGGAGCAATTTCCAAACACCTGAAGGTACCACGTTCATCTGTACAAACAATAGTACGCAAATATAAACACCATGGGACCACGCAGCCGTCATACCGCTCAGGAAGGAGACACATTCTGTCTTCATGTTGTGAGTGGTGCTTTGCTGCAGGAGGGACTGGTGCACTTCACAAAATTGATGGCGTCATGAGGAAGGAAATTTATGTGGATATATTGACTCAACATCTCAAGACATCAGTCAGGAAGTTAAAGCTTGGTCGCAAATGGGTCTTCCAAAATTTACCCAAATTATTGTGGGAAGCTTTTGGAAGGCTACCTGAAACGTTTGACCCAAGTTAAACAATTTAAAGGCAATGCTACCAAATACTAATTGAGTGTATGTAAACTTTTGACCCACTGGGAATGTGATGAAAGAAATTAAAGCTGAAATAAATCATTCTCTCTACTATTATTCTGACATTTCACATTCTTAAAATAAAGTGGTGATCCTAACTGACCTAAGACAGGGAATTTTTACTAGGATTAAATGTCAGGACTTGTGAAAAACTGAGTTTAAATGTATTTGGCTAAGGTGTATGTAAACTCCCCACTTCAACTGTATCTACAATGTGGCCATACACTGGAACAGCCCTCTGTTTGGGTCTGGCCTATGGGTCAGACCGATAGCTATGCCCTGTACACAGACTGATAGGGTTCTTTCATGGATGTTTTAATGGCTCATTATTCAGTGTTGCTTGCATTATGCTATGTTGTCTAAAGACTGTGTGTGTTCTGTTATGCAAAGGTTCTTGTCCGTACTCTAGAATGGTATATCTTTATCGCACCAGGTTATGGCTTTTTATATCTGTTCGATTGTGAACTGAGGTATTTTATGTGGTATATATTATGAATGCAGGTTGTTTACCATGTATGGATGTAACTTAAACTAATGGAGATGTATTTTTGGGGGGCAGTATTAGGGGTTAAGGAAATACATTTTAAAAAATGAATGCAAAGACTTGAATCAAACAGTGCAGTCACAATCAAATCCATCTTTCTAGAATGTCATATAAATTATTTAATTGGTTTGCCACATGCTCTATGTAAATGATTGTAGATGGTGATGAATTAATCTATTTTCCACATTTCTAACATGTAAAAGTATGAGGTGAAACGTCTGCCTTTGTCCAAAGCTCATCTGTGGTGTTAGTGACATCTGTGGTGTTAGTGAGAGTCATTGGATTCATAAGCATATTTGTATGTTCAATGGTCTGCTGAGTGCTGACACATACAACAAATATTTATACAGTAGAAATTCTGTCTCGTGTTGTCTTTGAACCAGAGCACAACTCTGTCCCTTTGGGGATTTTTTTTTTAAGTTCAGTGTTCAGGTTTTTTGTTTGTTTATGACTAGATCCATTTGGTTGAGCTCACTGACATGGATTCTAAGGGGTTATCATGAATGTCATATATCAGACCAATGGAGGCTGCTGTGGTGAGGACGGCTCATAATAATGGCTGGAATGGAGTGAAAGGAATGGTACCAAACATATGAAAAAAGAAATGTGCTTGATACTATTCCATTTACTCCGTTCTGGACATTATTATGAGCCGTCCTCCCCTCAGCAGCCTCCACTGTATCAGACCCACTGTAAACAGGACTTCATGATGATTTGACACAGTAACACAAACAGTGAAAACTCACATCAGATCTTTTCACATAAGATATTGTTCAGAGCTGATCTGATTGGTCAAAAGACCAATGAGTGAAAAAAATATCAGAATTGGGCTGGCTGTGTAAACGCAGCCTATGATGTCCGTTGGAAGTCATGCATTCATTGTCTGATGTTTTTGTCATTACAAAAGGCTGGCCTAAATACAGTGTAACTGGGACAACTTCAGACCGGTGCTTATGGGGATAGTTTTCACTGTTTGTGTTACTGTGTCAAATCATTGGATGGGAGGTCAAATCATGTTGTCACATTATTATTATTATTATTATTATTATCTTATAATAATAATAATTATCTTTATTGAAAAGACACCTTATTTTTGTTGATTTTTCTTTTGCTAGTGTTTTATCCAGGGGATAAGATTTTATTTCAACTCTATGTATTTAGAATTTTTGCTTTTGGTTTTTGTATTTCCACAGAATAAACACTCTGAAGACTTTGACATGATAATGACTCCCACGTTCTCTGAAGACTTTGACATGATAATGACTCCCACGTTCTCTGAAGACTTTGACATGATAATGACTCCCACGTTCTACTACTGTAAGTGCACTGACTTTCATGAGTAGGCTAGTCACCTACAGAGATTATATTTCTATGTAGTCACCCATCACTCGTCTCATAAACTATTTTGTATTACATTTTTTGTTTTCAAGATCACAGTGAGAGAAAAAGTGACCAAATAACTTGATTAGTTAATGAAGATTTTGGATGTCTGTCTGTCCAGCCCTGTGACTGTCGCTGACCAGAATGTCCACTTCTTTTATAAACACATTATCAGCACAGCTCCAAGTGCTCTCACCATACTGCTCCTGAACTTGTGATACTCTCACAAATTAAATTAAATGTCAACTACTGTACTGTGCTCTCAAAAGGCAAACCGTATGCTGCATCACATACAAACCTACAGTACTGTTTGTATTCGTGAGCAGTTTTCAAGGTTTTTTTTCTACAAAGATTAAAAAATATGTTCATCTGTTGACATTTTGCCAGCCTATCTGTAGCAAATGAGGGCAAAGCTCTGTAATGTCATTCTGCTTGTAATAAAGAAATTATAAAATACACCGGTCTGTCGAACTCCATCCTGTCTTCCTATATGTCACAGTATCTGCATTCTCATTGAAGGATATAGGTAACCTGGCTAAATTGAAGGGCCCAGTGCCCTGTGTCTGCGCTGCAGTAATGGGTTGTAATGACACAGAGTGGCCACGTGGTGGTGATAGAGAACAGCTAATCCCAGAGCCTGTTTAGAAAACAACCCCAGAGAATGAATGATAACAGGAAGTGATAATTAATCATCATGTTGTTAATAAGGATGAGGTAAACCTTTTATATTTTTCTCCCTTTAACTTTTCTCTACCCCCAACCCACCCTGTCTCCCTCTCTCTCTCTTTCCCTCTCTCTCTCTTTCCCTCTCTGCCTCCCTCTCTCTCTCTTTCCCTCTCTCTGTCTCCCTCCCTGTCTCTTTCCCTCTCTCTGTCTCCCTCCCTGTCTCTTTCCCTCTCTCTGTCTCCCTCCCTGTCTCTTTCCCTCTCTCTGTCTCCCTCCCTGTCTCTTTCCCTCTCTCTGTCTCCCTCTCTCTCTCTTTCCCTCTCTGCCTCCCTCTCTCACTCTTTCCCTCTCTGTCTCCCTCTCTCTCTCTTTCACTCTCTCTGTCTCCCTCCCTGTCTCTTTCCCTCTCTGTCTCTTTCCCTCTCTGTCTCCCTCCCTGTCTCTTTCCCTCTCTGTCTCTTTCCCTCTCTGTCTCCCTCTCTGTCTCTTTTCCTCTCTGTCTCCCTCCCTGTCTCTTTCCCTCTCTGTCTCTTTCCCTCTCTGTCTCCCTCTCTGTCTCTTTCCCTCCCTGTCTCCCTCCCTGTCTCTTTCCCTCTCTGTCTCCCTCCCTGTCTCTTTCCCTATCTCTGTCTCCCTCCGTGTCTCTTTCAGTCATGTCCTTTCTCAGAGCTGCATTGAGACTTTAAATTAAACTGGCCTCTCCTCTTATTGTTGCGACTGCAGCCAAGCCTCAGTCCCATCATTTGTGTGTGTGTGTATATGTGAGGTGTGTGTGCGTCTGCAAAAATTGGACTTGCCTGCAATCCCCCCTCTCCACTCCTTCTCTCCAGGTCTGCATGCGCATGTTGCTGCTGAAGGGTGCATGCGTACATGTTCGGTGTCCTCCCCTCCTTCTTTCCTCCTTCCCCTCTCCACTGCTGGCATCCCCCACTCTGCATCTCTCCATCAGTGAAGCCAGGGACAGCTGCATCCATCACAGCTTCAGCATCCTCCCCATCCCCTCTTTGCAGCCAGCATCCTCTCTTCTCTCTGAAACATCCCTCGCTTCTCTCTCCTTTCTGCAGCACACCATCTGCAGTGCGAGTCAGCCAGCCAGGCACGCCTCTCGTCTCTTTCTCCCCCTCCGTAGAATCCTTACCCTGGGCTAGTAACTCTGCAGTCTCCCCCTCTTACCTTCTCTCCCTTTGGCTAAGCAGCTACGCCAGTCCCCCTCTCTCCCTCCTCCACAGCATCGGCTGTTTGGAGCACCAGACATACACACAGGCAGGCTCCATCTATCCCCAGCCACGGAGTCCCTTCTCTGGGTAGCCAGGCTCCCGTTCCCCCTCCTGAGGATGATGCTGTGGATGAAGACGGAGGAGATGGCCCTTGGAACAATGCTAGAAAGACTCAGACTGGTCATCCAAAATGTTGGTATGTGTCAACAGTATGGCTATCTATAGGAATGCCTATGTAAATAATATCTACCTATGTACAGCATAGATCTATACGTTTGTATGTCATCATTGTCAATGATGCACCGATCAGTGTGGGAGGGCACTTACTGTAGCTATGTTCTGTGACGCTGTGTTTTGGAGCTAAAATGTAATGTGTTTCTGTGTGTAGTGTGATATTGGCCTAAATCATCAGAATCCTTGCAGCTCTGGGATACTGCAATCAGGAATAGATTGGCTGATTGTTTGAATAGAGAACTAGATGGGTAAGCTAGATTGTTATTGTAGATACCTACTGTACTACATAGTAATTACTGTATTACATAGTAATTACTGTATTATGGCATAACCACGTCAGATAGGTCTCATTGGTGTAAACGGGTGATTGTGTTTCCTTGTTTCTTTCACCACTCTTTCCTGAAGTTCCAAGTATTCAAATGTCGTACATCTTGACAACAGTAAGCATGTAGGACTGTAATAGGAGACCAGATGCTGCAGATCTTGTCGCTTCACGTCAGTATCTCCCAGCATCTTATCTAGCTTAGACGTATACAGTCTCCTCTGACGTTCCTTCCTACGGAATTCAGGTCTCTGAAAAGGCCAGAGACTGTGTGGTTTTATGTTGAAAGATTTAGGTAGCCTAGCGGGTTAGGAGCGTTGGGCCAGTAAACTAAAGGTTGCTGGTTCGAATCCTCGAGCTGATTAGGTGAAATATCCGATGTGCTCTTGAGCACAGCATTTAACCCTACTTTCACCTGTAAGTCTCTCTGGATACGAGTGTCTGCTAAATAACTCAAATGTAACTTACACTAAGTGTACAAAACATTACGAATGCTTTTTCCATGACATAGACTGACCAGGTGAAAGCTTTGATCCCTTACTGATGTCACTTGTTAAATCCATTTAAATCAGTGTAGATTAAGGGGGGGAGACTGGTTAAAGAAGGATTGTTAAGCCTTGAGACAATTGAGACATGGATTGTGTATGTGTGACATTCAGAGGCTGAATCGGCAAGACAAAATATTTAAGTGCCTTTGAAAGGGGTATGGTCGTAGGTGCCAGGCACACCGGTTTGTGTCAAGAACTTCAACGCTGCTGGGTTTTTCATTCTCAACAGTTTCCCATGTGTAGCAAGAATGGTCCACCACCCAAAGGACATCCAACCAACTTCACACAACTGTGGGAAGCATTGGAGTCAACAAGGGCCAGCATCCCTGGGGAATGTTTTCCACACCTAGTAGAGTCACTGCCCCAACGAATTGAGGCTGTTCTGAGGGCAACAAGGGGGTGCAACTCAATATTAGGAAGCTGTTCTTAATGTTTTGTACACTCGGTGTATATAGGCCTATAATATCAGACATGATTTAATATCCTAATGATGCTCCCCTAACCACAGGATGAGCTGTACTTATTAGACGGCCAATAATCCTCTCAATCCATCTCATCCTATCAGTGTGATTCCTGCTGGACTGGCCTGCACTCTGGCCTTCTATTGAGTTACACATTTCTGTTAGCTAGCTCTCTGAGACCAGGCACTAGACACACACACACACACACACACACACACACACACACACACACACACACACAGTGGAGGGTATGCGAAGGTGTACACCGTAAACCCACTTATTTTTCAGTGGGCATTGCGTATACTCACTTCCTAATCATCACCAGTGGTGATTTAAGCATGTAAATCTTGCTGGGGCAAACCCCCCCCCAATTAGTTTTTTAGATGCATGCCAGCAAAGCCACTGCACTTCACAACACAACACTAAACAATACATTAATTGCACTATAACGGCGACAAACGGTGCCCACAAACTGTTAGGGCCTACATAAATCTGTCCCAACAGCAGAGCTTTCTTTTCAGCACCATGGAGTGAATCCTTACCACTGCTACACCTGGCTATCAGCAGGGCCTTGTCTGGCAGTGAAACAGTTCATTCAGCCTCATTTACTGCCTTTAAAAACATGGCTGACTTGCTTAAACGAATGTGGTTTCTACTGACAATTGAGATATACAAAATATGGCATAAGGGAACGATGAGCGGATAAGAGGCATTCCGTAATTTTGATTAAGACATTAATGAGCGAGCTAAGACGGACGTAGTCAACATAACTGTGTTCAGCACTTTTGAAATGTACAGCGACAGAATGCAGAACATGGGCTGCTCGTACAGTATTTTCCCTGTACACCAAGTCAGAACCATATGATAAATAAAGGGGGCATATACGCAGACAATGAAAGCTCTTACAATATTAGATGATGACATTTCTCAAAAACAGGTTATAGCTACATGTTCACCACTGAGTCAGAACAGTAACGTTAGGTGAAATTAAGAGGTGAAAATAGACCAAATTATTAGGGTGAGGCACATGGGCAACTAACAGCTTACTACACAACATACACTTATATTACTGTAGTTAAGAAAGGAATACTATCTCCCTGGCATATTACATCATTTATGCAGCAGCATATAAGACATTTTTGGACTCACCTTGTTGTGATGTTCTCACTTGAACAGGAAGGTGGTGCGGTGGTCCTTCGTGGGCAAATTTTGTCATCAAAGAAAGAGATTTACAATTCCAAGTTGGATGACCGTTCAAAACATATTTTCCCAGTCTGAGCTTGTTTATTCCCAACTTCCCAGTTGCAATGCTTGCGGTTAGCCACTGTCACCAATTCCTTCCAAACCACTCATTGTTGAATTTGCAACTTGTTGGGTAATGTTTATGTCCAATGGCCGATGAGCACTGATAAGTTTTATCTATAATTTATCTTCATTATTTATTTTCATATGACAAGGATTTGCCAGTAGATTGTCGACTTGATTCATGATGATGACTGCTAGCTAAGATTTTGAAAGTATGATGTTGACATGATCAGTCCAATCAAAGCTACTGTACATATAACGTGATTTGAAGTCATTTTATCTGTGGCCAATGACCTTGAGCCTTCTTGGAAGGGCACTACTAATGTAACTATATGGCAGGACGCAGAGGGCTAGAATTTCCAATGTCTACCCTTACTAAGGACTGATGACATAGTTTCCCCATGAGTGACAGAACACTGAGCCAATCATGGCACAACGCTGCTATTTTCTGCTGGCTTGCCCCACCACCACAGAAAGCACTGAGCTAAGCTGAAACACCTGCATTTTGGAGCTGCCTTACTCAAGAAAACAAAAAAAAATTGTATGCGGCTTTATTAACTCAATGATTTATATATATTTCTTTTTACATTGTTTGCAAACTGATATGTGACTCGTATTAATGCCAAAATAACATGAAAAACAGGCAAGCCCCCCAAAAAAGAGATTTGCATGGTTATCAAAACTTCACACCAGGGTACGCCTACACGAAACACAGCCTTTATTTTAAGTGTTTCTAAAAAATGATTGGAACCATTTCCCTGTTTGAACAGGTCATTCAGAGCACAGGGTGCCTTCCCTTCGCCGGGCGGGCCGTTTGGGGAAAAAAATTGGCAAAATTTGTGTATACCCACTTCACACAGACACACACTTGGGCCGAGCGTGGGGCCAGTATACCCGAGCCGTTCGAATACCCAAGCCGTTCGAATACCCGAGCCGACAAGATGAAAAATCTGTTGATGTGCCCTTGAGCAAGGCCTTTAACCCTAATTTGCTCCATTTGCGCCATATTATTATGTAAAACAACACATTTCACTGCACCTCTCCGGTATATGTGACAATAAAATATATAATATCAGCTCTGCAGTGTTGATATTGGTCAGATGGATGTTGGTCAGACAGAGAGGTGGTATGTCCTCCTACTGTACTTGTCAGTACTGTGAACAGATATATCTGTTACCATGGCAACACCAGTGTCAAATGTTATGGCCGTCAGCTCCATGGAATCATACAAGCTTTGGAGATGTTATTTAGAGGAGTGTGTGTATTTGTGTGTATACATGGTGGTACTGTATTAGTGGGGTTCATGTTCGGTGTGTGTGTGGGTTGGATGCTGTGTGATGTGAAGGCAGAGTGGAAGGAGTCATGGACAGGTGAGTGATGGTAGAGAGGAAGGAGTCATGGACAGGTGAGTGATGGCAGAGTGGAAGGAGTCATGGACAGGTGAGTGATGGTAGAGAGGAAAGAGTCATGGATAGGTGAGTGATGGCAGAGAGGAAGGCGTCATGGACAGGTGAGTGATGGTAGAGAGGAAGGAGTCATGGACAGGTGAGTGATGGTAGAGAGGAAAGAGTCATGGATAGATGAGTGATGGTAGAGAGGACGGCGTCATGGACAGGTAGGAGATCCACCCTTCCTAGTCTTCAAGGTCTTCCAAATCTCATATTACTGGACCAAGACTGCCTCACATAAAGACAGATACCTCCCTGTATTTCTTTGGACAAATCACCTGTCTCTCTGGTCTTTGATGAAAGATTTTGTTTTTAGCAGTCTTTTTGTTGTCTGTTGTTAGGGAGAATGAGATTTCCCCTCACACTGATCATAGTAGACAGCAGAGAGTAAGTAAAAGAGAGATAAATACTTAGTCATCATCTATTGCTGTCTGTATACTGTGCGTTCTGCACTGTACAATTCAAGTCAACTTGCAGTGTGGCACGCACACACACACACCAGACAACACTGCCCTGGCTGACTAAATTCTAGTGTTGTCTCTGTGATTTCTAATCTGAAGTGCACCTTGCTGCAGAAAGACTCTCTGTCATCAGGAATATAAAGTGTTGTAATCAGCAGAGAGTGTGCAGAGATCTCTTCTCTATTTCGTAACTGGCTGGTTTGACCTACGTCCAGTCATTCCACCCACTGGCACATCTACACATGGAGGATCTTCATTTGATCACTTTTTAGTTGCTGAGAATTTTCCTGCGCCGTAGGAAATGCAGATGAGCTTAGTGATGTACATAAATTCACTGAAAACCTGCAATAACACACAGAAGTATTCCACATCTCGTGTATCCTCATTTTGACCAGCTAATAGCCTAACCACTAATCAAGCAACATTATGGACTAAATGTTCAAATCCTGTTGATGCAAGATTGTTTTGCTGCGAAAAGATAAACGGTTGAGTTTTATATCATTGAAACGCTTACAAACAGGGTTGTCAAACTTTTTTCTAATGTCCTACATTTTTAAGAAGAACTATGGCATTTTTAACCCTCTACTGTCAGTTATCTAAAAACAATTGGTGGCTGGTGGGAGGAGCTATAGGAGGACGGGCTCATTGTAATGGCTGGAATATAATTAATGGAACAGTCAAACATGTGGTTTCCATATGTTTGACATGTTTGATATCGTTCCAATTATTAAATTCCAACCATTACAATGAGCATTTACTCCTATAGCTCCTCCCACTAGCCTCCACTGCTAAACACATTATCTAAAAAAGCTTTTTAAAAATATAAAACTAGCTATTTTACATAATCTGAGATTTTTATGTTGTGCCCGCTATCAGTTGGCACAGCATGCTCTTGAATACAGGGTTGGTATCATTTCAGGCATAGAAATATCATTCATAGAATGGACCTCTCCCTTCAGATCACTGCAATTTAGCTGCTACATGTTTGAATTGAAATGTTAAATTCTACTGACAACCACGAAGATGGCCGCCGATCCACCCACCATCGAATGTCAACCTAAATATTCTTGTCACATGCTGTTTCTCAAAACCTCAGATGATGTAAAATAGGGACTAAGCTACAACAAGAGCCAATATAAAGAATATTGGAGTTTACGAGTCTTTAGATCATTTACGTTTAATGTTAAAAAAAAAATATTATAAAATATGACAACCCTGTTTGTAAGCTTTAAAATGATATAAATCTGAGCCGTTTTTCTTTTCCAGTGATGAAGACATGTCTCATGGTATGGTGGGGTATGCTAAACGGGTCCACTTTGAGCACCGTTATCTCTGGAATGTTTTGGTATTCAGATCAAAAAGTCACTTTCTGAGCACTTCTACAACAGGCAAATACATATGGAAGGTTGTGTTCAAATCAAAAAGGTGTGCCGTCAAAAAGTGATAGAATTAAAAGGGGTTTACCTGTCACTAATCTGTCTTCTAATAGTGGTTGATATTGTGCGTGACAATGAAAAGCCTAGCAATTATATTTAATAGCTATGCTTCTATTTCTGCTCATGGGGTTTACATAGGTAGTGCTTGACTGGCTTCAGATCATGTTACAGTATTATAACAGAGGGAGTGTGCCTGACAATCTTCCTGGTTTTCTGGCTGCATGATTTGAGGCAGCTGGAAAACAAATTTTGTCCACAGCCAGAACAGCTTTACCTTGACTCCTGTTTCTGTGGTTTATGACCTGCAGGGTTGCCAGGAGACCATGCTTGTTTTAGATCAGTGTTTCTCAACCCATTCCTTGGGGACTGCCAGGATGGGCACGTTTTCCTTCTCTAGCCACAACTCAGTCTCAAGCTTGACAAACAGGGAACTGAGTTTCAATGTTCTGCGTGTTGAATTAAGCTGTGTGTGTGTGTGTGTGTGTGTGTGTGTGTGTGTGTGTGTGTGTGTGTGTGTGTGTGTGTGTGTGTGTGTGTGTGTGTGTGTGTGTGTGTGTGTGTGTGTGTGTGTGTGTGTGTGTGTGTGTGTGTGTGTATGGGTGTGTGGACTGTTCTGGTCTGTTCTCTGCTCTATTGGGGAGGTTGTCTGGAGGGGTCAAGCTCACCTACATGACAAATGAGGGTTGAAGGAACAGAGAGTGGGAGGGTGATGGAGAGAGGAGAGAGAGAGGAGAGGGTATAGAGTGGGAGGGTGATGGAGAGAGAGGAGAGGGTATACAGTGGGAGGGTATTGGAGAGAGAGGAGAGGTATAGAGTGGGAGGGTGATGGAGAGAGGAGAGGTATAGAGTGGGAGGGTGATGGAGAGAGAGGAGAGGAGAGGTATAGAGTGGGAAGGTATTGGAGCGAGAGGAGAGGTATAGAGTGGGAGGGTGATGGAGAGAGAGGAGAGGGTATACAGTGGGAGGGTGATGGAGAGAGAGGAGAGGTATACAGTGGGAGGGTGATGGAGAGAGAGGAGAGGTATAGAGTGGGAGGGTGATGGAGAGAGAGGAGAGGGTATACAGTGGGAGGGTGATGGAGAGAGAGGAGAGGTATACAGTGGGAGGGTGATGGAGAGAGAGGAGAGGGTATACAGTGGGAGGGTGATGGAGAGAGAGGAGAGGTATACAGTGGGAGGGTGATGGAGAGAGGAGAGGTATAGAGTGGGAGGGTGATGGAGAGAGAGGAGAGGTATAGAGTGGGAGGGTGATGGAGAGAGAGGAGAGGTATAGAGTGGGAGGGTGATGGAGAGAGAGGAGAGGTATAGAGTGGGAGGGTGATGGAGAGAGAGGAGAGGTATAGAGTGGGAGGGTGATGGAGAGAGGAGAGGTATAGAGTGGGAGGGTGATGGAGAGAGAGGAGAGGTATAGTGTGGGAGGGTGATGGAGAGAGAGGAGAGGGTATAGAGTGGGAGGGTGATGGAGAGAGAGGAGAGGTATAGAGTGGGAGGGTGATGGAGAGAGAGGAGAGGGTATAGAGTGGGAGGGTGATGGAGAGAGGAGAGGTATAGAGTGGGAGGGTGATGGAGAGAGAGGAGAGGTATAGTGTGGGAGGGTGATGGAGAGAGAGAGGAGAGGTATAGTGTGGGAGGGTGATGGAGAGAGAGGAGAGGTATAGAGTGGGAGGGTGATGGAGAGAGAGGAGAGGTATAGAGTGGGAGGGTGATGGGAGAGAGAGAGAGGTATAGTGTGGGAGGGTGATGGAGAGAGAGGCAGAGGTATAGAGTGGGAGGGTGATGGAGAGAGAGGAGAGGTATAGTGTGGGAGGGTGATGGAGAGAGAGGAGAGGGTATAGAGTGGGAGGGTGATGGAGAGAGAGGAGAGGTATAGAGTGGGAGGGTGATGGAGAGAGAGGAGAGGTATAGAGTGGGAGGGTGATGGAGAGAGAGGAGAGGTATAGTGTGGGAGGGTGATGGAGAGAGAGGAGAGGTATAGAGTGGGAGGGTGATGGAGAGAGAGGAGAGGTATAGAGTGGGAGGGTGATGGAGAGAGAGGAGAGGTATACAGTGGGAGGGTGATGGAGAGAGAGGAGAGGTATAGTGTGGGAGGGTGATGGAGAGAGAGGAGAGGTATAGAGTGGGAGGGTGATGGAGAGGAGAGGTATAGAGTGGGAGGGTGATGGAGAGAGAGGAGAGGTATAGAGTGGGAGGGTGATGGAGAGGTATAGAGTGGGAGGGTGATGGAGAGAGAGGAGAGGTATATTGTGGGAGGGTGATGAGAGAGAGGAGAGGTATAGAGTGGGAGGGTGATGGAGAGAGAGGAGAGGTATAGAGTGGGATGACGATGGTGTGGTTTGCTTCTTTCCTTCTCTGCAGAGTTCTCATCAGTATGGGAGAAAGAGAGGCGCTCCTCTCATCTGTATTCAAAGCCAGTAGCACAGCAGGAGCAGGAAGCACAGTCTGTCAGCTTGCCTGTCCCCTACTGCTGATAACACTGACTGACTAAAAAAACTGACTGACTGATAACACTGACTGCCTAATAACCCTGACTGACTAATAACACTGACTGCCTAATAACACTGACTGCCTAATAACACTGACTGACTAATAACACTGACTGACTAAAACACTGAATGACTAAAACACTGACTGACTAAACACTGACTGACTAAAACACTGAATGACTAATAAAACTGACTAACTAATAACACTGACTGACTAATAACACTGACTGACTAATAACACTGACTGACTAAAACACTGAATGACTAATAACCATTGACTAACTAATAACACTGACTGAATAATAACACTGACTGACTAATAACACTGACTGACTAAAACACTGAATGACTAATAACATTGACTGACTAACAACACTGACTAACTAATAACACTGACTGACTAATAACACTGAATGACTAATAACACTGACTGACTAATAACACTGACTGACTAATAACAATGACTGACTAATATCCAAGACTGACTAATAACACTAACTGAATAATAACACTGACTGACTGATAACACTGACTGACTAATAACACTGACTGACTGATAACACTGACTGACTAATAACACTGACTGACTGATAACACTGACTAACTAATAACACTGAATGACTAATAAAACTGACTGACTAATAACACTGACTGCCTAATAACGCTGACTAACAAATAACAATGACTGACTAATATCCAAGACTGACTAATAACACTAACTGAATAATAACACTGACTAACTAATAACTCGGACTGACTAATAACACTGACTGACTAATAACACTGACTGACTGATAACACTGACTGACTGATAACACTGACTGACTGATAACACTGACTAACTAATAAAACTGACTGACAAATAACCCTGACTGACTGATAACACTGACTGACAAATAACACTGACTAACTAATAACCCTGACTGACTGATAACACTGACTGACTAATAACACTGACTGACAAATAACACTGACTGACTGATAACACTGACTGACTGATGACACTGACTGATTGATAACACTGACTGACTAATAACACTGACTGACTGATAACACTGACTAACTAATAACACTGAATGACTAATAAAACTGACTGACTAATAACAATGACTGACTAATAACACTAACTGAATAATAACACTGACTGACTGATAGCACTGACTGACTAATAACACTGACTGACTGATAACACTGTCTGACTGATAACACTGACTGACTAATAACGCTGACTGACTAATAACACTGACTGACAAATAACCCTGACTGACTAATAACACTGACTGACTGATAACACTGACTGACTAATAACACTGACTGACAAATAACGCTGACTGACTAATAACACTGACTAACTAATAACACTGACTGACTGATAACACTGACTGACTAATAACACTGACTGATAACGCTGACTGACTGATAACACTGACTAACTAATAACACTGACTAACTAATAACACTGACTGACTAATAACACTGACTGACTAATAACACTGACTGACTAATAACACTGACTAACTAATAACACTGACTGACTAATAACACTGACTGACTAATAACACTGACTGACTGATAACACTGATTGGGGAGAGAGAGACGGAGAGAGATTAGAGCAGAAGAAGTCATGGCTTTATAATTTGCCCCAGCAGAAGGGGATTTGTGCTTAAATAGCTGCCCTATATTTCTACCCCTCCACCTCTCCTCTTCTCTCCTCTTCTCTCCTCCTCTCCCTCTTTCTTCCTTCTCTCTCAAAGTGTCTGTGCTGCACTTTGGCTCCCTGAGCTATCGACAGCTCGGTCGTAATGAGGTTCAGTGCCGGGCACGTTGCACCTTCTCCAGTGAGATCAGTCAGTCTTGGTTGAGGCAGAAGTGACAGACGGACTCAGAGCACTTTGGCTCGGCTCAGGTTGGCGCGGCTCAGGTTGGCTCGGCTCAGGTTGGCGCGGCTCAGGTTGGCTCGTCTTGGATGGAACTGGACACTTGTTTCTGGCTGTGTATATGATCTTTACCTGGACTTCACTGTACATTGGCCTGTGTGCTCTATAGTAGGCTAAATCCACACCTCTCATCGCAGCCTGCATGTGAGTGTGTGCTGAATCATTCCTGTGAGTGATAGTACATTGCAACAGAGCCAGCTCTTTTCGTGTGTGTGCGTATCGGACCAGAACCTCTTAGAGTGTTTTCGGAGCGGTCTGCCTGTATCTCTGTCGGGGTACCTCTGGATGTGTGTGCTTCTATGAGTGTGGGAGCAGTGCGTTCCCTCATGTCTGTGCATGAGTTTCTTCTGGAGGGGGCAGGCAAGGTGCCCACCCGGATCATGAACAGACTGAGTCAGATGATCCAGAGCCTGGACATCTCTGGCCTGGCCTCCCCCTTCACCCCTACAGCCAGCCGCAAGAACTCTTGGACGGACTGGAAGTGGAACGGTAGGAGAGAGTGTGTGTGTGTTTCGTGGGTCATTTCCTTGTGGATTGAAAGCCTGGCTGTATTTCTTTAGAGCGGCGAGCCCAGACCATCACAGGGTTTCCTGTGGGCTTCCCCGCTCCCCACTAGGGTGTGTGTGTAGAGTCCTAACCCAAGTTACCCTGGGACCCTTTAACAAGTATAAAAGGAGGCAGCCAAGCAGTAGTCTGAGCAGTTGGATTGAACACGGTCCACAGAGCACTAACTGTATGGTTGTTATAGACCATGTGGTAGCAGTGACAGTGGTACAGCACAGTTTGGGAGAGAATTAGCATAGCACAGTGTTAGAAGCAATACAAGTTAGCTATTATGAGGGCATTTTTATAGTAGTTACACAGTTGGGGTAGTTTGAAATAGTTGATACTGTAGCGATAGCATCCGTAGAGAACCTCCAGAGCCTGGCCTCCAGACAGGGGGAGAGACATGCTGAGGAAGCCCAGGAGGAGCCCTCTGAGTCGGAGTAGCAGCAGTGGGGAAAAGCTACCCCTGGTGCCACTGAGATCGAGTGAGTCAGTTTTGGTCTTAGCTGTGTGTGTGTGTGTGTGTGTGTGTGTGTGTGTGTGTGTGTGTGTGTGTGTGTGTGTGTGTGTGTGTGTGTGTGTGTGTGTGTGTGTGTGTGTGTGAGCGTGTGTGAGCGTGTGTGTGTGTGAGTCTACAGTGAGACTCGAGTGAGTCAGGTTTGGTCTTAGCTGTGTGTGTGTGTGTGTGTGTGTGTGTGTGTGTGTGTGTGTGCGTGCGTGCGTGCGTATTTCTCCATGACTCTTGTTTATGTGTACCAGTTTATTTCTCCATGACTCTTGTTTATGTGTACCAGTTTATTTCTCCATGACTCTTGTTTATGTGTACCAGTTTATTTCTCCATGACTCTTGTTTATGTGTACCAGTTTATTTCTCCATGACTCTTGTTTATGTGTACCAGTTTATTTCTCCATGACTCTTGTTTATGTGTACCAGTTTATTTCTCCATGACTCTTGTTTATGTGTACCAGTTTATTTCTCCATGACTCTTGTTTATGTGTACCAGTTTATTTCTCCATGACTCTTGTTTATGTGTACCAGTTTATTTCTCCATGACTCTTGTTTATGTGTACCAGTTTATTTCTCCATGACTCTTGTTTATGTGTACCAGTTTATTTCTCCATGACTCTTGTTTACGTGTACCAGTTTATTTCTCCATGACGGTCTTGCAGCACTAAATGTCACTGCTCATTGCAACCTCTCGCTGTTCCCCAGTAGTCACCATTATGGGCTGTATGAAATGGAAGGGTCTAATGTATAGCTAGTGTGTACTACATGTGTTAAAACCACTACATCTGTTAAAACCATTATCTCTGTTAAACCCACCTGTTGTTTAAACCCTGAAATGTCCCCCTGGGTTTCAGAGCACTGTGTTGCAGAGTAAAGGTGAAATACTGTCACCACCTTCCTTCCAAGGTTCATGAACAGAGTACGACTCTGTCAAAAACTCTGTCTCCTCTCTGTTCCTCTCTCTTTCACTCCCTCTCTCTCACTAACTACCTTTCACACTAACTACCTCTCTCACTCACTACCTCTCTCACTCTCTCTCTACTGTACTTCTCTCTCTACCTCTCTTTCTCTCTCTCCCTCTTCACCCTTCATTATTCATTACTTTATTGCAAAGCTTAAATACCACAGTAGTCCACTGTACTCCTCTTTCTTCTTCTCTACTCGCTCTCCTCTTTCTTCTTCTCTCTCTCTCTCTCTCTCTCTCTCTCTAATCAGATAGTGGAGGCATTGGATTAGTATAACTGTTGGAGCGTACATGTCTCTGGTTTTATGACTGACACACTAATAACGTCCCCCCCTGTCCCCGGGTAATAGACCAAACACACCTTCATTTGGTTTTGTATAACATTTGAGACTGTTTACTACTACAGCACCTGTATATAGGGCCAGATAATAGTTTGATAATTTAAATAGAATGGGTAAGAATGGCCTCATTTGTGGTAGAATGGAATCTTTTAACAAGCCATCTATCAATAGCCTCTGAATGACTACATTTTGTCAGAACAGTATCTGTCATTGAGAAGTTCGTTTAGAATCAGGTCTTTGAATGGTTTTGGAAGAATGCGCTCTTTGAGTGAGATAGTTGGTGATAGATAGATAGATAGATAGATAGATAGATAGATAGATAGATAGATAGATAGATAGATAGATAGATAGATCGTTAGAATAGACTCTTTCTTTGAATGGTGTTGCTGGAATGTCTAGAAGGCCAGCATCCCGGAGTCGCCTCTTCACTGTTGACGTTGAGACTGGTGTTTTGCGGGTACTATTTAATGAAGCTGCCAGTTGAGGACCTGTGAGTTTATCAAACTAGACACTCCACTCCTCTTCCTATCTGGTTAGAGCCAGTTTGCGCTGATCTGTGAAGGGAGTAGTACACAACGTTGTACGAGATCTTCATTTTCTTGGCAATTTCTCGCATTGATTAGCCTTCATTTCTCAGAACAAGAATAGACTGACGAGTTTCAGAAGAAAGTTATTTGTTTCTTGCCATTTTGAGCCTGTAATCGAACCCACAAATGCTGAAGCTCCAGATTCTAAACTAGTCTAAAGAAGGCCAGTTTTATTGCTTCTTTAAACAGAACAACAGTTTTCAGCTGTGCTAACATAATTGCAGGATTTTCTAATGATCAATTAGCCTTTTTAAAATGATAAACTTGGATTAGCTAACACAACATGCCATTCGAACACAGGAGTGATGGTTGCTGATAATGGGCCTCTGTATGCCTATGTAGATATTCCATTACAATAGTAATTTACTACATTAACAATGTCTACACTGTATTTCTGATCAATTTGATGTTATAAAAAAAAAATGCATTTCTTTGAAAAACAAGGACATTTCTAAGTGACCCAAAACTTGTTCAGACTCAAGGTTGACAGGGGAAAGAGTGGAGGAATCACACATGAAGGAACTGTCAGATATATGTTAATGGGAAAATATGAAGAGAGGGACAGACATAAATACAAGGATATCGGTGGAGGGGGAGAGAGTGGAATCTGGGGGATGGATGGAGGGATGTCTGTTTGGATTTCTCTGGAGGAGGTCAAGAGATACCACTGTTTGTCCCGCTGCTGCTACTGGATACAATGTGAGTGTTATACCACAGCTCTCCCTCTCTCTCTATTTCACTCTCTCTCTCTCCCTCTCTCTCTCTTTCACTCTCTCTCTCTCCCGCTCTCTCTCTTTCACTCTCTGTCTCGCTCTTTTTCTCTCTCCAGCATCTGTCTCTCTCACCACCCCTCCGTTTTAACGTCCAACTCTCTTTTTCCCTGACCATCTGTCTTTCTCTCGTCGACTAAATCTCTCTCTCTATTCCTCTCTCTGTTTTGGCTGTGATCGGTCTTTCTTTTATTTGAAGGATCTATTTTCTCCCTCTCTTGTTCTTTCTCTCTCCCATCTCATTTGAATCCCTCTCTACAGACTGTGTGTTGTGGATGACAAGGAAATGTCCTGTTGTATTTTATCTGTCCACTGTGGCTCTGGAAATGCAGTGTCGACACTGATGCATTTAGTAATTCTTTCAGTGTCATCATGACCAGAGCACTCGATCCTTATATTCGGCATGTAGTGCACTACTTTTGAACACTACTTGAGTCTTGGATCAATAGTAGTGCCCTATGTGGGGATACGTGTGTGATACTGTGATTTAGGACTTAGCCATGATACTATAAAATCTATACATGAGGAAGCCATGGAAAGAGGAACCGGATCAAATCAATATGACCATACAGAAGAGGAACCAGATGCTGTGAAACAATGGGTTCATTTATTACTGTGTACCATACTACTACCATCTTTTGTCTTGCCCATTCACCCTCTGAATGGCACACATACACAATCCATGTCTCTGTTGTCTCTAGGCTTCAAAATCCTTCTTTAACCTGTCTCCTCCCCTTCATCTACACTGATTGAAGTGGATTTTAAAGGTGACATCAATAAGGGATCATAGCTTTCACCTGGATTAACCTGGTCAGTCTATGTCATGGAAAGAGCATTAGTGTGACTGACCCAGTAATGTTTGACTCCTCACACATAAATATGAGCTGTACAGTAAACCCAGGTTTAGCGTTTGTGTATCTGTGTGTCTGTGTGTGCGTGCTTGCTTGCGTGCGCGAGTGTGCATAGTTCCTGGGTTACAATAACAGAAACGTCTATTTGCAAATGTACTCCTTGTTCTGAAGAAAATAAGTCAGACCAACACACATAAACACATCATAGATGTGGCCTATTAGTGGACAGATGTTTGATTTCCTGTGTAGTGAGGATGTGCTCTTATCTGATTGTCTTCGGGGAGGCCTGAACCAGGGTCTGGCCCATTCAGACCACCTAAAGAGAGGGTGACATGTGACTCTAATTCTCCTAATGAACTATAGCTCACAAAAAGAATTCCTTTAAAACCAAACCTGCCTCAAAAAACAGCATTTGGTAGAATTCCACTCTTTTTGCCACATCATCCTCCTGCGTCACTGTGTATGTCATTGTGACATTATCACTGATACTGGCTGACGTTCCTAGATGCAGAGACGTGGAGATAGATACACAGAGATCCAGAACCTCTAATGGTTTCTGTGTCCAGTGTCTGTATCTGTGCTCTGTATTCCTGGTGGGAATCATCACCTGATATACCTGCTGCCAGCCACACCTATTGTAATGGCCTGCACCCTGAAGGCTTGATGATGTTTTGTACTGGGTATTGATATCATATCTCTGTGGGATCTGCCAGGGGCATGATGAGTGTGTATCTGGGTGTGTCAGGGGGCAACATGCTAAGCATGTGTGTGGCTCTGAGCAGTCTAGATGGATGAGAGCTGTTACTAAGTCTGTGTGTTCGTATCAGCAGCTGCTTGACTAACACTGGGACTGTCCAATCACCTCAGGGCATAAGTAACCAACCAACCAGCAGCCAGGGGTGAATATGGTGAATATGGTATTTAATTAACGTGTTTCAATCTTGTGAAGTTTCCAACCTTCAGAAACCCACCTTTCTAACTTCTGGTGTTCCCGTTCCTCTGTAGTCTCTACTCCCTTTCCTTAGCTTAGGTTCAGCTTTGAAGTCCCATGATAAAAGGGAGACGCTTTTGTCTCTCTCCAATGATCAGTCACTCAATACATCCTAATACATATCTGTTATCAGCCACTGAGCCACACAGTGGGCAGACAGCCTGGCCTGTCTGGGTGGGCTCATACAGCAGTAACATGCTTCAGACCAGTAGTCATTACATGTCCCCAGTAGAACTGACCCAGAGAGGTTATGACCTCTTAACTCTAAAAGGAAACAGGAAGGACCTCTGCTTCCTGCTATGATAGTGTGATTGAGTGTCTAGACTGTACAGTAGCCAAGTAATGATGATAGTTTGATCTGTAAGGTCTGAAGGAGGTTATGGGTTGAGTGTGATCATCTCTACGTATCATTGCTATGTGTTAATGTCTTGTGTTGGGGGTGCTGTGTAGATTCCTGTGCTGTAGAATCCATCGCCACGGCTTCCGTGGGTCACCTGGCCGGTTGTCAGGGCAGATTTAAACCACCTGCTACCCAATCACAGACATCACTGCTCTCTCTGTGATGTCACAAGCTGGCTTACCTAAGAGTGGCATTATGTGCTCACGCACCAAGAGTATCTCCACTTTTCTTTATGATGTCACAGACCTGTTTACCAGTAGCTATGTTCCCTTCTCTTTGTGATTTCACTATCGCTAACATTACGGGTGCGTTCATAAATTCACTCTGGCCATCTACTCCGATTTCAGAGCACTCTCGTCTGAGTGTGCCAGTGCGCAGAATAACTGATGAATTTACGAACGCTCAACACCTGTTGAATATGACCGGTGTCAGTAAACGTCTGCAAAAAAAGCTAATTAAATTGTTGCTAGCAGCAGTTACAATCACTAACGCTCTGGATAACAACGATGCTTGACTCTCCATAGTGAGGACAGAAAGCTTGGATCAACCCTACTGGATCAACCCTACTGGATCAACCCTACTGGATCAATCCTACTGGATCAACCCTACTGGATCAACCCTACTGAATCAACCCTACTGGATCAACCCTACTGGATCAACCCTACTGAATCAACCCTACTGGATCAACCCTACTGGATCAACCCTACTGAATCAACCCTACTGGATCAACCCTACTCCTCGGCCAGAGCATCTAGTGTGCACTCTGAACGCTCCGAGAACGAACCGCTCTGAATTTACGAACTGATAATCTGACAACGCTCTGAATTTACAAACGCCCAGAGGGCACTTCAGAGAGCATACTCTGAAACTCCAGATTGAATTTACGAACGCACCTTACATTTCTATCAGTAGTGCTCAGTAGTGCTTACAACCTCTCTCTGTGATGCTTGACTCTCCATGGTGAGGACAGAAAGCTCGGATCAACCCTACTCCTTGAGGTAACACTTTATTTGCACAGTCCCAAACCTTACATTCTTAACCAAAGCATGTATTTTTGTTGACATTTGCTTCATAATCTAAACATTTGCATCACGACTATATTCCTTGTGATGTCACCAACCTATCACCCTAAACTGTGAGATATACTGTATGTACCTCTCTCTGTGATGTCACAGCATGTTGTGTGAGGTATGTCTGTGCTGCTGTCTTCACAGAGATGGATTTAATAGATGAAGCATGTGTAGTGACTGGGAGGGATGAATCATAAGCCCCTCCTGTCCTGGAATCACTTATACTCCTGATCGGTTAAAACCTTTGATTGGCAGTGTTTGGACATACTGTATAACATACATAATACCAGAGAGAGAGAGAGAGAATCACACACTCAGCCAACTAATCCATAGCCTCCTCCACACAAAAGACATACACTCCCACCCAACCAGGATGTTAGAATTTATGTCTTTCAATATTTTGTTTTTTTGCTTCATCTTTTGATTCATACTGTGTGTGAAAGAGAACTCTGTGCAGTGATACATTGAGGCAGAGGATGTCACCTGATCGGTCCCCTCATTGCCAAACTAAGAGCCCGGGGGGGGGGGGTGTCTTTACAGCACTTCTTCAAAATGTACAGAGTATATGTGTGTAAGGGGGTGTGTCTGTAGAGAGAGAGAGTGAAAACGAAAGTGATATACATGATAGTGTGTATTTTGGGATACGGCTGCAACAATGGTTAACAGTATGAGTACCCAGAGAAGGTGAGCCTGGCTGGGCATGGCTCTGAGCAGAGTGCACCATGACATCACCACGCTGGCTGGAGCTCAAGCACAGGACAGGTACTGGTTGATCTTACTGTCTGTCTTTAGGTTGGTCAGTTGTCTGTCTGTACACCAGTCTACATGTTGAGGTAACACTTTATTTGCACAGTCCCATGTAGATGGTTTGTAAATGTTCAGTAGATGTTCAGTAACTGTCAACAACATTTCAACTAAGTATCCCCTAACCCTAACCCTAACCTTAACTCTTATCCTAACAATAAACCTTATCCTTAACCTTAACCCTTACCTTAACTCTTATCCTAACAATAAACCTTATCCTTAACCTTAACCCTTACCTTAACCCTTATCCTAACAATAAACCTTACCCTTACCTTAACCCTTACCTTAACCCTTATCCTAACAATAAACCTTACCCTTACCTTAACCCTTACCTTAACCCTTATCCTAACAATAAACCTTACCCTTACCTTAACCCTTACCTTAACCCTTATCCTAACAATAAACCTTACCCTTACCTTAACCCTTACCTTAACCCTTATCCTAAC
This sequence comes from Brachymystax lenok tsinlingensis, assembly GCA_030435695.1. Classification (NCBI taxonomy): domain Eukaryota; kingdom Metazoa; phylum Chordata; class Actinopteri; order Salmoniformes; family Salmonidae; genus Brachymystax; species Brachymystax lenok. The sequence continues at coordinate 12,343,576 of CM059781.1, forward strand.
AATAAACCTTATCCTTAACCTTAACCCTTACCTTAACCCTTATCCTAACAATAAACCTTACCCTTACCTTAACCCTTACCTTAACCCTTATCCTAACAATAAACCTTATCCTTAACCTTAACCCTTACCTTAACCCTTATCCTAACAATAAACCTTATCCTTAACCTTAACCCTTACCTTAACTCTTTTCTAAACCTAACCATAACCTTAGCAAGCATTTGTTAATCGACAGATAGTACTGTATAACAATCTGCAGCTCATCTGTATGGGACTATACAAATCAGGTGTGACCCATGTTGCTTACAGTAGACAATGGGCATTGTTGAAGTGACTATCATGTGCTGTTTTGGTGCTTTATAATATTGAAGTTGGATGCTCTGATAATGCTGAGGTGACACTGCAAACATTATCTTATTTTTTATATAACGAGTCAGTTTGGAGAGTCTCTGTGTTGACATAGTGTTGAAGTGACAGGAACACACACGCCCAGGAAGCTCACAGAAAAGTCAATACTGTGTATGTTCACTGTAGCTCCCCTTCCATCGCTCTGTTTTCCGTGAGATTTTCTGTGACCTTGTTGCTCTAGAACCCTCAAACTCAACTCTGGAACCTCAATGCTAGTTCCACTGCATTTTTTTCATTTTTTCCCTCTAATCGGAGACTGATATAGACCTGGGACACCAGGTGTGTACAATTAATTATCACGTAGAACAGAAAACCAGCAGTCTCTGGACATCGTAGGGTATACCTTGTCTTGTTCAATGAAAATTCTCACTTCATCTGTAGAGGAGGGGATGGGAAGGGATATGGGGAAGAGAGAGGGAGGTATGCTAGGTATGCTCTTCAGAAAATTTAAATGTCGGAGTGTTGCGTAACTGCAGTGGTCCAGCCCATAAATTGATGTCCTGTCCAGAAGGGAAGGCTTGGCCCCTTAAACTGATGTCCTGTCCAGAAGGGAAGGTTTGGCCCCTTAAACTGATGTCCTGTCCAGAAGAGAAGGCTTGGCCCCTTAATCTGATGCGCTGTCCAGAAGGGAAGGCTTGGCCCCTTAAACTGACATGCAGTCCAGAAGGGAAGGCTTGGACCCTAAAACTGATGTCCTTTCCTGAGAGAAGGCTTGGCCCCTTAAACTGATGTGCTGTCCAGAAGGGAAGGCTTGAACCCTTAAACTGATGTCCTGTCCAGGAGGGAAGGTTTGACCACTGAATAAATCAAGAGGTGGTCAAGTTTCAAGAGACGAGAAAAGACCTAAGAATAGGAACGTCAGATACTTACATGAAGCTGCACTTGACACAAGCTCCATTCCAGGATTGGGGCCAACTGAGTTACGAATTACTATTTAATTCAAATAAAAATTCTGCTTCCTGTAAATGTTGGCCAATTCCAATTCAATAATTGAATTGGAATTGGCCAAAATTTACAGGGAGCTGAATTTTTAATGATATTGGAATTAAAGGTAGAATTTAATTCAACAAAATTCAATGACATTCAAATGGCAAATGTATTCTACACAGCACTATAAATACTCTATTTACCCCTTTTACCAAAGAGCACCTTCTGTCTACCAAAACCTACTATTGTGTACCTTAACAGCACCTCCCTTCCTCCTTTGTCTTTACAAGTTAATCACTATAGATACACTACCGTTCAAAATGTTGGGGTCACTTAGAAATGTCCTTGTTTTTGTTTGTCCATTAAAATAACATAATATTGATCAGAAATACAGTGTAGACATTGTTAATGTTGTAAATGAGTTCTGTTGCTGGAAAGGGCAGATTTTCTATGGAATATCTACATAGGCGTACAGAGGTCCATTGTCAGCAACCATCACTCCTGTGTTCCAATGGCACGTTGTGTTAGCTAATCCAAGTTTATCATTTTAAAAGGCTAATTGATCATTAGAACACCCTTTTCAAATTATGTTAGCACAGCTGAAAACTGTTGTTCTGATTAAAGAAGCAATAAAACTGGCCTTCTTTAGACTAGTTGAGTATCTGGAGCATGAGCATTTGTGGGTTCGATTACAGGCTCAAAATGGCCAGAAACGAATAACTTTCTTCTGAAACTCGTCAGTCTATTCGAGAAATTGCCAAGAAATGGAAGATCTCGTACAACGCTGTATACTACTCCCTTCACAGAACAGCGCAAACTGGCTCTAACCAGATAGGAAGAGGAGTGGGAGGCCCCGGTGCACAACTGAGCAAGAGGACAAGTACATTATATAGTCTAGTTTGAGAAACAGACACCTCACAAGTCCTCAACTGGCAGCTTTACTAAATAGTACCTGCGAAACACCAGTCTCAACATCAACCATGAAGAGGCGATTCCGGGATGTTGGCCTTCTAGGCAGAGTTGCAAAGAAAAAGCCATATCTCAGACTGGCCAATAAAAAGAAAAGATTAAGATGGGCAAAAGAACACAGACACTGGACAGAGGAGTGGCCAGCACAGTCACGGGATCTCAACCCTATTGAGCTGTTGTGGGAGCAGCTTGACTGTATGGTACGTAAGAAGTGCCAATCAAACCAATCCAACTAGTGGGAAGTGCTTCAGGAAGCATGGTGTAAAATATCTTCAGATTACCTCAACAAATTGACAACTAGAATGCCAAAGGTCTGCAAGGCTGTAATTGCTGGAAATTGAGTATTCTTTGACGAAAGCAAAGCTTGAAGGACACAGTTATTATTTCAATTAAAAATCATTATTTATAATCTTGTCAACGTCTTGACTATATTTCCTATTCATTTTGCTCATTTCATGTATGTTTTCATTGAAAATGACCCCAAACTTTTGAACAGTAGTGTATGTACAGTATATATTGATATATGGTGACCAATACTTTGTAAAAACATTTGGATGAAACATTATATTTTTTTAAGATTCTCTTTAAATTAATTTTCAATAATTACAGTAGTCTGGAAATATTCTAAGATCCCTTTGTAGGTTCATAATAATTCATAATTCACTTACATGTCATTAAATATAAATAAATATAAAATCGCAGAATGCATCAAACACCACAGGATGTAAGGGGTCAACCTAATCTTATGACAAAAATGCACAAAAAAAACAGTGTGACAATAATATTTGAAATTGTATCTGTCTTCTTTGCAGTAATAAGTGGCAGATGCTTTTTGTAAAATATTTGTCAAAAGAATGAGATGTTCATGCTTCATGTCTACGTTGAATTTCTTTCATTGCTTTAAATTAAACTATACTTCAATTCATTCAAATTAAATTAAAATCAAATCAGTTTATTTGTCACATGCGTCGAATACAACAGGTGTCAACCTTACAGTGAAATGCTAACTTACAGGCCCTAACCAAAATTGGTATTAGGTGAACAATAGATAAGTAAAGAAATAAAAAAAAACTGTAAAAAGACAGTGAAAAATAACAGTAGCGAGGCTATAACAGTAGCGAGGCTATAACAGTAGCGAGGCTATATACAGTAGCGAGGCTATATACAGTAGCGAGGCTATATACAGTAGTGAGGCTATATACAGGCATCGGTTAGTCGGGCTGATTGAGCTAGTATGTACATGTAGGTATGTTTAAAGTGACTATGCATACATGATAAACAGAGAGTAGCTGCAGCGTAAAAGAGGGGTTGGTGGGTGGTGGGTAGCGGGACACAATGCAGATAGTCCGGGTAGCCAATGTGTGGGGGCGCCGGTTAGTTGGGCTAATTGCTTCCTGTGGGGTGTGTATTAATTTAAATTAATGGGTTGAATTCAATTCAATTCTGAAATTCTGAACTGACCCCAACTCTGCTCATTTCAGCCTTCTATTTCCACCCTGTCATAGAGTACCTTAGTGAGGTTCAGATCAAGTATTTTACAGGTACCATATACATTATGTTCAGTATAAATATGTGGCCCGTGTAGCTATCACCAAGCTTCAACCATCTGAGCCTTGGGAACCATGAGCCAAGCCCTGGTTAGCGGTTTGAAGTGACATCATTGAGATAGACAGGGTTGGTTGCTGTGGCCCTAAAAAGTCTGCCCGGCTGGTTTCTAACATGAAATATGCAAACGTCTGTAGAAGAATTTTCCATCAAGACTACTTCTCTATTTCTGTCCCTGAATTCAGATAGATAGACACGCACACAACCTCCTGTGTGTCTGTAATCTGTAATCCTATAGCCCCGTAGAGCATCACTGTGGCTTTCTGTCTGTGTCTACAATCTGTAATCCTATAGCCTTTAGAGCATCACTGTGGCTTTCTGTCTTTGTCTACAATCTGTAATCCTATAGCACCGTAGAGCATCACTGTGGCTTTCTGTCTGTGTGTCTGTAATCTGTAATCCTATAGCCCCGTAGAGCATCACTGTGGCTTTCTGTCTGTAATCTGTAATCCTATAGCACCGTAGAGCATCACTGTGGCTTTCTGTCTGTAATCTGTAATCCTATAGCACCGTAGAGCATCACTGTGGCTTTCTGTTTGTAATCTGTAATCCTATAGCACCGTAGAACATCACTGTGACTTTCTGTCTGTAATCTGTAATCCTATAGCACCGTAGAGCATCACTGTGGCTTTCTGTCTGTAATCTGTAATCCTATAGCACCGTAGAACATCACTGTGGCTTTCTGTCTGTAATCTGTAATCCTATAGCACCGTAGAGCATCACTGTGGCTTTCTGTCTGTGTGTCTGTAATATGTAATCCTATAGCACCGTAGAGCATCACTGTGGCTTTCTGTCTGTAATCTGTAATCCTATAGCACCGTAGAACATCACTGTGACTTTCTGTCTGTAATCTGTAATCCTATAGCACCGTAGAACATCACTGTGACTTTCTGTCTGTAATCTGTAATCCTATAGCACCGTAGAACATCACTGTGGCTTTCTGTCTGTAATCTGTAATCCTATAGCACCGTAGAACATCACTGTGGCTTTCTGTCTGTAATCTGTAATCCTATAGCACCGTAGAACATCACTGTGGCTTTCTGTCTGTAATCTGTAATCCTATAGCACCGTAGAGCATCACTGTGGCTTTCTGTCTGTGTGTCTGTAATATGTAATCCTATAGCACCGTAGAGCATCACTGTGGCTTTCTGTCTGTAATCTGTAATCCTATAGCACCGTAGAACATCACTGTGACTTTCTGTCTGTAATCTGTAATCCTATAGCACCGTAGAGCATCACTGTGACTTTCTGTCTGTAATCTGTAATCCTATTGCACCGTAGAGCATCACTGTGGCTTTCTGTCTGTGTGTCTGTAATATGTAATCCTATAGCACCGTAGAGCATCACTGTGGCTTTCTGTTCCATCGATCTGTTGTGCGCTGCACTGTTGGGCACCCAGTTTCAACAGTAGGACTGTCTCCCACAGTATACACACTACCTGCTTATGAACTGCTTGAGCATACTGTATAACTGTAAATAGCTGTTTCTAAATGGATGCAGATGAACCTCTTTGTTGGATTGGCTGGGAGCAGCATGGGAGTGGTGTATGTGCACTATGGAACCGTCTTGTTTGAGTTTCTAGGACGCATACTATTATTGTATGTCATTCCAGGGATAGGAGTGAGGTGGATGAGACTGTATTTGTGCTGACTTGCTTCTGAGGGTTTGAGGTAAAAGCAGCGTCAATGATTTACTAAAAGACCAGTTGAGTTGACCTATTTACCAGGAGTCTCCAGTCCTCTTAGGGACAGATCAAAATGTTCTTTTTTTTTTTTGCTTTGGGAAGTGTGTGTTTTATTTTTTATTGGGCATAGGGGATGGTAGTGTATTTTTTCCCTGGTTTACATTCATTCTTCTACTCGTATTTTCCCTATTAATAACAATGACTTGACTTACTTTTGATATTACCCTAATAGAGTTTAGAAACATTTGTGAAGGTTTGGTATGCTGTGGCTATTGTTAAGCTTTAGCCACTGCAGGCCTATGATATGAATGCAGTGCATAAAGAAAGGCATGTCGGTTTCGTAGCATGCATATCTCTCTCTCTCTCTGGGGTTAGGCCTAAGCTTATCTTCCTTTTTTTATAGATATATATATATATAGATGTATATTTATAGATGTATGTATGTATATGTGTGTATATATATTAAAATGTTAATATCATACAGTGGACACCTAACCCTATAGACCTATGAATACAATGCCCTGATACATGTAGTGCTCAAATCTCTGGATGGATTACAGGCTAAAGGCTAGAGCTGCCGCTTTCAGTGAGAGGGACACTAATCCAGACGCTTATAAGAAATCCTGCTATGGCATCAGATGAACCGTCAAACAGGAAAAGTGTCAATACAGGACAAAGATTGAATCCTACTGCACTGGCTCTGACACTCATCGGATGTGGCAGGGCTTGCAAACTATTACAGACTACAAAGGGAAATCCAGCCGCGAGCTGCCCAGTGACGCGAGTTTACCAGACGGGTTCTTCTCTGCAGATCATCTCAAGCTCTGTCAGGTTGGATGGGGAGCGTCACTGCACAGTTATTTTCATGTCTCTCCAGAGATGTTAGATCGGGTTCAAGTCCGGGCTCTGCCTGGGCCACTCAAGGACATTCAGAGACAGGTCCCAAAGCCACTCCTGCATTGTCTTGGCTGTGTGCTTAGGGTTGTTGTCTTGTTGGAAGGTGAACCTTCGCCTCAGTCTAAGGTCCTGAGCGCTCTGGAGCAGGTTTTCATCAAGGATCTTTCTGTACTTTGCTCCATTTATCTTTGCCCCGATCCCGATTAGTCTCCCAGTCCCTGCCACTGAAAAACATCCTCACAGCATGATGCTGCCACCACCATGCTTTACCGTAGGGACGGTGCCAGGTTTCCTCCAGACGTGAGGCTTGGCATTCAGGCCAAAGAGTTCAATCTTGGTTTCATCAGAGCAGGGAATGTTGTTTCTCATGGTCTGAGAGTCTTTAGATGCCTTTTGGCAAACTCCAAGCGGTGCCTTTTACTGAAGAGTGGCTTCTGTCTGGCCACTCTACCATAAAGGACTGATTAGTGGAGTGCTGCAGAGATGGTGGTCCTTCTGGAAGGTTCTCCCATCTCCACAGAGGGAGATGGTCACTCTGAGCTCTGTCTTGGTCACCTCCCCCGATTGCTCAGATTGGTTGGGCGCCCAGCTCTAGGAAGAGTCTTGGTGGTTCCAAACTTCTTCCATTTAAGGCGCCAGTGGGTCACAGGCGCCCCACCTACGCCAACATCCGGAAAAATGCAGAGTGCCAAATTCAAAATACAAAAATAGTAATATTAAGGATTCCTGAAAATACAAGTGTTGCACACTATTCAAGCTTAGAATCTTGGTAATCTAATAGCGTTGTCAGATTTCAAAAAGGCTTTACAACGAAAGCATAGCATTTGATTGTCTGAGGACAGCGGCCCGCATAATTCCTGCATTAGCATAATAACATAACAACTTCAGGTGTCACAAAACTCAAAAATAGCGATAAAATAAATCGCTTACCTTTGAAGATCTTCCTCTGATGGCAATCCAAAGGGTCCCAGCAACACAATAAATTGTCCTTTTGTTTCGAAAAAGTCCCTCTTTATGTCCCAATAGCTCAGTTTGTTTGGCGCATTTTGTTCAGAAATCCACCATCCCACTCGTCCAATATACAAGACATAGAAAACGTAAAAAAAACATACCTGTAAACTTTGTCCAAACAACTCAAACAACGATCCTCCGGTACCCTAATATGTATATAAACGATAATATTTCACACGGATAATATCCTGGTCGATAGAAAAGGAAAAAACCAAAGCGCGCACTCTTAGTCACGCTCGCCAAAGAGAAGAGGCCACTCCTGAGTCCACTGACAAAAACAGCTCTTACTCCTTGGTTTTTCAAAATAAAATCCTGAAACCTTGTCTAAAGACTGTTGACATCTAGTGGAAGCCATAGGAACTGCAATCTGGGATCCCCCTGCTTTCAATAGCATGTCAATGGAAAAAGTGTGACATCACAAATCAGATTTCTGGATGGATTTTCCTCAGGTTTTTGCCTGCCAAATCAGTTCTGTTATACTCACAGACATTTTAACAGTTTTAGAAACTTCAGAGTGTTTTCTATCCAATACTACCAATTATATGCATATCCTAGCTTCTGGGCCTGAGTATCAGGCCGTTTAATTTGGGCACGCCAGACTCTCTGAACTTTCGAATTCTGCCCCGGAGCCTAACAAGTTTAAGAATGATGGAGGCCACTGTGTTCTTGGGGACCATCAATGCTGCAGACAGTTTTTGATTCCCTTCCCCAGATCTGTGCCTCAACACAATCCTGTCTCGGAGCTCTACGGACAATTCCTTTGACCTCGTTTCTTGTTTTTTTCTCTGACATGTACTGTCAATTGTGGAACCTTATATAGACAGGTTTGTGCCTTTCCAAGTCATGTCCAATCAATTGAATTTACCACAGATGGACTCCAAGTTGTAGAAACATCTCAAGGATGATCAATGGAAATTTATCAAAGGACTCATAGCAAAGGGCCTGAATTCTTATGTAAATAAGGTATTTATGTTTTTGGTTTTTTTATACATTTGCAAAAATGTATAAACCTGTTTTTTATTTAATCCATTTTAGAATAAGGCTGTAACGTAACAAAATGTCGAAAAGGTCAAGGGGTCTGAATACTTTCCGAAGGCACAGTATGTGAGAAAGCTGTTCATTGACTACAACTCAGCATTCAACACCATAGTGTCCACAAAGATCATCACTAAGCTATGGACCTCAGGACTAAATACTTCCCTCTGTAACTGGATCCTGGACTTCATGACGGGCTGCCCCCAGGTGGTAAGGGGAGGAAACAACACATTTGCCACACTGATCATCAACACGGGGGCCCCTCAGGGGTGCATGATTAGTCCCCTCCTGTACTCCCTGTTCACCCACGACTGCGTGGCCAAGCACAACTCCAACACCATCATTAAGTTTGCTGACGACACAACAGTGGTAGGCCTGATTAACGACAACAATGAGACAGCCTATAGGGAGGAGGTCAGAGACCCGCCTCCCCTTGTCTTACCAGACGTTGCTGTTCTATCCTGCCGGTACAGCGTATAACCAGCCAGCTGTATGTTGATAGTGCCGTCGTTCAGCCTTGACTCCGTGAAGTATATCGGGCTCGTCAGACTCATTAAAGGGAAAAAAGGATTCTGCCAGTCTGTGGTGAGTAATCACAGTCCTGATGGTCATAAGAGACGGTAGCAGCAACATTATGTACAAAATAAGTACACAAATAAGTTACAAAAAATGCAAATAAATGAACAAAAAACACAATCGGTTGGGGACACTTCTTCTCCGGAAGGCTGAAAATAAGAATTTGTTCTTAACTGACTTGCCTAGTTAAATAAAGGTAAAATAAAACATATAGCCATGTTATTGTTATTTTGTTGTGTTACTTTTTTTACTTTAGTTTATTTAGTAAATATTTTCTTAACTCTTATTTTATTAAAACTGCATTGTTGGTTAAGGGCTTGTAAGTAAGCATTTCACGGTAAGGTCTACACCTGTTGTATTCAGCGCATGTGACAAATAAAATTTGATTTGACTTAATTTTGATCTGTTACAAAACACCAAAAAGTTTAATGATGTTCTGAGATTTTCAAGCCAAGCCTTCTGTACTGGGTAGGCCTACAAGGTAGGGAGGGATGTGTTTTCTGTTTGTCCAGATTGACATAATCTATTTATTGTGGTGTTGAAAACACAAACCATTATATTGAAGTTGGCATGCTTTGTTTATTGGTTGTGTGGTACATTGGCACAGAAACCTGTTGGTGGAAAATTTGTTCAATATATTTTATATAATAATAAATATGGCATCAAATTGTTGAAAATCTGATTTCCCCCTAGCTGATCATTGTCTGCAACCCGGCTCTGATCGAAGTGTAAGGAAACGGGCAGGAAGAGTGAGCTCGTCTGTGGTTGTCAGCGAACCCTCAACCTTCTGGCCCACAGCCTTGTGTGGCATCGACTGTGCCTCAAAGTCCTAAAGTCGATATCCACGTTTCTAAACACAGGTTCACTACAGTTATTGTTATTTGTGGTCGTAAACATTATTTAGAGTTCATTCAATGAGAGGGGAGGGTGTTCCATTTCTTTTACTGTAAAAGGGGAGGGTCATGTGAAAATATTATTTATGTTGGGGAGGGTGGTACATTTCTTTGGTATGACACTATGACACCTTGAGTTGGAACAGCCCCTCCCCACAAGTACATTTTGATCTGTCCCTTACTGCGTAGAACTGAACCAATCTCCCAAACTGGAGAAAGAAAAATAAGTACACACAGATTGCAAATATATAATATAATAAATCCTATACAAAGAGTATTACGCTACCAAAACTCTTTAATATTACAAATGAACAACATAAATATTAGCCAACAGCTATGCATTTTCTGAGGAACTGTACAAATACAGTATTTGCTATAGGAAGTACATACATGCAGGTACTAAAGAACAATGATGTTGACAGAATGCTGTTCCGCTTTTAGAGAACTCCAGTTCTGGGTAAAATATGTTGAGTAAAGAATGAGAGATTTGGGGCTGTGTGTCAGTAGGTCTCTGACCTAGTTTTGTTCCAGTGTACCAGAGTATGTGAGAAGAGTTGAGCAGTTAGAAATCCCACTCATTGCTCATAAAGCGATGCTTGTCCACTGGTCTGGCGCTCCACATCCTTTCCAACAGCTCCGCTAAAAAACGCTCTGTGCTCACAGGAAGAAAAACTGCCACTGCAAATTCGCATCCATTAATTAAAATCACAATTTAACCAACACCTATCTATTTTTGTGTTTACCTGGACCTACCATTTGGTATTGAAGTATTGAACATGAAAAGGTGAATGTAAGAAGAGCGCATTTGAAATAGGTTACATGTCATATGAAACAGCCTATAAACACTCTAAATAGGCTACATGTCATATTAAACAGCATATAAACACTCTAAATAGGCTACATGTCATATTAAACAGCATATAAACACTCTAAATAGGCTACATGTCATATTAAACAGCATATAAACACTCTAAATAGGCTACATGTCATATTAAACAGCATATAAACACTCTAAATAGGCTACATGTCATATTAAACAGCATATTAACACTCTAAATAGGCTACATGTCATATTAAACAGCATATTAACCCTCTAAATAGGCTACATGTCATATTAAACAGCATATTAACCCTCTAAATAGGCTACATGTCATATTAAACAGCATATTAACACTCTAAATAGGCTACATGTCATATTAAACAGCATATTAACACTCTAAATAGGCTACATGTCATATTAAACAGCATATTAACACTCTAAATAGGCTACATGTCATATTAAACAGCCTATAAACACTCTAAATAGGCTACATGTCATATTAAACAGCATATTAACACTCTAAATAGGCTACATGTCATATTAAACAGCATATTAACACTCTAAATAGACTACATGTCATATTAAACAGCATATTAACACTCTAAATAGACTACATGTCATATTAAACAGCATATTAACCCTCTAAATAGGCTACATGTTATATTAAACAGCATATAAACACTCTAAATAGGTCAGGAGCCAGTCAGGGAGCCTAAGAAGGAAAGAAAATGAATTATTTAGGCTATATTATTTAAATTATTTCAAGGCTATAGCCTACAAAGAAATACATTGTGAAACATTTGCGAGTGTGATTCAATAGGCTGATAAGGACATAAAGCACTCAGCATTTAAACAACATGCAGAGTCACTGCGGATGCTAAACACCGTCCGGGCCACTCTTGCCAGGCTGGGCAGAGATGCAGCGTTTTTTAGTTTTTTTCTATAGGTAGGCCTAAAGTTTTTTAGGCAAAATAACCCAATCAAAACAGAAAGCTTCTTGAACGTGGCAATATTCCAGGGCTATTGGGCCAAAATCAATTATGGCTGATTGTATAGATAATATAACAAAAATTAATGAAACGTTTAAGACATCAGATTTTTTGTTGTGGACATTACATCATCGCACTCCCTCTCTTGCTCTTGGTCCTCAGCTTTGTAAATCACCTTGATTTAGCACCTGTGTGTTTTATCTGTTTCTTTATGAAAATATTTAGCAAACTCCATGACTGTAGCTAAAGCAAGGGGCTATAGCAGCACACAAGTACACTACAAATGCATGCTGGGCTGGGCATGCCCTGAACTCGTGAAGTGAGCACTACTTGGAGTGCTTCTGGAGCGAAATTGGAGCCTTTGGGAATCTCGCTCCGTTCTCCAGTCAAATTGGGCAAGCTCCGCTCACATACTCTGCTGTGTACCAGCAACAATCCAAGACCTTGACATGTTCTCCCTCCCTGCTGACCCTCTCCCTGGGCCTCTCACAGCAGCCTGAGCCTCTCACAGCAGCCTGGGCCTCTCACAGCAGCCTGGGCCCACATCTCCACTTTCACTACCTGGGGTTTACACTGCTTCCAGCTGCTGGGGATCGGGCCTATAATCTGATTATTCTAATCCCCATGATGGGAGTTCATGGGGGCATAGAGCTGGGTAGACTATGGATGTGTCATAGGGCCATCCCCGACTACAAAAAATCTTGGTCAACCAGGAATCGTCTGTTCTTTAACAACTGATCAGTCAAAATGTTAAAACGTGTATTTTTCCATATATAGACACACCCTATGTTTGAATAAAATCAACTATATGTTGACTACTGAGCTTGCTCGATGTTTTAACCACTGCGATGAAAAATGAAGACACACAAATTACCAAAGAGGGAGCCAGAGATCAATACGGCCGGTTGTGGAATCAAACCCCAGGCTGTAGTGGCGCCTCAACACTGCAGTACTTTTGACTGCTGCGCCTGTTCCCGCATACTTCAACAACAACCAGCTGCCTCTAATTGGGAACCACACTCAAAAACCACCATTAAGTCTGTAAGACAACCCTAGTCACGCCCTGGCCTAACCCCCATAGAGAAATCCAGAGGGCTCTCCATGGTCAGGACGTGACAGTACCCCCCTCCCCCAAAGGCGCAGACTCCGACCGCGCCCCAAAGTCACTGGGAGGGTCTCTTGGGTGGGTCTTCGCCTTTGGCGGCTGCTCCGTACCGGCCCGAGAAGACGAGGCCCCGTACGTGGAGCAGGAACATTACGTGCCAGGCTGGGACGACACCCTAGAGGCCTGGTGCGTGTAACAGGAACATTACGTGCCAGGCTGGGACGACACTCTAGAGGCCTGGTGCGTGTAACAGGAACATTACGTGCCAGGCTGGGACGACACCCTTGAGGCCTGGTGCGTGGAGCAGGAACAGTTCGTGCCAGGCTGGGACGACACCCTAGAGGCCTGGTGCGTGTAACAGGAACATTACGTGCCAGGCTGGGACGACACCCTAGAGGCCTGGTGCGTGTAACAGAAACAGGCCGTCCTGGGCTCGCGATGCGCTCAGGGGACCTGGTGCGGGGAGCAGGAACAGGACGTGCCGGGCTCTCAATGCGCACAGGGGACCTGATGCGTGGTGCAGGGACAGGCCGTGCCGGACTCTCGATGCGCTCAGGGGACCTGATGCATGGAGCAGGGACAGGCCGGGCCGGGCTCTGAAGGCGCACAGGGGACCTGATGCGTGGAGCAGGAACAGGCCGTGCCGGGCTCTGAAGACGCACATAGGACCTGGTGCGTGGAGCAGGGACAGGACGTGCCGGGCTCTGAAGGCGCACAGGGGACCTGATGCGTGGAGCGGGAACAGGCCGTGCCGGGCTTTGAAGACGCACAGGAAGCCTGGTACGTGGAGCAGCAACAGGATGTGCCGGGCTCTGAAGACACACAGGGAGCCTGGGGCGTGGAGCAGGGACAGGATGTGCCGGGCTCTGAAGACACACAGGGAGCCTGGGGCGTGGAGCAGGGACAGGACGTGCCGGGCTCTGAAGGCGCACAGGGGACTTGGTGCGTGGAGCGGGAACAGGCCGTGCCGGGCTCTGAAGACGCACAGGGGACCTGGTGTGTGGAGCAGGGACAGGATGTGCCGGGCTCTGAAGACACACAGGGAGCCTGGGGCGTGGAGCAGGGACAGGATGTGCCGGGCTCTGAAGACACACAGGGAGCCTGGGGCGTGGAGCAGGGACAGGACGTGCCGGGCTCTGAAGACGCACAGGGGACCTGGTGCGTGGAGCAGGGACAGGCCGTGCCGGGCTCTGAAGACGCACAGGGGATACAGTGCGCAGAGCCGGCGCAGGATATCCTGGTCCAAGGAGGCGCACCGGAGACCAGGAGCGCTGAGCCGACACCCTCCTTCCAGGCTGCACACTCCCCCAAGCTCGACAGATGCGGGAAGCTGGCATGTCGCGCACCAGGCTGTAAACACGCACTGGTGACACCATGCGCTTCACCGCCTCACACAGTGCCTTACCAGTGCAATGCTCCCTCTGATAAGCACGGGGAGTTGGCCCAGGTCTCCAACCTGGCTCAGCCAAACTCCCCGTGTGCCCCCCCCCCCCAAAATGGGGCTGCCTCTCGGGCTTAAATGCCAGCCGTGTTCCCGCATACTTCTCCTCATAGAAGCGCCGCTCTGCCGCCGCTGCTTCCAACTCCTCCCTGGGACGGCGATACTCCCCCGCCTGACTCCAGGGTCCTTCTCCAGCCAGGATTTCCTCCCATGTCCACGACTCCTGCAGACCCCTCTGCTTGGTCCTTTTTATGTGGGTTATTCTGTCACGGTTTGTTGATGGAGCAGACCAAGACGCAGTGAGGTTTCCAGTATACATACTTTAATAAATGCAAACTGGCAAAAAACAATAAACAACGAACCGACCGTAACGCAGGTGTGGTACACACACAACTACAAACAATAACCCACAATGCAGGTGGGAAAAGGAACAACCTAAATAGGATTCCAAATTAGAGGCAACAACAACCAGCTGCCTCTAATTGGGAACCACACTCAAAAACCACCATGAAGTCTGTAAGACAACCCTAGTCACGCCCTGGCCTAACCCCCATAGAGAAACTCAGAGGGCTCTCCATGGCCAGGACGTGACAGTACATGTAGTAATAATAATATATTTATGTTTTTACATAAATTACTGTGTCTCATGTACCATACATTTATAAAGAATTGTTTTGCTACTGCTCGACCAATAAAATCTCAGTCGACCAACAGCCTATCGACCAAACAATCGACCAGTCGACTAAATGGGTTCAGGACCCAAATATGTGTGGTGACCATTCCTTACTTGGATGTTTTGTAGCATTTTGCTCTCTGGTCTGGGTTTCAGGTTATTGTTCATTCACTATTATGCACTTCTATATACTGGCCAGACTATGTGCCATACCAACTTCCTGTTTTTGTGTGAGAGAGTATGTCTAGTTCTTTTCTACCTTTGTGATGGTTCTTTCAATTCTATTCTATTCCCCAAAAAACATGACTGTGTTAACCCCTCAGGTCCTGACTGTGACTCTGACTGTGTTGTGTTCTCCTCCTGCTCTTCCTCATGCTCCTCCTCCTCCTCCAGATGAGATCATGCAGCAGGAGAGCAGCCCCCTCTGTGCCATCGACATCACCCCTGACCTTAGGAAGAAGTTCGCCTTCCTTTTAGGTAATATTTGCTGCCTGTCTCTCTGCCTGTCTTTATGCCTGTCTGCCTGTCTGTCTGTCTGTCTGTCTGTCGTAATACAGATGTCTGCTATACAGTAGTTTCACACATTAAAGACAGGTGAATACTGTTCTTCTTCCTGATATAGTTCAGATGAACTGTCTGCTTCCTACTAGCTCTTACAGTCTCACGTCAGAATTAGACCTTCATCTATGTTTCTATGTCACATTTTGAAGTTGTTCCAAACGTCAAATTTCAAAGTGTTTAAAGTTAAGTTTAGGCATTAACTGGTTAAGTTGGTTAAGTTTTGGGATAGGCTTAATTTTTAAAAAATCAAATCAACTTTCTATCACTGGAATTGAACTTGAAACCTTTGGAATCAGAGGCAGATGCTTACGCCCATCCACCATCCACCACAGACTAGCAAAACCTTTGTGAACGTAACAGCACTCACTGTTGTCCCTAGTGGATGGTTTCCACATCATCTCCCAACGATGTCAGACATGGATGGATGTCAAATGTATTTATTTTAATTTTATTTTACCTTTATTTAACTAGGCAAGTCAGTTAAGAACAAATTCCTATTTAAAATGATGGCCTAGGAACAGTGGGTTAACTGCCTTGTTCAAGTGCAGACTGGCAGATTTTTTTACCTTGTCAGCTCAGAGATTTGATCTAGCAACCTTTCGGTTACTGTCCCAACGCTCTAACCACTAGGCTACCTGCCGCCCCAAATACTGGCTTGTATCACGGGTGACCTGGATCTTACTTCACCCCTCAGGGTTTGTCTCTCCTCTCCCGTTTTTCTGCTTGTTTTTCTACTCATCAGAGTTAGTCCAGCGTAAATCCAGTCCAGTCCAGCTACAGTACACTGGAGCTCTGTTCGAATACCCATACTAACATACTGTATACTACATACTTAATGAGTGTATACTATATACTATTTGTTCATTTTAGTATACTGTAAACAAACTGTATCATTTCAATTGAGCGTACTAGCACTTCGCTTGTCTACCAGAAGTTGATGCTTTTGCTATGCAACCTCTTGCTAGCTTGTTAGCAAAAGAAATGACAGGCTAGACATTTTTACAATTTCGGTTGTGTTCTGGAGTGCCAGAGTGCGAAAATCCAGAGCCTTTCACTCTCGTAGCGTAAACTGGACGGTCTGGTCAAGAAGTAGCGTTGATCCGAGCGTTCTGACCTCACAACGGCTGTTATGGGCCCTAAAAGCACTGAAATGGTGTCCACTGCTTGTATACTTCATATTTTGGCAAATTTTGTACGACACCCGGAAACCTTTGGCATACTAACTATATCCATACTATGACCAATACATACTCAATTTAAGTCACAAATAGTACAGTTAATGCTAGTAGGAGTATTTGTACACTGCTTAGGACTCCTTCTCTTGAACTGACTGTGTGTTTGTTTAGTGTGTGTATTTACATATGTGTGTATCAGTTTCTGTTGTGCATGAACCAATATGAGGTTTCTGTTTTTCCAGTTGTTTTGTCAATTCAATGTGTCTCTGTGCAGCATGTCAAATGGTTTAAAGCTATACAGAAGGGCTTGTGAGCAGATTTCCAGTGCCTCTAAATCCCTTCACCACTGCATAGTAGACCCCCTTCCCCTCTGACACACACACGCACACACACCTACGCACTCTCACAAACACACTTTGCCCCGTCTCTGTCCCCCTCTATGTACTGCATGTAAGGTCACCTTGGGGACTGTGGCAGTCTTTATTGGGGACTGTGGCAGTCTTTATTGGGGACTGTGGCAGTCTTTATTGGATGTTCTGCCTGTTGGCATCCATTTTGCAAAGAGCCTTGCCTCTACTCAGATGCAGCAGAATCAAAACAGACAGAGTGAAACGATGAGCGAGCAGTTGCTGTTGCTACGGTGATAATAGGAGAGGGGAAAGCAGACAGATTGATATTCTGATCACATGGGCTAGTAGAGCAGCTGCTCCCGCCAAGGACCGTGTGTGTGTGTGTGTGTGTGTTTGTAAACTCTCTCTCTCTCTGTGCCCCCCCTCCTCTATTCTGTTTCTCAACTCATCAGCCAGACTGGTTTGTCAGTCCTACTGGCGCCCTCTTGTGGTAATCCTTATCTAAATTGTGTCAACAAATCACCAGAAGAAGTGTGACTGAGCCTTCTCTGTTCTAGTGAACTCTCTGTTCTAGTGAACTCTCTGTTCTAGTGTACTCTTTGTTCTGAAGTACTCCGTGTTTCTTTCCCAGGGGGCCGAGGGCAGAACGGCAGCCCCATCATCGTGTTCCCAGAGTTCTCAGCTTTCGGAGAGATTCAGGAGAGGGAGTTCCACAACGTGCTCACTTACCTGACCAACGTCCCCAGGTGAGATTCAACGTACTGTACACACACACACAAGTGCACACACACTCGTGCACACACACACATACACACCCGCTTGCTTCTTCACAGACACTTTCTGTCTCCGAGCTACCTGCATTTATTATTCCCATGGTAACCAGTCAGCTCATAGGGAGGGAATGGAGGAGAGACAGATGGATATTGAACATGTTAACATCTAAACTTCCTTGTTCACCACCCGCATTGTTCCTACTGTAGGTTCACGGGTTATCAACTCAGCCAATGGTATGGACTATATTTTCAGGGTCAGTGCTATCTGGGATCCTTGGGACAACCATGCCCTAAACCTAACCTTAACCCCTACCCTAACCATAACCCTTGCCTAACCCTATACCTAACCTTTATCGTAACCATTTTGAATATCTACTTCAATGGGGGTAGGGATGTCCCAAGGATCCCTGAATAAATCATATTTTCAGTGCCAAACAGGGCTTCCGAGTGGCGCAGCGGTCTAAGACACTGCATCTCAGTGCACTACAGTCCCTGATTTGAATCCAAACGGTATCACATCTGGCTGTGATTGGGAGTCCCATAGGGCAGCGCACAATTGGCCCAGCGTTGTCCGAGGTAGGCCGTCATTGTAAATAAGAATTAGTTCTTAACTGACTTGCCTAGGTAAATAAAGCTACAATTAAAAAAAATCTATATAAAAATTAAAGTGTGTTATCCTCAGCTCCCATTGACTGCTGTGTGGAACTGGCCAGCAGGTGGCACTAGAGGCTCATATACACCGCATGCTGTTACATGATGCTTGAGGTAGAAGGCTGGGAATTTGTCAGTGGTTAGGGGCAACCTCTGGTTATAAACTGTCATTTAAGGCTTGCTCCCGGGTATACTACTCGTCAATGTTCAGTTTCTAGACAGCAAGGTAGATGAAATTCGAGCAAGGGTTGCCTTCCAGATAGACATTAGAGATTGTAAAATGTCTCTGTTTCACGGTAACATGGCTCTCTCGGGATATGTTGTCGGAATCGGTTCAGCCACCGAGCTTCTCCATGCATCGCACCGACAGAGATAAACACCTCTCTGGGAAGAGGAAGGGCGGGGGTGTATGCTTCATGATTAACGACTCATGGTGTAATCATAACAATATACAGGAACTCAAGGCTTTCTGCTCACCCAACCTAGAATACCTTACAATCAAATGCCGGCCATTTCACCTACCAAGAGAATTCTCGTCAGTTATAGTCACAGCTGTGTACATTCCCCCTCAAGCAGACACCAAGACGGCCGGCCGTCAAGGAACTTTCCTGGACTCTATGTAAACTGGAAACCATATATCCTGAGGCTGAATTTATTGTAGCTGGGATTTTTAACAAAGCAAATTTGAGAACAAGGCTACCTAAATTCTGTCAGAATATTGATTGCACTACGCGCAGGGGTAAATCACTCGATCACTGCTACTCTAACTTCTGCGATGCATACAAAGCCCTCCCCGGCCCTCCCTTCGGCAAATCGACGCCATCTTGCTCCTACCGTCTTATAGGCAGAAACTCAAACAGGATGTACCAGTGACGAGAACCATTCAACGCTGGTCTGACCAATCGGAAGCCACGCTTCAAGATTTTTTTGATAACGCGGACTGGAATATGTTCCGGTCAGCCTCAGAGAACAACATCAACCTATACGCTGACTTGGTGAGTGAGTTTATAAAGAAGTGCATTGGAGATGTTGTACCCACTGTGACTATTAAAATCTACCATACCGAGAAACCGTGGATGGATGGCGGCATTCGCGCAAAACTAAAAGCGCGAACCACCGCATTTATCAATGGAAAGAGGTCTAGGAACATGGCTGAATATAAACAGTGTAGTTATTCCCTCCGCAAGGTAATTAAACAAGCGAAATGCCGGTACAGGGACAAAGTGGAGTCGCTCAGACACGAGACGTATGTGGCAGGGTCTACAGGACATCACGGACCTCAAAAAGAAAACCAGCCACGTCACGGACACCGACGTCACGCTTCCAGACAAACTAAACACCTTCTTTGTCCATCGCGGCCCGCTAACAAGGACTGTGCCCCTTCCCCTTCTCCGTGGCCGACGTATGTAAAACATTTAAACGTGTTAACCCTCGCAAGGCTGCTGGCCCAGACGGCATCCCTAGCCGTGTCTTCAGAGCATGCGCAGACCAGCTAGCTGGTGTGTTTATGGACATATTCAATCGCTCCCTATCCCAGTCTGCTGTTCCCACATGCTTCAAAATGGCCACCATTGTTCCTGTACACAAGAAGGCAAAGATAACTGAACCAAATGACTACCGCCCCGTAACACTCACTTCTGTCATCATGAAGTGCTTTGAGAGACTAGTCAAGGATCATATCACCTCCACCTTACCGACCACCCTAGACCCACTTAAATTTGCAGACCACCCCAACAGGTCCACAGACGATCACACTGCGCTATCCCATCTGGACAAGAGCAATACCTATGTAAGAATGCTGTTCACTGACTACAGCTCAGCATTCAACACCATAGTACCCTCCAAGCTCATCTTCAAGCTGGAGGCCCGGGGTCTCAACCCCGACCTGTGCAATTGGGTCCTGGACATTCTGACAGGCCGCCCCCAGGTGGTGAAGGTAGGAAACAACAATCTCCCCTTCGCTGACCCTCAACACTGGGGCCCCACAAGGGTGCGTGCTCAGCCCCCTCCTGTACTCCTTGTTCACCCACAACTGCGTGGCCATGCACGCCTCCAACTCAATCATCAAGTTTGCAGACGACACAACAGTAGTGGGCTTGATTACCAACAACGACGAGACAGCCTACAGGGAGGAGGTGAGGGCACTCTGAGTGTGGTGTCAGGAAAACAACCTCTCACTCAACGTCAACAAAACAAAGGAGATGATCGTGGACTTCAGGAAACAGCAGAGGAAGCACACCCCTATCCACATCGAAGGGACAGTAGTGGAGAAGGTGGAAAGTTTTAAGTTCCTCGGGGTACACGTCAGACAAACTGAAATGGTCCATCCACACAGGCAGTGTGATAAAGAAGGCGCTGTCTTCAACCTCAGGAGGCTGAAGAAATGTGGCTTGTCACCCAAAACCCTGACAAACTTTTACAGATGCACAATCGAGAGCATCCTGTCGGGCTGTATCACAGCCTGGTACGGCAACCGAGAGACTGAAAAACAGCTTCTATCTCAAGGCCATCCGACTGTTAAACAGCAATCACTAACACAGAAAGGCTGCTGCCAACATTGAGACCCAATCACTGGCCACTTTAATAAATGGATCACTAGTCACTTTAAACAATGCCACTTTAAATCTCGCAACTTTAATAATGTTTACATATCTTACATTACTCATATATAAATACTGTAATTTATACCATCTATTGCACCTTGCCTATGCCGCTCGGCCATCGCTCATCCATATATTTATATGTACATATTCTCATTCACCCCTTTAGATTTGTGCGTATAAGGTAGTTGTTGGGGAATTGTTAGATATTATTGCACTGTCGGGACTAGAAGCACAAGCACTTCGCACTTCGCATTAACATCTGCTAACCATGTGTATGTGACTCAAAAAAATTGATTTGATTGATACACTCTCCCAATTAGTTGCCCAATGCAATAACCACAGCCTGTAATCATATTACTGTCTGTTGGACTGATGGTGGGGGTGGGGTGGGGGAAGAATACATGAGACCCCCCCTCCTCCTCACTGGGATTTCTGTCAGAATTTTCCTCGTTTTTCCTTGTTTACCCTTTATCTTCTCATCCTTTGCACTTCTCTCTGTCTCTCTATCGCTCTCTGTCTCTCTCTCTCTCTCTCTCTCTCTCTCTCTCTCTCTCTCTCTCTCTCTCTCTCTCTCTCTCTCTCTCTCTCTCTCTCTCTCTCTCTCTGTCTCTGTCTCTGTCTCTTTCTCTCAATTCAATTAAATTCAAGGGCGTTATTAGCATGGGAAACATGTTTACATTTCCAAAGCAAGTGAAGTAGATAATAAGCAAAAGTGAAATAAACAATAAAAATTAACAGTAAACATTACACTCACAAAAGTTTCAAAAGAATAACGAGATTTCAAATGTCATATTATGTGCAAATGGTGAAAGTACAAAAGGGAAAGTAAGTAAACATAAATATGGGTTGTATTTACAATGGTGTTTTTTGTTCACTGGTAACCCTTTTCTTGCAACAGGTCACAAATATTGCTGCTGTGATGACACACTGTGGTATTTCACCCAGTAGATATGGGAGTTTATCAAAATTGTGTTTGTTTTTCGAATTCTTTGTGGATCTGTGCAATCTGAGGGAAATATGTGTCTTTATTATTGTCATACATTTGGCAAGAGGTTAGGAAGTGCAGCTCAGCTTCCACCTCATTTGATGGGCAGTGTGCACATAGCCTGTCTTCTCTTTAGAGCCAGGTCTGCCTATGGCGGCCTTTCTCAATAGCAAGGCTATGCTCACTGAGTCTGTACATAGTCAAAGCTTTCCTTAAGTTTGGGTCAGTCACAGTGGTCAGGTATTCTGCCACTGTGTACTCTCTGTTTAGGGCCAAATAGCATTCTACTTTGCTCTGTTTTTTTGTTAATTCTTTCCAATGTGTCAAGTAATTATCTTTTTGTTTTCTCGTGGTTTGGTTGGGTCGAATTGTGTTGCTGTCCTGGGGCTCTGTGGGGTCTGTTTGTGTTTGTGAACAAAGCCACAGGACCAGCTTGCTTAGGGAACTCTTCTCCAGGTTCATCTCTCTATAGGTGATGGCTTTGTTATGTAAGGTTTGGGAATCGCTTCTTTTTAGGTGGTTGTAGAATTTAACAGCTCGTTATGGATTTTGTTAATTAGCAGGTATTGGCCTAATTCTGCTCTGCATACATTATTTGGTGTTTTACGTTGTACAGGGGGGGATCTTTTTGCAGAATTCTGCATGCAGAGTCTCAATTTGGTGTTTGTCCCATTTTGTGAGTTCTTGATTGGTGAGCGGACCTCACAACCATAAAGGGCAATAGGTTCTATAACTGATTCAAGTATTTTTAGCCAGATCCTAATTGGTATGTCGAATTTGATGTTCCTTTTGGTGGCATAGAATGCCCTTCTTGCCTTGTCTCTCCGATGGTTCACAGCTTTGTGGAAGTTACCTGGGGCGCTCATGTGGCGCTGAGGTATGTATAGTCTTTGGTTTGCTCTAGGGCAACGGTGTCTAGATGACATTTGTATTTGTGGTCCTGGCGACTGGACCTTTTTTGGAACACAATTATTTTGGTCTTTTTTTTAAATCAGCAAAGCATGAGAAGTCTTTGCCTTTGTATTGGTTTGTTTGTTTGTCAATTAGGGTGTGCAGGGTGAATACGTGGTCTGTCATACGGTCATTTGGTAAAAGCCAATTGTTTTAGTGATTCTGTATTGTTTTAGTGATTCACCATAGTGAATCATAGTGAATCGCTCTCTCTCGCTCTCTCTCGCTCTCTGTCTCGCTCTCTCTCTCGCTCTCTGTCTCGCTCTCTGACTCGCTTCAACCAGCATACATTCTGATTAAATATACAGAACCAGTCAAACGTTTGGACACAACTACTCATTCAAGGGTTTTTCTTTATTTTTTACTATTTTCTACATTGTAGAATAATAGTGAAGACATAAAACTATGAAATAACACATATGGAATCATATAGTAACCAAAAAAGTGTTAAACAAATCAAAACATACTTTACATTTGAGATTCTTTAAAGTAGCCACCCTTTTTAAGGGGGACAGTCGGTGCATAAAATTCAATTTTCAAGTTCCTTTGAAGGCATTCCGAATGGTTTATTAGTGTTCCTGTTTCCGTATCCTCATCAATTTTTGCTTTCCAGTATGAAAATACAATTCACGCTCTAGATCGCCTTACACTTTCAAATGAAATAGCAGCCATGTCCTTGGGCAGACCAGGTTTCTCTCTTTATCCTACTGTCTCTTTCTCTTTCTCCCCCTCTCTCTCCTTCCCGCCATGCTCCCCTCCTCTCTGGATCTAGTTCAGAATGGCTGAAGGTTAGGGAGGTAGAATAATGACAGGAGGATTTGAGGGGGACTGAAACGTGAAGAGTTCTTTAGAAGCTTTTTTGAAGTGTTTTTAATGTGATGTTACAGTCTTCAGGTAGTTAGACTGGGTGGAGTATGGCGTAGAAGGGGAGAGTAGTGCAAGGTTGTGTGTGTGTGTGTGTGTGTGTGTGTGTGTGTGTGTGTGTGTGTGTGTGTGTGTGTGTGTGTGTGTGTGTGTGTGTGTGTGTGTGCGTGTGTGTGTTTTTTCCTGGTAGTGTGTGCATGTCAGTCCCATTCCACAACACACAGCTAGCAGGGGTTCCACAGACATCGGACAACCGGCCCAAAGAATCAAATTATTTAGAAACCCCTCCAAGTGACTCCTTAGCTAACCAACTACAAGCTCCTCCATTAATGATAAAATTAATCTAATTTCACATGCGCGTTATTCTTCGACATGTGTGTCTGTGTGTGTCTAAATCACAAACCATGTCTGCTCTCATAAAGGTCCTGTGCTCTTCCATCCCTCCATGCTTATTTTCTTTCCTTCCCTCCTCCTCATCCCCCTCTCTCCCCTCCTCCTCCATCCCTCTCTCTCTCTCTCCCCTCCTCCTCATCCCCCTCTCTCCCTTCCTCCTCCATCCCTCTCTCTCTCCCCTCCTCCTCCTCCATCCCTCTCTCTCCCCTCCTCCTCCTCCATCCCTCTCTCTCTCCCCTCCTCCTCCATCCCTCTCTCTCTCTTCCTCCTCCATCCCTCTCTCTCTCTCCCCTCCACCTCCATCCCTCTCTCTCTCTCTTCCTCCTCCATCCCTCTCTCTCTCTCCCCTCCTCCTCCATCCCTCTCTCTCTCTCTTCCTCCTCCATCCCTCTCTCTCTCCCCTCCTCCTCCTCCATCCCTCTCTCTCTCCTCCTCCTCCATCCCTCTCTCTCTCTCCCCTCCTCCTCCTCCATCCCTCTCTCTCTCCCCTCCTCCTCCATCCCTCTCTCTCTTCCTCCTCCATCCCTCTCTCTCTCCCCTCCTCCTCCTCCATCCCTCTCTCTCTCCTCCTCCTCCATCCCTCTCTCTCTCTTCCTCCTCCATCCCTCTCTCTCTCTTCCTCCTCCATCCCTCTCTCTCTCCCCTCCTCCTCCATCCCTCTCTCTCTCTCTCTCTCTTCCTCCTCCATCCCTCTCTCTCTCTCCCCTCCTCCTCCTCTATCCCTCTCTCTCTCCCCCCTCCTCCTCCATCCCTCTCTCTCTCCCCCTCCTCCTCCATCCCTCTCTCTCTCCCCTCCTCCTCTATCCCTCTCTCTCTCTCCTCCTCCTCCATCCCTCTCTCTCTCTCCTCCTCCTCCTCCATCCCTCTCTCTCTCCCTCCTCCTCCTCCTCTATCCCTCTCTCTCTCCCCTCCTCCTCCATCCCTCTCTCTCTCTCCCTCCTCCTCCTCCATCCCTCTCTCTCTCCCCTCCTCCTCCATCCCTCTCTCTCTCTCCTCCTCCTCCATCCCTCTCTCTCTCTCTCCTCCTCCTCCTCCTCCATCCCTCTCTCTCTCTCCCCTCCTCCTCCATCCCTCTCTCTCTCTCTTCCTCCTCCATCCCTCTCTCTCTCCCCTCCATCCCTCTCTCTCTCTCTTCCTCCTCCATCCCTCTCTCTCTCTCTCTCTTCCTCCTCCATCCCTCTCTCTCTCCCCTCCATCCCTCTCTCTCTCTCTTCCTCCTCCATCCCTCTCTCTCTCCCCTCCTCCTCCTCTATCCCTCTCTCTCTCCCCTCCTCCTCCATCCCTCTCTCTCTCTCTCCCCTCCATCCCTCTCTCTCTCTCTTCCTCCTCCATCCCTCTCTCTCTCTCTCCCCTCCTCCTCCATCCCTCTCTCTCTCTCTCTTCCTCCTCCATCCCTCTCTCTCTCCCCTCCTCCTCCTCTATCCCTCTCTCTCTCCCCTCCTCCTCCATCCCTGGGAGAGAGAGACACAGAGAGACAGAGAGAGAGAGACACATACACACAGACGAGAGAGAGAGAGAGAGAGAGAGAGAGAGAGAGAGAGAGAGAGAGAGAGAGACAGAGAGAGAGACAGAGACACAGAGAGAGCGAGAGACACAGAGAGAGCGAGAGACAGAGAGAGCAACTGCGCTCCTCTCCATCAACCCGTTCCCTCTCCCACATCCACAGGCTTTCTGACCGCCCACCCCTCAGCCAGGCTGGAATGGGCTGATGGCACGGCAGTCCCTGGCGCGTCATTGGTTGAGCAGCGAGCGCGGTACTGTAGCGGAGGCTGAGTGCTCTCCCTCCAACACAGTAACACACACAGAGACACACCTCTTCTCTTCTGTCCTTCTTCTGCCTGTTTTCACTTTCAATATGGAATTATTTATCCCTTTTCTCTGTGGGAGGATTTGGGTTAGCAGAGCTGTTGTCGTGTGAGAAGGAGAGGAACCGTTGAGGAGGAGTGGAGACATTCTGTTCATCAGTTTGCTGTGGCGGCAGGGTTTGCTGCTGAGGCGTGAGCTCACTTGTCATCTCTAAAAGGAGTGAGTGAGTGAGTGAGTGAGTGAGTGTGTGTGAGCGTGCACAGTTGATTCTGCTGACTGGCTACACATGGGGTTGACTTTGATTCCTCCACCTGAACCCCTCTCCTGATCTACCTGCTCTCACAGTCTCACGTCAGAATGAGACATTCACCTTTGTTTCTCAAACATCAAATGTTGACATTGTTCCAAACGTAACATTTCAAGGGATTTAAGATTAGGTTTAGGCATTAACTCCCAATGGTTACGGTAAGGGTTAAGGTTTAGGATAGGCTTAAAAATATATATTTGAACTTGCAACCTTTGGAATCAGAGGCAGATGCTTACACCCATTCATCCATCCCCGTCCACAACACACTATCAACACTGAAACCTACTTGAAGGTAACAGTACTTACTGTTGCCCCTAGTGGCCGGACATGGATGGACGTCAAATACTGACGTGCATCCCAGGTCACCTGGCTGCTCCTGAGACTACAGCGGGCTGGCAGGGCGGGTTTTTAGAACCTCTGATTTTGGGCTGTTTTACCTTTCTCTGTGTGTGGATTGGACCTGCTTTCTCTGTGTGTGGATTGGACCTGCTTTCTCTGTGTGTGGATTGGACCTGCTTTCTCTGCGTGTGGATTGGACCTGCTTTCTCTGTGTGTGGATTGGACCTGCTTTCTCTGTGTGTGGATTGGACCTGTTTTCTCTGTGTGTGGATTGGACCTGTTTTCTCTGTGTGTGGATTGGACCTGTTTTCTCTGTGTGTGGATTGGACCTGCTTTCTCTGCGTGTGGATTGGACTTGCTTTCTCTGCGTGTGGATTGGACCTGCTTTCTCTCTGTGTGGATTGGACCTGCTTTCTCTGCGTGTGGATTGGACCTGCTTTCTCTGCGTGTGGATTGGACCTGTTTTCTCTGTGTGGATTGGACCTGATTTCTCTGTGTGTGGATTGGACCTGCTTTCTCTGTGTGTAGATTGGACCTGCTTTCTCTGTGTGTGGATTGGACCTGCTTTCTCTGTGTGTGGATTGGACCTGCTTTCTCTGCGTGTGGATTGGACCTGCTTTCTCTGTGTGTGGATTGGACCTGTTTTCTCTGCGTGTGGATTGGACCTGCTTTCTCTGCGTGTGGATTGGACCTGCTTTCTCTCTGTGTGGATTGGACCTGTTTTCTCTGTGTGTGGATTGGACCTGTTTTCTCTGCGTGTGGATTGGACCTGTTTTCTCTGCGTGTGGATTGCACCTGCTTTCTCTGTGTGTGGATTGGACCTGCTTTCTCTGCGTGTGGATTGGACCTGCTTTCTCTGTGTGTGGATTGGACTTGCTTTCTCTGCGTGTGGATTGGACCTGCTTTCTCTCTGTGTGGATTGGACCTGCTTTCACTGGGGGACCAATAACTTGAAGGACTGTATATCTAGTTGAACAAGCTGTCATGCCTCTCTTACCGTGGACTAAGGACAGTGTTTTTGAAGCATCTTTACCTTGCCAGTACCTAAGCTGACTGAGAGGGTAGGTGTCTCTACTCTGGCCTGTCAGACAGTGGCAGTTCCAGACCATTTCAACTGGGGGGGCCAAGCTGGGGCCAGTTGTACTGTTAGAGGGGCCAGTTACATTAGACGTTATTGTTGTCATATCGCTTTCTTCACTGCATTAATTAGTGTTCCGCGTTGCCATTGTCTAATAACGGATGTAAAAAAAGAATGATAGCAAAAATTTGTTATGCAGAAATTATTTCATACTCCACATTTAGGGGGGCCACAAGGGGGTCCAAAATTGTTGTCACGGGCACTGGCCCCCCCTGCCCCCTACCCCCAGAACCGCCAGTGCTGACAGAGAGATACTACTCATGCAGTAGACACTGTCATCTCTATCCTCTCTCACCATTGTGGTTCAATGTTCATTCTCTGGTCATGTCCAGTCACTGTGGTCCTACTTAATCTTCTTCCTCTCTCTCCAGTCTCCAGCTGTGTTCTTGTTATGGTCATGTGTGGTGGGGTCAGGTCTTAGTGGTTGTGTTGACCGTGGTCCTCCGTTCTCTCTTTTCCAGTCTGTCTGCAGCAGGAGTGGGTTTCATTCTGGTCATTGACCGACGACAGGACCGATGGGCTGCCGTCAAGGGGACCCTGCTCCGCATCGCAGTGAGTAACCATGCGTGTGTGTTTCTGGCGAGTGTGTGTGTGTGTGTGTGTGTGTGTGTGTGTGTGTGTGTGTGTGTGTGTGTGTGTGAGAGAGTGAACATTGTCTGTTAAGACAAGAGTTGGACATGCAGCAAAGGGACATCAATGTATTTTGATCTTGAAAACAGAACTATTCAATATTCTCTACTTCAAGTTCAACCAGCATACATTCTGATTAAATATACAGAACCAGTCAAACGTTTGGACACAACTACTCATTCAAGGGTTTTTCTTAATTTTTTACTATTTTCTACATTGTAGAATAATAGTGAAGACATAAAACTATGAAATAACACATATGGAATCATATAGTAACCAAAAAAGTGTTAAACAAATCAAAACATACTTTACATTTGAGATTCTTTAAAGTAGCCACCCTTTATAGGGGGACAGTCGATGTTTCTCTCTCATAGCCTGGTGTTTCCTGTCCAGTCACAGCTGGTGTTCAGGCCGTCTCTCTCTCTTTCGGTCTCACTCTTGCTCTCTCTCTCTCTTTCTCTCTCACAAGCTCTCTGTTTCCTGCTAGATGACAGCTTGTTGGCAGCTGAATAAAGTGTGTGAGCTGTGAGGAATATTATATTAATATTATGATACGTGGTGTTAGCTCCGTAACGGTCCGTCCATTAAAAGCACAGGATTTCCAATGTCTTTTGTTTTTACAAAATTACTACACCATTTATGAGATGATTCAGAACCTTATCAAATAAGTAACAATACGTAGCTGAACAGGATTCATATTGATTTGAATCAATACCTAAATCCTAAGTGCCATTTAACCCTATAGGTAGTATACGATACAGTACATTATAGGACTACATCCTTGGTTTCAGCACCACAGTAGTATGGACAGCTACTCACACAGGCAAGTAGGTGTCTATGGCTTCTCTGTGATTAACATGGAAACCTCATCATCTTTAGTTTCACTGAAAATAAACTAATTTGTGTGAGGGAGGGAAAGAAGGAGAGAGAGCGTTTCCTAGACAGAGGAGGACATGGAGAGAGAGATGAATATG
Source organism: Brachymystax lenok tsinlingensis (assembly GCA_030435695.1). Lineage (NCBI taxonomy): Eukaryota > Metazoa > Chordata > Actinopteri > Salmoniformes > Salmonidae > Brachymystax > Brachymystax lenok. The sequence continues at coordinate 12,373,106 of CM059781.1, forward strand.
ACGATGAAACGGCCATGGCCGCGGGAAGTGCGGGTACTGCAGCGCCCCCCTGAAAAGTCAGAACAATAACCAAACAAAATCCCCCTATCCCCAAACATGTTCCCACAGCGGTGTCCCTCGCTCATATAAGCTTTATTCATTTAAGCTTTATTAATCCCGCAAGTGGAACGTTATGGCCTGACAAGCTGATAATGGGAAGCAGTCAGTCAACGCTGGAATGACAGCCTGATCTGGATAGTTCTTCCAGGCTAAACGACACACACACACAGGCACACACAGACACACACACATTACACACACAGGCACACACACACACACATAGACCCACACTACACACGCAGGCACACACACACACACACACAGGCACACACACATTACACACGCAGGCACACACACACACACATAGACCCACACTCACACTACACACGCAGGCACACACACACACACACACACACACACACACACAGACAGACACACACTCACACACACACAGGCACACACACTCACACACGCAGGCACACACACTCACACACACAAGCCGTGTAATGAACAGTAATGAAGGCTTGCATGTGTTGAGAGGATACATCCCAGACCTAATGATAAATAATTTAAAGAGAAACAACACAAATGTTAACAGGTATTGAGTTCGGAGCCTGGACTGTAGGGGCTGTGTACACAAGTGGCGTTTGTGTGTCTCACATTATTCATTGTATAGCCTCATCTATCATTATCCTATTTATTGTTGTTGCTCCCTGGGTAAGTGTATGTGAGGTCTCTCTGTGTGTACATCTGTGTGTTTGTCTTTGTCTGTGTTATATTGAGCATAGTGCATTGCCATGGTGGGTGGTTTTCAGGCTGGGAGAGACAGAGAGGGAGAGAGGGAGAGGGAGAGAGAGGGAGACAGAGTCCCTTTTGTACTTTAACTATTTGCACATCGTTACAACACTGTATATAGACATTTGTAATGTCTTTCTTCTTTTGGAACTTCTATGAGTGTAATGTTTACTGTTCATTTTTATTTTTTATTTCACTTTTGTATATTATCTACTTCACTTGCTTTGGCAATGTTAACATATGTTTCCCATGCCAATAAAGCCCCTTGAATTGAATTGAATTGAGAGGGAGGGAGGGAGAGGGAGGGAGACAGAGGGAGGAAGACAGAGGGGGAGAGACAGAGGGGGAGAGACAGAGGGAGAGAGAGAGAGAGAGGAGGGAGACAGAGGAAGGGAGACAGGGGGGATAGACAGAGGGAGGGAGACAGAGGGGGAGAGACAGAGGGAGAGAGACAGAGGGGGAGAGAGAGAGCGAGCAGCAGTTTTATGGTCCCTAATTAAAACCTATAGGGTTACTGTGGTTTCACTCTCTCCCTAAGACATGCTGTGTGTGTGTGTGTGTGTGTGTGTGTGTGTGTGTGTGTGTGTGTGTGTGTGTGTGTGTGTGTGTGTGTGTGTGTGTGTGTGTGTGTGTGTGTGTGTGTGTGTGTGTGTGTGTGCGTGATAACGGCTACATTCAACTACCTCTTACAGTCTCACATCGTCAAATGTAGACCTTCATCCATGTTTCTCAAACGTCAAATTTCGAACTCATGATGTTACTACCCTGCATGAATCTGCAGGTAGCTAACCAACCAGGTTCCATGGCTATAACTAGTCAAGCAAATGTGTCTGATATACGAAGAATAGAATCATACACATAATGTTAGCTAGCGACCCAGCCAGCTAACGTTAGCTAGCTGACAGTACACTTGAAATGAAACCCCTTCTGTCAAAATTAGAAACGTGTAATATCTGAAAATCTAAGCAGTGTACATCATGGTTGGACTCGTCTCCTGTCTGATGCCATGCATGGTTGCCTTAGTTTGACAATGTACAGTGGGGAAAAAAAGTATTTAGTCAGCCACCAATTGTGCAAGTTCTCTCACTTAAAAAGATGAGAGAGGCCTGTAATTTTCATCATAGGTACACTTCAACTATGACAGACAAAATGAGGAACAAAAATCCAGAAAATCACATTGTAGGATTTTTTATGAATTTATTTGCAAATTATGGTGGAAAATAAGTATTTGGTCACATACAAACAAGCAAGATTTCTGGCTCTCACAGACCTGTAACTTCTTCTTTAAGAGGCTCCTCTGTCCTCCACTCATTACCTGTATTAATGGCACCTGTTTGAACTTGTTATCAGTATAAAAGACACCTGTCCACAACCTCAAACAGTCACACTCCAAACTCCACTATGGCCAAGACCAAAGAGCTGTCAAAGGACACCAGAAACAAAATTGTAGACCTGCACCAGGTTGGGAAGACTGAATCTGCAATAGGTAAGCAGCTTGGTTTGAAGAAATCAACTGTGGGAGCAATTATTAGGAAATGGAAGACATATAAGACCACTGATAATCTTCCTCGATCTGGGGCTCCACGCAAGATCTCACCCCGTGGGGTCAAAATGATCACACGAAAAGAAAAAAAATCCCAGAACCACACAGGGGGACCTAGTGAATGACCTGCAGAGAGCTGGGACCAAAGTAACAAAGCCTACCATCAGTAACACACTACGCCGCCAGGGACTCAAATCCTGCAGTGCCAGACGTGTCCCCCTGCTTAAGCCAGTACATGTTCAGGCCCGTCTGAAGTTTGCTAGAGAGCATTTGGATGATCCAGATGAGGATTGGGAGAATGTCAGATGAAACCAAAATAGAACTTTTTGGTAAAAACTCTCAACTCGTCGTGTTTGGAGGACAAAGAATGCTGAGTTGCATCCAAAGAACACCATACCTACTGTGAAGCATGGGGGTGGAAACATCATGCTTTGGGGCTGTTTTTCTGCAAAGGGACCAGGACGACTGATCTGTGTAAAGGAAAGAATGAATGGGGCCATGTATCGTGAGATTTTGAGTGAAAACCTCCTTCCATCAGCAAGGGCATTGAAGATGAAACGTGGCTGGGTCTTTCAGCATGAAAATGATCCCAAACACACCGCCCGGGCAACGAAGGAGTGGTTTCGTAAGAAGCATTTCAAGGTCCTGGAGTGGCCTAGGCAGTCTCCAGATCTCAACCCCATAGAAAATCTTTGGAGGGAGTTGAAAGTCCGTGTTGCCCAGTGACAGCCCCAAAACATCACTGCTCTAGAGGAGATCTGCATGGAGGAATGGGCCAAAATATCAGCAACAGTGTGTGAAAACCTTGTGAAGACTTACAGAAAACATTTGACCTCTGTCATTGCCAACAAAAGGTATATAACAAAGTATTGAGATAAACTTTTGTTATTGACCAAATACTTATTTTCCACCATAATTTGCAAATAAATTCATAAAAATCCTACAATGTGATTTTCTGGATTTTTTCCTCATTTTGTCTGTCATAGTTGAAGTGTACCTATGATGAAAATCACAGGCCTCTCTCATCTTTTTAAGTGAGAGAACTTGCACAATTGGTGGCTGACTAAATACTTTTTTTCCCCACTGTAATCCAGACTGGTGTTTTCTCCATCTCCTTAGCTATCATACTCGAATTCCACTGATTTCAAAACTCGTTCCTCCAGAAAGTGGAGAGCAGACACATAATGTTAGCTAGCGAGCCAGCTAACTTTAGCTAGCTAACAGTGCTATTTAATTTGACATTAGGTTTATGCAGTTTTGCTACGTGATACGTTTCTTTTTAAAGCCGCGTTCGAAACGATTACCTAAACATACTGACCAGCTCCAATAGACAGACACGTGCTATATGGTAGACCAATCCAAACTCATCATGTCCAGCCCACTCATTATCTCAGCCAATCATGGCCAGCGGGAAGGTTGCTCTCTGTGGCTAAACCAACTAGCCGTATTTACAGATGGCATACAAGTTTGATATTAAGGCACATGAAAGTTCAAATGTTTGAGAAGGCATTTCTGCCAAAAAACACATTTTGATATAAATAAAATTAAGTTCAAAGAGCTCTCCTGTGAAGTCATGACTTGCAACATATACCTAGTTTCCTAAATCGGGTCACAGCCTGAATTCAAAATGGATTAAATAGCTTTTTTCTCTCAACAATCTACGCACAATACCCCATAATGACAAGTGAAAACATGTTGTTGTTTTTTTTCACACCCCAGAGTCAATACATGTTAAAATCACCTTTGGCAGCGATTAAAGCTGTGAGTGTTTCTGGTTTTGCACACCTGGATTGTACAATATTTGCACATTTATTCTTTAAAGAATTCTTCAAGTTTATCAAGTTGGTTGTTGATCATTGCTAGACAGCCATTTTCAAGTCTTGCCATAGACTTTCAAGCTGTTTTCCTCCAGGATTTTGCCTGCGTTTAGCTCTATTTAGTTTATTTTTATCCTAAAAACTCCCTAGTCCTTGCCGTTGACAAGCGTACCCATAACATGATGCAGCCACCACCATGCTTGAAAATATGAAGAGGGGTACTCAGTGATGTGTTCTGTTGGATTTACCCCAGACACAACGCTTAGTATTCTAGACATAAATTACATTTCTTTGTCACATTTCTTGCAGTTTTACTTTAGTGCCTTATTGCAAGCAGGATGCATTTTTTGAATATTTTTATTCTGTACAGGCTTCCTTCTTTTCACTCTGTCATGTAGGTTACTATTGTGGAGTAACTACAATGTTGTTGATCCATCCTCAGTTTTATCACATTCATGAAACTCTAAGTGTTTTAAAGACACCATTTGCCTCATGGTGAAATCCTTGAGCGGTTTCCTTCCTCTCCAGCAAATAAATTAGAAAGGACGCCTGTATCTTTGTAGTGACTGGGTGTATTGATACACCATCCAAAGTGTAATTAATAACTTCACCATGCTTAAAGAGATATTCAATGTAAGGCATTTGAAAACCTCCCTGGTATTTGTGGTTGAATCTATGTTTGAAATTCACTGCTCCACTGAGGGACCTTACAGATAAGTGTATGTGGGGTACAGAGATGAGGTAGTCATAAAAAAATCATGTTAAACACTATTATTGCACACAGAGGGAGTCCATGCAATTTATTATGGGACTTATTTACTCCTGAACGTATTTAGGCTTGCCATAAGGGTTAAATACTTATTGACTCAAGACATTTCAGCTTTTCATTTTTAATTCATTTGTTAACATTCTAAACACACAATTCCACTTTGACATGATGGGGTATTGTGTATAGGCCAGTGGCCCACAATCTCAATTTAATCAATTTTCAATTCAGGAAGTGGCACAACAAGATTTGGAAAAAGTCAAGGGGTGTAAATACTTCCTGAAGACATTTGATACCTAAGTATATTTTCGAAATTCTATTTACTTTTGATACTTAAGCATACTTAAAACCAAATACTTTTAGACTTTAACTCAAGTAGTATTTTACTGGGTGACTTTTACTTGAGTCATTTTCTATTAAGGTATCTTTACTTTTACTCAAGTATGACAATTTGATAATTTTTCCACCACTGTTAAGGTTTGGAATAGGCTTAAAACAAAAATATCAAAACACTTTTCTATCACTGTCTTTGAACATGCAACCATTGGTATAAGAGGCAGATGTTTACGCCCATCCAACATCCCCTACTGTTGCCCCTAGTGGACAGTTTCCACGTCATCTCCCGATATCCTCAGACATGGATGGACTTCAAATACTGACTTGTATCACGGTGACCTGGCTGGCTACATTATGCACGCAGTGGCATCTTGGTAACACAGAGATCAATGTCACAGCCTGCTATTCTGAGGTGCCAAATGTCATTATGCCCTCTCTCTCTCTCTCTCTCTCTCTCTCTCTCTCTCTACCCCTCTCTCTCTATCCCCCCTCTCTATCCCTTCCTCTATCCATCTCTCTCTATCCCTATCCCTATCCCTCCCTCTCTATCTCTCTATCCCTCTCTCTCTATCCCCCCTCTACCCCCTCTCTATCCCCCCCTCTCTACCCCCTCTCTCTTTCTCTCTATCCCTCTCTCTCTATCCCCCTCTACCCCCTCTCTATCCCCCTCTCTCTATCCCCCTCTCTCTATCCCTCTCTCTCTATCCCCATCTATCTATCCCTCTCTCTACCCCCCTCTCTCTCTACCCCTCTCTCTATCTCTCTCTCTACCCCATCCCTCTCTCTACCCCTTCCTTCCCTTTCTGTGTGTGTCTAGGGTTCGTTCCCAGGGAACCTGCAGTTAGTTCTAGTATTGAGGCCCACCACACTATTCCAGAGGACTCTATCAGACATCCTGTTCAAGTTCAACAAGGATGAGTTCAAGATGAAGGTGCCGGTACGTATAGACAGCAGCCCAAACACAGACACACAATCACAGACACACACACACACATTCATAGACAGCATTTTAAATTATTGTCATCGGATTCACTATTATGTTTTTCTATCTTGAATTAAAACCTATAGGGTTACTGTGGTTTCACTCTCTCCCTAAGACATGCTGTGTGTGTGTGTGTGTGTGTGTGTGTGTGTGTGTGTGTGTGTGTGTGTGTGTGTGTGTGTGTGTGTGTGTGTGTGTGTGTGTGTGTGTGTGTGTGTGTGTGTGTGTGTGTGTGTGTGTGTGTGTGTGTGTGTGTGTGTGTGTGTGTAGGTGATTATGTTGAGTTCTGTGACTGAGCTTCACTCCTACATAGACCAGACACAATTGACTACTGAGCTGGGAGGAACGCAGGAGTACTGCCACGACAAATGGATCTCACACCGTACCGTGAGTACACACACTCAAACATATCCAGCAAACACACAACCAACAAATACACTGTAAATACACACATCATAAACACCTTGGCCCAGTTTCCTACTTTTCGACTAATGACTTTTACCAGTAAAGATATGTATGTTATCAACTAATGTGTTTTATCCATCTGTGTCTAGGACATCGAGGGCTTTGCTTTGATGGTGAAGAGAACAGCTCAGATCCTGCAGTCGTTTGGGACAGAGCTAGCAGAGACTGAACTCCCCAACGAGATCCAGGCTACCGCCAACTTACTGAGATCACACACCGACAAGAAAGACAAGATGAAGGTACAGAGCGCACACACACACACACCTGGTCCTCCAGATAGACAAATACACAAATGAGGCTGAATGTATTTAATGGCAATCCATCTGTGTTGAATCTAAATGAACTGTTGTATAATGTTCTTTATCCCACACTAGTGATCTCACAGTGGTAGTGTGTGTGTGTCTGACTCCTGGGATGTGGGTGTACCTCCAGGAGGATCTACAGGTGGCTCTAGGACAGGGCAGCAGACTGTTGGAGTGTATTAATGAGCCAGTGGTCAGAGATTCCGATCACAACATGAACCAGGACGAACTGGAGAACCTGGCCACCGTACAGAGGTTAGAACACACACTGGGAACCTTGACACTGGGGTTAGAACACACACTGGGAACCCAGAACACTGGGGTTGGGCTTAGAACATACAGTTAAAACCTATAACACTGGGGTTAGAACACACACTGAGAACCTAGAACACTGGGGTTAGAACACACACTGAGAACCTAGAACACTGGGGTTAGAACACACACTGAGAACCTAGAACACTAGGGTTATAACACACACTGAGAAGCTAGAACACTGTGGTTAGAACACACACTGAGAACCTAGAACACTGTGGTTAGAACACACAATGAGAACCTAGAACACTGGGGTTAGAACACACACTGAGAACCTAGAACACTGTGGTTAGAACACACAATGAGAACCTATAACACTGGGGTTAGAACACACACTGAGAACCTAGAACACTGGGGTTAGAACACACACTGAGAACCTAGAACACTAGGGTTATAACACACACTGAGAACCTAGAACACTGGGGTTAACACACTGAGAACCTAGAACACTGGGTTTAGAACACACTGAGAACCTAGAACACTGGGGTTAGAACACACACTGATAACCTAGAACACTGGGGTTAGAACACACACTGAGAACCTAGACCACTGGGGTTAGAACACACACTGAGAATCTAGAACACTGGGGTTAGAACACACACTGATAACCTAGAACACTGGCGTTAGAACACACACTGAGAACCTAGAACACTGGGGTTAGAACACACACTGAGAACCTAGAACATTGGAGTTGAACACACAGAGAAGCTAGAACACTGGGGTTGAACAGACAGAGAACCTAGAACACTGGGGTTAGAACACACACTGGTAGTCTAGAACACTGGGGTTAGAAGACACACTGAGAACCTAGAACATTGGGGTTGAACACAACGAGAAGCTAGAACACTGGGGTTAGAACACACACTGGGAACCCAGAACACTGGGGTTGGGCATAGAACACACATTTAAAACGCACACAGAGGGACAGAACGCACACAGAGGGACAGAACGCACACAGAGACGGCAGAGATTGTCCAAATGTCTTATTTATCCTCTTCTCTACTCTTCTCTCTTTCTCTGGCCCTGTCTGGCTCTTTCGCCTCCCACCCATCTGTCTCTCTCTCTCTTTAACCCTCCCCATCCTTTCCTCCCCATCTCTGTCATTCCCTATCCTCTATCCATCTTCTCCCTCTCTCCTCTCCTCCATCAGACTGTTGTCCCAGTTGGATGAGACAGAGCGGGCGTGTGATGAGTTCTGGGGGACACACCAGGCCAAGCTGGAGCAATGTCTGCAGCTCCGCCACTTTGAACACAACTTCAGAGAGGTGAGTGGGACAACACACACACACACCTGACGTCTGTACACCTTGGGTAACATAGACTAGCTACAGTATCTGAAAGCAATACACCACTGAGCAACATAGTGACCAAGCTGATCTTGGTACATCTATGGGACAGTGACACAGCTGATCTTGGTACATCTATGGGACAGTGACACAGCCACCTGTGTTTATGCATGTACAACTGGATCTTTGTGTATGTCATATCAAATGTCATTGCACCTGTGTGTGTTCTGTTGTGCTGCTCTTCCAGATGAGATGTCTGCTGGACCAGGTGGCAGAGAGATTGACAGCTTTCTCAGAGGTGGGAGTAAACCCTGCCCATGCTGATCACATCTTCCGCGAGCTGAACAGCCACGAGGAGAGAGTCTTAGTAAGTAAACACACACACTGATAAACATTATCTACAGTACATATACATGTCTTATCATCTCCCTGTTATTTTTCTCTCTCTCTCTCTCTCTCTCTCTCTCTCTCTCTCTCTAGGAGGTATTGGACGAAGCCCAGGCTCTGGCCCGTGAGGGTGATAACTTGATCCAGAGCTCTCACTACGCTGAGGACTCCATCCAGCCCAAATGCAGTGAGCTCCGAGCCGTGAGCAAGGAACTTAGTTCCAACCTGAGAGCAAAGAAAGATCACCTACTCAGAGCAATGGAACTACACCACAATCTGGAGAGGGTGAGAGGGACAGACACACAAACACACACGCAAATACTGTATATACACAGATATACTGTGTATATACACATACACATACAGTGAGGGAAAAAAGTATTTGATTTCCTGCTGATTTTGTACGTTTGCCCAATGTGCTTCTTCTTGAGCCACTCCTTTGTTGCCTTGGCCGTGTGTTTTGGGTCATTGTCATGCTGGAATACCCATCCACTACCTATTTTCAATGCCCCACCTCCATGTTTGATGGTGGGGATGGTGTTCTTGGGGTCATAGGCAGCATTCCTCCTCCTCCAAACACGACGAGTTGAGTTGATGCCAAAGAGCTCCATTTTGGTCTCATCTGACCACAACACTTTCACCCAGTTGTCCTCTGAATCATTCAGATGTTCATTGGCAAACTTCAGAGGGGCATGTATATGTGCTTTCTTGAGCAGGGGGACCTTGCGGGCGCAGCAGGATTTCAGTCCTTCACGGCGTAGTGTGTTACCAATTGTTTTCTTGGTGACTATGGTCCCAGCTGCCTTGAGATCATTGACAAGATCCTCCTGTGTAGTTCTGGGCTGATTCCTCACCGTTCTCATGATCATTGCAACTCCACCAGGTGAGATCTTGCATGGAGCCCCAGGCTGAGGGAGAGTTTCTTCCATTTGCGAATAATCGCACCAACTGTTGTCACCTTCTCACCAAGCTGCTTGGCGATGGTCTTGTAGCCCATTCCAGCCTTGTGTAGGTCTACAATCTTGTCCCTGACATCCTTGGAGAGCTCTTTGGTCTTGGCCATGGTGGAGAGTTTGGAATCTGATTGATTGCTTCTGTGGACAAGTGTCTTTTATACAGGCAACAAACTGAGATTAGGAGCACTCCCTTTAAGAGTGTGCTCCTAATCTCAGCTCGTTACTGTTTGGGAATATTAACATTTTTGTTTTATTCTATAAAACTACTGACAACATTTCTCCCAAATTTCAATAAAAAATATTGTCATTTAGAGCATTTATTTGCAGAAAATGACACCTGGTCAAAATAACAAAAAATATGCAGTTGTCAGACCTCGAATAATGCAAAAAAAAACAAGTTCATATTCATTTTTAAACAACACAATACTAATGTTTTAACTTAGGAAGAGTTAATATTTGGTGGAATAACCCTGATTTTCAATCACAGCTTTCATGCGTCTTGGCATGCCCTCCACCAGTCTTTCACTGATGTTGGGTGACTTTATGCCACTCCTGGCGCAAAAATTCAACCAGCTCGGCTTTGTTTGATGGCTTGTGACCATCCATCATCCTCTTGATCACATTCCAGAGGTTTTCAATGGGGTTCAGGTCTGGAGATTTGGCTGGCCATGATAGGGTCTTGATCTGGTGGTCCTCCAAACACACCTTGATTGACCTGGCTGTGTGTCATGGAGCATTGTCCTGCTGGAAAAACCCATCCTCAGAGTTGGGGAACATTGTCAGAGCAGAAGGAAGCAAGTCTTCTTCCAGGACAACCTTGTACGTGGCTTGATTCATGCATCCTTCACATAGAAAAATCTGCCCGATTCCAGCCATGCTGAAACACCCCCAGATCATCACCGATCTTACACCAAATTTCACAGTGGGTGCGAGACACTGTGGCTTGTAGGCCTCTCCAGGTCTCGTACCCACTTTGAAATTTGATGGAGGATCGGCAATTTCTCACATGGAATAGCCTTCATTACTAAGAACAAGAATAGACTGATGAGTCTATTCAACCATGAAGGCCTGATTCACGCAGTCTCCATTGAACAGTTGTCTGTTCAGTTGTCTGTTACTTATTTATTTGGGCTGCAATTTCTGAGGCTGGTAACTTTAAATGAACGTATCCTCTGTAGCAGCATGAAGCATGTTGAGGGAATGCCAAGAGTGTGCAAAGCTGTCATCAAAGCAAAAGGTGGCCACTTTGAAGAATCTCAAATATAACATATATTTTGATTTGTTTAACACTTTTTTGGTTACTACATGATTCCATAGAAGTTATTTCATAGTTTGATGTCTTCACTATTATTCTACAATGTAGAAAATAGTACAAATAAAGAAAAACCCTTGAATGAGTAGGTGTATCCAAACTTTTGACTGGTACTGTACATGAACCTCTAAAAACTCACTTTCCCTTCATCTCTCTCTCTCTCTCTCTCTCTCTCTCTCTCAGGCTGCTAAGTGGTGTGGTGATGGCCTCTACCTGCTGGCCTCCCAACCCGTGGACAAGTGTCAGTCACATGAAGGGGCGGAGTCAGCACTGCAGGACATTGAGCGTTACCTAGATACGGCGGGACAGAACAAACTAACTGATCCTAGCGCCATCTACAGTGATTACGAGACAGTGCTCAACCAGGACTTCAGGGTAAGGGGATCCAGCTCTCTGACGTGTCTGGATTGATATCACTAAAATGTGTCATCATAACGTCAATAAGTCAACGCAAAGAAAAGAAAACAAACAGCTGTCCAACACCTGTGAGTGTCCCACAGTAATGTTGCATCTTGGTCCTCTGCACTCCTCCCCCCTTTCATCTCCTCCTCTCATCTCCCCCCTCTCCTCTCCTCCTCCCTCAGGACCAAGTAGAGAAGGTCTTTCAGAAGCAGGTGTTAATGCAGGAGATGTTTGAGAAGAGGATGGTCAGTCTGAAGAAGCTGGCAGCCAAACAGACCAGGCCAGTCCAGCCTGTGGCCCCAAGGCCTGAAGCCTTCATCAAGTCCCCACTGTCCTCACCAGGTGAGCCCTGACATATCACATGTCCTGAAGTACCACCAGTCCTTACATACCACCAGCACTTTGTCCTCACAAATACAGTCCCGACACAGAGTTAATGCTCTTTTAACTAGAACAGTCAATGTATATTTAGATACGTGTATAGTGTTAATTTCCCACCTCACGTCCGCACCTCTCTCTCTTCCTCTCCCCCATAGCAAAGATAGTGCTGGAGAAGAGTTGCTCAGAGGGAGACTCTGTAAATGGGGTCAGCTGTAGAACAGTAAGTAGAGGTTCCTCTTACTTTGGTCGGTATTTTTCTGTGGGGTAGTATTATCATACCAGTAGTATGTATGTTAAACGAGACGCACGCTCCAGTAATTTCAGTAGATACTCATCCTATCCTGTGTTCTCAGGTGGAGGGCCAGCTACAGAGCAACAGAAGTACCTCTCTGTCAGAGGACGAGAACCTGGCCATCCTCAGAAAGTAAGTTCTGTCTGTGTTCTGTCAGCTGTTATGATGTATGATGGCCAGTGTCTTCGTTATGTCTGACCGTCCGTCTGTATTGAGTCTTGGATGTTTCTCTGACTTCTGTGTGTTGTGTTTCACCCCATAGAAATAATAATTATAAAGGCTCCCTAATCATCTGGTGTCTGTATCATGTATGGCCTGTGTGTAAGCTATAGCATCTGACCTGTCTATATTATTATAATATAATTATGTCTGACCCGTCTAGGTAACTTTCCCAAAATTCCCAGTTTTTCCAGAAACCATGGTCGGAGGATTCCGGATTTCCTGCTTATTCCCTCTCAATTCCGGGAATCTTCCAACTGGGATTCCTGGAAAACCTAGGAATTTGGGGGAAATTACTGGAATTTTGCAACCCTAAACCTGTCTATATCCTGCCCGACCTGTCCATATTCTGTCTGACCTGTGCTATCTCGCTCTGTAGACATGTAATGAATGAGCTGCTGGAGACAGAGAGGGGGTACGTGGAGGAACTGCACTGTGTCCTACAGGTGTGTATCCCTCTCCCCTGGACCATACGAACCCTCTATCCCTCTCCCCTGGACCATATGAACCCTCTATCCCTCTCCCCTGGACCATACGAACCCTCTATCCCTCTCCCCTGGACCATACAGACCCTCTATCCCTCTCCCCTGGACCATACGAACCCTCTATCCCTCTCCCCTGGACCATACGAACCCTCTATCCCTCTCCCCTGGACCATATGAACCCTCTATCCCTCTCCCCTGGACCATATGAACCCTCTATCCCTCTCCCCTGGACCATATGAACCCTCTATCCCTCTCCCCTGGACCATATGAACCCTCTATCCCTCTCCCCTGGACCATATGGCAGGTAGGTAGCCTAGTGGTTAGAGCGTTGGACTTGTAACCAGAAGGGTGCAAGGTCAAATCCCAGAGCTGAACATGTAAAAATATGTTGTTCTGCCCCTGAACAAGGCAGTTAACCCACTGTTCCTAGGCTGTCATTGAAAATAAGAATTTGTTCTTAACTGACTTGCCTAAAAAAAAAAAATATGAACCCTCAGTCCCTCTCCCCTGGACCATATGAACCCTTTCAGTCCTCCTCACCTGTGTGCATCTGTCTTAAGTATTCAGCTTACCCTCTCCAAATCATGAGCTCAATCATTAGTGGTGGGTCACACAACTGACCTGAGATCTGTCTCTAGGCCATCCTAAATCATCTTCCTCTGTGTGTTTCAGGGCTATGCCTCAGAGATGGACAACCCAGCCATGGCCAGCCTCATGCCTGCTCCTCTGCAGAACAAGAAAGATGTGCTGTTTGGCAACATGCCAGAGATCTACCACTTCCACAAGAGGTAAACGAGCCCCCCCAGCAGTTAACAATGGTGCTTACACCGTGATAGAACTACTGTCATTGTACTGACTGATCATCTTCCAGGACCTTTCTGAGGGAGTTAGAAGAGTTAGAAGACTGCCCGGAACTTGTTGGTCGTTGTTTTCTGGAGAGGGTGAGTGATTGGAGATTGAACTGGGATATGTTGTGTCTAAATCACTAGTCTGATTGTGAAGCAGGGGTATTTCTCTCTTTTCTTAATTTTCTCTCTCTCTCAGATGACAGACCTGCAGATCTATGAGAAGTATTGTCAGAATAAACCTCGCTCTGAGAGCTTGTGGAGACAGTGCTCCGACTGCACCTTCTTCCAGGTACATACCATAAACACCTCCCCTAAGGTACACACCATGTACACACCTCCCCTAAGGTACACACCATGTACACACCTCCCCTAAGGTACACACCATATACACATCTCCCCTAAGGTACATACCATGTACACACCTCCCCTAAGGTACACACCATATACACATCTCCCCTAAGGTACACACCACATACACCTCCTTTAAGGTACACACCATATACACACCTCCCTCAAGGTACACACCATATACACACCTCCCCTAAGGTACACACCATATACACATCTCCCCTAAGGTACACACCACATACACCTCCTTTAAGGTACACACCATATACACACCTTCACTAAGGTACACACCATGTACACACCTCCCCTAAGGTACACACCATATACACACCTCCCCTAAGGTACACACCACATACACACCTCCCCTAAGGTACACACCACATACACATCTCCCCTAAGGTACACACCATTTACACACCTCCCCTAAGGTACAAACCATATACACACCTCCACTAAGGTACACACCATATACACACCTCCCCTAAGGTACACACCATATACACATCTCCCCTAAGGTACACACCACATACACCTCCTTCAAGGTACACACCATATACACACCTCACACCAAGGTACACACCATGTACACACCTCACACCAAGGTACACACCATGTACACACCATATACACACCTCCCGTAAGGTACACACCATATACACCTCTCCTAAGGTACACACCATATACACACACCATATACACACCTCGCTTAAGGTACACACCATATACACACCTCCCAAGGTACACACCATATACACACCTCCCCTAAGGTACACACCATATACACCTTCCCTAAGGTACACACCATATACACACCTCCCCTAATGTACACACCATGTACACAGGTCCCCCAAGGTACACACCATATACACATCTCCCCTAAGGTACACACCATATACACATCTCCCCTAAGGTACACACCATATACACATCTCCCCTAAGGTACACACCATATACACATCTCCCCTAAGGTACACACCATATACACATCTCCCCTAAGGTACACACCATATACACAACTCCCCTAAGGTACACACCATATACACATCTCCCCTAAGGTACACACCATATACACATCTCCCCTAAGGTACACACCATATACACATCTCCCCTAAGGTACACACCATGTACACAGCTCCCCCAAGGTACACACCACATACACCTCCCCTAAGGTACACACCATATACACATCTCCCCTAATGTACACACCATATACACATCTCCCCTAATGTACACACCATGTACACACCTCCCCTAAGGTACACACCACATACACCTCCCCTAAGGTACACACCATATACACACCTTCCCTAAGGTACACACCATATACAGTGGGGCAAAAAAGTATTTAGTCAGCCACCAATTGTGCAAGTTCTCCAACTTAAAAAGATGAGAGAGGCCTGTAATTTTCATCATAGGTACACTTCAACTATGACAGACGAAATGAGAAAAAGAAATCCTGAAAATCACATTGTAGGATTTTTTCTTTATTTATTTGCAAATTATGGTGGAAAATAAATATTTGGTCAATAACAAAAGTTTATCTCAATACTTTGTTATATACCCTTTGTTGGCAATGACAGAGGTCAAACGTTTTCTGTAAGTCTTCACAAGGTTTTCACACACTGTTGCTGATATTTTGGCCCATTCCTCCATGCAGATCTCCTCTAGAGCAGTGATGTTTTGGGGCTGTCGCTGGGCAACACGGACTTTCAACTCCCTCCAAAGATTTTCTATGGGGTTGAGATCTGGAGACTGGCTAGGCCACTCCAGGACCTTGAAATGCTTCTTACGAAGCCACTCCTTCATTGCCCGGCGGTGTGTTTGGGATCATTGTCATGCTGAAAGACCCAGCCACGTTTCATCTTCAATGCCCTTGCTGATGGAAGGAGGTTTTCACTCAAAATCTCACGATACATGGCCCCATTCATTCTTTCCTTTACACGGATCAGTCGTCCTGGTCCCTTTGCAAAAACAGCCCCAAAGCATGATGTTTCCACCCCATGCTTCACAGTAGGTATGGTGTTCTTTGGATGCAACTCAGCATTCTTTGTCCTCCAAACACGACGAGTTGAGTTTTTACCAAAAAGTTATATTTTGGTTTCATCTGACCATATGACATTCTCCCAATCCTCATCTGGATCATCCAAATGCTCTCTAGCAAACTTCAGACGGGCCTGAACATGTACTGGCTTAAGCAGGGGACACGTCTGGCACTGCAGGATTTGAGTCCCTGGCGGCGTAGTGTGTTACTGATGGTAGGCTTTGTTACTTTGGTCCCAGCTCTCTGCAGGTCATTCACTAGGTCCCCGTGTGGTTCTGGGATTTTTGCTCACCGTTCTTGTGATCATTTTGACCCCACGGGGTGAGATCTTGCGTGGAGCCCCAGATCAAGGAAGATTATCAGTGGTCTTGTATGTCTTCCATTTCCTAATAATTGCTCGCACAGTTGATTTCTTCAAACCAGGCTGCTTACCTATTGCAGATTCAGTCTTCCCAACCTGGTGCAGGTCTACAATTTTGTTTCTGGTGTCCTTTGACAGCTCTTTGGTCTTGGCCATAGTGGAGTTTGGAATGTGACTGTTTGAGGTTGTGGACAGGTGTCTTTTATACTGATAACAAGTTCAAACAGGTGCCATTAATACAGGTAACGAGTGGAGGACAGAGGAGCCTCTTAAAGAAGAAGTTACAGGTCTGTGAGAGCCAGAAATCTTGCTTGTTTGTATGTGACCAAATACTTATTTTCCACCATAATTTGCAAATAAATTCATTAAAAATCCTACAATGTGATTTTCGGGATTTTTTTTCCTCATTTTGTCTGTCATAGTTGAAGTGTACCTATGATGAAAATTACAGGCCTCTCTCATCTTTTTAAGTGAGAGAACTTGCACAATTGGTGGCTGACTAAATACTTTTTTGCCCCACTGTACACACCTCCCCCAAGGTACACACCATATACACTTCCCCCAAGGTACAAACCATATACACCTCCCCTAAGGTACACACCATGTACACACCTCCCCCAAGGTACACACCATATACACACCTCCCCTAAGGTACACACCATATACACCTCCCCTAAGGTACACACATACCCCAAAAAGCTTCAGGCCTGAGCGGTTATTATTTCCTACTAATCTATTCTCCCTGTTCTGGTCTGTACCAGGAATGTCAGAAGAAGCTGGAACATAAACTGGGCTTGGATTCCTATCTCCTGAAACCGGTCCAGAGGATTACCAAATACCAGCTCCTGTTGAAGGTATATCATCTTTAAAGATCTAATCCACATTTGGGGAAACAGCACCACTGCCTTACCTCTCTGCCCCTCATCCCCTATAGTCCAAACCCCATCATCACTAACTCCCCACTGCCTCACCTCTCTGCCCCTCATCCCCTATAGTCCAAACCCCATCCTCAATAACTCCCCACTGCCTCACCTCTCTGCCTCTCATCCCCTATAGTCCAAACCCCATCATCACTAACTCCCCACTGCCTCACCTCTCTGCCCCTCATCCCCTATAGTCCAAACCCCATCATCACTAACTCCCCACCGCCTCACCTCTCTCCCTCATCCCCTATAGTCCAAACCCCATCATCACTAACTCCCCACTGCCTCACCTCTCTGCCTCTCATCCCCTATAGTCCAAACCCCATCATCACTAACTCCCCACTGCCTCACCTCTCTGCCCCTCATCCCCTATAGTCCAAACCCCATCATCACTAACTCCCCACTGCCTCACCTCTCTGCCTCTCATCCCCTATAGTCCAAACCCCATCATCACTAACTCCCCACCGCCTCACCTCTCTGCCCCTCATCCCCTATAGTCCAAACCCCATCATCACTAACTCCCCACTGCCTCACCTCTCTGCCCCTCATCCCCTATAGTCCAAACCCCATCATCCCAGCTCCATCCTCTCTCCTTCACTTCCTCATGCCTTAAAGCTGAAATCCATACAAGGGGACACAGCACCACTGTTCGCCCCAGCACCTTTGTTCTTCTTTTTGAAACAGAGTAAATATTCTGCTGTTCTATCGCCAGTGTGAAGATGTCAGGTGGGAAAAACTGTCTTGGTTGTTTGTAGTATCTTCTTTGTTGTTGTAAACTTTGTCCCAAAGGGACGTGATAGTTTCACCAATTAAGGATTCTAGCTTTAAGTTGTCTCAAACATAAAAATATTTAGGTCCATATTAATATCCTTTGTACTTTGTTCTTTATACACCACTCCATTACAGATCCAAAATGTCAATGTGTGTCTTTGAATTGTAGGAGCTGCTAAAGTACAGTAAGGGCTGTGAGGGGTCACAGGCCCTGCAGGAGGCGCTCACCTCTATCCTGGGCATCTTGAAGGCTGTCAACGACTCCATGCACCTCATTGCTATCACTGGATACGATGTGAGTTTATCATCGCTCAACTTCACATTGTATGAAATATACTGCAAATTGTTATGAAATGTACTTCATATTGTATGAAATGTTGTGCATTTTGTATGAAATGTACTTCATATTGAATGAAATGTACTGCATATTGTATGAAACATATTCCTTTCATGGCGTCAACATCACATCATATCAGAGATGTCAATATTACATGAGTCAGTGTGGTAGTAAAAACATGGCTAAGACACATTAATTAATTTAATTAATGTACTATGTGATAGCAGACAACATGATAATATTGGCTGAGGCTTAAGTGCTAAAACAAGCATGCAAGATAACTTGGACAGTTCTTGTGGGAGATTAACTCACTACAATTATTACATTTTCAGTATTCTGATTGATCACTTTGAAGTAGTCCTGAATAGTTGAACAATGGACATGAAGCAACAGGATGCCAGCAAGAAGGCCATCTGGAACTAATTAACAGATCTGAGGAAAAACAGGATGCCAGAAGACAATATAACAGTGAACCTATAGGAAAACTAAAAGCTTGGGGAGGGGTCTATGTATTTAATGTAAGGAAAAAACTATAAAGGCTGTGCTCTGGGATACAGAGTGAGCTGTGATCCGGGTCATAGCTCAGCCTTTGATTACTCTGAATTAAAGGTCTTATTGAATTCACAAGTTTCTTGTATGAGTGTCATAATTTGAAGATGATTTTTTCCACGACATCAGCAGCACCATAGCTTATGATGACACATGAACTTTCTCCTGACCTGTGACCCCTTCTCTAATAGGGTCACCTGGGTGACCTGGGCAGGCTGTTGATGCAGGGGTCATTCAGCGTGTGGACGGAACACAAGAAAGGTCACGCCAAGGTCAAGGACATGGCCCGCTTCAAGCCCATGCAGAGACACCTGTTCCTGCACGAGAAAGCCCTGCTCTTCTGTAAGAGACGCGAAGAGAACGGGGAGGGCTATGAGAAAGCCCCCTCCTACAGCTTCAAACAGTCCCTTAGCGTGAGTCTGTCTCTCTCTCTCTTTCTCTCTCTCCTTTCTGTCTGTCTGTCTGGCTTACCAAGTGTTTGATATTGCAAATGAGTTAAAATATATGTTTTAGAAGGTAGCATTTTCCAACACGGTATGCCCTCTACCAGATGAGTGCTGTGGGCATCACTGAGAATGCCAAAGGTGACAACAAGAAGTTTGAGGTCTGGTGCAACTCACGGGAGGAGGTGTACATTGTGCAGGTGCGTGACCAGCACTCAAACCCTGCCCATTCGACTGCTATAGATTACATGACAATGTATTTATTTATTACAATGATACACAAATCACATCTGACTGTTTGGAATGTAACACATTTATCTGCACTAACCAGTGATGGGTTTCATCGTTGTAATTCAGGCCCCGACGACTGAGGTGAAAACGACGTGGGTGAAGGAGATCCGGAAGGTTCTGACAACACAGCTGGAGGCCTACAGAGGTAGACCTGGGGTCATATAGTATTTGTTTTCTTTCTAATACTTTGAGTGTATTATATTCTAATTACATTGAGTATTACATTGTTCAGTACTTATGATAAGGTGGGACTGTGGTAGATCTCCCTGCATGTCTTCCAGAAGCCAGCCAACAGAGGCCGTCAGAAGGACTGTTCCAGTTCCCTCCCACTGGAGGACCTGTCAACATCGGGTCAGTCACCTGGCCCATATTGACCTATTACAGACCCCCTCCTACACTTGTCCCATATCAAATCAAATTTTATTGGTCACATACACATGATTAGCAAATGTTTTTTAATATCTAACAAATTACACAACATATACCTAATACACTCAAATCTAAGTAGGAATGAGTTAAGACTACAGTGAGGGAAAAAAGTATTTGATCCCCTGCTGATTTTGTACATTTGCCCACTGACAAAGAAATGATCAGTCTATAATTTTAATGGTAGGTTTATTTGAACAGTGAGAGACGGAATAACAACAAAAAAATCCTGAAAAACGCATGTGAAAAATGTTATAAATTGATTTGCATTTTAATGAGGGAAATAAGTATTTGACCCCCTCTCAATCAAGAAACACAAAATAACTGTCAATCTCCCTCGGCCTGGGGCTCCATGCAAGATCTCACCTCGTGGAGTTGCAATGATCATGAGAACGGTGAGGAATCAGCCCAGAACTACACGGGAGGATCTTGTCAATGATCTCAAGGCAGCTGGGACCATAGTCACCAAGAAAACTATTTGTAACAACCTACACCGTGAAGGACTGAAATCCTGCAGCGCCCGCAAGGTCCCCCTGCTCAAGAAAGCACATATACATGCCCGTCTGAAGTTTGCCAATGAACATCTGAATGATTCAGAGGACATCTGGGTGAAAGTGTTGTGGTCAGATGAGACCAAAATGGAGCTCTTTGGCATCAACTCAACTCGTCGTGTTTGGAGGAAGAGGAATGCTGCGTATGACCCCAAGAACACCATCCCCACCTACAAACATGAAGGTGGAAACTTTGGGGGTGTTTTTATGCTAAGGGGACAGGACAACTTCACCACATCAAAGGGACGGTAGACGGGGCCATGTACCGTCAAATCTTGGGTGAGAACCTCCTTCCCTCAGCCAGGGCATTGAAGATGGGTATTCCAGCATGACAATGACCCAAAACACACAGCCAAGGCAACAAAGGAGTGGCTCAAGAAGAGGCACATTAAGGTTCTGGAGTGGCCTAGCCAGTCTCCAGACCTTAATCCCATAGAAAATCTGTGGAGGGAGCTGAAGGTTCGAGTTGCCAAACATCAGCCTCGAAACCTTAATGACTTGGAGAAGATCTGCAAAGAGGAGTGGGACAAAATCCCTCCTGAGATGTGTGCAAACCTGGTGGCCAACTACAAGAAACATCCGACCTCTGTGATTGCCAACAAGGGTTTTGCCACCAAGTACTAAGTCATGTTTTGCAGAGGGGTCAAATACTTATTTCCCTCATTAAAATGCATATCAATTTATAACATTTTTCACATGCGTTTTTCTGGATTTTTTTGTTGTTATTCTGTCTCTCACTGTTCAAATAAACCTACCATTAAAATTATAGACTGATCATTTCTTTGTCAGTGGGCAAACGTATAAAATCAGCAGGGGATCAAATACTTTTTTCCCTCACTGTATATACATATGGACGAGCGATGTCAGAGCAGAACGGACTAAGATACAGTAGAATAGTATAGAAAAACAGTATATACACATGCGATGAGTAATGCCAGATATGTAAACATTAAGTGACTAAGATACCGTAGAATAGTTTAGAATACAGTATATACATATGAGAGGAGTAATGCCAGATATGTAAACATTATTAAAGTGACTAGTGTTCCATTCCATATTGACCTATCACAGACCCCCTCTTACACTATCAAAATACTTTTAAAGTATCTGTACTTTACTATTTATATTTTTGACAACCTTTACTTCACTACATTCCTAAAGAAAATAATGTACTTTGTATTCCATACATTTTCCCTGACATCCAAAAGTACTTGTTATATTTTGAATGCTTAGCAGGTCAGGAAAATGGTCCAATTCACACACTTATCAAGAGAACATGCCTGGTCATCCCTACTGCCTCTGATCTGGAGGACTCACTAAACAGAGAACATGCCTGGTCATCCCTACTGCCTCTGATCTGGAGGACTCACTAAACAGAGAACATGCCTGGTCATCCCTACTGCCTCTGATCTGGAGGACTCACTAAACACAAATGCTTTGTTTGTAAATTATGTCTGAGTGTTGGAATGTGCCACTTGCTATTCGTAAATACAAATCGTGTCGTCTGGTTTGCTTAATACAGTGGTTCCCAACCAGGGGTACTAGGTCCGCTGGGGGTACTAAGGGGGTACTAGAGAAGACTCATGAGATCAATGGCCTACTGGTAAAATGCACATGGGGTACTTCAGGGGTCCTCCGGCAGAACAACATTCAGTTGGCGGTACAGAGTAACATTCAGTTGGCGGTACAGAGTAACATTCAGTTGGCGGTACAGAGTAACATTCAGTTGGGGGTACAGAGTAACATTCAGTTGGCGGTACAGAGTAACATTCAGTTGGCGGTACAGAGTAATATTCAGTTGGGGGTACAGAGTAACATTCAGTTGGAGGTACAGAGTAACATTCAGTTGGCGGTACAGAGTAACATTCAGTTGGGGGTACAGAGTAACATTCAGTTGGCGGTACAGAGTAACATTCAGTTGGCGGTACAGAGTAACATTCAGTTGGCGGTACAGAGTAACATTCAGTTGGGGGTACAGAGTAACATTCAGTTGGGGGTACAGAGTAACATTCAGTTGGCGGTACAGAGTAACATTCAGTTGGGGGTACAGAGTAACATTCAGTTGGGGGTACAGAGTAACATTCAGTTGGCGCTACAGAGTAACATTCAGTTGGCGCTACAGAGTAACATTCAGTTGGTGGTACAGTAACTGAAAAAGGTTGGGAACCACTGGCTTAATAATTTAAGGAATTAAGATCCAGACTCATTGTGGAGAAGAAACTAACGTCCGTGGGCATGACGTAGCGTTTGACCGGAGCATGGAGTCTGGGTAGCCAAGCAACTTGTCTTCGCCTCTCTTGCACCAATGAGAAGGATTTATTTTCCAGTCTAGTATAAATCACATGGGTCTGGGTTTTGTGGGTACAGAATTGATTGTGGTTATAACCTGAACACAACATGTTGTGTAACCTCAGTGGGTTGCAGTGTGTTTCTGACTGACTTGTTTCACGCTCCTGTTTCCCCAGTTCATTTAGAAGAGGGGAGAGGACCATGAAGGTGAAGAAGGGAGAACCCAGCAGCCCCGACGCTAACTCCTCCCCAAAAACCAAAGGTGAACAGAGAGGGGTTGGAGGGTCTGCTGTATAACGTAAACACAGCTCAGACCACCTCTCAGTTGAACTGGGTTTAATGCTAAATTCAACACAATTCTTTACTCTCCCCTGTGTCTAATACTTATCACTTTCCTAAAGCTTTCCTTGTTTAATCCAAACAACACTACCTTCTGACTTTTACGCTTTACTAATCTTTGCTTCTCCCTCTTTGATGAGATGACTAATCTTTCTCTTCACTTTCCTCTCTTTCACCTTTTTGCCTATGTGGTCTCTTCTTTCTATTTCGAATGTCTCTCTCATCACTGCACTTTCTATCGTTCCCTTTCTTCTATTATGTCTCACATACCTCTCCCTGTCACTCTCCTGTTTCTCATCCCACTCGCCTCTCCCTGTCACTCTCCTGTTTCTCCTCCCACATACCTCTCCCTGTCACTCTCCTGTTTCTCATCCCACTCGCCTCTCCCTGTCACTCTCCTGTTTCTCCTCCCACATACCTCTCCCTGTCACTCTCCTGTTTCTCCTCCCACATACCTCTCCCTGTCACTCTCCTGTTTCTCATCCCACTCGTCTCTCCCTGTCACTCTCCCGTTTCTCATCCCACTCGCCTCTCCCTCCTTCCCTCTCGACCCTGCTCATCTCCTTCTCCTGGCCCAGACGAGGCATTGACCAGTCATACCTTAGACAGAGCAGCAGTGGCTAAAAAGCGTTTTACCTTGCAGGGCTTCAGCAACTTCAGCAAAGGTAATAGCACTATCTCGCCACCAGGAGCTGCCGTAGTACTTTACGTTACTACATCATGCCAGGACTTTACAAGGCTAATGTCAGTACTGTAGCCTGATAAAATGATTTTTAAAAATGGCATGCTTCCTTCCACAGACCTCTCACCTCCTGACAATAAAAGCTTAACTTTACCCAGGATGCCTCTCTCTCTGCCAGGTACAGATTAGTGTCTAGAAAGGTAACTTTGTCCCATAGCTTTAGGCGACCAATTAGAGCTGTACTGTAGCTGATTGTGAATAGAACTCTTCAGACCCTGTATCTCTGTTTTTCACCCCTGTGGTGTGTGCTACTATACTTCCTGTCACTTCTACTATAAAGATGTGCTACTACTGATTTCTACTTCCTGAAAGTGTTGAGCTGCTCCTCTTCACTCTCCTGTCTTCTATTCGGCTAGGTTCTCCCACAAGCCCTGACCATAAAACCAAACGTCATGAGATAAAGAGTGACCCCACTCCGTTCGGCTTCAAAGGTACACCATCCCATAATGACTATTTACTGAATCTGTGGTCGACCACGGTCGCTGCATTTGATCATTTCGACTGTGGTTGGTCAGGGTGTATTGACTTTTAACACACAGCAGTTTTTCCCCTCAGACAAAGAGAACATGGTTCATCAGGGAATGTACGAAGCATTGTGTTGACTGACAGGCAACAGCGGTCGTAGTTACCACGCTCGGCCATTTACTGTGGTTGAGCACGTTCGCTGCGGTCGATCCCTTTGACTGTGTTTCATTGCAGTCATGTGTATCTAACTCTCTCTCAGACCCAGGACCTCACGCTCACCTCCACCTGGGCAGAGTCAGGTGGCTCAGCACCTCTCTTACAGGCCAAGAGGAGAGGTACCGTACAGCACTCGACTGGACTGGTTTAGACTATTGAAATGTGTAATGATCACAAAATGGCTGCCGAATTTCACAGAGGTTTGCCCCCTAATCTCTCTCACTCCCTGCACACTGTGTTCCCAGGCCTTAGTGTGTGTATGCACATGCAATGCATTTATCAAGAAACAGGCATGTTCCTGGTTGCTTAGTGGTGTTGCGGTTCTGAATGGTCCAGCACGATTACTTTAGGCTCACTGATGGCTTTGTGGTTGAGTTCCACTGGACTTGGTCCTGTTCTCTCTGATCACGGTCCACCCTGTCACTGACCGTATCTGGTCTAGCAGAAGTTGCTGCAGTGCCTGCTCTCTCTCACTCAGTCAGTGTGTGTGTGTGTGTGTGTGTGTGAGAGAGAGACCACACCATACTCTTATGTCTCCTATCTACCTTCCTCCTCTAGGATGGACCAAGGGCTCTCTCTCATTGGACGCCAACGAGGAGAATGATGGGTACTCTAGCACTGAGGAGCCCCTAACCTCAGACCCCGAGGACGAGGGGGGAAAGAAACTGGTGAGTTGTCATCCACTCCAAGCTGTTTTGTAGCACCACGTACAAACCGTTTTAAAAGAAGAGTTTACAATCATACATACAATGTAACACCCTATCGTGACGGTGTGCAGTGTGCAAGGAAGTACACAGTGGTGTCTGACTATGAGAAGTGCAGTGCCCAGGATCTGTCAGTCAAGAGTGGTGAAACGGTTCAGCTGATCAAGGAGGGAGAAGACGGCCAGTGGTGAGAATATTACCACTGGGTTTCACACAATCACACTCATAGCCTATTCCAACAGGGTAATATTCATTAGGACACATCATAGTAAAAGGTAGCTAAGTGCTAATCGGGCGGACGGGGTTGTGTGTGTTTCTTTGTTGCTGCAGGTTTGTGAAGAATCTGAAGAATAAGCAGGAGGGCTGGGTGGCTGCAGCCAACCTTCACATCCTGATTGGAGAGTCCACGTCCTGCCAGTCTCTCACTAGCTCAGGTACAACCTCCTCTCCATCTAGGTACAATTATATATATGTGTGTGTGTGTGTGTGATCATCTCCTCTAACCTCTGTGTATGTCTGTGTGTATTACAGAGGACAGTGGCTCAGGGAACCTCAGCACTTCATCCAGCTGCTGTGAGACCAACACCAGCTTCTCTGACATCAAGCCCTGAACCCTCCACCCTTCCCTGGCCACATCAGGCCCCCCCTGGTCCCCGGAGCCGAACGCTACAGCACCAGCTGGTGGCTCCCCCAACAAAGCAGTACTTTCTCCCCCACCCAATACCCAACTTTGCCTCTCCTTTCCCAGAGGCAAGCCCCTGGATTAGGATACTGGTCAGCCACTTCAAGAAAATGCCAACTAATGCCAATGTTCCAGTGACAAGTCTATAGATAGTAGTGTCATTGATTGGAGAATGGATCTGGCACCCTGGTGTAATTGTAGAGATCCAGTGCAGTGTTTGTAGAAAGCAGCTACATCCATCCATCCACAGGATGAGCAAGTGTAGTACGAGGTCTAGGATTGGTGGAGGGTGAACTGTTCCTAGATCAGCTATTTAAGCAGACCTGGGCCAGGCTAATATCAATGGCACTACGGCAGACAATATGCTATGGACAAGATGGAACCTGACATAACCAGTAGAATTTGAATAACATTCTAGAATGAATTAGAATTCTAACTCTATGATGAACCTGATCAGGTGTCAGTGATGAAGACACCTCTTCACCTGCCTTAGTGGTGGACATGGATCGTGTTGACCCGGTCTTGTTGTACTGTAGGCCTGTGTCACTGTTACAATTCTGTTGGTCCGCATCATGGTTACTTTGATTGTCTAGAAATAGACAAGAATCTTTGTATTTTTCAAATAGAAAGTGATTGTAAATAAATAAAACGATTATGAATGAAAAGTATACCTTGTTAAGCTTTTCAGATTGTTGCTCTGAGTGTTACCAGTCACCTCAAACATGTGACCATGGAAGTAACCAGTATGACCATCTTATTGTCTGTTGTAGAGTGAGAGGTTACTGTTTATTTGAAAGCTGAGGGATGTGAATGACTAGTTATGTACTTTGATAAAGATGTTATTCTACATATCTCTCTCTCTACTCTTTCTCCCTTGCCCTGTCCTGCAACATTAGTTTTGTATGACTCAGACCACAGGAGGCTGCTGAGGGGAGGGTTACTCATAAAAAGGCCTGGAATGTAGTGAATGGAATAGTATCAAATGCATGGAAACCATTTATTCCGTTACAACCATCACTATGAGCCTTGTCCTCCCCAATTAAGGTGCCTCCAACCTCCTGTGATTCAGACAGAGCAGGCACAGTATTCACTGTTGGTTGTCCTTGTCAAATAACTGAGATCCCTTTTTCATCCATTCCACCGGCTGTCCAGTCACGCATGTATTAAACATGACTTCAGATGTAGGCTGTCCAGTCACACATGTATTAAACATGACCTCGGATATACAGTGGGGCAAAAAAGTATTTAGTCAGCCACCAATTGTGCAAGTTCTCTCACTTAAAAAGATGAGAGAGGCCTGTAATTTTCATCATAGGTACACTTCAACTATGACAGACAAAATGAGGAAGAAAAAAAATCCTACAATGTGATTTTCGGGATTTATGAATTTATTTGCAAATTATGGTGGAAAATAAGTATTTGGTCACAAACAAGCAAGATTTCTGGCTCTCACAGACCTGTAACTTCTTCTTTAAGAGGCTCCTCTGTCCTCCACTCGTTACCTGTATTAATGGCACCTGTTTGAACTTGTTATCAGTATAAAAGACACCTGTCCACAACCTCAAACAGTCACACTCCAAACTTCACTATGGCCAAGACCAAAGAGCTGTCAAAGGACACCAGAAACAAAATTGTAGACCTGCACCAGGTTGGGAAGACTGAATCTGCAATAGGTAAGCAGCTTGGTTTGAAGAAATCAACTGTGGGAGCAATTATTAGGAAATGGAAGACATACAAGACCACTGATAATCTTCCTCGATCTGGGGCTCCACGCAAGATCTCACCCCGTGGGGTCAAAATGATCACAAGAACGGTGAGCAAAAATCCCAGAACCACACGGGGGGACCTAGTGAATGACCTGCAGAGAGCTGGGACCAAAGTAACAAAGCCTACCATCAGTAACACGCTACGCCGCCAGGGACTCAAATCCTGCAGTGCCAGACATGTCCCCCTGCTTAAGCCAGTACATGTTCAGGCCCGTCTGAAGTTTGCTAGAGAGCATTTGGATGATCCAGATGAGGATTGGGAGAATGTCATATGGTCAGATGAAACCAAAATAGAACTTTTTGGTAAAAACTCAACTCATCGTGTTTGGAGGACAAAGAATGCTGAGTTGCATCCAAAGAACACCATACCTACTGTGAAGCATGGGGGTGGAAACATCATGCTTTGGGGCTGTTTTCTGCAAAGGGACCAGGACGACTGATCCGTGTAAAGGAAAGAATGAATGGGGCCATGTATCGTGAGATTTTGAGTGAAAACCTCCTTCCATCAGCAAGGGCATTGAAGATGAAACGTGGCTGGGTCTTTCAGCATGACAATGATCCCAAACACACCGCCTGGGCAACGAAGGAGTGGCTTCGTAAGAAGCATTTCAAGGTCCTGGAGTGGCCTAGCCAGTCTCCAGATCTCAACCCCATAGAAAATCTTTGGAGGGAGTTGAAAGTCCGTGTTGCCCAGCGACAGCCCCAAAACATCACTGCTCTAGAGGAGATCTGCATGGAGGAATGGGCCAAAATACCAGCAACAGTGTGAAAACCTTGTGAAGACTTACAGAAAACGTTTGACCTCTGTCATTGCCAACAAAGGGTATATAACAAAGTATTGAGATAAACTTTTGTTATTGACCAAATGCTTATTTTCCACCATAATTTGCAAATAAATAAATTAAAAATCCTACAATGTGATTTTCTGGATTTCTTTTTCTCATTTCGTCTGTCATAGTTGAAGTGTACCTATGATGAAAATTACAGGCCTCTCATCTTTTTAAGTTGGAGAACTTGCACAATTAGTGGCTGACTAAATACTTTTTTGCCCCACTGTAGGCTGTCCAGTCACACATGTATTAAACATGACTTTGGATGTATGCTAGTCATTGCTGGGAATTTCTCCATGTGTACTGTGAACTTTCCTCCTTTTGTTAATAACTCAGAATCTAGTGTATAGTCTTAAATGATTTATTGTTTTCCAATCATTTATAAAGATATTGTTTATCTCACTATTTTCTTTAAGAAATCAGAAATTCTGTCAGCATTGTCTGTTTTTTTATATAAAAAAAATGGACTTTGTGCCTGTGTTAACTAGTGACGACCCTAAACCCCGCCTATTTCTACAATTTCTCCTAAAACGTCCCCCACAATCATCCTATTTCCCAAGTAAAAATAGCCTTTGAATGACCAAAACATCACCCATAATATTTTTACACCATTAAAATGTTCAGAATTGAAGAAATGGTACATTCTCTCATCTCTAACTATCAGGAAGCCTGAAAGAACAGCCTGAATGGGCGGAGAGCTTATATTCATGAGCTCGC
Source organism: Brachymystax lenok tsinlingensis (assembly GCA_030435695.1). Taxonomy (NCBI): domain Eukaryota; kingdom Metazoa; phylum Chordata; class Actinopteri; order Salmoniformes; family Salmonidae; genus Brachymystax; species Brachymystax lenok. The sequence goes on from CM059781.1 coordinate 12,402,822, forward strand.
CTTGACTGAGGGCTCTTCGAAAATGCCCTTGTGGTCATTGCCGGGTAACAAGGTAAACAATCCTAACCTAAATTGTAAGGCTCAACCCATTTTCTCTGCAAAATGCTCTCAAGGCCAACAGAGCTGGCTTATGTTCTTGACATGTGTCACGTTTACATATCATTCTAGGTATACAGTTGCACTGTGTTTATGCATATATTAGTCCAATAACAAAGTCGTATGTTTCCAACATAGAATACTGCATTCCTTTTCTCCATATGAAGTTTAGTCAGACTATTGTTTTGTAACTAATTACAGAATACATTTCTTTACAAGAATTAGTAAAGCCCGAGACACCTTAGAAGCGTAGACATAAGGGAATGTATACGAAAACAGCATATAATGAGTGTACTGGACAATGTATTGGTGCCTCTTCATTAGCATTATAAATAACAATATGTTCAGAATTGTATGTATTGATCACACATTTATTTCATAATTTACAATTAGGCCAGCACAACCGAAATATTGATCAACATAAATTAAGGTGAGAAATAATGGTGAGACATCATTTGACATTTAAAAAATATATTTGAGCCATATGCCTAATATAGGCACCTGGCCACCCAACAGCGTGCAGGACCCCTTGATTTGTACAATTTGTAACACTGCTCTCCTGTCTGAATGCTTGAAGAAACAATACAAAGTAACAAAGTGTGATGTCATATCACGTAAACGTGAATTACTTTTGACTTTAGAAAACTCAACCACCTACAGAGATTGATGGGGACCCGCATACCCCGCTTCAATCAATCACCTACAGAGATTGATGGGGACCCGCATACCCCGCTTCAATCAATCACCTACAGAGATTGATGGGGACCCGCATACCCCGCTTCAATCAACCACCTACAGAGATTGATGGGGACCCGCATACCCCGCTTCAATCAACCACCTACAGAGATTGATGGGAACCCGCATACCCCGCTTCAATCAACCACCTACAGAGATTGATGGGAACCCGCATACCCCGCTTCAATCAACCACCAACAGAGATTGATGGGAACCCGCATACCCCGCTTCAATCAACCACCTACAGAGATTGATGGGAACCCGCATACCTCGCTTCAATCAAGCAGGCTTCAGTCACCCCCAAGATTGAAGTGGGAGACAATTCCAGCTATGGCCACCTCCTCTTCAGGCCTCTCACACTGGGCCGACAGGGGTCTTGGGATGGACAGCTAGCACAGCTTCCACATATGCGGTGCTCGATCAAGGGTGACCTCGTTAAAGAGGAGGGCTCCAGGAGCCTGTCCCTGTAGCCTGCAATATTTTTTTTAAAGGTAAATGTTTGTTAAATGGATAGTGAATTTAATTTATTTACTGTTCTGAGTTATGACACCATCAATTCATTGATGTAGTGTTCTACAATGTGTTTTTGAAGTACCCAGTCTTGTTGTACTGTAGGCCTGTGTCACTGTTACAATTCTGTTGATCCGCATCATGGTTCCATTGATTGTCTAGAAATAGACAAAACTGTTTATTTAATTTTTTATATAAAGTTATTGTAAATAAAAAGATTATGAATGCAATGTATACAACTTTTAGCTTTTCAGATTGTTGCTCTATGAGTGTTACCAGTCACCTCAAACATGTGACCATGGAAGTAACCAGTATAACCTATGGTAGGCCTATGACTATCTTATTGTCTGTTGGAGAGTGAGAGGTTACTGTTTATTTGAAAGCTGCCTATTGTAGAGTGAGGAGTTACTGTGCATTCTTTATTTTATTCAGGTGAGCCCAATTGAGACCAGGGTCAGAGAACAAACAACTCACAAAATGATATTTCAATAAATCAATGCAACAGCAAAAAAACTACAGTACCCAGCACATCTCACCACAACCAACCAACGCACTAATAAACCTCCACAACCAACCAACGCACTAATACACCTCCACAACCAACCAACGCACTAATACACCACCACAACCAACCAACGCACTAATACACCACCACAACCAACCAACGCACTAATACACCTCCACAACCAACCAACGCACTAATACACCACCACAACCAACCAACGCACTAATACACCACCACAACCAACCAACGCACTAATACACCACCACAACCAACCAACGCACTAATAAACCTCCACAACCAACCAACGCACTAATACACCACCACAACCAACCAACGCACTAATACACCACCACAACCAACCAACGCACTAATACACCACCACAACCAACCAACGCACTAATACACCACCACAACCAACCAACGCACTAATACACCACCACAACCAACCAACGCACTAATACACCACCACAACCAACCAACGCACTAATACACCACCACAACCAACCAACGCACTAATACACCACCACAACCAACCAACGCACTAATAAACCTCCACAACCAACCAACGCACTAATACACCACCACAACCAACCAACGCACTAATACACCACCACAACCAACCAACGCACTAATACACCTCCACAACCAACCAACGCACTAATACACCTCCACAACCAACCAACGCACTAATACACCTCCACAACCAACCAACGCACTAATACACCTCCACAACCAACCAACGCACTAATACACCACCACAACCAACCAACGCACTAATACACCACCACAACCAACCAACGCACTAATACACCACCACAACCAACCAACGCACTAATACACCACCACAACCAACCAACGCACTAATACACCACCACAACCAACCAACGCACTAATAAACCTCCACAACCAACCAAAGCACTAATACACCTCCACAACCAACCAACGCACTAATACACCACCACAACCAACCAACGCACTAATACACCTCCACAACCAACCAACGCACTAATACACCTCCACAACCAACCAACGCACTAATACACCTCCACAACCAACCAACGCACTAATACACCTCCACAACCAACCAACGCACTAATACACCTCCACAACCAACCAACGCACTAATACACCTCCACAACCAACCAACGCACTAATACACCACCACAACCAACCAACGCACTAATACACCACCACAACCAACCAACGCACTAATACACCACCACAACCAACCAACGCACTAATACACCTCCACAACCAACCAACGCACTAATACACCACCACAACCAACCAACGCACTAATACACCACCACAACCAACCAACGCACTAATACACCACCACAACCAACCAACGCACTAATACACCACCACAACCAACCAACGCACTAATAAACCACCACAACCAACCAACGCACTAATAAACCTCCACAACCAACCAAAACACTAATACACCTCCACAACCAACCAAAACACTAATACACCTCCACAACCAACCAACGCACTAATAAACCTCCACAACCAACCAACGCACTAATACACCTCCACAACCAACCAAAACACTAATAAACCACCACAACCAACCAAAACACTAATAAACCACCACAACACTTGCAAACCTCAGTGAATTCATTCCTCATCAGTGTTCTAATCTGCCAGATTGGCACCAGGGGTTCAATATTTAATAAGGTTTGTAAACTATCTAGTTAAAAATAAAGCCTGATTTACCTGCGTTGGTAGACACGAGGGACATCAGGAGTTAACCAACCCTGTGAGCAGGTTTGGTGCCCCATATTTTTATAGAAGTGAGATGTTGGAAGCTTGTGCAGAAGAGCTTTGTAAAACAAAAAGAGAGAAGTGAAGGGATCTACGGAGGTTAAGAGGTGCAGCTGATCTGATAAATGATGCAGTGATAAGTATTAAACCTGTCACCTCTGATAAAGCAAAGCTCACTATGGTACACTGCATCCAAGGGTTTTAGAGTAGTGGCTGCTGCATTCTGATAGATAGTGTCACCATATAATCAAGAGCTGGCAGGAAGGTTGCCTGTACAACCTGATTCCTGCTCTTTAAGGAGAGACATGATATTTTTCTATAAAGACGCCTAGTTTAAATCTCAGCTTCTTAAATAACTCAGTGTTTTTGGTTTTTTTAAACGTCAATTTTTTTCTCAATGTAAAAGCCCAGATATTTATAGACTGGAACCTGCTTGATGAAAGAACCATCCAATGCATAAATGTGTAAACCATCAAATATTTCTACAAGAATTACACTGAACACAAATATAAATGCAACATGTAGTGTTGGTCCCATGTTTCATGAGCTGAAATAAAAGATTCCAGAAATGTTCCAAAAAGATTATTTCTCTCAAATTTGGTGCACAAATTTGTTTACATCCCTGTTAGTGAGCATTTCTCCTTTGCCAAGATAATCCATCCACCTGACAGGTGTGGCATATCAAGAAGCTGAGTAAACAGCATGATCATTACACAGGTGCACCTTATGCTGGGTACAATAAAAGGCCACTCTACAATGGTCCGTTTTGTCACACAACACAATGCTACAGATGTCTCAAGTTGAGGGAGCATGCAATTGGCAGAGTTGTTGCCGGAGAATTGAATGTTAATTTCTCTACCATAAGCCGCCTCACAACCGCAGAACATAAGCCGCCTCACAACCGTCAACATGCCAACCCAGGACCTCCACAGCTGATTAAACTGTGGGTTTGCACAACTGAAGTATTTCTGCCAAAACTGTCAGAAACCATCTCAGGGAAGCTCATCTGTGTGCACGTCGTCCTCACCAGGGTCTTGACCTGACTTCAGTGGGCAAATGCTCACTTTCAATGGCCACTGGCACGCTGGAGGAGTGTGCTCTTCATGGATGAATCCTGGTTTCAACTGTACGGAAAGCTGCTTCTTGGAGAGTGAGGAGTTACTGTTACTGGTGTTTTTGAAGTACTCGATTAGAAATATGCAATATTTGGTTGAGAACTTTTTCGTGTAACTTTTCAGTGTTTGTATATGGACAATTTGTGTGCCTGAAATGCTCAAATGATGCAGATTTTAAATGAATAACTATGACTTACAGTATGTTGGGTCTGTCTTCACAGCATATCCCCCCTTCTTTGCCTTGGGAAAGCTTTTTGTATCAAAACAATCCTGCTGCGGTGGTTGCCTGGGAAGCTGTGCAGACAAGAGTAGATATAGAATTTTCTAAAATGTCTATCATTACTGCTTGATGATAGTGGAAAGACAAAAGGAGATGGAAAGGGAAATAATAATGCCTAGGGATGAATGAGAGGCCATCATTGCGCCATTTTGCATGCCCGTTTCTATTATTTGCCCTTATGATTCGGAGGCATATGAAAACACCAACTAGTTATAAAATATTGAAAGATTAGTGATCATCACCATTTGAAGCCTGTAATTAACTAAATAGAATTACACTTAGGCTGCAATATGTAAACCTATCCGCCAAGTGGGAATGGGACTGTCGTGGTACACAAGGAGAATGCCATTCGTATATAGGCCTAGAGATAGGCTACATCCACAAGGAGTCCGGAGTAGGTAGCGTATCATTTGAACCATCATATATCAAGTCAGCCATATCATCCATGGTTCTGAAAAGAGAGTAAACGGTCAGTAACTTAAATGGGGTTCTCTCAACTCTGATTAATCCACAATAAAGACATGCACTTGAATCTGCAGGTGAGAGCTGAGGGAATAAATTGTTATATTGGAGGGAACAAATAGAAAATCTGAGACAATGGATGAAAAAACAGATTAGCCTTTTTTTTCTTTTATCTCCAACATGTCCCTTAAGGGGCTCCGTAGGAAACAAAAAATGTGTTGGTTAATTTGTCAAATGTCGACAAAACATGCTAGACAAGGTGAGATCCTTTTGTGTCTGTAAAATGAATTATACAAGGAATGGTGGTGGAAAAGCCTTTATGAGCAAATATTGATATAACAACCGTCATATCGAAGTAAACTTGGAGTCACGCGATGATACTGTATGTGTTGTGGGGTACACCCACTACGACTTGGGAAAGCATACAGTTTATTAGACTACAGATTAAATAAATTATGTGAACAGGCATAACCACTAGCGGTTCTGGGGGGGGGACCAGTGCCCGTGACAACAATTTTGGACCCCCTTGTGGCCCCCCTAAATGTGGAGTATGAAATAATTTTTGCATAACTAATTTTTGCTATCGTTCTTTTTTTACAGCCGTTATTAGACAGTGGCAACGCAGAACACTAATTAAACCCACACATTTACTAGAGGGACATGGTCTTTTGCCTGCTAATGCTTGCAATGCAGTGAAGAAAACGATATGACAACAAATGTCTAATGTAACTGGCCCCGTTTAACAGTACAACTGGCCCCAGCTTGGCCCCCAGTTGAAATGGTCTAGAACCGCCACTGGGCACAACTCCGATAGAGTATTTATTCTCAAAGTTGCCGGGATGTCACGTGTCCTACTTATATCAGTACCTCTTAACTACCTAAGCAATACACAACTTCTATTCGATCAATTAAGCCAAACGTAGCAAATTGACCATTATAAAACCTCCATACAACCAGAGTTGTTGACCTCACAATAAGCCAGATTCGAGTAAATTACATTATGGTGCTGAAACTTGAAGCAGAAGTCGCGGCACAATCAATCGGATATTAACTGCTCATGGTGTTGAAAGTAGACACATTTCAACAGTCTTCATTTGAATTAGACTTTACTAACAACAAGAGGGCTTTGTGTTGGACCACATTTCTCCCTATTTAAGAAATGAGGTAGGCCTGCCCGTTTGACAGACGAAATTAGGCTATGAGCTGCTATATTTATGTATTTTACATTTTTATTTAACTAAGCAAGTTAGTTATATAGAGTACATCGATATTTTGGCCAATTCCTCCACCCTTTAAATCACGGACACTAAGGTAGGCTCAGGGCTGTTAATTAAAACCAGGACTCGAATTGACGGGGTATGCAATAGGCTTAACCTTTATTAAATAAAATTGCAAAAAGCACAGGCCTACCAATTGTTAGATTAAGATTTAAGAAAATAAAACAGATCTACACTGAGTATACCAAACATTAGGAACACTTTCCTAATATTGAGTTCTTGACACAAACCGGTGCGCCTGTGTGGAAATTTGATTTATTACCTTATATGACGGGAAGACGACACAGGTCATCTTGTTCCTGGTCTGTAAATTTGCTCTGTTCCCTGATATGTAATATAACCAGTCTGTTTTAGAACTGCCCTGTTCTAACATTCTGTGACACAATCTTTCATGGTTTCTGTCATCCCAGGATGTGTGGGTGAGCGGACATGTCCATGGTATGATTAGTATTTCTCTGGGCCTACCAGCTGGCCTAGTGGTTAGAGCGTTGGACTAGTAACCGGAAGGTTGCAAGATCTGTCGTTCTGCTCCTGAACAAGGCAGTTGACTGTAATCAGTTCCTAGGCTGTCATTGAAAATAATGTTCTTAACTGACTTGCCTGGTAAAATAAAGGTCAAATTATTATCTGTGATGGGCAGAAGTACCAGGTTATTTGAACGGCATGTGAAACACATCCTCGGGTTGTATAAAATGTCTGTGAGAACAAAGAGAGAACAAAGAGCGAGTGTTCCCTTGCATGCATGCATGCACGCATGCTCGTAATTAAGCTTTTGTATATTGACATCGGACTGCTTTCTGTGTGTTTTTGCACCACACCTACTACCATACCCCGTTCAAAGGTGTTACATATTTTGTCTTGCCCATTCACCCTCTGAATGGCACACATATACAAACCATGTTTCAAGGCTTAAAAGTCCTTCTTTAACCTGTCTCCTCCCAATTGATTGAAGTGGATTTAACAAGTGACATTAATAAGGGATCATAGCTTTCACCTGATCAATCTAAGCCATGGAAAGAGTTTCGTATACGCAGTGTTTAACCGCGCGTTGGTCCGCGATGCTTCATGCTAGAAACAAGCTACGATGCATATCATTGTTTAATTTCTCTGACATTCAGAGGCTACAACCAAGACAAAGAGACAAAACAATTACTTTGCTTAGGAAGTAATGTAATGCTGTCACTATCAATTGATTAAGCTAGCGACCCACTGCTCCCTAAGTAGTTAACTTAATATATTTATATATACATATTCTTATTCCATCCCTTTACTTAGATGTGTGTGTATTAGGTAGTTGTTGTGGAATTGTTAGATTACTTGTTAGATATTGCTGCACTGTCGGAACTAGAAGCACAAGCATTTCGCTACACTCGCAATAACATCTGCTAACCATGTTTGTGACCAATAAAATCTGATTAGATTTGTATTGTTTGCAAGCCCTGCCACATCAGACGAGCATCAGAGCCGGTGTTGTAGGATTCGATTTTAGTCCTGTATCGATGCTTTGTCTGTTTGATGGTTCGTCGGGGAGAGTGTAGCGCGATTTCTTATAAGCATCCGGATTAGTGTCCCGCTCCTTGAAAGCGGCAGTCTGTGCTAGCTAAACAGTCCTGTAGCTTAGCATCCGCTTCATTGGACGACTTCCGTATTGAGCATGTCACTGGTATTTACTGTTAGAGTTTTTCTTTACCTCTTAAGGATCCGCCCCTTTTCCAATTTTTGCCTAAAATGACATACCCAAATCTAACTGCCTGTAGCTCAGGACTTGAAGCAAGGATATGCATATTCTTGATACCATTTGAAAGTTAACACTTTGAAGATTGTGGAAATGTGAAAGGAATGTAGGAGAATAGAACACATTAGATCTAGTAAAAGATAATAGAAAAAAAGCGACCCTTTTTTTTGTACCATCTTTGAAATGCAAGAGAAAAGCCATTATGATCATTTCTAGCCCATGTGCATGTTAGACTTGCCACTAGATAGCAGCACTGTATGTGCAAAGTTTGAGTGATCCAATGAACTATTGCTTATCTATTTAAAATGCTGTATCAAGACTGCCCAAATGAGCCTAATTGGTTTATTCATACATTTAAAGTTCATAATTGTGCACTCTCCTCAAACAAGAGCATGGTATTCTTTCACTATAATTGCTACTGTAAATTGGACAGTGCAACTAGATTAACAAGAATGTAAGCTTTCTGCCCATTTCAGATATGTCTATGTCCTGGGACTTTTTTTGCTTCTTAAAACCTCACGCTAATCACATTAGCCTACGTTAGCTCAACCGTTCTGCAGACGAGACACCGATCCTGAATAGGTTTTAAGCAGGAATCAGCAGAATAGAGTTATGGTCAGATTTGCCAAATGGAGGGCGAAGAAGAGCGTTGTACAGTGTATGCGTCTCTCTGTGTGTGAAGTAAAGACGATTTAGAGTTTTCACCTCTAGTTGCACAGGTGGTAGGCTGGTAGAAATTAGGTAAAATTTCAGTTTTCCTGCATTAAAATCACCGGCCACTAGGAGCACCACCTCTGCGTGAGCATTTACTTGCTTGCTTACGGCCCAATACAGCTAGTTGAGTGCGGTCTTAGTGCCATCATTGTCTTGGTGGTAAATAGACAGATACGAAAAATATAGATGAACTTATGAGGTGAGCAGGTGAACAGAACCTCGAGACTTTTGAAGATTGTGCACCAGCCGTTAACAAATATTATATACAAAAACAAAATATGCAAAAATTATTTTTTAATTGTACAATTGGTTAAGAGCCCATAAAACAGCTGCTATTCCCTCCAGCATTATTCTGTAATAACCTTTCCCCTAACCCTAACCTCTAACCTAGCCAATGTTAGCGTTAGCCACCTAGCCAGCGTTAGTCACCTAGCCAACGTTAGCCACAACAATTTGGAATTTGTAACATATACATTTAGCAATTTTTTGCAATTCGGAACGTATTGTATGATTTGTAATTCATCAAATATCTTAACGTAATTCATAACATAGCATACGAAATGGATGATGTACAGTTACAAATTAATACATTCAATTGCAATGTAACATAGTAAGTGTCCCGGATTTACATTTACTATGTTAGGTCTACCCCTGAGTCCAGATTGGTGAGGCTCCTGGCTTTTCAGGATTTAAATTACTGAGTCTAATTGCCCACTGGGCACAGATGTCCATTCCACGTTGGTTCAACCAGTGTGCGCCCAGTGGGTGAGGGGATTTGCACACCAGTTACCTATTATTTGCCCTTACGAAAACACTGAAACTGGAAAGACGCTATTGAATTTGAAGCATTCAATGAACTAAATAGAATTACATTTGGTCTGCAATATGTTGTCGTCTGGGTTTGGCCGGTGTAGGCAGTCATTGTAAATAAGAATTTGTTCTTAACTGACTTGCCTAGTTAAATCAAAGGTTAAATTGTTATTGGCCAAGTGGGACAGTCATGGTAGCCTACATAAGGATAATGATGTTTTTAGGCCTACAGATAGTAGTTTATAAACAGATAAAAACTTCGGGTCCACCATGACCCCCAAAGGGCTCCATAGTTTCCATTAGTCCTGCTGTGACATTTTTTTTATCTGACATTTTGGTCTACTTTATGCAGCATTCACATGCTAGTTGGAAATAGCAAACTCTGATATTTCCAACCTGCTAACTGGTTGTAGTTATACATGTAACCGGTGTGAAATGGCTAGCTAGTTAGCGGGGTGCGCTCTAATAGCTTTCAAATCGGTGAAGTCACTCGCTCGGAGACCTTGAAGTAGTTGATTGCCGCGGCTTTTGTGGAGCGATGGGTAACTGTGCTTCGAGGGTGACTGTTGTCGACGTGTGCAATCGGGTCCCTAATTTGCGCCAGGTAGGGGCGAGGAGAGGGACGGAAGCAAAACTGTTACATACACATGCCGCGTTCAACGAGTTAGAAAGTCGGAAATGTCTAAATTTCCTTTGCGGATAAAAAGGTTGGATGGGAAAAAATTATTCATTTTATCAATGAAAAGTGACAAATAGTCATCTAACACCTATTTTTCCAGTGGCAATTGATTAGAGGATAGTACATGGACTGTCTGGACAAGAGTTTGAGATTGAGAGCTTTTCAGTGTCATTTGTTTGGTCGAATCAAAAGCAGAGGACATTCGCAGAATTGTAAGGCCAATGGTACAATGCTGTTATTGATGGAAAATAAATACATACCATGCCCCGGTCATTCACTAGTCACCCCCCTGCCCGGCAACCGTTCTCCAATCTGTCGGCAACAAATCATTGAAGCAAAAAAGGCACGTGCCATGGCTACTCTCCCGGTGGTACAAGCTTCAAGTAGAAAAAGGGGCAACATTTGGAGCCACTTTACTTTTCGTGTCGATTCAAACAAGACCGACTGCAAAGTTTCCACGGGAGAAGACAGCTTTTACACCCACAAGTTGACGGGGGAAAATACTACCAACCTCAAGAGGCTGAAAGCGCATCATCCCAGTATATACAGTCAAAGTAATAGGTTGCAGCAAACAAACTATCAAATCCACTTCTTATGACAGAACTTTGATTACAATATGACTACAGTATGTCAAGGGGTGTGATTTTGAAAAGATCCGCAGCAGAGTAATGTGTTCTTCTGCCAATTTGGCTGTTGGGAAGAGACTCATACTCAACCATGGACACTCTTACTGACAGATGCTTTGCGTGATGTATTGTCGTCTCTACCTTCTTGCCCTTTGTGCTATTATTTATTTAAAAAATAATTCATGTTTTAGTCCCAGCCCCGTCCCCTCAGGAGGCATCATTGTAAATAAGAATTTGTTCTTAATTGACTTGCCTAGTTAAATCAAATATAAATCTAGTAATCATGTTTTAGGGGCGTTAGGCCAGTAACAGAAAGGTTGGTGGATCAAATCCCTGAGCTGACAAGGTAAAAAAAAATCTGTCCTTCTGCCCCTGAACAAGGCAGTTAACCCAGTGTTCCTAGGCCATCACTGTAAATAAGAATTTGTTCTTAACTAACTTACCTAGTTAAAAGTAAAAAAATAAAAAAAATGTTATGCTGAAAAATGTTAGTAGGACAAGCTATGTAGGTTTGTGCACATGGTAGGACAAGCTATGTAGGTTTGTGCACATGGTAGGACAAGCTATGTAGGTTTGTGCACAAGCATAAATTAATATCCAGTGCGGGTGGGGCGGCAGGTAGCCTAGTGGTTAGAGCGTTGGACTTGTAACTGGAGGGTCCCCGAGCTGACAAGGAAAAAATCTGTCGTTCTGCCCCTGAACAAGGCAGTTAACCCAGTGTTCCTAGGCCATCACTGTAAATAAGAATTTGTTCTTAACTAACTTGCCTAGTTAAAAGTAAAAAAATGTTATGCTGAAAAATGTTAGTAGGACAAGCTATGTAGGTTTGTGCACATGGTAGGACAAGCTATGTAGGTTTGTGCACAAGCATAAATTAATATCCAGTGCGGGTGGGGCGGCAGGTAGCCTAGTGGTTAGAGCGTTGGACTTGTAACTGGAGGGTCCCCGAGCTGACAAGGAAGAAATCTGTCGTTCTGCCCCTGAACAAGGCAGTTAACCCACTGTTCCCCGAGCGCCGAAGACGTGGATGTCGATTAAGGCAGCCCCCCGCACCTCTCTGATTCAGAGGGGTTGGGTTAAATGCAGAAGACACATTTCGGTTGAAGGCATTTGGTTGTACAACTGACTAATAATGGTGACTTTGAGTCACACAAAACCCATATAAGAGCTAAAAAATATCCCTTACCTTTTGAAGAACTTCTGCTGAGGGCTTCCAAAGTGTCCAACAAAGACATCCAATGGTTCTTTTGTTAGAAAAAGTCATTTATTAAATCCATAAATGTCCATTTGGTTGGCGCGTTATGATCAGAAAATCCACCGTTGAGTCGCCCATTGAACCGTGAAGAGAACACGTTCAAATTATACCTATAAACTTTCTACAAACAAATCAAACATCATTTTTAATGTATCCTTAGGTATCCTTTTATGTATATTTACTGTAATATTTCAACCGGACGATAACATGAACAATAGGAAAGGAAAATATAGTGGTGCGCGTTCACAATCTCACGCCCATCAGACGTTGTAAACAAAAGTGGTCCCCTGACTACTTCCTCTTCCTATCTGTTCTGCTTACTGCTAGACCTTCCAGGCTTTGTATAAAGACTTGACACCTAGTGGAAGCCATAGGTACTGCAGTCTCAGTCCTAGTTAAAATACAAATGAATAGGCAGCCTGGAGAAGGTCATTTACAAAATAAAACTGCAAATCCAAATGGATTTTCCTCTGGTTTTCGCCTGCTATATCAGTTATGTTATACTCACATACATTATTTTAACACTTTTAGAAACTCCAGAGTGTTTCCTATCCAATAGTACTAATTATGTGCATATCCTATTTTCTGGGCCTGAGTGGCAGGCATTTTACTTTGGGCACGCCAGACTCTCCAAAAACGTCAACTCTGTTGCCGCTCCCTAAGAAGTTAATTGGGCAATAAAAAGGTGAAGTGACTAAAATTAACTTCATTGGTTGAATCCCTCCTGGTGATCAAGAGGGATCAGCCAGTTGTGAAGAAGAAAATGTACTACTTTAAAATGGAGATAGCCTCAATGCTGTCAGACACTATAATGGCACAGATACAAAGATGAGTGCTCTCTCTCTATGGGCTTTCTAATGAGACTCTGTGCAGCCAATTAGCATTGTCCACTTTAGATATAATGCCAGCAGCCACTTGTGGATTTTACAGCTCTAATGCAGTTCCACCTCCAACACAACCGTTATGCGGATATCGGCTAAAACAGATCTGATTGTATAGAGCCTTAAGGCCTGGATTAAAATCTTATCGCCCAAGTATCGCGGAAGATCCGCGTTAACATTTAAAGGTCGTTTCCGAATGAGCCGACATATGTTGTGTTTACCCGTGAATGCTGTCTCCGTGACCATTGGAACATTGCTATTAATTGTCAATCTCGCTATAAAGCGGATCTTCCGCGCTACGGGTTGAATAGAGCCCTAGCTCTCAAACTCTAGGCAGCATTCGGCCTAACCCCGATTTACGTTTACTATATTACGTCTAGTCTAGCCCACAACTGCCTCATGTGAACTACAATCCCGGCAGGATTTTGAAACGTTAATAATCGTCGCTTGCAATACAGCTTTCGAAACATATGGCGCTTTATAGCGAGAAAGAATAATTCAAATAAAAATATACTTACTGTAGCAGATTTGAATACATCCATACAGCAATGGGTGCCTCCATCCAACGAAACTGCACTTCCAGAGTAAGCGTTCGGGGGGCACGCTAGATAGCTCTGTGCTTCCCGTTAAAGTTCTGTAACATGGAGAAATGCCCGTGTGGGAACACTAACCCTATAAATGTGTATCAATTTAACTTTTTGTTTTCTAACTGATAAAGACAATGTCATCATTCCAAAACTATAACACACGCGATGCGTGTTAATGTTCAGACCGAGCATCGGGGCTCTTAACAAAACTCCCACCTACAAAATACGCCTTTGCCCAATAACTTGTAATGCAACGGAGTCATGATCAAGGGCTAATAGATCCCTAGATCAACCAAAAAGTGCCAAAATGAACAATGTAGTGTGTGTATTGCATCTTATCGGATTTTGTATTGCTTGTAAATGTCATTCTAGACTGCGTATAGGAGAAGCCTACAGCTAAGCTATTCTTTGCTTCGGTAGTTTGCAGCCAGTTTACATCACATGCAACGCGCATTGACAGTGAAAACTACCCATAGGATAACCCTACCCGCACAGCCAGAGAAGACCGACCGAAAAAAAATGGAAAGCAAAAAGCATACCACGGAAAACCAGAATTTGACCCAAAAAATAAAAAACAGGGAGCTCAGAATCGTGAAAAACAGGGCACGAGTTAAATCAAATGTATGGGATCATTTTGGAGTAATCGTTAACGCTGACAAACAACATGTGGATGGATTCGCAGCATGCAAAAAGTGCAAGCGGGTGTTAGCCTATGATAGCCATAGAACAGGCACTTCCAGCTTGAAAAAACACATTGAGAAATGCACGGTAAGAGGTCTATTGATTGCACAGTAGCAAATTGTAGTGCAAAGCATGCAGCTTAAAATGCGCAGCAGGAAGGACAAAGGGGGTTAGCTCGGGTTGTGGCCGTCGGTTCAATTCCACATGGTTCGGGTTGGGGTAGCAGTTTTTCCTAATGGCGGTTTGCAGTCGGGTCCGATAGATCCGTTTGTGCGGTTCTTAATTTTTTTTTTGGGGGGTGGGGGGCTCAAATTGGACTCGTTTATGTGCGTGTGAGAATTAAAATAAAATCCGTGCTATTTATTATTTTCAAATGTTGCTTTTGTATGTATGTGGTCAAGACGTTCACCTTTAATCCCAGCACATGCGCAATGAAATGTCGCAAATTTCAGACGGCTACCAAAGACAGTACTCTGCAGTCGAGATAGCTCAAAATATCCTCCCATTACACTAAGAACTTTCAGTTGTGAGATATGGAATGTAGAAGCAAAGACCGTAAAAAATATAGAAGTCACACATGGAGATATTTCAATGACATCTCTTCCGAAAGTGTGACATGCAAGTTGTGTGCGGCTGTTCTGAAGCGGACGAGCGGTAGCACAACATCCATTATCTGTCGCTAAGACATATCAAAACACAGCGAGAGCTGATGGCGACCGTTAGAGGTAAGAGTCCTGTAAGTGTTTTATTTAATTATTCGGTAGGCTACTACAGTAAACGTGTGATATCTGGACTGGTCACAAAGACACGTTTCTCTTCTAGCTCCGTTTGTAGGCCTACCGTAATTACTCACGAGGTTGCCATAAATTCAGAATGCGTCATTTGTTTTGACCCCAATTGCAGTTAATACAGTAAATATGCAACGTTTGGTCATTCCAGAGAGGAAGAGGCGAAGTGAAAAGGGTTTACTCCGCCCAAAAATTGTCCACGAAAATAAGACCACAAGTGAGGGATTTTTGTATGGAGGTCAGTGAGTGTCGAATTTGGTCAACAAAAATTGCTTGCTACGCGAGGCTTATTTGATCGAAACGACGTTTAGTAATGGTTAGGTTTTTACGAATGCACTGATAAGTGGACGCACGTTGCATTTGAGTTGTGCCTTTTGTTCACACGCGGATCTTCCCTCTCATTTGCTAGAATGGTCCCACCTGATCTCGCCGGTATTCCATATTTGAGGATATGTATTTCTATTGTTAAAGTGGTCACTCGACTGTCTTGTCGAAATAATAGATAATCTTTGGTGACTTACACCAGAGAGGAAGAGGCGAAGCGAGATGGTTAATTCCCGTCAAAATCTGTCCGCGGGAATACAGCGATAAACCGACTGCATTCCCGCCTTTGGGACGACGACTTCCATTGTTAGGGCGGAGACAAAACCATCTCGTCATTATATACAGTATCTGCGCTCACACTCACGCAGCTCTTTTGGTGAAGGTAACCCGTAGGTTACTCTGCTGTTTTGGTCAGTCATATAGATGACATTGCTTGGTTGTTTAATTGTTCCCTTCAGTCACAATGTCTACACCAAATTCACCCAGCTTTGGTTCAGCTGTGTGGCACAGCTTCGACAGAATAGAAGCGGCACTGGCAAAATGTAAACACTGCGACCGGAATATCAGATGTAAAGGAGGTAGCACCAGTGGCATGAAAAGGCATTTAGAGTCTCGGCATCAGGTAAACTGGACCTCCGAAAAGGACTAACGTAACCAGAACAAATTTGAGACCTCCGTCTTTTCTGACGCTGTGCTGGTAACCAGACAAAAGCAATGGAGCTATAGATATTGGAGCGCCCAAGAGACAGTAGGTATAAAAACGAGTCGGCACTAAATAGCTATACATTTGCTGATGTTAAGAGGTATATTTGAGAGACGATCAATTAAGAACTTGTAGTTATGCTATATTAATTCATGACTAATCAATCGATTCAATAATCATGCGCACATTTCCGTTACATGGATTTGCGGATATCCGCTTGTATGCCAGCCGGGAAAAAATATATTTAGCTATAAAACCGGTTATTCCTACCGATTTGACGTTCTGTTAAAACTGCGCTCTAAATAGTGTTTTTTTTTTAACTTGCTAATTTGGCTAGTGCAGCAGAGATCTAAAGGAAAGGTTTTGACTCTAGATAAAAGCTGTCACAACATAAAACGGAAGCGAGGGGACGTGCTAAAAGTAGCACAGTTTATATGTATTTCAGCAGAAAAGGCATTGATATATGTATATGTCGGCTATGCAAAGCAGTACTCCGATACAACGGCAGCATGTTAAACCACATCAAATACAAGCACCCAGCCATCGTAACAGAAGCTTTAGATGGTAAATCAAAAACAACCGTCGGGGTGAAGTAGAGAGCTATTATTGTTATCATCCACCATGTTACTTTGTCCATGGAATATTAGTATAGTACATTTCATTGGCGTACCCGTAAAACTTAAATGAAACGCTGTCTCAAATAACCGCCTAACTGTCCCTTTTTAATAGTCGACATACCCTAGTTTAACCATTTTTAAAATAGGCTACTAAAATCATTTAAATCCCGATTTAAAAGGCAAATGAAGTTTAGCGGTTGATTGGCAGACTTTAGGGCCATGTGGACGCCTGAAAGCATAAGGCAAGGCTGTTGGTACAGACAGATGGGTTCGTTGATAACGTCACCAACGATGCGGAGATTCAAAGGGCAGAGAAGTCCGTGTTTTGTGATTCTGGATGTCCAGATTGCTAGCATCAATGAAGCTGCCATGTGGGGAATCATAGGTTGGTCGTTTCTGATATCCGTGTGGCGCAGCGGTCTAAGGCACTGCATCTCAATAATAGAGGCAGACCATGGTTCGATTCCAGGCTGTATCACAACCGGCCGTGATTGGTTTGGCCGGGGTAGGCCGTCATTGTAAATAATAATTTGTTCTTAACTGACTTGCCTAGTTAAAGGTTAAAAATATATAATACCATCAACTGTAACAATGTATTTGAGACAAGTGCTCATTGTACAAGTGTATTTGTTTTCAATAAATAGTTGATGTTTTCCACAATTTAAGCCAACGCCGTCGGTTTTGCCCCATAGTTACTAAACAACCAGCTATGTCTGGCTGGCTTTATGGAGAGCAGTGTTGCCAACTATTTTTCAGTGAGATTGGCTCTTTGATTTGTCGCTATAGAGACGTTTTGCATTTGCCGCGATGACGTCACAACACCAATTTGCCTTGCTCCAATCCCTGCCAAAGCGTTTCAAGATTCATTTAGTAGATGACTTTGGCTAAGTAACTGCTGTTTGATTCGGCATGAATCTAAACTAGAGTTTTAATCCCGGTGCTGAGATAGTTTATAGCATCTAATTATTGTATGACATGTTTGTAGAATGTTAAATCTCAAATTGACTGGGGTGAATGAAGCTACAGCAAGAAGATGTTTGTTTTTGCTGTTCTCTAAATTGTATTTGAGAGTTTGAATTGTGTAGAAGTTCAATAAATAAGCTTAAATGTTATAAAAAATCCTTGGGAACTTAACTTAGGTTTAGCTGAAATGTTGCTAGCCATGTGTAGTCTGGCTGACACCTAAATCAGTGTCAGCTTCCTTGCTGTGTGGTCATGTGGGTCGTGTCAGCCAGACTAAGCCATTGCGCCACCAAAAAGAAGGCACATAACATTGGCAGGCAAAATTCTGGCGTGGCACCAGCCAGGCATTTTTTTTTATTGATCCAAAAGGAGTGAGAATGGAGAAGTCAAAAAGTCGAACTTCAACGTTTGTCTAAGGTGGATCCAACGAGGGCGAGACTGCAAGGTGGGGGATGGAAAAAGGTCAAAGTAAATAAAAGCCTAGGCTCAATTAGAAGCCTGTCTCTAACAAGCGGCGGTTGTGTTCAGTGATTGAAGAAAATAAACGCCCGGGCTATTAATTGAAGTTTTACGGGTAGTCTATAAAACCACCCAACAAAATCTTCAGGGACAACATGTACAATTTTAAAACAAAAAAGCAGCCCAACCACTTGTTTTGGAAAACATCTGGTGGGTGACGATATACTGAACAAAATATACACATCATGCAACAATTTCAAAGATTTTACTGAGTTACAGTTCATATAAGGAAGTACATTTATTAGGCCCTAATCTATGGATTTCACATTACTATGCAGGTGTGGCGTTGTGACAACTGCACATGTTAGGGGCCTTTCATTGTGCCCACCTGTGTAATGATCATGCTGTTTAATCAGCTTCTTGATATGCCTCACCTGTCAGGTGGATGGATTATCTTGGCAGAGTAGAAATGCTCACTAACAGAGATGTAAACAAATTTGTGCACAAAATGTGAGAGATGCTTTTTGTGCATATGGGAAAATCATAGATTTTTTTTAAAACACTGTTTTCTATTTGTGTTAAGCGTATTATGCTCGCTAGTCCTTTCTGCTGCGTACCATGTTTTTTGTTAATAGTTATGTGGTATGAATGATTTTTCAGTCGTTGAAGTACAGCAAAAGAGAAGCTGCAATAAAGGAAGAGAAGACGCTGTCCAAGAAGAGCACACATGAGGAAGATGATCCGCACCCTAAAAGAGGGATGTCCAAGTGGGTACTTTAATTTAGTTTTACCAGGTTAGTGTCATTGGGATTAAACATCTATTTTGCAAGAGACCCGTCCAAAATAGCAGCACACAAAACATGTACAACAAAGCGCAAAGCACTGCAGTTTAAAAATGTCAGTTTACTCATTGTTTTTGGTGTGAGGGGTTCAACTAGGGGTCAACACATTGACAGCTCCCCAATTTATTGTATCATGTTTATTGGAAGATTAAACAATGGTAACACGTTTGTATAGGCCTACTGTATTAGATTGTCAGAGACCATAGTCAAATCTGACAGACTAGTTATATATTTAGTTCATGTAAATGTTTGATTTTAGTTCAAAATGGCCAAACCTTTGCCAGACTGTACATTCAGTGTTCTAATGGTTTAACTTTGTATTTCTGTGTTCTTAACATCCCCCAGGCAAGAACCCAATACTTCAGAGGTAGCCTTGACAGAAGGTTGGTTTCTGTTGTTGTATTAACAGTTTCAATCCAAGATGTCCTGTGTAGTCAAATATGTAAACTTTCAGATTCTCATAAGAAGAATATTGTGATTATGTCTCTCACAATATACTGTTTATTTTATGCTGTAGGTGGGGCTCCAGAGCAGTTTGAGTTTCAGTATGGACTTGAGGGACCAACATTTAAGAATGGGGAGGTGAGTTGGCAAAGCGTTGCAGCTAACTACTCTTGTAGTTAGCTGCATTTAGACTGGGTGCCAGTCTGTTTCTGTTATCATTCAACTTCTTGTCACGCCAAAAATGATGCTTGGCACAACAGAGTGGCATGATGGCACAAACAGATCTGGGACCAGGCTAAGCTACAGCACCTTTGCTCCTAATTTCTTCTACTCAAACCTCTTCCTTTCTGTCTGGGCAGTCCTCCAAGAGCCATCTGTCCATCATAAAAGTAGAACAACTGGACTCCCTCCTCCCAGACCAAACCGGTGTGTGTGGGGAGTTGGGACTATAGTGAATGTGTGCACTAAACTAAACAGTGAAGCAAGTGAAAATAATTTGTGGTAGCATTTGGACTATGATTGATTTACCTACCTATTTACATATCCAATGTGCACTTATCAGGAGTTAAAACCTCTCCTTTCTGTTCCATCCCTAGACTCCAGCTGTGGTTCAGGGTCACCTGGGGATTCGGGGGCCTCCTGGCTCGTCTGGTTCTGGGTCCAATACGAGTCCGGCGTCACAGTTTTTCAGGAAGTGCCACCAGGCAGGCTGCACACAGTTTATCTTCTCGGAGTTCGCCTCCCGCCTCAGCACCATCACTGAGAGGATCGCATCCCAGCAGGCCAGCGAGGAAGGTGAGACTGAACACCTGAGGAATTAAAGGGCACTAAATGGAATGATACAGGCGACTCCTTATAGATAAAATGGATTGGTACGGTTGTTGGCTAACTAAACTGGATCAGCTAACTAATCTGGAGCTTGCACGTTTTCAAAGTGCACTTGTCAACTGTAGTATTGCCCATTGTAAAACTGCTCCTTGTTGCTTGCAATACATTTTCATGTTAGTGTCAGTATAGATATTTAATGAAATTAATTTCCTGTGTCCACAGATTTTAACCTCACCCTGAAAGTGCTGGAGGCCTCTGGGATGCTGCCAGAGATCTTTACAAAAAGAGACCAAGGTAAAATATTTAAACATCCCCAAAATGTTTTGCTTGTCAGAAATCATGTTTTCAAGATGTGAATCTTTCAAAGGGGATGATTTCTGTATTTTGAAAGTTACATATCTTGAAAAATGTATTGCTGACAAGTAAAACATTTGGGGACTATGTGAACAATAGACTAATGAAACAAATACCAGAAGATAGTTTTTGGTTGGAATTTTCCTTTAGGGACAAAATACACACACTTTGTGGTACATGGAACACAGTCATGTGGCATGCAGGTGACCCGCCGGGCTCGTACCCTGATCTGTCACCCACTGGCCAGGAGGCAGACACAGTGCCCGGAGAACTGCTGTCACCCTGATGCCTTGTTTTTTCCCCTTTTTTCCAGAAATGGAGAAGAGACTGAGGGAGCTGCAGAGAGAGACTGAAGCAGTGAGGACGGCCAGGTCTGCCATGAGAGATGCTTGCGTCATGAGCTTCACCTCATCATGACGGAGCACCGCTGAAGATCAAAGCTGTTTTTATAAGGCGTTATAACCAGGGCCTGGACTTTCTGACCACTTGACTGAACTAGGAAGGTATAGGACCTGGAGTTTTCCCTGGTCCAATCCCCTCGTCAGGAAAAACATTTGATCCTCCTTTTAACCAAAATGTAAATATTTCAAACCTTTTGTATTTTACATTTTTCTACTCGTGTACAAACTTTAACTCTGTGATATTTGACTCTATGATATCTGAACTCTGTGACATTTGAATGCAGTTACATGAAATTAGTAATTGGTAATATAATCTTTTGACAGACATTGGTTCTGAGGTTATTGGTGATGTTTTGATGTAGGTGATCCTTAGTCTCCCTCTCTGTGCTGTATGTTAAATGCTCACTAACCCTTAAGACTTAATATATCCTAATATACTGTATGTGCAAATTAGTAGATCCATTTTTTTATTGACGGTTACTATGTCCACTAGTACTATGAGATAAAATAATTATTAAGAATACACTGTAATATAGTATACTTGAGAGGAAAGTTGAGAACTGTGACGTTCTGAGAATGAATTAAACTTGTTATGTAAATTAGTTTGGATTATTTCAGATAGAAATCCTGAATTTATTTTTTATATAGTAAATAGTACAAATTCCACATGCTCTACAGTGGAAAGGGAGAACAACTAGGGGGCAAAGAGGATTTCTCAGAATGTATTGGTATACCCGGGTTCGCCAACTTTTCTGAGCAAAACATATTTAAACATTTTCATTGTTGGACATAACACCAGGAAATGAGCTACAATTGATTGTAATTTAAGAAATATGTTCCCAACTATTCATAAACTTAAGAGACACGTGATGGTAACAAACGTCAGCAATATTTGAAATTAACCGCAGACCACGTGTATGGTCGTGTGGTTTGCTGATGTCAATGTTGTGAACAGAGTGCCCCATGGTGGCGGTGGGGTGATGGTACACCATTGCATTTTATCGATGGAAATTTGAATGCATAGAAAGACCGTGACGAGATCCTTTTCTTTTAGGGCGTCTTTGACCAACAGATGCATATCTGAATTCCCAGTCATGTGAAATCCATAGATTCGGGGCTAATTTATTTATTTCAATTGACTGATTTCTTCATATGACCTGTAACTTAGTAAGATCTTAGACATTGTTGCGTTTGTATTTTATAGTTGACGATCCCTGCCGTTTACTGTGGTTGGCAGTGTACAATGACCTCTTCCACCCCCAAGTGGAATGAAACTAAAACCACACCGAGAATTGTCTGGACAACATTTCTGAAGAAGCGAAACCGGATGCCCAGCCAAGACAGAATATCGAAGTGGCAGACTGACGGAGGTTGGCGCGAACAATTTTCTGATTCTGGAAAGTTGTTGCTAAAGATAATATTACACGATAATAAACAACAGCAGGATGGGTACCGAGCAACATGGCAATAAAGTCCAATGCGTACTTTGTCAAACGTCCGAGGAAAATGAGGCAACTGGACCGCTATCAACGAAAGGTTCTGTCACCGCTCATCAGAACTGCTTGGTAAGATTAAAAGCTCTATTGCTGCGACCTGTTATTGAAACTACTCGGGTAATTTTGCTTTGGTTGAAGATTTTGGTAGTGTTAGGGCGTGCACCCGTTGGGGTCCAGAGGACCGAGTTTGGGAAACACTGAGCTAACAAACTAGTAAACCCAGTTAAGAGTGGGGCCACAGTGTTTCGAAACACAAGAGGCGCAACATCGCGGGATTTCTGGGAACGCTTGCGGAACAGACCGTTTTAGGAAGGCAATTGGGTGTATTCGTAAATTCACTCGAGTGCGCTCTGGACGTTCGTAAATTCACTCGAGTGCGCTCTGGACGTTCGTAAATTCACTCTAGAGTGCGCTCTGGACGTTCGTAAATTCACTCTAGAGTGCGCTCTGGACGTTCGTAGATTGTCCATTCGTAAATTCAGAGCTTTCGTTCAGAGCGCACACTTCTGAATCCTAAAGCACAATCTAGATTCGAGCCAGTGTCTTAGTTGAACATTTTTATTACTGCAACCTCGTGAAAGTGACACACAGTTTCATTTTTGTAAAAAAACAACTTCATATCGAAAGAGTGCCTTTTGATTTGACAGCGTGCACACGCGCAAGACGACCGTTATGCTTTTGCTAGACAACGTCGCCATGACAATGCCTACAAGTGTGATAGGGGGTTTTCTATTGGAGAAGCAGTTTTAGCCCATCTTCATACTGTACTGTGTTTGGTGGGGCACTATTTGGGCTTGATTACGATAGTAGACCACTAAAGAAGGACACCTTTACAGATTAGATAGGCTGCATGGCTTTGTGGTTTACTTTCCCATTTAAATTCTCAATGCATTTAGCCCTGATTTTTTTTTGTGATGCCAACGCGCCTTATCTCTAGAGAAATCAAATCATTCATGAGAGAAATCAACTCAAGAACTATGTGGGACGCCGGGCTAAAGGGAGTTTTCACTAAGCAAATATTCAACCTAGTTCTGCGCAAACGTAGTAATTAACTACAATGACCATAATCCATTGGGCCTGTTTTTTCCCGTTTCGTAATAAGTTCCAACAGCCACAAAGTCATAAATCCCTCCTATGTTAGGTTGGATGCACGTAGACAGCATGAGGGATAGATAGAGGGATAGACAGTTTGAAAGTATGCCTCGTCATCTTTGAAGAACTAGTCAAATGATACTGTCAGACAACTCTGCAGCTAGCTTAGCTAAATAGGATGACTAAAGACAGGACAGTATGGGGAGTACAGAGAAAGTTCAAATCAAATTGGATACAGGTACAAATACAACAAATACAACCTTACCATGAAATGCTTACTTAAAAGCCCGTAATCAACAATGCAGTTTCAAGAAAATAGAGTTTAGAAAATGAACTAAAATAAAAAGATAACGAGGCTATATATAACCTTAAGAGGTCAAATCATATTTTATTGGTCACATACACATGGTTAGCAGATGTTAATGCAAGTGTAGCGAAATGCTTGTGCTTCTAGTTCCGACCATGCAGTAGTATCTAACAAGTAATCTAACTAATTCACAACTACCTTGTACACACCTTGTACATAAATATATGGATGAGCGATGGCTGACTGGCGTAGGCAAGATGCAGTAGATGGTATGGAGTACAGTATATACATATGAGATGAGTAATGTAGGATATGTAAACATTATATAAATGGCATCGTTTAAAGTGGCTAGTGATACATTTATTTCATCCAATTTTAATTATTAAAGTGGCTAGAGATTTGAGTCGATGGCCGAACGGCATAGGCAAGATTCAGTAGATGGTTTAGAGTACAGTGTATACATTTGATATGAGTAATGTCGGATATGTAAACATTATATACAAAATTGTTTAAAGTGGCTAGTGATACATTTGTTACATCCAATCCTATTATTTAAAGTGGCTAGAGATTTAAGTCAGTATGTTGGCAGCAGCCACTCAATGTTAGTGGTGACTGTTTAACAGTCTGATGGCCTTGAGATAGAAGCTGTCCCTCTGTCCCAGCTTTGATGCACCTGTACTGACCTCGCCTTCTGGATGATAGCGGGGTGAACAGGCAGTGGCTCGGGTGGTTGTTGTCCTTGATGATCTTTTTGGCCTTCCTGTGACATCGGGTGGTGTAGGTGTCCTGGAGGGCAGGTAGTTTATCCCCGGCGATGCGTTGTGCAGTCCTCACTACCCTCTGGAGAGCCTTACGGTTGTGGGCGGAGCAGTTGCCGTACCAGGCGGTGATACAGCCCGACAGGATGCTCTCGATTGTGCATCTGTAGAAGTTTGTGAGCGTTTTTGTTGACAAGCCAAATTTCTTCAGCCTCCTGAGGTTGAAGAGGCGCTGTTGCGCCTTCTTCACCATGCTGTCTGTGTGGGTGGACCATTTCAGTTTGTCTATGATGTGTACGCCGAGGAACTTAAAACTTTCCACCTTCTCCACTACTGTCCCGTCGATGTGGACAGGGGGGTGCTCCCTCTCCTGTTTCCTGAAGTCCACGATCATCTCCTTTGTTTTGTTGACGTTGAGTGAGAGGTTATTTTCCTGACACCACACTCCGAGGGCCCTCACCTTCTCCCTTTAGGCCGTCTCGTCATTGTTGGTAATCAAGCCTACCACTGTAGTGTCGTCAGCAAACTTGATGAGTGCTTGGCCACGCAGTCATGGGTAAACAGGGAGTACAGGAAAGGGCTGAGAACGCACCCTTGTGGGGCCCCAGTGTTGTTTCCTACCCTCACCACCTGGGGCTGGCCCGTCAGGAAGTCCAGGACCCAGTTACACAGAGCTGGGTCTAGACCTAGGGTCTCGAGCTTAATGACGAGCTTGGAGGGTACTATGGTGTTAAATGCTGAGCTGTAGTCGATGAACAGCATTCTTACATAAGTATTCCCCTTGTCCAGATGGGTTAGGGCAGTATGCAGTGTGATTGTGTCATCTGTGGACCTATTGGGACGGTAAGCAAATTGGAGTGGGTCCAGGGTGTCTGGCAGGACGGAGGTGATATGATCCTTGACTAGTCTCTCAAAGCACTTCATGATGACGGAAGTGAGTGCTACGGGGCGATAGCTTTCTTGGGAACAGGAACAATGGTGGCCTTCTTGAAGCATGTGGGAACAGCAGACTGGGATAGGGACTGATTGAATATGTCTGTAAACACACCAGCCAGCTGGTCTGCGCATGCTCTGAGGACACGGTCAGGAATGCCATCTGGGCCAGCAGCCTTGCGAGGGTTAACACATTTTAAATGTTTTACTCACGTTGGCTGCGGTGAAGGTGAGCCCGCAGGTTTTGGTAGCGGGCCGTGTCGGTGGCACTGTATTGTCCTCAAAGCAAGCAAAGAAGTTGTTTAGTTTGTCTGGGAGCAGGACGTCGTGGTCCGCGACGGGGCTGGTTTTCTTTTTGTAGTCCGTGATTGACTGTAGACCCTGCCACATTCCTCTCGTGTCTGAGCCGTTGAATTGTGACTCTACTTTGTCTCTATTGACGCTTAGCTTGTTTGATTGCCTTGCGGAGGGAATAGCTACACTGTTTGTATTCAGTCATGTTTCCGGTCGCCTTACCCTGGTTAAAAGCAGTGGTTCATGCTTTCAGTTTTGCGCGAATGCTGCCATCAATCCACGGTTTCTGGTTGGGGAAGGTTTTAGTAGTTGCTATGGGTACAACATCACAGATGCACTTGCTAATAAACTCGCTCACCGAATCAGCATATACATCAATGTTGTTGTCTGATGCTATCCGGAACATATCCCAGTCCACCTGCTCGAAGCAATCTTGCAGCGTGGGTTCAGATTGGTCGGACCAGCGTTGAACAGATCTGAGAACGGGTGTTTCCTGTTTTAGTTTCTGTCTGTAGGCTGGGAGCAACAAAATGGAGTCATGGTCAGACTTGCCGAAAGGAGAGCGGAGAATAGCCTTGTATGCATCACGGAAATTAGAATAACAATGATCCAGGATTTTACCAGCCCAGGTGGCACATTCGATATGCTGATAAAATTTAGGGAGCCTTGTTTTCAGATTAGCCTTATTAAAATCCCCAGCCACAATAAATGCAGCCTCAGGATATGTGGTTTCCAGTTTACATAGAGTCCAATGGATTTCTTTCAGTGCCGTCGATGTGTCAGCTTGAGGGGGGATATACACGGCTGTGATTATAATCGAGAAGAATTCTCTTGGTAGATAATGCGGTCGGCATTTGATTGTAAGGAATTCTATGTCAGGTGAACAAAAGGACTTGAGTTCCTGTATGTTGTTATGATCACACCACGACTCGTTAATCATAAGGCATACACCCTCGCCCTACTTCTTACCAGATAAATGTTTGTTTCTGTCGGGCGCGATCCATGGAGAAACCAGGTGGCTGTACCGACTCTGATAACGTGTCCTGAGTGAGCCATGTTTCCGTGAAGCAAAGAACGCTGCAGTCGCCGATGTCTCTCTGGAAGGCAACTCTTGCTCGTATTTCGTCTACCTTGTTGTCCAGAGACTGGATATTGGCAAGTAAAATACTCAGGAGAGATACGCGATGTGCCCGTCTACGTAGCCTGACCAGAAGACCGCCGCGTTTCGCCCTTCTCTGGCGCCACCATTTATTTGAGTCGCCGGCTGGGATCCAGTCTATTGACCTGGTTGTTGGCCCAAACAGAGGATCCGCTTCGGGAAAATCGTATTCCTGGTCGTAATGTTGGTAAGTTGACGTTGCTCTTATGTCCAATAGTTCCTCCCGGCTGTATGTCCAATAGTTCCTCCCGGCTGTATGTAATAAAACTTAATATTTCCCGGGGTAACAATGTAAGAAGTAATACATAAAAAAACAAAATACTGCATAGCTTCCTGAGAACGTGAAGCGAGGCGGCCCTCTCTGTCGGCGCCGGAAGTTGGTCTATCTGTACCGAGTCAATGTGCTGGGGTACAGGTTAGTCGAGGTCATTTGTATATGTACGTAGGGGTAAAGTGACTATGCATGGATAATAAACAGGTAGCAGCAGAGTGTGAAAACAAATTGACCTCCATCATTAAGTTTGACCTCCTCCCTATAGGCTGTCTCATCGTTGTCGGTGATCAGGCCTACCACCGTTGTGTCGTCAGCAAACTTAATGATGGTGTTTGAGTCGTGCTTGGCCACGCAGTCGTGGGTGAACAGGGAGTACAGGAGGGGACTAAGCACGCACCCCTGAGGGGCCCCTGTGTTGAGGATCAGCGTGGCAGATGTGTTGTTGCCTACCCTTACCACCTGGGGGCGGCCCGTCAGGAAGTCCAGGATTCAGTTGCAGAGGGAGGTGTTTAGTCCCAGGGTCCTTAGCTTATTGGTGAGCTTTGAGGGCACTATGGTGTTGAACGCTGAGCTGTAGTCAATGAACAGCATTCACACATAGGTGATTATTTTGTCTAGGTGGGAAAGAGCAGTTTGGAGTACAATTGAGATTGCGTCATCTGTGGATCTGTTGGGACGGTATGCAAATTGGAGTGGGTCTAGGGTTTCTGGGATGATGGTGTTGATGTGAGCCATGACCAGCCTTTCAAAGCACTTCATGGCTACAGACGTGAGTGCGACGGGCGGTAGTCATTTAGGCAGGTTACTTTGTCGTTCTTGGGCACAGGGACTATGGTGGTCTGCTTGAAACATTACAGACTCGGTCAGGGAGAGGTTGAAAATGTCAGTGAAGACACTTGCCAGTTGGTCCGCGCATGCTCTAAGTACACGTCCTGGTAATCCGTCTGGCCCCGCGGCCTTGTGAATGTTAACCTGGTTAAAGGTCTTGCTCACATCGGCTACGGAGAGCTGTTTGGCTGCTACTGTCTGAGCAGAGATGAGATGACTTGAAGGAATTAAAAACAATAAAGTAATCAAATAAAAACAAAGTAATATACAAAACTGAAACATTGTATTATTTCATAGTAATTTCCTATTATTCTATTTATGTCTACCCCAGGGTTTCCCCAAACTCGGTCCTGGGTGTCCCCCAACTGCTCCCCAGTGGCACAGTGGTCTAAGGCACTGCATCTCAGTGCTAGAGGCATCACTACAGACCCTGGTTCAGCGGTCTAAGGCACTGCATCTCAGTGCTAGAGGCATTACTACAGACCCTGGTTCAGCGGTCTAAGGCACTGCATCTCAGTGCTAGGAGCATCATTACAGACCCTGGTTCAGTGGTCTAAGGCACTGCATCTCAGTGCTAGAGGCATCACTACAGACCCTGGTTCAGCGGTCTAAGGCACTGCATCTCAGTGCTAGAGGCATCACTACAGACCCTGGTTTGATCCCTGGTGGTATCACAACTGGCCGTAATCGGGAGTCCCATAGGGCGACGCACAATTGGCCCAGCATCGTCCGGGTTAGGGGAGGGTTTGGCCGGAGTTGGCCGTCATTGTAAATAAGAATTTGTTCTTAACTGTCTTGCCTAGTTAAATAAAACAATTATTGTGCTGAGCGATTACAGTGCTTTTCTAGGTCGGTTCGGTTTCGGTTAGATCAGGGTTTCCCAAACTTGGTCCTGGTTCCCCCCCTGGGTGCATGTTTAGTTTTTTGCCCTAGCACTACACAGCTGATTCAAATAACCAACTAGGACTGAGTTTGGGAAACCCTGCATTAGGGGAAATATACTCGTCAGCAGAGCGGGGAGAAAATCCCCCACCCCAAACATCTTCCCGTGGCCATGCATGCCTTATGAGTTTAGGACGACTATCATACCCAATCAGAACCCCCAAAATAACATGTATTCCATTGTTTGTTTGTAAACAATGTATTTGTAAACAAACACTGTATAGCTTCAAAACATGGTTAAAACTAATGTTGATCTCATGGATGGTCAGTCTGCCCATCCACAGCTCTGTGAATTTGATTGTTTACATAGCATTTAGACCTATTATGTGTTTTATTTGTATTTGTATTTTCTGGGGGATACGTGTTATGTAACCACTCAAATTCATAGATGCAAGGACTGACCATCTATGATAATCCCAGATTGTTGTTTGAATCCCAGATTGCCGCTTTAACTCTCTGCTCTTCCATGTGTTGTCTGAATTGCAGCTGTATTCATCTGGGATTATTTGCCAGAATTCGCCAGAGTTTGACGACTTGTTTGGTTTCTCTGTGGAAGATGTCCTTAACGAGTTGAAAAGGGGAAACAGACTGGTGAGGTTATTTTATTGTTTCCCTTGGTTGTTTGATGGTTGTTTGAAGGAATTAAGTCTGTTTTAGTCAGATCCTCTAGTTATTTATGATGTTTAGTTATCTAATGTAGCCATTCCAAAACAAACTGTTGCTTACTGTATTTTTTCTCCAACCCAGATTTGTTACAGATGTAAGAAGAAGGGTGCCACGGTGGGGTGTGAGGTGAAACGCTGTAAGAAGTCCTACCACTACCCCTGCGCTCTGCAAGATGGGGCCCAAAACATCGATGACCATAGAAAAGAGAAGTTTACGTAAGTGCAAGGCACAACGTCTTTTCTTTCTAAACAACTGTGAAATATATTTTTCAACTTCATTGCAAATGAGAGGTGGTTCTCACTGACCAACTTAAAGGCATACTTTGGGATTTTGGCAATGAAGCCCTTTATTTATTTAGTTGAAATTTTGCAGGATGAAATCTTTTGAGATGCACCATCTTGTTTTCAAGTGTCCAAATGAAAAAGCAAAACAAACAAACAATAATGATATACTTCCCCAGAGTCAGATGAACACGTGGATACCGTTTTTATCTCTCTGCGTGCCGTTTGAAGGAAGTTGCATACTAGGGTTAGCGCAATGCGCTACCATAAACTTCCAGTCATTGCGCTAACGATAGTTAGCATTGGCTCGCTAAACTACCTCTAACTTCCTTCATACTGGATGCAGATACATACAAATGGTATCCATGAGTTCATCTGACTCTGGGGAAGTAGGTAAAGGTCATGAGCATGTTATTAAATGGGTCTCTATGACCGTCTCTGTGTTTTACAGGTTGTACTGCCAGAAGCATTATCTGGAAATAGCAGGTGAGGTGGCTTTTGGGAGTTTTATGTGTCCATCTAGTTCATGCCTGTAGGCTACCTGAGTAACTGTTACTATAGCAGACATCAATGAATTTGTTTATCCCAATATCAATCTGGTTGTGTTTAGTTGATTTAAATACCTATTAGTCCATCAGGGCAAATCTTCCTGGTTTGTACACAAACACGCAGCCTCTGCCGGTCCAGCTGGCAGTTCCAGCAAAAAGCTGTAAGTTAATAAGGTGTTTCTTTGACTTGTTGTTGAGGGATGTTTCTGTCTCAACACAGCAACCAATGGAACGGTGAGTAGAGCTTTGTCTACCAACGGTGATTCATACACAGAGATGAACGACAATGGAGAAACGTCACCCAAGGTCTGTATTCCACTGACTGTACTGTAATAACACACGTACAGGACAATTGTGGAATGGATAGTTAATAGCTAGGCCTATATATGACTGATTACCTGGTCACTCTCCCTGTCCGCCATTGAACATCATCATCCAGCTAAATTCGGAGAAGCAAATACAAATAAATGAATCAATTTCCGTTCCCATTTCCAGCTGTTTTGTCTGGTCTGTGAGAAGAAAGAGGAAAGCGTCAGTCTAGAACACATCGATAGTGGCATTTTCAAGTGAGTATGAGGAGGCGTTTTTAATTCCAAAACAATATCTTTGCTCCTTAATTTCTATCACTGATGTAAGTACAGTGCTTTATTATGTAGTTGTGAGAGCCTGGCATGTCTGTCTCTGTCACACAGGTTTTATTGTGAAAAGCATAAACCACAGTCGTTACAAAAAGAGCTGAAAGGTAAAGTAATTTGTCTCCAATGACTCACATCAACATAGACTTGACTTCTCCTGTGGTTGTTTCCCTGTAGTTTAAAGATCAGATTTATCATGTACAAATGTGTTTCAATTGTAAAGGACTTGATGCAGTGCCAGGACCCTCATCTTACTATAGTGACTCCAACATGTCTACTAAACGACGGCAGAAACAAACACCCAAGGTGTGTATTTAGCTGTTGAGAATGGATGTATATCTTCAGTTAAGAGAGTCACGGAATATGCTCATGTAATCATATATGGTAATATCATAGTGAACCGTAGTCTCTTTGCTTTTGCGTTTGAAACAGAGACGGTTGAGCTCCTCTAGCACGTAAGTATGGAATTCATGTATGCATGTCGCAGTTGGGGGGTCTGTTTCTTTGATGCTGACCAGCTGACCTAGTCCATGAGCTAGGGGGTTCGGTTTGGGCTGACAATTATGTCTCATAGTGATTTTGTTTTGAAGGTCTGTGTCCCTAAGGTAGGAAAATGTGTGATAGCATTGCAGCAATGGTAGCTTTCTGTGTGTTATCGCTTTCATCCATTCATCTTTGCTCCTTAATTTCCATCATTGATGTCAGTGCAGTGCTTTATTATGTAGTTGTGAGAGCCTGGCATGTCTGTCTCTGTCACTCAGGTTAAATTGTGAAAAGGATGAACTACAGTCGTTGCAGAACGAGTTAAATGGTAAGTCATTTGTTTCCAATGACTCACATCAACAACGACTTGACTTCTCCCGTGGTTGTTTCCCTGTAGTTTAAAGATCAGATTTATCATGTACAAATGTGTTTCAATTGTAAAGGACTTGATGCAGTGCCAGGACCCTCATCTTACTATAGTGACTCCAACATGTCTACTAAACGACGGCAGAAACAAACACCCAAGGTGTGTATTTACAATGAGGGGAAAAAAGTATTTGATCCCCTGCTGATTTTGTACGTTTGCCCACTGACAAATAAATGATCAGTCTATAATTTTAATGGTAGGTTTATTTGAACAGTGAGAGACAGAATAACAACAAAAATCCAGAAAACGCATGTGAAAAATTTTATAAATTGATTTGCATTTTAATGAGGGAAATAAGTATTTGACCCCCTCTCAATCAGAAAGATTTCTGGCTCCCAGGTGTCTTTTATACAGGTAACGAGCTGAGATTAAGAGCACACTCTTAAAGGGAGTGCTCCTAATCTCAGTTTGTTACCTGTATAAAAGACACCTGTCCACAGAAGCAATCAATCAATCAGATTCCAAACTCTCCACCATGGCCAAGACCAAAGATCTCTCCAAGGATGTCAGGGACAAGATTGTAGACCTACACAAGGCTGGAATGGGCTACAAGACCATCGCCAAGCAGCTTGGTGAGAAGGTGACAACAGTTGGTGCGATTATTCGCAAATGGAAGAAACACAAAAGAACTGTCAATCTCCCTCGGCCTGGGGCTCCATGCAAGATCTCACCTGGTGGAGTTGCAATGATCATGAGAATGGTGAGGAATCAGCCCAGAACTACATGGGAGGATCTTGTCAATGATCTCAAGGCAGCTGGGACCATAGTCACCAAGAAAACAATTGGTAACACACTACGCCGTGAAGGACTGAAATCCTGCAGCGCCCGCAAGGTCCCCCTGCTCAAGAAAGCACATATACATGCCGTCTGAAGTTTGCCAATAAACATCTGAATGATTCAGAGGACAACTGGGTGAAAGTGTTGTGGTCAGATGAGACCAAAATGGAGCTCTTTGGCATCAACTCAACTCGCCGTGTTTGGAGGAGGATGAATGCTGCGTATGACCCCAAGAACACCATCCCCACCGTCAAACATGGAGGTAGAAACATGCTTTGGGGGTGTTTTTTTGCTAAGGGGACAGGACAACTTCACCGCATCAAAGGGACGATGGACGGGGCCATGTACCGTCAAATCTTGGGTGAGAACCGCCTTCCCTCAGCCAGGGCATTGAAAATGGGTCGTGTATGGGTATTCCAGCATGACAATGACCCAAAACACACGGCCAAGGCAACAAAGGAGTGGCTCAAGAAGAAGCACATTAAGGTCCTGGAGTGGCCTAGCCAGTCTCCAGACCTTAATCCCATAGAAAATCTGTGGAGGGAGCTGAAGGTTCGAGTTGCCAAACGTCAGCCTCGAAACCTTAATTACTTAGAGAAGATCCGCAAAGAGGAGTGGGACAAAATCCCTCCTGAGATGTGTGCAAGCCTGGTGGCCAACTACAAGAAACGTCTGACCTCTGTGATTGCCAACAAAGGTTTTGCCACCAAGTACAAAGTCATGTTTTGCAGAGGGGTCAAATACTTATTTCCCTCATTAAAATGCAAATCAATTTATAACATTTTTCACATGCGTTTTTCTGGATTTCTGTTGTTGTTATTCTGTCTCTCACTGTTCAAATAAACCTACCATTAAAATTATAGACTGATCATTTCTTTGTCAGTGGGCAAACGTACAAAATCAGCAGGGGATCAAATACTTTTTTCCCTCACTGTAGCTGTTGAGAATGGATATATATCTTCAGTTAAGAGAGTCACGGAATATGCTCATGTAATCATATATGGTAATATCATAGTGAACCGTAGTCTCTTTGCTTTTGCGTTTGAAACAGAGACGGTTGAGCTCCTCTAGCACGTAAGTATGGAATTCATGTATGCATGTCGCAGTTGGGGGGTCTGTTTCTTTGATGCTGACCAGCTGACCTGTTCTGTTTCACTTTTTGAGTGCATGTAGCTTTATTAACATTCTTTGCTGTCAAAAAGTTTAATATGTAAATGTCTCTAATTCTCCGGGCACTATTTTTCTGTCACAGACCAGAAGTGAAATCATCAAAAAGATCCAGAACCTGGAGCAGGAGTATTCAGGAGAATTTCTCAAACTCAGGTTGCTGTATTGTTCCAGTAGGCTCCCTTTTCATTATCTTGATTGTCGATTTATATTCATACTGAACAAAAATATAAACGCAACATGCAACAATTTCAAACATTTTACTTCGTTACAGTTCATATAAGGAAATCAGTCAATTGAAATAATTTCATTAGGCCCTAGTCTATGGATTTCACATGATTGGTCAGGGGTGTAGCCATGGGTGGGCCTGGGAAGCCAGTCCCAGCCAATCAGAATGATTTTTTTCCCCCACAAAATGGCTTTATTACCGACAGAAATACTCCTCAGTTTCATCAGCTGTCCGGTGGCTGGTCTCAGACAATCCCGCAGGTGATGAAGCCAGATGTGGAGGTCCTGGGTTGCCGTGGTTACAGGTGGTCTGTGATTGTGAGGCTGGTTGGATGTACTGCCAAATTCTCTAAAATTACTTTGGAGGCGGCTTTTTGGTAGAGAAATTAACATTAAATTCTCTGGCAACAGACATTCCTGCAGTCAGCATGCCAATTGCACGCTCCCTCAAAGCTTGAGACATCTGTAGCATTGTGTTGTGTGACAAAACTGCACATTTGTGGTCTTTTATTGTCCCCAGCACAAAGTGCACCTGCGTAATGATCATGTTTAATCAGCTTCTTGATATACCACACCTGTCAGCTGGATGGATTATCTAGGCAAAAGAGAAATGCTCACTATCAGGGATGTAAACACATTTGTGCAAAAAATGAGAGAAATAAGCTTTTTGTGCATATGGAACATTTATGGGATCTTTTATCTCGAGAAACACTTTACATGTTGCACTTATTTTTGTTCAGTATAGTTTTTACAAAGACGAG
The DNA here is from genome assembly GCA_030435695.1 of Brachymystax lenok tsinlingensis. Taxonomy (NCBI): domain Eukaryota; kingdom Metazoa; phylum Chordata; class Actinopteri; order Salmoniformes; family Salmonidae; genus Brachymystax; species Brachymystax lenok. The sequence goes on from CM059781.1 coordinate 12,438,319, forward strand.
TGATGCATTGCATTGATTAGTATATTTGTATGTTCTGTAACAGACGGAGATGTGAATGGAATTGACATGGAGTTAGCCCCTTTGGAGTCTGATCTAGAAGACAGTGAACACAGGTAATGGTGATGGTGCTCTAGTCTGGTGTCAATAAAATAACTTTCAATGGGGGCAGTGCATGTTTAGTCTGATGGGCATGAAAACCCAATCATGAGACATGTTATCTTTTCAGTGTTGAGGCGGTTCCTGTGTAGGCCAAATATTCTAGAAAGGGAGGGAGATAAGTTGCTTGCCTCTATTGTACAGCGACATTAGAACACTAATATTGCTCTCTTACATCACAGAAATCATGCTGAGGCTCTCACCACAGGTAAAACATGTCAGGTACACGCACACAGCACATTGCCAGGAGGTTTAATATCAAACCTGATAATAACAAAACCACTGTGGTTTTCCTCAGGAAGTCAGCCAGAACCTGAAAACAGAGACGATAGCAATGGGGACGATACAGTCATAGACTCAGTGAGTTACACAACTCTGACTATTCTTGTCCAACACTTCCTGTTGCATTACTTTGTCTCTATCCTGGTCCTAAACCATTGGTTTGATCATTACTGTCTCTATCCTGGTCCTAAACCATTGGTATGATCATTACTGTGTCTATCCTGGTCCTAAACCATTGGTTTGATCATTACTGTCTCTATCCTGGTCCTAAACCATTGGTATGATCATTACTGTGTCTATCCTGGTCCTAAACCATTGGTTTGATCATTACTGTCTCTATCCTGGTCCTAAACCATTGGTTTGATCATTACTGTCTCTATCCTGGTCCTAAACCATTGGTTTGATCATTACTGTCTCTATCCTGGTCCTACACCATTGGTTTGATCATTATGGTGTCTATCCTGGTCCTACACCATTGGTTTGATCATTACTGTGTCTCTATACTGGATGCTGAGTCTCAGAGTCTGTTGCTGCCAGTGATGCTGTGTGTGGCGTCTGAAGAACCCTCTCAGGACACGAACCTCTCAGGTAACTACTCACCTCCTACACTGCTCACTATCCCTACTTATCAGTTTAGTCTTGGAAAAGCTTTGATAATGCAGACATTTTCTGTTCTCTCTCCTCAGTGTGCAGTTCTCAGCCGTGTTCTGCGGCTAGTCCTGGTTCACCTGTCCTCTCTGGTCAACACGGCAGCTCTCTCACACTTGGTCCTGCTCATGATTCCGTCCACTCTGGTCCACTCAATGCCACCAACACACCTACTCGTACCAGTCCACCAGTCCCCCCTGACTGCTGTTTCACCCCTGTGTCCTCTCCACTGTCTCCCTCACCTTTTCTCTCTCCATACTCTGTCTCCAATTGTCCTCCGGCTGGGTCCGGAGGCCTGGGTTCACCTATTGGTTCTGGCTCGGACTCTGCAGACAGCAGAGTGTTCTGGAGGAGGTGTAACGAAGCAGGCTGTACAGAGTCCATCTTCACCACCCTCATCTCTGACATGGCCAGCATCTCCAATAGGATCCTGTCAGATAAGGCCAGTCAGGAGGGTGAGTGGCACGGTTGGGTTGTATAAAATAAAACCAATGAATCCCTGTTTGGAGCATATTATCAGAATTGGTGACTTTGTTTCTCACCCTCAGATTATGATCTCTCTCTGAGAGTGATGGAGGCTTCTGGAAAATTATCACTGATGCTCTCAGAGCAGGAGAGAGGTGAGAATTGGTGGTTTAATATCCGTGTACAGGGGTTTTCATAGCATTGTGTGAATGTTAAAGCTTCTTATTTTTTTAAAGCTTGTGAAATCTAAATCTAATGTATTCTCCCTTTTTTGTTCAGAGTTTAAGAAGAAGCAAATGGAGTTACAGAGAGCTACGGCAGCCATAAGGGATGCCAGGTCAGCGCTAAAGAGATAAGCAGCCCTGCCAGAAACTACAACCCCCATAATCCACCTTCCCTCATTCAGTTGGTTTGTGTCAAGAACTGCAGCGTTTTTCACACTCACAGTTTCCTGTGTGTATCAAGAATGGTCAACCACCCAAAGGACAGCCAGCTTTACATTACTATGGAGCCAACATCCCTGTTGAACGCTTTCAACACCTTGTAGAGTCCATGCCCCGACAAATTGAGGCTGTTCTGAGGGCAAAGGGGGATGCAACTCAATATTAGGAAGGTGTTCCAAATGTTTGGTAAACTCCGGTGTATATTTGTATGTGAAATTGTTGCATTGCGTAGTACCTCTTAAAGCATTCATTTCGATCGTTTTTGTATCCCAGCCTGAAACTTATCTTCTGTACTTATAACTTTTATAATCTACATGATTAGGGTTTAGTTATTCCTAAATCGTAGGAAGAACTTGCATGTGTCATCCAATTGCTCATCCACTCTTCTGTTAACTGCACTGTTATGTTTGCACACTTCATTTATTACTGAATGAATAAGAAAAACCAAACTGTAACAGTCTGTGGCAAATGAGTTTCCCTTATTCTATCATCTTGTTCTTAGGTGATAAACACCACACTTGGTTTTGAACCATGGACCTTCCATTCTGTAAGCTGTGGTGTAAAGTACTTAAGTCGTTTTTTGCAGTATCTTTACTTTACTATTTATATTTTTTGCTTTACTACATTCCTAAAGAAAATAATGTACTTTTTACTCCATACATTTTCCCTGACACCCAAAAGTACTTGTTACATTTGGAATGCTTAGCAGGACAGGAAAATGGTCTAATTCACACACTTATCAAGAGAACATCCCTGGTCATCCCTACTGCCTTTGATCTGGCGAACTCACTAAACACAAACGCTTTGTTTGTAAATTGTGTTGGAGTGTGCCCCTGGCTGTCTGTCAAAAAAAACATTTGCTTTGCTTAATAAGGAATTAGAACTAGTTTATACTTTTACTTTTGATACTTAAGTATATTTAAAATCAAATACCTTTAGACTTTTACTCTATTTTACTGGGTGACTTTCACTTGTCATTCTCTATTAAGGTATCTTTACTTTTACTCAAGTATGAGAATTGGGTACTTTTTCCCCACCACTGTAAGCCTGGTGTTTAGGCCAATCAGATAAGATCTGATGTGATTGGTCAAAAGAGCAATTAGTGAAAAAATATAAAAATTGGGCTGCCTGTCCAAACACAATGCAATCCACGCTCATATTTTGACTGGGATTCAAGCAGCTTTCAAAGGCAAAGTTACTGTGTTCCAGGACATTGGATTAAAAGGTAAACGCTGCATTTTTATTTTATTTAACTAGGCAAGTCAGTTAAGAACAAATTCTTATTTTCAATGACAGCCTAGGAACAGTGGGTTAACTGCCTTGTTCAGGTGCAGAATGACACATTTTTACCTTGTCAGCTCGCAACCTTTCAGTTACTAGTCCAACGCTCTAACCACTTGGCTACCCTGCCGCCCCGCACACTATTTTCCCATACTGAACTCCAACCACTGACCGGTCACTAAACTCTGCCCACTGAGCTTTCATCTAACCCAGGGGTGTCACATTTCATTCCACAGAGGGCCCAGTGTGTCTGCAGGTTTTAGTTTTTTTCAATTAAGACCTAGACAAGGTGAGGGGAGTTCCTTACTAATTAGGGACCCTTCGCGCCCCACAGTTTGGGAACCACTGATCTAACTGATCAAATATGTTCTGCCCTTGAGGTAAAGTGGCTTTCATAACTGGATCCGATAAGGAACCCTACTGAGCTGGTCAGTGTATTTTTATTGGTTCAGCAGTCTGGGGCCATATTGAGAAAGGCCAACTGGCATAGTCATAGAAATAAATGACTGATTGTTGGAATGGAATCATAACTGGAATGCCAGACACTTCAAAACAAAGCCACCTTGACCCAGCCGTCTCACACTCAGTATGTAAGTAAATACATCTACAAATGATTTTTAACAAGCATCATAAAAATAGGCAATTATAATACTCCTGTACAATTTTCTGTACAGCTGAGATACAGTATAGTGCATACATTACTGAAAAGTAACAATAGCTTATATCTGAAATAAATCTGTAACATCTTTCAACACAGGCTGAAAATATTGTATCCAAAACCTCTGCCAACCCAATGTTCTCCAGGAACTCTCGTGGTTCAAATTGACCCCATGCACAGGTTTTTTGTTGTTGCACTTTTTAGGAATGATGTGATTTCACGTGGTCCACAGATGTATCGCAGATGATCCGTGTTATATCTCAATAGAAATGTAAAGGCAATGTTCCCGACGTGTGCTCAACTATGGGGAAAAACAGATTATTGACAAGATGAAAACTATATTGAAAACAAATACATTTTCACAATGAGTACTTGTCGCAAATACAGCGTTACAGTTGTTTGTTGTCCTATTAGCATTGACATGAAATCAGTCAAAAGACCTAAAAACAATACATGGCATAAAACTAGCCAAAACGAACCAGCTACGATTCCGCCCATGCCAGCTTCTTGTCGCTAACTATTTGACCGTTCCGATCACAAAGCACCGCGTCATCGATGCGTGCGCAGACATTTCATGATGTCAACCCACCCGTCTATATGTCCGTACAATCGGAACTTACATTGACATTTTTACACGGCTCTTCCGCGATATGCATTGAATCCAGCCCTATGACAAGACACAACCATTTTATAACCTGATACCCTCTTCATTTTGGAGCACGGAAGAACCAGAGTGACACCTGGCGATACTGAAAAGATACATACTCAATCTCACACACACTCTCCCAGACCCCACTGCACCACATCAGGAAGTGCAGACGTGCTCCTCACTTGTCAAGAACAAACTCAATCCACACGTACGATTGGAAGGAAAAAGGGAAAAAAAAAAAAAAAAAAAAAAAACTGTCCTCCAGAGACGCAGGATGAAACTACCAAATCGCAGAGTGAGACAGAATACGATATCCATATCTAATACCTCCTCTGAACAATTCTTTAGCTTCTTCTGAATGTCCTTTGCCACCCATCTCATGTGCAGTAGACAGACAACCAGTAACTGTGGCTAACACTAAGGCTAATGGGACAGCTGGGTGGCTCTGTATCAGACAGCAGGCCAGGGCCTTGTTAGCGCAGCTTTAGCGTAGCCCCCTTTGAGGGAGACTGTGGGAGGGGAATCAGTGCAGTTCAGTGGTCAGTTCCACAGCGGCTGGCTCTGCAGATGAACTCTTTGAGCAGGATGCCGTGGATCTGCCAGAAGGCTGCAGTCTGGTTCACCTCCGTCCGGTGGTGCACACAGAACTTAAAGCAGAACTCCTCCAGATCCAAGAAACACGACAGGGTTAAATAGGAAGTTAGCACTCCAACCATCACACCGGAATAGGAATTAAGCCAGAACTCAACTGACCCTAACCCTCCTGGGTCGTGTTCAGTAGGCACGAAATGGAAGAAAACGGTCTGAAACTGGGAGGTACTAATTAAACCTGTCCAATGACAAACACTCGTCCTTCTTTGCTACGGTGTGCCCTAATGAACACGTCCCTGGAGTAGGCTTGGTAGAAGTTGCCCTAATGAACACGTCCCTGGACTAGGCTTGGTAGAAGTTGCCCTAATGGACACGTCCCTGGACTAGGCTTGGTAGAAGTTGCCCTAATGGACACGTCCCTGGACTAGGCTTGGTAGAAGTTGCCCTAATGGACACGTCCCTGGACTAGGCTTGGTAGAAGTTGCCCTAATGGACACGTCCCTGGACTAGGCTTGGTAGAAGTTGCCGTAATGGACACGTCCCTGGACTAGGCTTGGTAGAAGTTGCCCTAATGAACACGTCCCTGGACTAGGCTTGGTAGAAGTTGCCCTAATGAACACAACCCTGGACCAGGCTTGGTAAATGTTGCTCCTAACCACAGGTACAGGGTGAAATATGTTAATGCAGATTGGGTGAAGGGTTACCTGTTGCTAGGTGTGGGGGTGAGATTCTTTTGATGTACTGACAGGTCCAGCAGACCTAACACAACAATACAGGATAGACAGCCTGGATCACTGTTGACTTGGGATGTTTACTTTGTTATGTGTATGTATTGCATGTTTCTGGACCTTTATAACTCAATGACCCTTGGTCTATAGAGGAGTTATACCCCAATATATGAGATTGACTCACCGAGTCTTTAACCCTTTCCTATATTGATCAATTCCCTTGTCATTAAGGCTTGGTGGGTGTGACTGTGTATGGGGCTGACCAATAGCGTACTCTGAGGGTAGGCCTATTTTGTCTGTGTAGAACAGGGGTGTCCAACAAGTCGCAGCCCACCTATGAGTGAGTAGCTGAAAGTACACGTGTTTCACTACAAACTGTCATAAACAAATCTCACAAGTATCAGCTCCCAGCTACTATCTAATCAACTCAACATTGACATAATCCCCCATCTGGTTAACCACTATTGGCTTAAAAAGTCAAACCTAACACAATATCTGCCAATACCTTTCCAGCAATATTGCATGTCTGTCTTTGTGATGTGCACGTTTGTCTATCATTCTGTGTGTTGCCAGTTGATGAGGTAACCATCTTGTGGGTTAGAAATACTTTCGCCAAAACCTTCTCAATTAAATGTTACCTGCAAAGTAGGCTTCCCTGGCAGATGACTGTATATCATGAGTAATTATACTGAACAAAAATATAAAAACGCAACATGCAACAATTTCTAATACTTTACTGAGTTAGTTCATATGAGGATATCAGTCAATTGAAATAAATTAATTAGGCCCTGATCTATGGATTTCACATGACTGGGAATACAGATATGCATCAGTTGGTCACAAATACCCTTTAAAAAAAAAAGTTAGGTGCGTAGATCAGAAAAGCAGTCAGCACCTGGAGGGACCGGATCAGAAAAGCAGTCAGTACCTGGTGGGACCAGTAATTGCCTGATTTAGCATGACATCTCCTTCACATAGCATTGATCAGGCTGTTGACTGTGATCTGTGGAATGTTGTCCCACTTCTCTTCGATGGCTGTGCAAAGTTTCTGGATATTGGCGGGAACTGGAACACGCTGTCGTACACGTCTATCCAGAGCATTCCAAACATGCTCAATGTCTTGTGAGTATGCAGACCGTGGAATAATTGGTACATTATCAGCTTCCAGGAAGTGTGTACAGATCCTTGCGACACGAGGCTGTGCATTATCATGCTGAAACATGAGGTGATGGGGGCGGATGAACAGCACAACAATGGGCCTCAGGATTTTGTCACGGTATATCTGTACATTCAAATTTCCATCGAATAAAATGCCATTGTGTTCGTTGTCCGTAGTTTATGTCTGCCCATCCCATAACCCCACCATGGAGCACTCTGTTCACAACGGTGACATCAGCAAACCGCTCGCCCGCACGACACTATACATGTGGTCTGCGGTTGTGAGGCCGATTGGACGTACTGCCAAATTCTATAAAAACACAGAGGCAGCTTATGGTAAATAAATTAACATAAAATTCTGGCAACAGCTCTGGTGGACATTCTTGCAGTCAGCATGCCAATTGCACGCTATGTCAAAACTAGAGACATCTGTGGCATTGTTTTGTGATAAAATTGCACATTTGAGTGGCCTTAGAACCCCAGGCTGTAGTGACACTGCAACACAGTGATGCAGTGCCTTAGAACCCCAGGCTGTAGTGACGCTGCAACACAGTGATGCAGTGCCTTAGAACCCCAGGCTGCAGTGATGCTGCAACACAGTGATGCAGTGCCTTAGACCGCTGCGTCACTCGGGAGGCTCCTTAAGTTGTTTATTAACCATTATTTGACCAGGTATATTGACAGAAAACATTTACTTCTTGGACACTAAAGTCCCAGGGGAAGAGTTGCAGGGGAGAGGAGAAGAATGTGCCTATTTGAAAGCTAAAAATAAGAATGACTAGCTCGCGACGTTTCATTGTTTTAAAGTAGCTCTCATGCTATAAAAAGGTTGGAGACCCCTGTTGTAGAGGAACATCAGAAAGGAGCGGTAGATGGGGTAGGAGAACTGGTCGATCTCTCACCTCCTTCAATCCAATGTGATTGGAACACCTAGCAGTGGAGAGCGGTAGAGAGGACTGTTAGCTGTTATGAAGTGTTCACAACTAGCAGTAGAGGTAGAGGACAGCTGTAAGCCAGTTAATCAGTTAACATAATTAAATATTCTCCATTTAAGTGTCTGGGTCCTTGAAAAGCACTGTACAACTTGTTTTATTATATTCTGAAACAATGCCACATTTCCTCATTCACTATGAAAGATAGAACTTGCAATGGGTCTGGTAAAACAACTTGACTCAATAGCCCATTCATCTTCCAACTTTCCCTACAATCCAGAAAGTTCTTAGTATGTAATGATGTTAGCTGGCTAACTTGATCTTGTTGTGTTAGAGCTCAGTGAGCAACCTGCCTGACATGGAGCATGGACTGTACGTGGATGTGTTTGCCGTCCATGCTGAACATGAGGTTGGCCGTCTCTGGGATGTCAAACTCCTCCTTTAGAGACTGGGCCACCGTCAGGAAGTCATCATGCTCTGGATAGAAGGCACACACAATGTTCTGTCAACAGGAGAGGACACACACACACAATGTTCTGTTCTGTCAACAAGAGAGGACACACACACACACAATGTTCTGTTCTGTCAACAAGAGAGGACACACACACAATGTTCTGTTCTGTCAACAAGAGAGGACACACACAATGTTCTGTTCTGTCAACAAGAGAGGACACACACAATGTTCTGTCAACAGGAGGACACTTCCCCATGGAGACATGACGGAGGGAGTGGTGAAGCAGGTGAAGAGGTCATCAGTGCAGGAAGGGCAGCACGATGACCCAGGGGTGGAATTGTTCAGCAGTCTTATGGCTTGGGGGTAGAAGCTGTTATGGAGCCTTTTGGTCCAAGACCTGGTGCTCCGGTACTTCTTGCCGTGCGGTAGCAGAGAAAACAGTCTATGACTTGGGTGAATGGAGTCTGGCAATTTGATGGGTTTTCCTCTGACACCGGCTATTATATAGGTCCTGGATTGCAGAAAGCTTGGCCTCAGGGATGTACTGGGCAGTAAGTATTATCACAGTGGCACTATAAATTGACACATGCTTATATCTCTTGATCTGTAGTACTCAGAGTGATGCAATTTGGCACACATGCTCAGGGATGAGTCTAGCTTACCTGTAAAGTATGATTCAGTTTGGTCGTGCTGTTGGATAGGAAAAATAATTAATGCAAGCTCATAGCAGCCATATTGTTTGAGCAAGAGTCTTGGAAAATATATTGTATGAAAATGTGCAACTATAGCTGCTATATACCAAACTTGGTCCCCCAAAAAGTGTCCAAAATACATCAAAACCATATTACATTGCATGATCAGTATGTTTTGAGTTCTGATATTTGGCAAGTGTGCTAAGCAGTACAGAAGTAGCTCATCCTAGGTCAATGTCCAATTTGTCCACATTTTCATTCTAACCTAGCACAAACCCAGCTAATCACCAAGTCCTATTTGAATCAGGTGGGTTAGTGTTGGGATGGAACAAATATGTGCAACCTGAGGAATGTATTGTGAAACACCGACCTTACCTGTGGTCAATTCTAAATCAGGTGACTTGAGATAACTTGATACTGTTTTAAAGCAGGCGGCTAGGTATAGTTGCTCAGTGAGAGCTTTGCTTTAGGATCGATTCTAAACCCTTGATCTCCCCTCTAAAAATTACCACACCAACATGTCAACAGAAAAAGATGTTGACACTATACAAGCAAAACACTCAACTAGCCAGTAATTAAAGTAAGTCTTAAACCAAAAATGCATTCACATTTTCTTGAGTCTATTGTTGAAATGAGTAGCTAGATAGTTAGTGTAGCAAATTCGCTAAATGACTTTAGCGAATTTGCTCCAGCCGTCGAACTATACAGTGATTTTACACAGTGCCACACTGTTGCAGTAAGTTACTCGGTTGACCTGGCTAGATAACTTTTGCAAAGTTAGATAGCAAACAAGCAAGCAAACCAACAAAACATTTTAGATGTAGCTATGTACCTTTAGGAAATGCACATTCAGCAGGTGCAAAAGCGAGCTGACAACAAAGTGCATTCACAGACCTATAAGAGTGCTCCATAGTCAATAATGGCAACTTTTCCAGAGAGTAAAACATTTTAAAGAGTAACATCACCAAGTCTACCTATGTGTATGAGATGATTACCGGTAGACAGACAGGAAGCTAGTCTCCTGGTCACAAACTCTTTCTCCCGCAGCCACAGCCACCTCCTCCTCCTCTGCAGCCAGCAGCTCCCTCCTCCTGGATGGCAGGGAGCTCGGCCCCAGTGATGTACTGGGCCGTATGCACTACCCTCTGTAGCGCCTTGCAGTCGGATGCCAAGCAGTTACTATACCAAGCGGTGATGCAGCCAGTCAAGGTGCTCTCAATGGTGCAAATGTATAACCGTTTGAGGATCTCGAGAGCCCATGACAAATCTTTTCAGCCTCCTGAGCAGTGGAGGCTGCTGAGGGGAGGACGGTTCATATTAATGGCCGGAACGGAGCGAATGGCATCAAACACATTCAAAACATGTTTGATACATTACACTTATTCCGCTCCAGTCATTACCACGAGCACGTCCTCCCCAATTAAGGTGCCACCAACCTCCTGTGCTCCTGAGGGGGAAGAGGCGCTGTCGTACCCTCTTCACGACTGTGTTAGTGTGTGTGGACCATGATAGATCCTAAATGATGTTGACGCAGAGGAACTTGAAGCTCTTAACCTGCTCCAACCTGCTCCACTACAGCCCCGTCGATGTGAAGGGGGGTGTGTTCGGCCCTCCGTTTTCTGTGGTCAGCTCCTTTGTCTGGCTGACTGAGGGAGAGGTCTCTGACCTCTTCCCTATAGGCTGTCTCATTGTAGTCGGTGATCAGGCCTACCACTGTCATGTCGTCAGCAAACAATGACGGTGTTGGAGTCGTGCGCAGCCGCACAGCGACCATAAAATAACCACCCCCCGAACATGAATGATGCCATAATCCTCAAGTCATGTTTTGCAAGAAGCCTGATCTCTCTCCTGATCACTCAGTTAATCATGGGGTGTTGTCAGAGGTTTGCTCAGTTCACTTGAACATTTGCTGCGTTGTGGAATGTTTTGTATTAAACACGTCTCCTCAAAACGTTCTCTTGCGTACTCGAACAGACTTTAAGATACGTTTGCTTCCATTTGGTGGCTGTGGCAAGGTGTGGTTTGAAGCGATAAGTGACATATTTAAAAAGGGCAGTGGCCATGACAGCGTTCCCCAACCAACAACCTCCCTGTTTTTCAACTGTTAGTTCAGTACATGTCACGTTGGTATGAAGCGATTCGGGAGACAGGCGCAGAAATGCATAGTTTTTATTTAGCCCAAATTACGGCGTGCCGTGTAAAGGCACAGGGATGAAGACCAAACAAACGTACACAGAACACAGGGTTGAAACCCAAACAAAAGAGCGAGAAGTACCTCGAATAAATACACACGCACAATGATTAACGCACCGGACAAGACCCGGAATCATCTGCGCAATCCACAAGGGCACGAATGCCCAACCCACACACACACTCACACGCACTAACGGACATATAATCGACAGCCCAATGGAAACCAAAGGGCCCACTTATACAGGTACTAATCAGTGGGAATAGGAGACAGGTGTGCGTAATGAAAGTTCCGGAGGGATCCGTGACAGTACAGCAGTTTCCGTTCACACCAGAATGTAAAAACGTACTGAACGCAGCCCAGTTGATTCAGTGGGTGTTTCCTGTTTTAGTCACTCTAATCTAGGGTCAGAGTACATGTATAACATATCCTTGGTCAGAGTGGCTGTGCCCTTCTGTTTGTCTATTTGTTTGATAACAAGCATGTTTTACTCCTCTTGTTGCCCCTCATGTCAGCAAATTGCACCTCCTTCTCCCTTTTTGGATTTTAGTAGCTCTGAAAATAAACTACCCACAACCAAATTCTCATCAACTAATTGAAGTATTTAACTGCCACAGGTGTAACCCAGATGAAGCCAATGCCATGGTTACCATCCCCAGTGATTGAGAGCCCAGTCAGCTGGGTTGATTAGTCCAATGGGAGCTAGCGCTGGCTTAAAAAGCTGCATGCAAAAACATGAAAATAACTAGATGATATCGGACTTGGTTATGACTGTTCAGTGACATTCAGCTGTGCTGTAGGAGCATCCACTTCAGCACAAAGGCATAATGGCAAGCAGCTGGATTACATACTCACAAACCAACACGATACAGAGGAATCAGGACCTTGCTGATAACTGAAGACGTGATGATTCATTTCTAAGCCTTGGATGCTTAACTGATCTGCTCCACTCAATGGACTATTAAAGGAAAAGCTTGGATGGACCCCAACCATCACAGATCTGCAGAAACCTTAAACTTTCCTAAAAACCTCAAAGTCCTGTCTGACATGGGCCTGGCCCTGTGCAGACAGTCTCACAGCCACACGGCCAAAGTGGTTCTAGTGGGCCTGGACGGGGCGGGGAAGTCCACCCTCCTCCACCGCCTTCAGAGGGGCGAGCTGGCGCACACCACCCCCACCATAGGCTTCAACGTGGGCTCACTGGAGCTGGACTCTGGTCCGGAGCTGACCGTGTGGGACATAGGGGGCCAGGGAGGCATGCGGACCCAGTGGGGAGACCACATGGAGGAATGCGATGCCCTGCTGTTTATGGTGGACGGGGTAGACCGGGTACGGATCGGGGAGGCAAGGAGGGCGTTGGAGAGAGTGCTGGGGGATGAGAGGGTGAGGGGGGTCCCCCTAATGGTGCTGGTTAATAAGATGGACCTCCCAGAGGCGATGGGGCTCCAGGAGGTGACGGGCGGGCTGGGGCTGGAGCAGTGCTGGGACAGAGACTGGGAGGTGCAGGGGTGCAGTGCTCACAACGGGCTGGGGCTCCAAGAGGTCCTGGGCTCTCTGGCCACACTCATCAGAAAGCGCTGAGAGCTAACTCAGACATAGCACACACAAGGATATATGGAAAACTGTCAAATACACAGATCAATGGACAACGCATGGGCTCTCAAACAAACATGTAAAGAATAGGGGCACACACACACACAAAGGGAACCTGTGAAGCTTTTCATAAGCCAACTGTGCTCCTGTCACTAACTAGGTTATTTGGCTATATAAAAACAGTTATGACATTCACTATGAAGGAAACTATTCAATGGGACTTGAGAATCGCAGATCGGAATTAAATGGCTACTTTTATCAAAAGGACAAAACCCAATGGGATCATCCACCTGTTTTTACACTCACTAACAATGAAATGTATTTTACATTTAACTAAATCTCCCCACAGCAATGTCACGAGTGCCACTCATTTTTACGATTTACAGAAGACGCAGTATCCTTCTACACCACAAGGTGATCTTATTTAGCCACAACGCAGTCCTGCTGGTTATAGTTTCTCCCTGGAAGTTAAATCAATGAAGGTTACTACTACAGATTGAAGTGTTGACACTACCAGACTGAAGGGATTGGTGATACAGTTACATTAAAATAAAACCTTTAGTCGTTCATTCAGTAAAGCTGATTACTTTTGATTGGTCTTAAGTGTTTAAGAGCAAATGTGTCAGGTATATTTATCCCAGGTACCATGGACAGCAACTCTAAATCACATACATGAGAGCATACAGTCACTTTGTCCCTTCTTTTGGAATAAGAATCTCACCAATTTTTCCCAGACACAACACTACTGTATCAAATCAGAAAGCTTGCAGCAGTGAGGATCCAATGAGGATCCAATGGCTAACAGCAAGTTTATTTTGGTTAGGATCAGTAGTACAGAGAACATATCCTAAGGATGAGATGAAAGGAAGTGATGTCATAATCATAGTCCCCTGATTGATTAGCAGAAGGTGGTGTTGATGGGTTTGTTTGTGGAGAGGTGAATGTACAGTGCCTTCAGAAAGTATTCACACCCCTTGGAATTTTCCAAATTTTGTTGTGTTACAGTCTGAATATAAAACAGATTAAAATGTTGATTTTGTGACACTGGCCTAGACACAATAATGTTAAAGTGGAATTGTTTCAACATTCTTACAAATTCATAAAAAATTTAAAGCTGAAATGTCAAGTCAATAAGTATTCAAACCCTTTGTTATGGCAAGTCTAAATAAGTCCAGGAGTAAAAATGTGCTTAACAAGTCGCATGGACTCATTTTGTGCGCAATAATGGTCTTTAACTTGATTTTTGAATGACGACCTCATCTCTGTACCGCACACATACAGATAATTGTAAGGTCCCTCAGTCGAGCAGTGACTTTCAAACAGGTTCAACCACAAAGACCAGGGAGGTTTTCCAATGCCTCGCAAAGGGCACATATTGCTAGATCGGTAAAAAAAGAAGCAGACATTGAATATCCCTTTGAGCATGGTGAAGTTATTACACTTTGGATGGTGGATCAATACACCCAGTCACTACAAAGATACCGGCGTCCTTCCTAACTCAGTTGCCGGAGATAAAAGAAACCGCTCAGGGATTTCACCATGAGGCCAATGGAGATTTTAAAAACAGGTACAGAGTTGAATGGCTGTGATAGGAGAAAACTGAGGATGGATCAACATTGTATTTACTGCACAATACTAACCTAAATGACAGCGAAAAGAATAAAGCTTGTACAGAATAAAAATATTCCAAAACATGCATCCTGTTTGCAATAAGGCACTAAAGTAAAACTGAAAAATGTGTCAAAGAAATTAACGTCATGTCCTGAATAAAAACATGTTTGGGGCAAATCCAACATCACTGAGCATGGTGGTGGCTGCATCATGTTATGGGTATGCTTGTCATCAGCAAGTGCTAGGGAGCTTTTTGGGGATGGATAAAAAGAAACAGTAGCTACTGTAAGCACAGGCAAAATCATTGAGGAAAACCTGGTTCAGTCTGACTTACAGCTGACACTGGGAGACAAATTCACCTTTCAGCAGGACAATAACTTAAAACACAAGGCCAAATATACACTGCAGTAGCTTACCAAGACAACATTGAATGTTCCTGAGTGACCAACTGACAGTTGACTTAAAAATCAGCTAGAACATCTATGGCAAGACTTGAAAATGGCTGTCTAGCCATGATCAACAAACAATGACAGAATTAAGAATTTTTCATAATAAGCAAATGTCACACTCCCCAGGTGTGCAAACCTCTTAGAGACTTACCCAGAAAAACTCACAGCTGTAATCGCTGCCAAAGGGGATTCTAACGTAT
Source organism: Brachymystax lenok tsinlingensis (assembly GCA_030435695.1). Classification (NCBI taxonomy): domain Eukaryota; kingdom Metazoa; phylum Chordata; class Actinopteri; order Salmoniformes; family Salmonidae; genus Brachymystax; species Brachymystax lenok. Next base: position 12,453,500 of record CM059781.1, read on the forward strand.
CGACTCAGGGGTGTGAATATGTCTGTAAATTTGATTTTAGTATTTCCTTTTCGGTAACTTTACTGAATTGTCTAAAAACATGTCTTGACTTGGTCATTACAGGGTATTGTGTGTAGATGGGTGAAAAAAAATATATCGATTTAATCCATTTTGTGACAGGTATGAATACTTTCTGAAGACACTAGGGATGAAGGAGGGGTCATGTCAAAATGGGTTACAATTTTCAAACGACAAAATAGGAGTAGAACATTCACTCTGCTAGTGGCATACTCCAGCAATATGAGAGACACACCACAAACATCTCCCATTCTGGATGCTCCAACAGCTTCCAGCATTGTGTGGCTATTTTCATTAGTACATTTGCCGATGAGAATTATAAAAGCAAAAAAGGCACAATGAATTTCCACTCACGTCTTTAATGTGCACAAGAGTTGAAAGCATCAGCGAGCCATCTTAAAGAGGAGAATTCAATCTAAAATGTATAAAAGAAACTAAGGAGGTCAAAACACTTGACATTTTATTACGTTTTTAAAAACAACTTTTCTCTGGCAAGTAAAAATCTTGCAACAAACATAAGCTTGTATCGTTTTCTGATACAAGACAAAGAAATTGTAATTCTTTAAAGTGGCTCGGTCCGTCTAGGGATAGTTCATGATACCCTCTAAGGTTTTTGTTCATCAGTAATAAACAATTAGTTCCAAAACAAGCCTGGGCTGCTTTGAACACCCACCTATTCCAAACCCACTCCTCACAAAACCTTCCCGGCCTTTGCTGTGCACTGTTTGAACGGGCCATAACAGAGGAACATAAGTCCAGACAAGGGGTTTGGGTTAGCGTTAGCCCACACACTTCCTAGGTCCTGGAAACCAACTGGGACTGGCTCTTGGACGGTACAAAGACACAGTCTGTCCCTAGAGACGGACATGACTGTTCTCAGATTCATCACAATACATTATGAATGTTAATTTTTTTTTAATGAAAATCAAAACCAAAAAAATCTAAAACGTCAACGGAACAACCCCCCTGTCCGTCTTTGACAATAAGTAGCCAATGTTATCGTTCTGCAAAGTGAGTTCGTTTCAACAATGACTGTTCAGTTGCAGCAGCTTTGTACAGGCTTTATGGAAATATATATTTATATATTCTCAAGAGTTTAAGAGAGATACACATTATTCAGGATGCATATGAACTATTACATTTCCTCTGTTAGTCCGGTCTTCTTTCCGCAGGAAGAGAGAAAAAATAAATACTCAGACACGTGCATAAGGCAGAAGAAATTCTAAAAGTAAAAATAGTAAACCTGGAAGCTCCACATACTTGACCTATAGAGAGAGACCGGACTCCTCTTTCTATCGGTGCCATTTCTGTGACAGCATGGGCGGCGCCATTGAGGCAATCTCCATTTTAAAAAGTAGTCCATTTTCTTCATCATGATTGCCTGGGCCCTCCTGATGACCCAGTTGGACATTACTCCAACAGGGTCACCAGGAGGGCTCAGCCAATGAAGTTGGAAGTTCCACCCAGTTGACTACATTAAAATTGTGGAAGCCCTCAATGGCACTGCTCATTCTACCTTTTAGCCACTAGAGGCCTCAGTCATTCTCTATACCTGGACCAGAAAAAGCCAAACCTTGCAATATTGTCCATTTAAACATAAAATAAAATGCACATTTTTATAAGAATGGGGTAATACTTTTTTTGTTGTTGCCAAATATAGGTTTGGTTTTAGTTTTCACAGTCAACTCTTCTGTTGGGAGTTCCCAACAGTGGGCGTGTTCTTCTGACAAGGTGTTGCTGATGCTTGCCAGACCTTAAAGTCTGGATAGGTATTTTACATACCAGCTAACCACCTCATATGCTACAGCAATCTTTCAGTCGATGACGTGGCACACAACCATTAGTTAATGTCAGGTCTCGCAGACATTGCTTGCATCACTACCTGCTCTCCACAGGAAGTGACATCACTGCTGCAGCAGGATTTCATGTCCTCTGGGGAAACAGGGCTACAGTGTTTTCCTCATGGACATCGCATCGTTGTACCGGTCCCATTAAGGCGTCTGTGAGAGAATGGGCAGCGCCATTGAGGCCATCTCCATTTTGAAGTAGTACATTTTATACTACTTCTATGAGTTTGTAAACAAACTGCCATAACAGGCTTAATACCGGTTGTTTGAACAGGTATTAAGCCAAAGTTGGCTGCCACCTGCAGTTATGGAATGTTTACTCACAAGTATAATTCATTGGCTGATGACCTAGATGGAATTATGTGAGCCTTCCTTAACCCATAAGAAGTCCCACCCAGTTGACTACTTCAAAAGAGAGACAAAAGAAGCAAGACATCCCACTCTCCTTTTCCCAATGGTAGTCAATGAACTAAGTTGACCAGACTCAGCTGCTACTGCATTGGTGTCTATGGGAGAGCCACCCCATTACATTTTTTCCAATCGTAAACAGCCTGAGTGACCCATCTTTATTTATCCACCATCTTGGTTCAAAATGTTGAAAGTCTTCAATGGAGTTGCCCAAGTTACAATGAGCTTTTGGGCCCTAGAGTCCTCTACCATTCTCTGGGGTTTTCCTCCAACCTCAGGTTGCCAGATCTGACAAAAAAAAAAAATGAAGCTTTTTTATTTTGCTCTCCCCTGAATTAGAGCAAAATTGCAAAACAAATATACTTATATGAACCAGTTTTGCAGCATTATATATATATATATATATATATATATATAGATATTTTTTTTAATTACCTGTATTTTTTATAAATAAAAATCTATAACTCATGATTCAAGAGAAGTCAAAAGCAAAAATAAAAAATAAAATAACGTGAGTCAAAATGTGTCAGTCTAAAAACCTTTTCCTGCCTATATCCTGCCTCTTCTTGTCCTAGGACTTTGGGGAGGGGGGCAGGGTCCATGCCTGTTCATGGCTTCGCTCTGGGGTCAACATCTTTAATTGGGGGCACTCGGCCATCGAGAGAGGGGGAGAGCGAGCACGTCCACGACCAGGGGACAATCCAGAGGTGAAGCACAAAAATAAACCGCAAACAAACAGCAGTATCCTTTCCCCGTCTGTGATATTGTTTTCTAAAACAAATATGCACAGAAATTATTTCCAAGTGTCTTCAACTGTGTGTTTTTGTGCGTGTGTGCATGTGTAGTTGTGACGTTTGGCAATTAAAAAATATTGCCCAAAAGGCTTTTTCTTCCTTCATGATTTTTACGTGACATTTCAAAGCATTTGCTAAGATTGCCTGAGATCCTCCCCACACGGGTGGCCAAATTGTACTGGTGCTGGATGAATTACCTGGACCTGTTAGTATTGGGTTGCCAGGTTGTGGTGGCAGTTTTTAGTAACCCATCAGTGCAGAGGTGGCATATTGTGGAGGTGGTGGGTGAATCCTTCAATCACAAGGTGGGTTGCCATGTTGGAGTAATAGTGATGGAAGTAGGTGGGTTCAATCCTTCTGTATTAGGTTGCCAGATAGGAGGAGAGACAGATGGATGAATGTCTAGGGTGGGTTAGACAGTACTAGTGAAGCTGGATGTACCGGCTCCTAGAACTTGAACTTCTGCAGGCTGGAGGCGGCGTCAAAGTTGAAGGTCCCTCCTTGGGTGGCTTCAGGAATCAAACTGGGATCCTCATCAATCTAAGAGGGAGAGACAAAGAAGAGGAAGGGTGAGGGATGTGTGTGTGTCAGCGTTTCTGTTAGCTGGTAAAATACGATAAATAAACATTGGTGCCGACCAATTGTCCAGGAGAAAAGGTTGAATCCCATTGCAAAAACAATGCTTTTCAGCCTATTTATTGATGGAAATACAAGTCTTATGTAAATATATTTCACTGGTCATGCTTAAAAATCAATCTAGGTTAATTTGCTAAATTTAGTGGGAATAAATTGACACGTGTGTATTTGTGTTAGTCGTTATGTGTCCTAATATTTATCACACGCGCACAGCATACAGATACAGAGGTTAGTTTGAGGGGGAAGGCTGTCAGACAGCTCGAGGGCTGCTGCTACAGCTCCTTAAAGAGCTTGTGATGGAACATTTTATGTTGGTGCTTTTCTATTTAAGAATTTCTTTGTTTGTGCTTTTCTAATAACTGTTTTCATGCAAGTGACTGAACGAATGCTCACTATCAGTATCTGCAATTTGGCCATACGCCCATACCCTTGTTTTGAGAACAAAAAGATCTGTTTCAAGGTCTCAGTTTAGAGAGAAGAAGCCTTGTGAGGTATTGGTCTGTCACATGCATGACTCCGTATTGGTCGGTCACATGAATGAAACAAACATTAATGATGAATTATGAATAAGCTAAATCATGCAAATATAACTTGTCTGTATACAAAAGAGATCTAAATGGGACTGCCCCGGAGGCGCTCCTAATCAACATGTGTACTTGGTGCATTGAGTTGGATGGAACCTCTCCAGTTAACAAAACAAAGACTCATTTAAGTTTGACTTTCTGTCCCTGGTGTAGAATTTCCACGCCAAGCTCATTCATTGCTGCTGGAGTCCAATCATTGCGCAACAATTCTAAATTCCAATCACGTGTTAAACAGTTAGATGGCCACATTTCAAAAGAACTAATATTTTTGCACTGAACAAAATATGAACGCAACATGTAAAGTATTGGTCCCATGTTTCATGAGCTGAAATAAGATTCCAGAAATGTTCCATATGCACAAAAAGCTTCTCTCTCAAATTGTGCACAAATTTGTTTACATACCTGTTAGTGAGCATTTCTCCTTTGCCAAGAAAATCCATCCACCTGACAGGTGTGGCACATCAAGAAGCTTGATCATTACACAGGTGCATCTTGTGCTCGGGCCACTAAAATGTGCAGTTGTGTCACACAATGCCACAGATGTCTCGTTTTGAGGGAGCGTGCAATTGGCATGTCCACCAAAGCTGTTGCCAGATAACTTGTTAATTTCTTTACCATAACCCCTCCAACGTCGTTTTAGAAAATTTGACAGTACATCCAACTGGCCTCATAACCGCAGACCACGTGTATGGCGTCGTGTGGGCAAAAGGTTTGCTGAACAGTGCGCCTCATTGTGGTGGTGGGGTTATGGTATGGGCAGGCATAGGCTACAGACAACGAACATAATTGCATTTTATCAATTGCAATTTGAATGCAGAGATACCATGACAAAATCCTGAGGCCCATTTTCGTGCCATTCATCCACCTCGTTTCAGCATGATAATGCACGCCCCATGTCACAAGGATCTGTACACAATTCCAGAAGCTGAAAATGGCCCAGTTATTCTATGGCCTGCATACTCCGCAAACATGTCACACATTGAGCATGTTTGGGATGCTCTGGATCGATGTGTATTACAGCGTGTTCCAGTTCTCACCAATATCCATCAACTTTGCACAACCCTTGAAGAGGATTGGGACAACAGGCCACAATCAACAGCCTGATGAACTCAATACAAAGGTTGATGTGTCGTGCTGCATGCAGCAAATGGTGATCACACCAGATACTGACTTTTGGTGACCACAGAGGCATATCTGTATTCCCTGTCATGTGAAATCCATAGATTAGAGCCTAATCAATTATTTCAATTGACTGATTTCCTTATATGAACTGTAACTCAGTAAAATCTTAAATTGCTGGATGTTGCGTTAATATTTTTGTTCAGTATAATTCAACTGGTAAATGAAGTGCGCTTCCCATTCATGTCGATTGGCAACGGTAGGCAGGCGGTGAAGAGCGCAAAAATGTCTGTCCTCGGTTTCAGGATTAATGGTCTGGGGCTGTTTTTCATGGTTCGGGCTAGGCCCCTTAGTTCCAGTGAAGGGAAATCTTAACAGTATAGCATACAATGACATTCTAGACAAATCTGTGTTTCCAACTTTGTGGCAACAGTTTGGGGAAGGCCCTTTCCTGTTTTAGCATGACAACGCCCCTCTTCACAAAGCAAGGTCCATACGGAAACGGTTTGTCGAGAGCAGTGTGGAAGAACTTGACTCGCCTGCACAGAGTCCTGACCTCAACCCAATAAAACATCTTTGGGATAAATTGGAACGCAGACTGAGCCAGGGCTAATCGCCAAACATCATTGCCCGACCTCACAAATACTGAATAGAAGCAAGTCCCCGCAGCAATGTTACAACATCTAGTGGTTTTATGACTTAACAGCCGGTCATAAATAGTTTGCAGAAACTCTTTCTTGCCCTGCAGTGTTGGAAGACTGTAACAAAGGAGTTTCAGAGAGACTTTTGCTGGCAAAAACTCTAAAACGACCAAAGAATTAACTTTGAACAATATTCATTAGACAGGAATGTTATTAGATTGTAAGACAGGATCAAAAGAATATTATTTTGTGATGTCATTAAGGATGGTATGACAAAGAAACTTACTCTGAAAGTGCACACGTCCTATGTATCAAGTTAAAATCTAAACGTGGTATAAAATGATTAAATATGAGAATACTTTTGTGGAGATAGCAATGTGATTTTAGCCTTCTAAATTATTTTTATATGAACTTCTGCCCAGTCAGTAGCCACGTCCAAGTGAGCCCAGAGTAAGTGTCAGCATGACAGAACGCTCCTTTGGCCAGAGTGCTTAAAAGGACTCGCTAAGAATAAACATATAGACCAAGCAGACGGAGGGTGTAAACCAGATGTCATGAATGGTTAAAACTACAAGACCAAAAAGACGTGAGGCCGTGGTCCACACGTTGAAATGGTTAAAAACTTCGTACTGAGACCTGAGACCAGTCTGCAGCTGTGCATGTAAAAAGTGGTCCTAGAACTTTGACTAAAAGACACGAGGTGGGAAGGAAGAATCCCTCCCAGACAACCGTTGGTACGTCTGAAGTATCTAACCTAACGAACACTCCAAGACCAGAGAAGCTCTACAACTAAGGACATTGTGACCTCTGGTGGACAATCTGAGCCTTACATCAAGCCCCTACGCATAAACATATTGATTGGTTTCAGAGAGACGACAGAGAAACACATCTACACGTAAATATATATTGCATTTCAAATCCGAATGAGCAGTGGTTAGGGTGCTAAGTATACGTATTTCCGTAAGTGCAGCTTCCAAAATGTATGTACGATAAGTTGACTCTCTTGACTCTCCCCCTTTCCATTATGTAACAAGCAGTCATACGGTGTCAGTCCACTAGGGACTTCTATCTCATATAAGTGTGTACGGGTATTCGGTGTTATTATTCAGTTAATTATTTATTTACTAAGCCAATTTGTGTATTGCTGATTCATCAATGAAGTTAGGGTTCTTGCAGATAAAGGAGTATGCGATGTTCAGAATGAGACTGACATTAGGTAATAATAAATGAATAATTGACTTATTGATGTAAGAGATATCTGTATATCTTTAGAGTTTAAAGTCGGGAGATAGTAACAACTTTTCCTGTGGTGCCCCAAATTCCTAATAAGTTAATTGTTACATGATTAATTTCAAATCGAGTAACAATTAAACATTGTGTTTAAACGGTCATCAGATTAATGATAGTCACAACACCTACTTGTTGTATGAATTTGGGCTCTATCGTCCCACAACTGTCAGAGTCGGTTATTTATTTCTCGTAGAGAACGACAAGCTGATAGTAGGAAAGTTTACATTTTCAATCGATGTCGGATAGGCTAGTTATTTTGCTGTTTGTTACTGGTCTTGTTGGCTGAGGAAAAGTAAATGTGGACAGTTATTCTAACATCTTCAAAGTGCGCATCGGATTTCAGTAAGAAGGACCGCACGCCGTTGCATCCAAGAGATGCATGTTCTGTTAAGATTAATTACCTTAATCAAAATGTGATTTGTCATTCTGAGCACCGTGGGTGGACGCCCTAATCAGGTTACACACCAAATGCATATGGGTCCGGTTAATGAAAATACTGCAGGTCAAATGTCTGGCGCCACATTTTCCTAACAGAAGCCCTGGACTGTGTGTGTGATTTATAACTCACATCGTCGCCTGAGAAGTACTGGTCAATAATCTCGAAGGCTAGTTTGTAGATGTCCTCATTCTCATGTTGCTGCAGATTCTCAATCTTCTCCAGACCTGAGCGGAAAGCAGAACAGAAAGCAACAATTCACCTCAGACATAGAGTACCTCCACTAGCCATCATGAGACTATGCAGGCACACACACCTCCACACTCCTCTATGATCTCAGTGACGGTGCTGGCCTCGTCCCCGGCCATGATGAGGACGTTCTTGAGGCCGTCTAGGAGCACCTGGACCACCTGGGAGTCCTTCACTGACAGCAGGCTGCAGAACGGAGGAACCACATTCTGCTGCACCAAGTACTCCACCTACACAAAACACAAAGACAGCAGTAAGCAACTCTGACAAATCACTGCTGACACTTATGATTGTGTAAGCAGGTTCAGTCACTGGCATTAGACTAGTTCATAAACTCACTGGTCTGAACGCTCCAGCTCTAGAGGCCCTGGAATGACAACGCAGCCCCGTACCTGTCCATGTCTAAGTCAATAGTCTATCTGATAGAGGTTGCAATGTGTGTGACAGACTCACCTGGTCTTTCCGGCCACTGATGGTGAGGTTGCTGATGGTCCACGCTGCCTCCTTCTGAGTCCCAAAGTCCCCCTGGAGACACAGGGGCTATCAGCACTACGTAACATATCACTACACAGCAATGACAGGAATATCATCTCTCTCAGGCTCACACAGACACCAGCCATGTAGGCACGGGGGAGCCAGGCCCACCCAATCAGATATGTCCGGTCTTATTATCTCTACTAGACAGTTTTCCAAACAGGCAGAGGTGGGTAGTAACATGTTACATGTACTAAAGTACATTTTTGCTTGTAGCAGCACAACCGAGGGGAAGGAGAAATGCCCAGCCAGTCAAGAAAATATCCTTCAAAGTGGAAAAGAGAGGTTTGGAAGAGGACGATGGAGGATAAATCCTACCTTGGCAAGAAAAAATGTGATTTGAGTTTACTATGGCAATTGATATCTGCACTGTTTATTTATTACTTGAATACCAACCTTGATGTTGTATCCCATGCGGAAATGGGTCTGATTTGCATACTAGACTAGTGACATTTCGATATGGATTGTTGTAACACTTACCTGGTCCTCCTTGACATTTCATTCTGAGTAAAAAATTTAACATCACACTTTGAGTAAATGTTTTTAGTACGCATTCACCATCACATGTACTTGTAATATGAAATATTTCTCTCATGAATGCTATTGAATTATTCAGATGTCGAGTACCATTTACCTTTTTATGAAATTGAGCACATTGATAGATATTAAAACAACTTTGAATAAGACGAATTTAAAACTGTACAGTCTAGGGATTTTCTTTGATGTCAGTCTTCATTGGAGACTACCTGTGCTGGAGGACATCTGGAATTTAGCATTTTATTAGGATCCCCGTTAGCTGCTGCTAACACAGTCACCACTCTTCCTGGTGTCCACAAGATAGTGCTAGCAGGCTTAAATAATACATTTACGTCGAATAAACTGCACTAAGTTGTTGTTCTTTTTGCCATCACAGTTTACCATTAGGTGTAAAATATATAACTAGTACTGAAAAAGTTCTGTGACCAGAAACTTTACTTTTTTTTATTTTATTATTAACCCTTCCACCACCCCCTTTAAAAAAAATGTTTTTAAGAGAGCTACGTTTACTTGAGTAAATTACAATCTACTGTAAGTAACAGTACTTTACTTAAGTATAGATTTCTTGTACTCTACCCACCTCTGCAAACAGGACATTATTTGTCTTTTTACCTAAACATGCAAACACCATCAGATAGAATTCATAGCAAGTAGTGAACTGGCATGACCTTTACTCATGGAATGGGTGGCCAAAAATAACTGAAGGCCACACCCCAATACACCATGCCACTGCCTCCTCCATTTAGCCAACAAGTCAGGTCACAATCCAGTGCATTTATCAGCTAGTAATAAACTGGTCCTGAACATTACAACTAAGAGCACTGGATTTGGTACAAATCATTCCCTAAGTTCTAGACCTCAGCTGAATCTGGTAATCAATGGTGTGGCTGTTGAACAAGTTGAGGAGACTAAATTACTTGGTGTTACCTTAGATTGTAAACTGCCATGGTCAAAACATATAGATTCAATGGTTGTTATGATGGGGAGAGGTCTAGCCATAATAAAGAGATGCTCTGCTTTTGACACCACACTCCAAAAAGCAAGTTCTGCAGGCTCTAGTTTTGTCTTATCTTGATTATTGTCCAGTCGTGTGGTCCAGTGCTGCAAGGAAAGACCTAGTTAAGCTGCAGCTGGCCCAGAACAGTGGCACATCTTTCTCTTCATTGTAATCAGAGGGCTGATATAAATACTATGCATGCCAGTCTCTCTTGGCTAAGAGTTGAGGACAGGGACTGCATCACTTCTTTTCATAAGAAACAATGTATTGAAAATCTCAAATTGTTTTCATAGTCAACTTACTCTTACACACACTTCCCCACCAGACATGCCGCCAGGGGTCTTTTCACAGTCCCCAAACCCAGAACAAATTCAAGAAAGCGTACAGTATTATTGCATGGAACTTCCATCTCATATTGCTCAAATGAACAGGAAACCTGGTTTCAAAAAACAGATAAAGCAACACCTCAGGGCACAACACCTCTCCCCTATTTGACCCAGATAGTTTGGTGTGTATGCATTGATATGTAGGCTGTGTGTGCCCTTAAAAAAATTGTATGTAGTTTTGTCCTTGAGGTGTCCTTGAGCTTCAACGGTCTATTGATGTTCTGTATTATGTCATTCTGTTTCATGTTCTGTGTGGACCCCAGGAAGAGAAGCTGCTGCTTTTGCAACAGCTAATGAGGATCATAAAAATACATTTTGTTAGCTTTAAAATGCTAAATTCTCTCTCAGCCTCATGGCAAAATGTGTAGAACAGCATGAGATTGTGTTGTCACGATACCAGGCCAAGTATCATGATACCACGGGGGGGGGAAACTTCAGAGGCCTAGCGTCCTGTTCACCCCAATACAACATATTTATTTCAAAGTTCACATTGTTCACCGTATAATAGAATACTGCAAAGGCCTACCTATGATGTGGCTGGAGGAATTATTATTGCATAATGATCTGCATGTCATTGTGGCAGTAAGCGGAAAACACTGCATGAAACCACCTTTACTCTTCAGTTAAGACTCCCTCAAACACACAACTCTCTCTCCAACAAACACACACTGTTCCCAACTTTAAAAACGTTAGGCACCAAACAGAATGTAAGGAGCACCAAAAATATATATATTTTTTACACTTTAGGCTTCCATTAGGCATATATGAATCCTACCTTTGAAACACATCTAATGAGTAGCAGAGGCTTTTCCTTTTTTCCTGTGCCAATCAAATTTTCTTAGACCTATTGTCAAGTTACCAGGTTGTTAGCTAGCTAGGTAACATGACTGAACAACGTTGTTTGTTATCAAACCAATAATTAGTGTCCGGGGTTTAAAAACGGCCCTCGACATGGTTTGTGAAATTATATCAAATGCGCGCGACATAGCGCAGAAAGAACAAAAGGTAGCTCCGGTAATATGGGTGATATTTTTAACCGTTTGAGTTAGAGACAAGATGTTTTCTTTCCTGTAAAGCTGCAGGCATGCCTCTTGTGACACAGGGTTTCCTCTCTGGCACTGCTGCTTGACGGCAAACTTGCAAAGCCTATCAGACTGGCCTGTACTCTTGGTTATACCAGGAAAAGAATTATACAGAGTATCAACTTTTCTCGCTCTGCACGCTGCTCCAACGTATCAAATGAACAAATGTAACAGAATACTGATTAGGGTCTGCATCCCCCTTCGCCGTCACAGCTAAATTGTATTAAAAAAAGTGATGCAGGATGAGCGGACAGAGAAGCAGGTGAGTGATGGCTGTAATTGGATACGGCTGACTGATTACAGATGCCACACGTGATATGCGGACATTACTGGACTGGCGCATACAAGAGACTTGTTGATGTTGCTTAAATTCAACTGAATTTTTAAACCAAACTGATTGAATAAACATTTTGTAAAACATGCGCGAGTACCTCATGGCAAAATGTGTAGAATTGCATGAAGTTTTTGTGCACACCCAAATAACACATTTCTGGCTACGCTACCAATAGACGCACACCACAGATCTCTCACCTTGGCAAGTTGGTGGATAATCAAGGGGATGAGTCCTGCGTCGATCACAGCCTGAACCTGCTGCTGGTTCCCAGCCGTGATATTGGACAGGAACCACACTGCTTCCTGTAGACAAACCAAATCAGAGACAGTTATGCCACAACACTTCCTATTTACAGTCCAATCTCACACAGTCAAACGAAACAGTTTCCTGTTGGCCTGCTAATCATTGACTTCTCCCTTCCCCCTCCTGTTCCCTCTCTCGGGAGAGTATGTGTGCTCTACCTTGTTGATCTTCTCTTTAGGGTGTGTGAGCAGGTTGGGGAAGTGGGAGAGGACGTCACAGTTGAGAACCACCTGAGTCTGCTCGTCTGTCCCCGTCACAATGTTGCCTACTGCCCTCAGTGTAGCAGTCTGCAGGAAGTGACATCACAGCAGGTCAACACCCACAACTTCAGCACATCGGAAAATACAAAAACACACACCCTGATTAATTACTTATAAAATGCATTGTTTTCTCCCTTCCTTGAAATGATCAACAATGTAAGTAAAGCTTCTTCAATGAGTTTCTTCAACATATGGCTGCAGTTTTACTAAAATACTCCTAGCCCTCATGATCAGCAAAGCCAAGGTTTCCATACTTGTTGCTTTTAAATCAAATCACATTGTATTGGTCACATACACATATTTAGCAGATGTTATTGCGGGTGTAGTGCAATGCTTGTGTTTCTAGCTCCAACAGTGCCATTCCAATCAATGATTCATTTCATAAGCACACCATCTGTACCAGTGTGTTTGGGTCTAAGTATGAATGTTATCAGTTACCATGGTAATTGTTCCCAATTCTATGGTGTCCCCTGTTGAGCCCTCTTACCTGAACTTTGACCTCCTGGTGGCTGAGCAGAGGAACGAGGAAGGGGACTACGCCAGAGTCGATGACCATCTGAATCTGCTCGTTCCCACCGTCCGTCAGGTAGGACAGAGCCCACACCGTGTCCACCAGGATCTACAGACGTATGTCATCAAGTCCAATGAGTGTTGTATTAAATGGGGCTGCTGATGTCAAAATGATGGTATGCAAAATGTACCATTTAGGGGTAATGAAAATACACTTCCCTACTTACATTTATATCTGTGTGGTATAGAAGAACACACAGAGCTGGGAGAATCTGGAAAAAAGAAAACAGTTTGAGGTGGAGAGAGGAAAAGATGGTGTGAAAATCAGACTGGAAATGTGGCCATGTAAGGTATGTCAGCGGACTGGCTGGAGAGACCCACTATAACACTGCTCACACATTGAAACACGCACGCAAGCACACACGGTACCCACATGTACATACCTCCTGTACAGTCTCCATGAGAGGTGGTGGGTCCTTGTTGCGACAGAGGTTGACGATGACCCAGGTGACGTTGCGGAGGAAGGAGATGGGGATGGAGGGGTTAATGAAGGACAGCAGGGGCTTGACCACACCCAGGGAGATGACGTAATCCCTGCACTGTGGCCCATCGCCTGGGGTAGAAGCATCACAGGTTAAAAGGTCAGGGGTCATCATTTGGGCACAGCGTCTTTCCTGGTTAGGTAGTGAGCAAATAAAATGAAGTCAAAGGTAGACTCAGCAATATGAAGTAGATGCAGAAAGTAAACAGCATAGTGGGTCAGTTTCCACAACAGAAAGTTGAAGCGCAGGGCGCAACTTCTCCGCTGTTCTGCTGCCCTGGCTACCATGCTGGGAACAGCGTGAAGCCAACCCGTGCACATGCGCAGGCACTGCGTGTGACTGTGTGAAAGCAAAGTCTTCCATCTCGCTCAGTCCAATATCTGCGATGCTGCTCGTGGCAACGGCATGTCGCTGACATGCTGGCCTCACCACTTGTTACTCTCGCGCGGCAAAATAAATGAACACGTACATGTTACTCAATAATTTCATCCAAACTGCTTGTGCGCGCCTACGAGCATCTGCGTAGCCAGGCGCTAAAATAGAACTTGTTTCCATTTGACGCTGGACGCGCTGCAAGTCCCACCTCTCCCAGCTCCTCATTGGTTTTTAGGAGCATATACCCACATGGGTGACTAAAAGATGAACAGAGTTCCACAATCCAGTCGGTGGTGGAAATGCACCTTAAAAACTGGTTGCCAACAGCCATATAAAGTCCACAGACAACTGGAGGAGAGATTACTAGAAACTCTTATTGTCAGAGTAGAGAACACACGATTGTGTGACTCAAAATTCTACAAAGATATAGAAAAAAAAGACACTGTACGTTTCAGGTAAAATAACAACCCAAATGTTTATATCACAGGACAAATTAGCTAGCAACAGCAAGGTAGTTAGCTAAATGGCCATGAATGTTTCATGTGTTTCGACCTGTCCCAAAATCAATATAGTTGGTTCAGAGTTAGTTTTGATATTTCAACCTGCATGTCCTGATCACATCTGGTGTGATTGGACAAAAACGAATATGCGCGTGCCCGCTATAGTCAGCATGTGAGTATTTCACTCACCTATGATGTTGCCTAGTGCCCACACAGCCTGTTCACACACATTCTGATGGGGAGAATGGAGCAGTCGCAGGAACAGGGGAACAGCATCTGTACGTACACACACACACACACACACACACACACACACACACACACACACAGAGAGTTAGGAATTGACATATCACAATTTCACACACAAAGACAACATAACAGAAACATTAGTGAAGCCCAGACAGTCAGAATAAGAGCAGGGCAGAGTGACTGACCCCAGACACAGTCAGAATAAGAGCATGGCAGAGAGACTGACCCCAGACACAGTCAGAATAAGAGCAGGGCAGAGTGAGCTGCTGAACTTACTGGATTTGACCACAGCCTGGGTCTGTTGTGACGTACCAGACGCTATGTTGGTCAGGGCCCAGGCTGCCTCGAACTGGAGAGAAGGACTAGAGCAGAGAAAGGAGGGAAAGAGTGAGAGAACCCATGTTCATCCTAACCCCACACACTATGGTTGTGTTTGGTTGCAGTGCCCGCTGTGCTCCAGGAATGAGTGTCTGACCGACTGCAGTGGTGGTCGCCCTGACAGCTGCGCAACCACAACACTTCACTATGGAGACCCTCCAACCTCCCGAAGCCCCCTACTGTCCTGGGTGTGTCTCCCTTCCTGACCACAAGGTCCTCTGTGTGTGTGTGTGTGTGTGTGTGTGTTCTGAACACAAGGTCCTGGGAATGGGGAAATATTTTACTTGGGTTGGCTCCAGACAAAATGGGCCAAGGGACTGTCCTGTGCCTGACACACACACACACATCTGCATCATATCTCCTAAACATTAATCCTGTCAGACTACAGGATTACCTCCCAGTAAATGTCCCAACAGTGCATTAGTAGAGATAGACCAATGTCCTCCCTTTGACTGAGGCAGCAGCAGACTCACTTGTCATCTCTCTCCAGACATTTGACAAGGATGGGCAGGATGCCCGACTTTATCAAGTCATCAATGGGAGGGTTTCTGTCACTGGAGAGGAGTTTTCTGAAGGACACAAAAACAGGAAGTGTTATGTTTCAGTCATGGAATAGAAAACAGGGTTTGAGAGATGCAAAGCAGAGAGAAGGACACGGTGATCACACACACGTCTTACTATACTTGTGAAAATCATATTTTCCCTAACCCTCACCCCAATTCTAACCCTAAACTTAAAAAATAGGCATTTTACAAGTGAGGACCGGCAAAATGTCCTCACTTCTCAGAATTGTAGTTGGTTTACTATTCTTGTGAAGACTTCTGATACTAAGTATAGTAAAACATGTACAGACACACACACTTTTACCTGGCAGCCTGTACGGCGCTGAGCTGGACCCCGGCGTTATCACTGGTGGCATTCTTCAGCGATAGAGAATGAGAAAACACGTTACAGCACCACACTCAGAGGATTGTTGGGAGAAGGTTTTTTCAGTTAAGAAGTAGACAACATGTGCGTACATGAAGTTGAGGCTTACCTGTAGGATGACTTCTAGTGTGATGTTCTGCTGTAAAGACAGAAGGGACATCAGTACCAGGTTACAGATCAACAACATGGGGGGAGGGGATACAATTCACATAAACATCAATCATTCTGAGGAGACACTCTCTCTGGCTCCCTCCACACGGCATTGTTTTTAAGAGTGCTGTTTTCCCTGTGGCTGCTGCTGAGTTGACCGGCCGGTTGAGACCGTGTGAGCTCACAGGCTGAGAATGTCATGCTACACCACACATCAGCAGGGTGAAAAGGCTTCTCTGAATTTACCACTACATCCCGCTGTGGAGCCCCATACAGTGCATTCCAAAAGTATTCTGAGCCCTAGACTTTTTCCACATTTACAGCCTTATTCTAAAAATTGACATTTGTGTGTAATATTTTAATGTTTTTATTGTTCTTAATCTACACACAACACCCCATAATGACAAAGCAAAACCAGGTTTAGAATTATATTAAAAAGTAGACTGAAATATCACATTTACATAAGTATTCAGAGCCTTTACTCAGTACTTTGTTGAAGCACCTTTAGCAGCCTTGAGTCTTCTTGGGTATGACGCTACCAGCTTGGCACACCTGTATTTGGGGAGTTTCTTCCTTTCTTCTCGGCAGATCCTCTCAAGCTCTGTAATGTTGGATGGGGAGCATCGCTGCACAGCTATTTTCAGGTCTCTCCAGAGCGGTTAGATCGGGTTCAAGTCCGGGCTCCGGCTGGGCCACTCAAGGACATTCAGAAACCTGTCCCGAAGCCACTCCTGCATTGTCTTGACTGTGTGCTTAGGGTCATTGTCCTGTTGGAAGGTGAACCTTCGCCCCAGTCGGAGTTCATGAGCGCTCTGGAACAGGTTTTCATCAAGGATCTCTGTACTTTCCTCTGTTCATCATTCGCTCGATTCTGACTAGTCTACCAGTCCATGCCACTGAAAAACATCCCCACAGCATGATGCTGCCACCATAGGGATGGTGCCAGGTTTCCTCGAGGCGTGACGCTTGGCATTCAGGCCAAAGAGTTCAATCTTGGTGTCATCAGACCAGAGAATATGGTTTCTTATGGTCTGAGTCCTTTAAGTGCCATTTGGAAAAATCCAAGCGGACTGTCATGTGCCTTTTACTGAGGAGTGACTTCCGTCTGGCCATTCCCCCATAAAGGCCTGATTGGTAGAGTGCTGCAGAGATGGTTGTCCTTCCGGAAGGTTCTCTCATCACCAGAGGAACTCTTGAGCTCGGTCAGAGTGACCATCAGGTTCTTGGTCACCTCCCTGACCAAGGCCCTTCTCTCCCGATTGCTCAGTTTGGCCGGGTGGCCAGCTTTAGGAAAAGTTGTGTTTGTTAACTTCCTCCATTTAAGAATGATAGAGGCCACTGTGTTCTTGAAAACATAAAAAAAAAAATAATAATAATAATAATAATGTACCCTTTCCCAGATCTGTGCCTCGACATAATACTGTCTCGGAGCTCTAAGGACAATTCCTTCGACCTCATGGCTTGGTTTTTGCTCTGACATGCACTGTCAACTGTGGGACCTTGTGTAGACAGGAGTGTGCCTTTCCAAATCATATCAAATCAATTGAATTTACCACAGGTGGACTCCAATGAAGTTGTAGAAACATCAAGGATAATCAATGGAAACAGGATGCACCTAAGATCAATTTCGAGTCTCAAAGCAACGGGTCTGAATACTTAAAGAAGATGTTTATAGTTTTTTTTTTATAAGTTTGCAAACATTTCTAAAAACCTGTTTTTGCTTTGTCATTATGACGTATTGTGTGTATATTAAATGAGGATAAAAAAAATTATATATATATATTATATATATTTGAATAATGCTGTAACGTAACAAATGGGGAAAAAAGGGAAAGGACCGAATACTTTCGATGCACTGTAGATCATACAAACCATAGAGAGACCAGGGGGTTTAAGATGCATGTCTAGACTACAACGTCACACATAGGAATTGATTGTATAGCGCGAACACAATGTTGATCTCCAGGAGGGTTGGCCACACCTGTCCGGCTGGTCCTACCTGACAGATAATCTAGGCAGTACATTTCCATCTGGAACAAGTCTCTCGTCTTAGAGCTAGCCAGCCCAGCGCAATAGCAAATGGGTCGCTAAAGTCACATCACACACACACCCCTTTGAAGTCAGAGTCTATGTCAGAGTCCTCCAGACTGTCCTCCTGTGGGACGTTCCTCTTCTTCAGTAGATGCTTGTCTCGTTTGTTCTGACGGAAGAGGGAGAGATAAAAGAATCAACCAACACATTGATGAATACATGACAGAGAATAGCAGCACTAACTCCTACAGCACCAACACTTAACTGCAAGCTGGATATCGGTAAAATAACAGCTGACCCTCGCATCCCTAGAATGTTTGTCATCTCTGGGACCTGAGTCTGTCTGCCCAGAGACATCTGGGGTATAGTTGGGGACAAAGTACAAACCCT
This sequence comes from Brachymystax lenok tsinlingensis, assembly GCA_030435695.1. Classification (NCBI taxonomy): domain Eukaryota; kingdom Metazoa; phylum Chordata; class Actinopteri; order Salmoniformes; family Salmonidae; genus Brachymystax; species Brachymystax lenok. The sequence continues at coordinate 12,472,046 of CM059781.1, forward strand.
GTGTCGGATATGGGGATGTCCCCGATAAGATTACTCAACTTTACATACAGTGCCTTCAGAAAGTATTCACACCCATTGACCTTTCCAACATTTTGTTGTATTACAAAGTGAGATTAAAATAAAATTAAATCTGTTGTCATCAACTATCTACACAAAATACTAGAATGTCAAAGTGGATTAAATTTTTATAAACACTAAATACACTGCATCTTGTTCAGATCAGTATTCAACACCCTGAGTCAATACATGAAAGAGTCACCTTTGGCAGTTTTGGAATATTTTTTATTTTGTGCAGGCTTCCTTTTCACTGTCATTTAGGTTAATATTATGGATTAACTACAATGTTGTTGATCAATCCTCAGTTCTCCATTCACAGCCATGGTGAAATCCCGGAGCAGTTCCCTTCCATTCCTCCAATTGAGTTAAGGGCGCCTGTATTTTTCAAGTTACTGGGTGTATTGATACACCATGCAAAGTGTCATTAATAACTGCACTATAATCAATGGGATATTCAAGAAAAGATTTTACATCTACCAATAGGTGCCCTTCTTTGCGAACTATTGGAAAAACTCCCTGGTCTTTGTTGTTGAATCTGTGATTGAAATTCACTGCGACCTTACACATAATTGTATGTGTGGGGTCCAGAGATGAGGTAGTCATTTAAAAATCGTGTTAAACACTATTATATAACACAGTGTGAGTTCATGCAACTTATGTGACTTGTTAAGTACATATTTACTCCTGAATTTACACTACCAAAAGTATGTGGTTCCTGCTCGTCGAACAACTCATTCCAAAATCATCGAGTTCGTCCCCCCTTTGCTGCTATAACAGCCTCCACTCTCCTGGGAAGGTTTTCCACTAGATGTTGGAACATTGCTTCCATTCAGCCACAAGAGTATTAGAGAGGTCGGGCACTGATGTTGGGCGATTTGGCCTGGCTCGCAGTCCCAAATCATCCCAAAGGTGTTCGAAGGGGGTTGAGGTCAAGGCTCTGTGTAGGCCAGTCAAGTTCTTACACACCGAAAAACCATTTCTGTATGGACCTGGCTTTGTGCACGGGGGAGTTCTGCTGAAACAGGAAAATGCCTTCCCCAAACTGTTGCCAAAGTTGGAAGCACAGAATCATCTAGAATGTCATTGCATGCTGTAGCATTAAGATTTCGCTTCACTAGAACTAAGGGGCCTAGCCCTAACCATGAAAAACAGCTCCAGACCGTTATTCCTCCACCAAACTGTACAGTTGGTCCTATGCATTGAGGCAGGTAGCGTTCTCCTGGCATCAGTCAACCCCAGATTCATCCGTCGTACTGCCAACTGGTGAAGCGTGATTCATCACTCCAGAGAACGAGTCTAATACCACTCCAGCCGACACTTGGCATTGGTGCATGGTGATCTTAGGTTTCTGTGTGCGGCTGCTCAGCCATGGAAACCAATTTCATGAAGAACCCAACGAGCAGTTTTTGTGCCGACGTTGCTTCCAGAGGCAGTTTGGAACTCGGTAGTGAATGTTGAAACCGAGGACAGACAATTTTTACACGCTACACCGGTCCCGTTCTTTGAGCTTGTGTGGTCTACCACTTCGCGGCTGAGCCGTTGTTGCAGACCTCTTCAGTAAGGCCATTCTACTGCCAATGTATGTCTATGGAGATTGCATGGCTGTGGGCTTGATTTTATACACCTGTCAGCAACAGGTGTGTCCACATACTTTTGTATATATAGTGCATTTAGGCTTTCTGTAACATGTCGCTTCAATTATTTATTTTATGCCGGGCCATGTTATTTTAGTGTGGGGCAGACCGAGAAAAGAACACGTGATCGAGAGGAATAAAGAGCTGTTGCCTCGCGAGATATTACCTGAAAATACATGATCTAAATGATTGATAGTTGATATTCAGCAGTCATAAAAGTAAGGCTTATTTACTTTGAAGAACTAGAAAAGTGATTTTGTCAGACAGCAGCTCTATAGAGATGACTTGGAATGAAATAGTCAAATGTAATATACACAACTGAAATATTTTATTAAAGTAAAGTGAATAAATGACAGGTAAGTGATAACTACCATCATGGGACTGTGCTGTTACCGCATTCAACCCACATAGCGCATTTAAAATGTTGAAATTTTTTTTGCATAACCGAAAACCAATTATTTTTTAATAAATCGAACCAACCTTAAAAAGCACTAAGAGACACACACCAACTGTAAGGCTCCTAGGGTACAGTGAAGCGCACACACACAAACAAATGCACACAACAGAAGATGAGCAGACAGACACACTGGTGTTGAAAAGAGTGCGAAAGACACACCCACAGCCGCTCGGCATGTGAGTCAGTGGTAGGAGGGATATTCCCTTGGCCTACATTCCAGTGTGTGCCGCAGTGCCGGGCCAGGCGTCGCTGGTGACTAACCAGCCCTGTGCTGCTCTCTGCTCCGGCAGGCAGCACCAACAGACCCTATTCTCCCTCACCCGCTATCACCCATCAACAGTTATGTCTCACTCTGTATCAGTGGTAACTTCCTTCAGTTTCTCTCCCTCAACCAAGTGAGTCAGCAAATCCCAATCAACATCATGAAGTAAACAGAGTGAGCGACAGAGTCAAAAGCCTTCATGAGGGGGACTGTTTTAACGTCTGAGAAAAGAAACAGGAAGTGGAAGGAGAGTTATGAGTGTGTCCAAGCCCAGAGGGGGTCTAGCAGAAGGAGGTAGTCGGGGGAGGAAGTAAGATTCAAAGCCATGAACAGTGTACTATTGCGTCAGAGATCACAGCGTCAACATGAGAGCAGCGGAGGGGGTCAGAGCAACCCTTCAGTCTCTGGCTCTTTACAAAAGGTGTAAACAGAGCAGCTGCATGACTATCATACTAATTGGGTATATTGTATCCAACACAGTACAAACTGTATATTAAAGGATTCAGATTAAAGCCAATTTTTGCTTGATCTGAAAATGTGGTCAGAAGCTCCGTATGGAGGGTGTGACGCAATTTTGGAGCCTTCGTGGTCGAATTTCTGCAAAGAAACCACTACTAAAGGACACCAATTTGAAGAAGAGACTTGCTTGGGCCAAGAAGCACGAGCCATGGACATTAGACCAGTGGATGTCTGTTCTTTGGTCTGACGAGTCCAAATAAGATTTTTGGTTCCATCTGCTGTGTCTTTGTGAGACGCAGAGTAGACGAAAGGATGATCTCTGCATGTGTGGTTCCCACCGTGAAGCATGGAGGAAGTGGTGTGAAAGCGAGTCGCTGGTGACACTGTAGGTGATTTATTTAGAACGCGATGCACACTTAACCAGCATGGCTACCACAGCATTCTGCAGCGATACGCCATCCCATCTGGTTTGAGCTTAGTGGGACTATCACTTGTTTCTCAACAGGACAATGACCCAACACACTTCCAGGCTGTGTACGGGCTATTTAACCAAGAAGGAGAGTGATGGAGTGCTGCATCAGATGACCTGGCCTCCACAATCAACCGACCTCAACCCAATTGAGATGGTTTGGAATACGTTGGACCGCAGAGTGAGGGAAAAGGAGCCAACAAGTGGGAACTCCTTCAAGAGACTGTTGGAAAAGCATTCCTCATGAAGCTGGTTGAGAGAATGCCAAGTGTGCAAAGCTGTAATCAAGGCAAAGGGTGGCTACTTTGAAGAATCTCAAAAATAAAATGTTTAGTTACTGTGTTATTTCATAGTCAAAAGTCACCATTATTAGTCAGTTGTACAACCAAATGCCTTCAACCGAAATGTGTCTTCCGCATTTAACCCAACCCCTCTGAATCAGAGAGGTGCGGGGGGCTGCCTTAATCGACATCCACGCCTTCGGCGCCCGGGGAACAGTGGGTTAACTGCCTTGTTCAGGGGCAGAACGACAGATTTTTTCCTTGTCAGCTCGGGGATTTGAACTTGCAACCGTCCGGTTACAAGTCCAAAGCTCTAACCACTAGGCTACCTGCCGCCCTTAGTTATGATGTCTTCACTATTATTCTATTCTGCAAATAGTAAAAATAAAGAAAAACTCATGAATGAGTAGGTGTCCAAACTTTTGACTGGTACTGTATAAACAAATGTACGTGGACACCCCTTCAAATTAGTCGATTGGGCTATTTCAGCCACACCTGTTGCTGACAGTTGAAGTCAGAAGTTTACATACACCTTAGCCAAATACATTAAAACTCAGTGTTTCACAACTCCTGACATTTAATCCTAGTAACAATTCCCTGTCTTAGGTCAGTTAGGATCACCACTTTATTTTAAGAATGTGAAATGTCAGAATAATAGTAGAGAGAATTATTTATTTCAGCTTTTATTTCTTTCATCACATTCCCAGTGGGTCAGAAGTTTACATACACTATTAGTATTTGGCAGCATTGCCTTTAAATTGTTTAACTTGGGTCAAACGTTTCAGGTAGCCTTCCACAAGCTTCCCACAATAAGTTGGGTGAATTTTACACCAGCTCTGTCAGGAGGAATGGGACAACTGTCAGGTATGTAGGCCTCCTTGCTCGCACACGCTTTTTCAATTCTGCCCACACATTTTCTATAGGATTGAGGTCAGGGCTTTGGGCTTGATTTTGTTGTCCTTAAGCCATTTTGCCACAACCTTGGAAGTATGCTTGGTGTCATTGTCCATTTGGAAGACCCATTTGCGACCAAGCTTAAACTTCCTGACTGATGTCTTGAGATGTGGCATCAATATATCCACATAATTGTCCTTCCTCATGAAGTGCACCAGTCCCTCCTGCAGCAAAGCACCCCCACAACATGATGCTGCCACCCCTGTGCTTCACATTTCGGATGGTGTTCTTCGGCTTGCAAGCCTTCCCCTTTTTCCTGCAAACATAACGATGGTCATCATGGCCAAACAATTCTATTTTTATTTCATCAGACCAGAGGACATTTCTCCAAAAAGTACAATCTTTGTCCCCATGTGCAGTTGCAAACCGTAGTCTGGCTTTTTCTATGGCAGTTTTGGAGCAGTGGCTTCTTCCTTGCTGAGCGGCCTTTCAGGTTATGTCGATATAGGACTCGTTTTACTGTGGATATAGATGCTTTTGTACCTGTTGCCTCCAGAATCTTCACATGGTCCTTTGCTGTTGTTCTGGGATTGATTTGCACTTTTCACACCAAAGTACGTTAATCTCTAGGAGACAGAACGCGTCTCCTTCCTGAGCGATATGATGGCTGCGTGGTCCCATGGTGTTTATACTTGCGTACTGTTGTTTGTACAGAGGAACGTGGTACCTTCAGGCGTTTGGAAATTGCTCCCAAGGATGAACCAGACTTGTGGAGGTCTACAATTTTTTTCTGAAGTCTTGGCTGATTTCTTTTGATTTTCCCATGATGTCAAGCAAAGAGGCACTGAGTTTGAAGGTAGGCCTTGAAATACATCTACAGGTACACCTCCAATTGACTCAAATTATGTCAATTAGCCTATCAGAAGCATCTAAAGCCCTGACATCATTTTATGGAATTTTGCAAGCTGTTGAAAAGGCACAGTCAACATAGTGTATGTAAACTTCTGACCCACTGGAATTGTGATACAGTGAATTATATGTGAAATTATCTGTCTAAACACTTGTTGGAAAAATTACTTGTGTCATGCACAAAGTAGATGTCCTAACAGACTGGCCAAAACTATAGTTTGTTAACAAGAAATTTGTGGAGTGGTTGAAAAACGAGTTTTATTGACTCCAACCTAAGTGTATATAAACTTCCGACTTCAACTGTATATAAAAACGTGCAGAGCCAAACAATCTCCATAGACAAACATTTGCTTTACTGAAGAGCTCAGTGACTTTCAACGTGGCATTGTTATAGGATGCCACCTTTCCAACAAGTCAGTTTGTTAAATTTCTGCCCTGGTCAACTGTAAGTGCTGTTATTGTGAAGTGGAAACGTCTAGGAGCAACATTGGCTCAGCCTCTAAGTGGTAGGCCACACAAGCTCAGAACGGGACCGCCGAGTGCTGAAGCGCGTAGAAATCTGTCCTCTGTAGCAACACTCACTACTGAGTTCCAAACTGCCTCTGGAAGCAACGTCAGCACAAGAACTGTTCATCGGAAGCTTCATGAAAATGGGTTTCCATGGCCGAGCAGCTGCACACAAGCCTAAGATCACCATGTGCAATGCCAAGCGTCGGCTGGAGAGGTGTAACGATCACCGCCATTGGACTCTGGAGCAGTGGAAACGCGTTCTCTGGAGTGATGAATCACACTTCACCATCTGGCAGTCTGATTGACGAATCTGGGTTTGGTGGATGCCAGGAGAGCGTTACCTGCCCGAATGCATAGTGCCAACTGTAAAGTTTGGTGGAGGAGGAATAATGGTCTGGGGCTGTTTTTCATGGTTAGTGCTAGGCTCCTTAGTTCCAGTGAAGGGAAATCTTAATGCTACAGACTACAATGACATTCTAGACAATTCTGTGCTTCCAACTTTGTGGCAACAATTTGGGGAAGGCCTTTTCCTGTTTCAGCATGAAATGGTTTGTCGAGATCAGTGTGGAAGAAATTGACTGGTCTGCACAGAGCCCTGACCTCAATCACATTGAATATCTTTGGGATGAATTGGAACGCCAACTATGAGCCAGGCCTAATCGCACAAAATCTGTGCCCGACCTCACTAATGCTTATTGCTGAATGGAAGCAAGTCCCTGCAGCAATGTCCCAACATCTAGTGGAAAGCCTTCCCAGAAGAGAGGAGGCTGTTATATCAGCAAACTGGGGCCAAACTCCATATCAATGCCTGTGATTTTGGAATGAGATGTTCGAAGAGCAGATGTCCACATACTTTTGTTCATGTAGGGTATGAATGCCCTGACTTCTGCAGAGGCCGCATCACTGCAAATGCTAATGGTAGAGTATACAGATACAGTACACAGGTCTGCAGATCAAGGTGAAGGGTAGTGACATGTGGAGGGAGTGGCTAAATGAGTAAGGTGAATAAGAATTGGGCTAACAGTTTCAGGGGGCACTTTAATTTCCATGACTCGTGGCTCCCTCTCATCCCTCTGCAGCAGGCATATGGTGAGCAAGATGTTCGCAACATCGAATAGCAATAAAATCACAGTACGGAAACAATACATATGTAATCGTGAGAATCAAAATACATATTGTATCATGATGTCCCTGGCAATTCCCAGCCCTACTGGAAGTAGGGTTAAATTGCTCTTAGATTTATCTAAAAGTCGGTTTGGCATTTCCACATTTTGGTTGGGATCTAGGGAGAATAAATTGATACTTGATCTGTGCCCAAAAGCAATTTCTACCTGCAGCATATGACTGCAGTAGGTCAAACAAAGATGCCTATGAAGTCAAGGTGAAGAGGCAGTTTACATGGGTCAAAGGTAAATCCAGAGAGGTGAAAGGTCATGGTTTGGGTCATGGTCAGGGTTGGAGACAGAGTTTTAGACTGGGGTTATTGCCTCTATAGAGAAGGGGGTCATTCTGTATGGATGGAGAGGAATACCCAGTCTGTCTGGGGCAAGACACAGGGCGAGAAAGAAACAGCCTGTTTTAAAAGGTCTGTGTAAGCAGAGAGGTGAATACTAATACATTAATATAGGGAGCAGTAGAAGCACCACTACAAAGTCGTGCATCACCAAAAATATAAAAAATGAGGCTTCTTCACTCACCTTTCTCAGTTCCACTGTCACGTCATTTCGATGTCTTCTCATTGTCTGGAACACAAACGAAGCAATATGAGAAAGAGAATCATTCATTCATAAAAACATTTTTAAGGAGAGTTATTCATAACAACATCTCTCTGGACTCAGGTCTGAACATAGGAATTGAGGGGACTAATGTATAAACTATAGGCTAACAGCATAACAGTAACACCACTGGATATGGTTACGGTTAATCAATGTGTTTGTGTACCAGTATCAGTGAGCTTGTCCCTCTGCAGCAGAGATATGGTGAGAAATGTGTTTGAAACATTGAATCGGAATAGAGTCGCATCGGCACCAAAGTATGATGATAATATCGTATCGTGAGGTCCCTGGCAATTCCCAGCCCTAACCGGTGTGTTCGTAGTCCACTCATTGCTGTGAGCTGGTCTCAGAGCTTGTGACTGTCGCTGCAGTTCATATTGCCATCCTAAATAGCCCCTTTACGTCACGTGGGTCAGTAACATCATACACAGCCAGAGCAAAGCAGATATTTGACAAGTAATGCTGGCTGCATCTCACATTATGTGCCATAAGGCTGTTTAGTGAGAGACAAACTGGGAGAAATTGGCCAAAGTTGCCCATTCTGCTGGAGCAGGGTCAGATCATCCTAGTGGTTAAGGTCAGGATTTAGGTTAACCAAACTCATCCTAGATCTGTGGCTATGGGAAACTTTAACCTCGACCAAACCCAAATGAATGATTTTCCCACTGCCCACCCCACTACTATAGTGTGTGCCAGGATGATTCGGTAATCAACCATTGCAAGAAAACGCACAACTCTCTTGTCCCAGATCAGTGCTGCTTAGGGCTTATTCTACCTCCTGGCCCCTCCACTAGGCCCCAAATCGGGTTGTATCTCTTGGGAGAACCCAGGCTAGACATCCAGGATGCCAGAAATAGCCCTAGTGACGTACTTTGCAATGTCTGCCTGTCCATCATTGTAGCCATGTGTTTGTAACGTTAGCTCGCGGCTTCAAAACAACCACTCATGGGACTGGTCCACATCCCATGGTTTTAGATGGCCCCAAAGACAAATCAACTCTTATCTTCATCTATTATTTAGAAAACGCATTCCAATGGGAGCCTTCATACACTAGGGATGTCCGAAAGATGACTCTTTGTATAACTCCGTAAAGACATAGAACTGTGTGTGTGCGTTATTGTCAAAGATAGCACAGCTAACCAATATAAATACGTTTAATCAGTATGCCATAGTTTAACATTGACAGCTCGGCCATTAGATACCGACCTAACGTTATGCGGATAACAAGTTGGTGTGTGGTGGAACTAGCAAGTAAACCGATTCAAGTTAACGTTAGCATGCAGTCCTAACATGATAATTCAATCGACATATTAACCGAGTTAGCTTATATAAACAGCTAACTGTAAGAACATTTACTGCACAGGCAGTCGTTCAAAAATGCCTATTTTAGCTGGTCACAGTTAGCTAGCTCATGGTTGGACAAGGCAAGGGTATCGTTACCAACTAAAAAGATAGCGAGCTACTGTAAGTTCTGAACAGGGTTCAGTTAGTTAGAGAATCTATGTAATGTTAGCTAATACATGCTTTTGCTAACTACCGTCGTTGGATTTGGCCAGTTGGGCTGTCAACTATATTCTGCTTTTAAAACAGGTGGCAGCGTAGCTTAAGTTAACTGCTTAGGTAATCAGCTAGGTAATAGTTGGTCGTTAGCGAAGCCGGCTGAGCACATAGCTAGCTGACGTTACAATCTTTGCTTGCAAGCTAGTTAGCTAACAAGGCTTCATCAAAAGCTTGTCAGACAAGGCCGGTGAAGATAACCGGTGTCTAAAGTAAAATCCAACGAGTCATTGGTAAACCGCTCTATCCAAATGCATCCTACCTCGACATCGCGTCCCTTGTTCTTAAAGCTCTTGATACGGTGGTTGTCCAAGTCGGCGTTTTCTGCCATGTCTGTTTGCTTGGTTCGCGAGTAGCTCGGCGTCTGATCTCCAGGGAAAGGCAGATCACTGTAAATATACTGCTGAGTACAGGGGCGACTACCCGCAATTCAGATGGCTAGTATGAGGGAGGAGCTCGGTGACGGGCTATCCTATTTTTCATGCGATGTTTTAGAAATGGCTTGCAAGATCATCACCATGGTTATTATTTTTTTTAAATATAATTAATTAAAAACATTTAGAAAATCTGCAAACACCTCAGTAAATCATGTACCTTGGCTTAGCCAATAAAGATTTTCCCATCAGGATTTTGACCTATTCACTACACAGTACACTGTCATAAACGGCATCCGTAAGAGAGAGGCCTGTGAATCAAATCAAATCAAACTTTTTGTCACATGTGCCGAATACAACAAGTGTAGACCTTACCGCTTACTTACAAGCCCTTAACCAACAGTGCAGTTCAACAAGAGTTAAGAACATATTTACCAAATAAACACAATAAAATAACAATAAGGAGGCTACTGTATATACAGGAGGTACCAGTACCGAGTCAGTGTGCGGGGTACACTGTGCTTGGACCATGATAGTTTGTTGGTGATGTGGACACCAAGGAACTTGAAACTCTTGACCCGCTCCACTACGGCCCAGACAATGTTAATTGACCTGTTTAAAAGGTCTTGCTTACATCGGCTACCGAGAGCGTTATCACACAGTCATCCAGAACAGCTGGTGCTCTCATGCATGCTTTAGTGTTGCTTGCCTCGAAGCGAGCATAAAAGGCTTTTAGCTCGCCTGGTAGGTTCGTGTCACTGGGCAGCTCGCGGTCACTGTGGGGGCGACAACGCACTTACATACGGTCACTGTGGGGACGACAACGCACTTATTGATGAAGCCGAAGACTGAGATGGTATACTCCTCAATGACATTGGATGAATCCCGGAAGATATTCCAGTCTGTGCTAGCAAAACAGTGTTCGTTTGTGTGCTTACTACTCACATCAAATTGTCAAAAGGGGAAAACAATAAAAAAATATTTGTCTACTATATGTAGTTTCTATAAAAATCCATCTCCATTATGAAATGCATGGCAAGGTTTGTATGATTCCTTTATCAAAGCATGCCTTAGGGTGTTTTCACATTTAGTCCGTTGGTTACAGAATAAACAGCAATAGAATAACTGCAGAATAAATAATGTAATTTAAAATTGTACACCCAAGGTAGGCTACTGCCCCTTTAAGAGCTAGAATAGATTTTGTACCCTATGTTGTGATTCTCAAGAAATCTTTTGTCTTCTCACACAATTCAAACTCCACAATCAATAAAACATTTATGAAGCTCTCTTGGACTTTAAATCACATATTGCAAACAAATAATTTGAACTAAAAACATCCTTGACAATCGCTAATCAATATCCAAAAAACAGCACACATTTTTTTCCACAAAACTGCACATCAGCTTCTCTTCTGTGGCAACAATGTGAGGGTTTATGGCAGGGGAAACAGTGTTGAAGTAGTCTAGTGTATAGTGCAGGAATAATGACAAGTGAACCTGGGGAGCTTTGCGTTCACAAAAAAAAAAGACCCGGACAGCGTAATTCAAGCAAACTGAACTCAGACCACCTCTGGAGATGGTCTCAGTTCGGTTTGCTTCGGGGGCTCTTTTTGAGGGGTCTGAGTTCCTTTGGAGTGTTCACACAAATAAACCAACCACACTGTTCACAAAAATTGTCTGAAAGGGACCAAGTGTGAAAGCACCCTTAGGTGTTGTGCCAAAAGCTTAGCCACAATGGGGCGGTTTCCCAGACAGAGTTTAAAATAAATGAGGACTAGGCTAATTCTACTTAAATTAATACGGACTAAAAAATGGCTTTCCGAGACATTGCTTTATTTGAGATTAAGTAGTACCCGACTAGGGAGTTGCAGACTAAGGTTAATAAAGACTAACTAGCTACTCTCTGTGAAGCCCGATTAGAGTAATGTTGTGCACTTGGTGCAGACCTGAGGTTGCTTCAAAAACCAGGGCTGGACCCTTAAGAAACATTAACATTGTGTGTGTGGAACTGGAGTAAATCACCCAACCAAACAATGGACAAAGGTAAAGACAACGTTCAAAGAATTTCAGTGACTTTGAAAGGACCCTTTGAAGCAAATTGTGTCAAACCACCCAATTATTGAGAACAAACAGCATGATTCAGCAACAGAAAACAAGAAAAAGAATGCTTGGACTTCAATTTGCAATGAATTTAACTCGAATGAAAAAGTAAGCAACAGGACACTTCAACAACTTCAGGTAAGCTACTGTATTATTGTTGGTCTACTTTACATGTCAGTCACTTTGAAATGTTGCTTCATTTTGATCCAAGTACATTACAAACAGCATCATACAGAATTTAATTTTTATATTGTCTCATCTTTCTAAGATCCTGTGGAAAAACATGAAAATAAACTTAAAGAAGACAAATGCTGTTGCACGAGGGAGCGTTCAAGACTGGTGGTGGACCCCCAGAAAGACCGGAGACCGATGACCTAGGACACTTGTTGACTTCGATCATTGATAGCCAGCAGCCCCTGGAAGGTATACCTGATGATGATCATTTGGACAGTTCAGATGGGGCCCCGTTCCAATCCTCATTTGGTAGGCCACATTAATTCAATATGTGCCATCCTTAAACTGCAGAGAATATGTATTGTTGTCAGTCATTTCTTGCAGTCATATAACCTTAAATATTTCATGAACTGAACTTCTGAATACATATTGTTCACTAATGCTGCAATATAATACTTTTCAGATGATCACCAGAGCTTGGAGGTCCTGAGACAGGATGAAAGTCAGCCTACAGCTACAGCTGCAGCAGCCTGGAGGGAAGATGGTGTCACTAATTCTGGCCAGATGAGAAGGACCAAGAGGCTGACCATGCACGAGAAACTGGCCATGGAATTCCATGAGCACAAATTAAAGTATTTACAAGATGAACATGAAATGAAGATGAAAATACTTAATGTTGAGTTAGCCATGAGGGAGGAAGAGAGAAACATGAAGCAGCAGCAGTACCAATGTTCTACTGAAACCAGCACCAGTTCAGGGTCCCGATATCTCAATTTGTGAAATTAAACTTTTGTTCATCATCAATCTGTGGCAATTGTTGTCTTCAATCATCTGAGGTAACTTTATTGTGAGAAGTGCCGCCAAGCAAAAGCATCTCTGCACGCCAGTCCATACCTGTCATTGTCTGGCTCAACCATGGGAAGATCTGGTTCATCCCTATGTTCCATTTGAGGATCTGGGCAGCCATGCTGTTTGAGGTAATTGTGAAGCACTGCTGTTGCAATTATGACAATACAGCATCTTCTTGGTTCAAAGCGCAATGTGTTTCTGAGACACTGGAAACGACTCTTCCATACACCAAACATGCGCTCCACTGTACCTCTGGTACGGATATGAGCTTGGTTGTACCGCTGCTGCTCAGGTGTGACTGCATGAAGGTAAGGAGTGAACAAGAAGTTGGTCTGTGCATACCCACTGTCACCAAGTATGATTCCACTATGTTGACCACCTTCAAACTGAGCGCGTACAGACAGGAGTTCTGGAAAATTCTTGAGTCATGAGTTGCACCTTTCCAACGTGCAACAATGTTGGAGAACTGCATAGTGGGAGTGCACACACTTTGTACATTTATTGAGAACCAGTTTTTACGATTTCTGTACTCCTCAGAATCTGCAGTAGAGGGACACTTTATTGGAATATGACATCCATCAATACAGCCAATGACTCCAGGGAAGTTTCCATATTCAAAGAACTCCACCTTATAGTTGGCTTGGCCAGCAGCATCAGGAAACTTGATGTAGTCGTCCTTCAGTTCACATATAGCTTTGCACACTTTGTGGACTATTTTGCACACAGTTGGTTCACTTACGCCACACAAATCGCCTGTTTCACGATGGAAGGTTCCACATGCCAAAAACCTTAAGGTGATCAGTACTTGTAGCGAAGGAGGGATAGGCATTCCCTAAAAGAATCAGATGAAAGCCTTGTCTCAAGCAGACTAATTATGTCTGCTGCAGTTGCTTTGTACATGCGAAAAACGGTCACGAAAGTTGATTTCATCAAAATCATTCAGTGGGTTGCTCCTGTCCATAACCACCCTTCTGTCTGGTCTAAATGGAGCTCTTTCATCATCATTAAAATAGTCCAGGTAATCCATTTTCCTCTATTGCTAAGGTCAATCTGGAGGCCAACATCAATTAATCTGAAGTTAAAGCTGCCTCTGGCCAGGTTTAGTTTAAGCCTTTACTTAAATCTAGACTAGTTCTAATCAGACTTCTGGAAATCAGACTTTGTAATTCAGGACTAGGGAAAGTCTGAGACTATTTTAAACCATGTCTGAGAAATTCTATTTCAGTTAGTCCAGCTTAAATCTCCAATTTAGTCTATGATTAGTCTTAATCAGTGTCTGGGAAACCTCCCCAATATGTTTAAGCCAAATGTTTTTAACCTTTTCTCAAACAAACAAAACCCCCCACATACTATTAAACCAATGAGTTCCAAAATAGTTTAATGCTTCTAGAGACAACAGTTTCTTTATTGTATTCAACAATAAGTATTCAGATGTGGGTTAATATTCAACATACATCTCATTAGTGCAAACAAAAACAAGCGTTTAACATTTCAAAAAGGAGATGTGTTCATCTGACGGTTGAAATAAAGTAGGGTAGGAAAATGTCACATCCACAAATACAGGGTTTGTGGATGTGAAAATACTAATCAGTTACATTAACAGCAAAATTATTGTCATAAGATCACAGATACTTTTGAAAACTAGATTATTGGATTACTTTCACATTTTCTAATGCCTCTTAAGGGGAAAGTAATCCAAAAGTAATCAGAATACGTTACAGAGTTTGGGCAATCCAAAAGTTATGCTACTGATTAGAATTTGACAGGTAATGAGTAACTAAAGGATTACATTCAGAATGTAACCTACCAAACCCCAATTTGGAATAACAATCAGAGCCGTGACAAATTACTTTAAATGACAGATCATGATCAAAATAGGAAAAATCTAAATACAAATAACTAAATCAATAATATGTAAATTATCAGGGAAACAAAACATTGAACATTAGTGTCAGCTATAAACAAATAAAATTAGTATGTATATTTTTGGGTGTGTATGCCCCCACATATCAATATGGCATTAAGAGTTCATTAAGATTCCATAATCAAACCCTACATAGGTAGCAATAAAGAACAATCAACATGGCTTCTGTTCCAGACCAATGGACATGTGTAGTGATTGCACAACGATACTGTCAGACTCAACACCTAAACATTGTTTAAACTCTTTTCAGAAAGAAGCAGCAACCATAACAAATTGTGGCAATGCAGGATAATTAAAACTGAAGCAAAGCAATATTGACTAACTAGACTGTCTTTCAGCTGCAAATGCACACACACAACACTTTGGCTACTCAATGCCTTGGGATCAGTTTTCTTACTGCTCCAGTGTTGGCATCAACCAAGAGCTAAACCAACCGGACCCAGAACGGCTTTAAAGCAGAGTAACCAGAACACACACAGAGGGACACTCAAACCAACTGGACCCAGAACAGCTGTAAAGCAGAGTTACCAGAACACACACAGAGGGACACTCAAGCCAGATGGAACGAGGGCAGGGATCACAGATCTCTGCGGAGCAACAAGGAGCGCTGAGGGTTGTGTGTGTGTGTGTGTGTGTGTGTGTGTGTGTGTGTGTGTGTAAAGGCCTGGAGGTATAAGGAGGTGCTGGTCAGAAAATCTGCTGCTCAAACAGAATCTTCTCAAAGCCTTGCGGCGCCGTATGGTAGAAGTCACTGAACTGGCAGTCTAGGATGGCGCTGTCATCCACTGGGACAGAAGAGAGAGATCAAATCAACATGGGTTCAAGTCAGTGTTTCATGAGGGTACTTTAGCAGGTATAACTCACTGACTGGATCTCAATTTAGCACTTCATCATTAGTAACCACATGGAAAATCCTATGTGCAAGCAACAGCAAATAAACAGTAGTATTAAATTACCTTTACATCGTATGCTACCAAAAGGAAGGCTGTCAGTTTCAGCTTTGTACTTACTCCCCTCGTGGCAGAAAAATAGAACCACCATAAATCATTTTGGAGCAGATTTACTAGGCGTTTGCGCCCGTTTTATCCACTGGGAATTAACAAAATGGAGAGCAAGGGTTAACATTTTTTATGTTAATACAGGTTAAGAGAAATAATAAAATATGAATAAAACTTTGATATTGGTGGTTTTCCCTCCTGAGAAAGTAAGAATCAAACCAACATTTATTTGCCATATGCCCCGAATACAACAAGTGTAGACCTTACCGTGAACTGCTTACTTACAAGCCCTTAACCAACAGTGCAGTTTAAGAAGAGTTAAGAAAATATTTACCAAGTAGACTAAAGTAAAAAGTAATAATAAAAAGTAACACAATATGAATAACAAGGCTATATAAAGGGGGCACCGGTACCGAGTCAGTGTGCGGGGGTACAGGTTAGTTGAGGTCATTTGTACATGTAGGTGGGGGTGAAGTGACTATGCACCGATAATAAACAGCGAGTAGCAGCAGTGTACAAAATATATTTTTTGGGGGGGTAGAAGCTATTGAGGAGCCTTTTGGTCCTAGACTTGGCGCTCCAGTACCGCTTACTGTGCGGTAGCAGAGAAAACAATCTATAACTTGGGTGACTGGAGTCTCTGACAATTTTATGGGCTTTCCTCGGACACTGTCTATTATATAGGTCAATTGGCAGGAAGCTTGGCCCCAGTGATGTACTGGGCCGTACGCAATACACTCTGTAGTCCCTTGTGGTCGGAGGCTGAGCAGTTGCCATACCAGGCGGTGATGCAACCGGTCAGGATGCTCTCGATGGTGTAGCTGTATAACCTTTTGAGGATCTGGGGACCCATGCCAAATTTTTTCAGTCTCCTGAGGGGGAAAAGGTTTTGTCGTGCCCTCTTCACGACTGTCTTGGTATGTTTGGACCATGATAGACCATGAATGTCCATGTGCATGCAGCTGTGTACACACACTCACTCACCATAAACCACCGGGAACACGGTGCCTCTGATCCCTGAAGCTGGACAGTGCATATTCTTCCCATTCAGATAGAGATTCAGCTCCACATGGTCGTATGTGATGCCCTGAGACAAAAAACAACTGATTAAATTCCCTGTACACCTCCTGACTGAATTTTCCTTAGCCTGTCCAGAGAGGAAGAGGTAAAGCGAAAGGTTTCACTCTCGCCAAAATAAGCCCCATGTGTTTCTATGGGTTCATTTTGGGCCTAAGCTTGTCGCCTGCCTTCCTGACTTTGGGACAGCGACTCCCACTAGGCGGAGACATGAGCATATCTTAATTATATACAGGTCCAAGAGGCTTCTAAACAGCTTCTATCCCCAAGCAATAAGACGCCTGAACACCTAACAAATAGCTACCAAGACTATTTGCATTGTCCCCCCTCTCCCACACCGATGCTACTCTGTTATTATCTATACATAATCACTTTAATAACTCTACCTACATGTACATCTAAACTAACCGGTACCCCCTGTATAAGGTCTCGCTATTGTTATTTTACTGCTGCTCATAAATTACTTGTTACTTTTATTTTTTATTCTTAGCAGTATTTTTTTTAAACTGCAGCTCTTCTGCATTGTTGGTTAGGGGCTCGTAAGTAAGCATTCACTGTAAGGTCTACACCGGTTGTATTCGGCGCATGTGACTAATACAATGTTATTTGATCTCTGGCCTAGCCCAATCCAATCTACCTTTATAGAGGTGGGACTTCCTCACCTGTCTATAAATCAGTCTGACAACCTAATGGACTGGAACAGAGATACTCATATAACGGCGAGATAGTCTCATCTCCAACCTAACAATGGGAGTCGTTGTCCCAAAGGCGGGGAATCTCATTATTGGCCTGCTTATCAGTGTTTCCTACGTGGACAGATTGAGTGGGTCCACTCCTGTCACTTCGCCTCTTCCGCTCTGACTGAAAGCATGACTGTGTAGTGTTTGGAGAACGTGTTTATTATGTAGTTTAAAGATATTCCTTGTATAACCTGGATGCGTTACTGAGCAAGTAAGTTTGTCGCATTCCTTTTTTTTGCCCATGTATTTAGTGTTGGACTATTTAGTGTTTATCAGAAGATAATAATATTTCTGTGTTTCAATTATGCCATGTGCTTTCCTTGCTTTTTTTTTTTTTTAGATGTTATAGAGCATGTTCATTAACGCTTTAATAAAGACCTTGAGTATATGTATAAAACCTCCTTAGTTTCGCTCCACCAGACCAGTCCACTCACCACAATGTCCCCCTCCTGTGGAAGGCTATTGGCAGGGAGGCGGTTCTTCTCCTCGTTGTTGTGATACATCGAGCCATCATGCCTCAGGACAAGGCTGTTGATGTCCTGCCCCATGGGGACCTGGTTCAGGTTCACCTTCTGAGTTGCCACACCTATCCCCCAAATACCTGCACACAGGTGTCAGAACCTTTAAAAACATGCTTGCCAACACACACCGTAATGGTCTTCAAACCATTTTTCTTGAAGTTCAGAGGTGCAACTATATTGGCATATGGTCATTTCGACTATGAGGAGAGCATTCCTTCTAGTCAATGTTTTGGCTAGCTTGGACTGGCTTTTTTTGCTTTCCAGTATCGCTTCCAGCAACTATGGTTGGTGTGTAACCGGGCTGGTGCAGTTCAGGACAGTAAGTATGTAGAGTTCTACCCACACGTACCCCCAGTAGAGGGTGTGTAGTGTAAATCCTATAAGAAATGGAGTGGACTGAGGGGAATCTCCAATGCCTGTAGCCCTAAATCCGCCAGATGGCGCTATTATCCTTACGTCGTTTGTCATCGACGTCCTGCATTAAACTGCAGAGCTGGTAATACACTTGTTTCCCCTGCGACCGGTTCGTACATAAAACATCATCCATTCAGGCTGCAAAGGCGTCATTTTCCTCCTTAACCTGATTTGATGGCCCGCCAACCTAAAAATGGGAAATATGCATACGGTCTTAACAAAACACATTATTCCACAATATTCCAGTTCAGCCAATCAGGTTGAAGCAGTCTGTTTACCCCAGGATGAATGCGGTGCGCAGCAAGTAGCATTAACCATTCTAGCATTGTGGTAAAAAAAATGTGTTTTGTTAAAGTGGTACGCACATCTTCCCAGCTTTTTTAAGCTGGCAGGACATTAAATGGAGTTGAGGAAACTACTTCTCCAGCCTGAATGGAGGATGTTTTATGTACGCACCGGTCGCCGGGGCACAAGTGTATTACCAGCCGTGCAGTTTAATGAAATATTATCTATTATATTGACAAGATGGTCGAGTGACCACTAACTATATAAATATATGTCCTCAAAGATGGAAGGCAGGCGAGAGGAGGCAAGACCAGGTGGGACCATTATAGCCAATGAGAGGGCAGATAAGTGTGTGAACATTGTTGCCGAAATGCAACGTGCGTCCACTTATCAGTACATTCGTAACAACCTAACCATTACAGAACTTCTATTTGATCAAATAAGCCTCACGTTGCAAATTAGCAATTCAATTTGTTGACCTTTGAGGACAGTTTCTGGGCAGAGTAAAATCATTCGCTTCGCCTCCTCCTGTCTAGTTTAATGCAGGACGTCAATGCAAATGACAAACGACGTAAGGATAGTAGAGACATCTAGCGAAAGCAGGGTTTTGACTAGGTGGTATACAGCTATGACCGGAAGTGACTTTCTCCTAGCATGTTAGAAGAGCTAACATAGCAGGTTAAGAGAACTAGGTTACAGTTTGGAATAGGGTTAGCTAAAATCTGAGAGAGACTTTGAGAATGCTTGCGAAACACACCTGGAGGAAAGAGTATGGAGAATAAATATGAGTTCATAATAAGAGAGCTGTAGCTCCGCCCACCGGTGATGTGAAGTAGATGCATGCTGGGCGATCTCTGAGAAGGAAGTAACTGTTCTGAACAAAAATATAAAACGCAGCATCCAACAATATTACTGAGTTACAGTTCATATAAGGAAATTAGTTAATTTAAATAAATTAACTAGGCCCTAATCTATGAATTTCACAACAGGGCAGGGGTGCAGCTATGGGTGGGCATAGGCCCAGCCAATCAGAATAGGTTTTTCCCCACAAAAGAGCTTTATTAGTGACAGAAATACTCCTCAGTTTCATCAGCTTTCTGGGTGGCTGGTCTCAGACAATCCCGCAGGTGAAGAAGCTGGATGTGGAGGTCCTGGGCTGCCGTGGTTACACATGGTCTGCAGTTGTCAGGCCGGTTGGACGTACTGACAAATTCACATTTTAGAGTGGCCTTTTATTGTCCCCAGCGCAAGGTGCACCTGTGTAATGATCATGCTGTTTAATCAGCTTCTTCATATGCCACACCTATCAGGTGAATGAATTATCTTGGCAAAGGAGAAATACTCACCAACAGGGATGTAAAAAAAATAATAATTCTGGGATCTTTTATTTCAGCTCATGAAACATGGGACCAAAACTTTCCATGTTGCGTTTATATTTTTGTTCAGTATAGAGAAAGTACACAAGCCAAGAGATACATTTCAGCAATCTTTAGTTAGAATTCTTTGCTTCAGCCAAGATCAGTGTCCATCCTTCAGAAATGTGAGTTCATATTTCTTACTCTTCATGTGTTGTGGATGCACTCCTTATTTTTATGATAATTCGTGTTTTTACCACAAGCTAGCAACTGTACGCTTGCTAACCCTGTTGGTCTCTTCTCATTTCAGACATTTAGCATTTAATTGTATAGTACAATGTCCACCAGTGCCTCGTGTTATAGGCCCTGTGGTTGTATACGGTACAGATTATATGGGAATGTTGTTAGTTATGAGCCTTGTGGAGATACACACACAGTACCAGTCAAAAGTTTGGACACACCTACTCATTGAAGGGTTCTTCTTTATTTTCACTACATTATACAATAATAGTGAAGACATCAAAACTATGAAATAACACATATGGAATCATGTAGTAACCAAAAAAAAAAAAAGTGTTAAATCTAAATATATTTGAGATTCTTCATAGTAGCCTCCCTTTACCTTGACAGCTTTGCACACTCTTGGCATTCTCTCAACCAGCTTCATGAGGTAGTCACCGGGAATGCATTTCAATTAACTGGTGTGCCTAGTTAAATTAATTTGTGGAATTTCTTTCCTCCTTAATGCATTTGAGCCAATCAGTTGTGTTGTGACAAGGTAGTGGTGGTAAACAGAAGATAGCCCTATTTGGCAAAATACCAAGTCCATATTATGGCAAGAACAGCTCAAATAAGCTTTTCTCGACAGTCCATCATTACTTTAAGACATGAAGGTCAGTCAACATGGAACATTTCAAGAACCGAAAGTTTCTTCAAGTGCAGTCGCAAAAACCATCAAGCGCTCTGATGAAATTGGCCCTCATGAGGAATGCCACAGGAAAGGAAGACCCAGAGTTACTTCTGCTGCAGAGGATAAGTTCATTAGAGTTACCAGCCTCAGAAATTGCAGCCCAAATAAATGCTTCAGAGTTCAAGTAACAGACATCTCAACATCAACTGTTCATAGAAGACTGCGAGAATCAGGCCGTTATGGTCGAATTGCTGCATAGAAACAACTACTAAAGGACACCAATAAGAAGAAGAGACTTGCTTGAGCCAAGAAACACAAGCCATGGACATTAGACCGGTGGATGTCTGTCCTTTGGTCTGATGAGTCCAAATTTGAGATTTTTGGTTCCAACCGCCATGTCTTTGTGAGACGCAGAGCAGGTGAACGGATGATCTCTGCATGTGTGGTTCCCACTGTGAAGCATGGAGGTGTGATGGTGCTTTGCTAGCTTGCACGCTGTCTGTGATTTATTTACAATTCAAGGCACACTTAACCAGCATGGCTACCACAGCATTCTGTAGCGATATGCCATCCCATCTGGTTTGAGCTTAGTGGGACAGCATATGTGGGAACTTCTTCAAGACTGTTGCAAAAGCATTCCAGGTGAAGCTGGTTGAGAGAATGCCAAGAGTGTGCAAATCTCTCAAGGCAAACTGTGGTTACTTTGAAGAAAATTTAAATTTAGATTTGTTTAATGCTTTTTTGGTTACTACATGATTCCATATGTGTTATTTCGTAGTTTTGATATCTTCACTATTATTCTACAATGTAGAAAATAGTAAAATACAGAAAAACCCTTGAATGAGTAGGTGTGTCCAAAAATTTGACTGGTTCTGTGCGAGCGTGTGTGTATATACTGTATATGCAGTTGTGTGAGGATCATGGTGCTGCTTGGTGGTGCTGTGTGGCTGCACCCATCTGATCTTTCATTAGTGAATTCACAGCCTTGTTGTTAGGCTGTATTGTCCTGTGCAGCACATAACCTATTGTAGCCGTATTCTTTATAGCTCATGTAATTGGAGGTTGTATTAAGCTTATACCTGGCATTTACTATTGTATTTAATTTCCTTTTTTTCCAGAACTGCACACACTCTTGGTTAAAACAATTTAAGCCATACCTTAAAGTGCCTTAACACATACTCTGTGCTGTGGCATTCCTGCTTTATGTGAATCAAGGTTATTAAACCACCTCAACTGGAATCCTACCTGTGCCCTTACAAGCACCTGGGAAAGAACACATTGTGCTCAGAAAACGCTAAGAATATACAGTCCAACAGGTCCTCCTCCACTTCAAGGCCAAACAGACCAAGCCGGGGTTTGGGAAGTCAATAGGAAATTAAAAATGATTCCTTAGTTGTTCATTTTCTCAATCTAAAGGCACAAACTAAATTCGAGCAAATGTCTTAAGTAGCTGAACATGCCATTACTCAAACCCCGTGAAAAACATCGCACACTAGTGTGATCGGGGATTTCTATTGGAGAAGCAATTTAAGCCTATCTTCATAGGTAATGGCTAGAAGGGATCTAGCTTTTTTCAAATTAACTTTAACGGTGTATTTTAGGTAACCCTAACCTAATAATGCTAACCTGCTACGAAAAGTTAAATCTGACGTTAATTTGTCAAAAGATGGATCCATTATAGGCATGACCATCGTCATATTGTAGCTGTAGGCCTGTCTTGTCCTAACATGTTACGAAAAGTCACCTAGGACAAAAGTTGGATTCAGACGTCCATTTTATAGCGAGGGACACATTTCACTTTACATCTGGTAAGTAGAGCTCCTAGAGATTATACATATTTTGTTGACATTTCGTTTTTTTTGGTGGAGCCGGCTATATTGTTAATGTTGTGTTATTTCCCGTCACCAGCCACCAGAATGAATCACAACTCGGGGAGTCCAACTTATTATACAGACTGCCGATGTTATGTCCCAAAGCTACCCTGCCTGATGCGCGCACACCAAACGACATTCCCCATAGTTCCTTATCCATTATATCTCCCACACAAAGACAGACAGGTGGACAGTAACGTTACATGGACGCATGTTCAATCTTTACCTGTGGACTGGATCTTGAACTCAAAGTAACTCTTGTTTTGGTGCAGGGGAGCGTTGGCGAGGCAACCCCCGGTGCCACATATCCTCCGGCCACTCTTCACGATGACCACATCCGTGCCTGTACAAGAACAAATCAATATTTTTATTTGACTTACGACGGCGTTGTCAAAAACAGCAAGCTGAACAGTAGCTAGGCTAACCACACCGGCCTTCTCTCGAGCATTTACTGCTTAAAACAACGAACCGTCAGAAAGCTTCTCTCACCCATATGATGCGTGTCTAACTGGACGGTGGGCATTTCTTTGAGGGGAATATGCCCCGTTCCTCCATCTCCGCAGCACCCCAGACAACACGTAAACATTGCAGCCATTCTTGTGCTAAAATATTATCCGGAAATGGTCACGCCGACGAAGTCAACAAGAGCTAAAGGAGCTCATGAGAAAAGCTACCATCATAATGTTACAGCGACACCTGGTGGCAGTCATACCACAGTGTCATGAGCCATAAATGCGCTCCTTTCCAATGCGTCCAATCACATTGCTTACAAAGCAGCGGCTCCTGATGGCATGGAAACAAGGGAAGAAAATCAAGGTCAAAATATTTTACACGTGACTTAGTAGCTATTGGTTATCAATGTGTCAAGCTTGGGACACATGTCATGATCAAACGTGTGTAGAGTGGGAATTCCATCTCCTATCAAATAACGGGGCAAATGCCTGTAATGAGCACCAACATTGTTGCTGGGTAGGCCTACATGTCGTCAGTTAAAAAAAGGAGCCAGTTCAGTAGCCTATCACAAAGTCTTTTGAGAGCACTTCCAATAGGCTACTTTGTATCCATGCACTGGTTATCAGTGGGGATGAAAATTACAATGCAGATTTACATGCACTATTGCCTGACGTTAAAACTTCACACATAGGAATCGATTAACGTTACTTCAAGTTCATAATGACGTATACAAATGGTGCGATACAGGCAGTGATCAAAAGCCGGGTGACTAAGAACCTAGTGGTTGACAATCTTTCACGCTGTAAAAATGTTTTGCATAGCAACAGCCCGCCTCCCCTCTCCAACTTGCAGGGATCCTCTATATTTTTCCTACAGAAAAAGAAAACGCATCTTGTTCTTTAAAAGTAAAAAATATGTACTTAAAAAAATCGCTGCCATTAATATCACTGAGATGTTTTTACTCTCTGCGCGCCACTGTATCAGGCGCGTACAATAGTGCGCGCTATTTGGAGCTGGAAGGCTCGCTAGTGTAGTGCTGTGGCCATGAAATGGTTAATCTTTTCTCCCGGAAAGGGCGAAGTCTGCACAGCAACAAGCGCCATGATTGCGTTGCACTGTGCGTCTCAGCAGCTGGTAAGTGTTTTTTTTGTCCAGTTGCATGTTGCTATACGCTTTCAAAAGCTGTCATAACCATCCTCAATACCTTGCCAATAGGACATACTCGTGTGTGATCTAATTTATAGACTGCAACTCGTTTATACTGAGTGGTAATCGTTTGTGTTTATGCAGCATAGCTTATATTGCTAAGGATACGTTTCAGCGGGTTATTAACATTAAAACAGAAGTCAAATCTGAAGTGAGTGGGAACTTAGTCGTTACCATCTCATCTATATATAGACCAGTTGGATGAAACGGCTGTGTCGTGATTGCGTGATATCCCGTCTCATAAAAAAAAAAACATTAGTGTGAACACTAAAAAGTAGGTCGTTGAACATAGCAAAAAATAGGTACCGTGGCGAATGGTTTTTCACTGTTGCCAAATAGTCTGCACCTAGGCATGATATTCCATTGCGCTTTCTATTTTCATATTTTAACGCGGATACATCGACACCTCATTTTCCTTTTGGAGGGTGGCTGAATTTTAACACCAGTCGCTGGATTGGATAGTCTGTGCGTTTTATCCAAAGTGTTGTCATGCGTAATTCTAGTGATGTGCATTTCCACCATCATTACCTGTGAATTATTGCGCTGCTGGGTGATGTAGCTAAACAAACTGGTATGTATAACAGATGGATAGTGTATTGATCTATTATTTTAGATTTGTTCTCCACTCAGTCCTGGTTGCATTTTATTTCAGAACACCATGGAGCTTCTAGAGGAGGACCTGACTTGCCCAATTTGCTGCTGTCTCTTTGAGGACCCCCGAGTTCTGCCGTGCTCACACAGCTTCTGCAAGAAGTGCTTGGAGGGGATTCTGGAGGGGAACAACCGAGGACCTGTTTGGAGACCCCCGTTCAAATGCCCCAGTTGCCGCAAGGAGACTCCTCAAAACGGCATAAACAGCCTCCAGATCAACTACTCGTTACGTGGAATCGTTGAGAAATACAACAAAATCCGAGTGTTACCCAGGATGGCCCTGTGCAAACACCACAGTGGTCAACCGCTTAATATATTCTGTGCCACAGACTTGAAACTTATTTGTGGATTTTGTGCAACAACTGGCGACCATAAAGGACATACATTCTGTGCCCTGGAAGACGCGTACGAGCAGGAGAAATCCGCATTTGAGGAGCTGTTCCAGGGAGTGGAGAGCTGGCACAGCACGGATATTCTATCCTGCCTGGAGACACTGGAAGCCAGTAAGAAAAAGGCGCTCCAGTTAGTTTCCAGGGACGCAGAGAAAGTAACAGACTATTTTGTCAAACTGATCAAGGCCCTGGAACACAAAAAGAACGAGATCCTCTCCGATTTCGAGACGCTGAAGTTGGTGGTGATGCAAGCCTATGACCCCGAGATCAATCAACTGAGCGATGCGTTGGAGGAGCAGAAGCGCGCTCTCAGCATCGCAGAGTCCTTCAGGAATGTGACCGACCCCCTCTGCTTTCTCGAGCAGATGCAGGAGTTCAGGGAGAAGTTGCGCGTCGTCCGGGAAACGCCGCTGCCCTCCCGGACAGACATGGACGTCGGTCCCCTGGTCAGGAATTTCGACGTCAAAAACTGGGACTCGATGAAGCTCAAAGATGTGGACAAGCTCTCCGTCCCGCACGAGAGTGGCGTGTATAGCTCAACGACCCCGCATTTCGGCGGCAGAGCGCTGGGGAGAGTCGTCTTGTTTTTTGTGTGCCTTTTATGCGCCCTGGTCCTTCTGCAGCCGGACAGCCTGACCGCGGTGTCAACCCAAATCTCCTCGCTCGGCCATGCCTACCTGCCACTGCTGGCTGGGTGGCTGGAACTGGCTAACGGTGCGTGGCAGTGCTGGGGAGAGGTAGTGGATGCCTGCGTTTGCCTGGTGTGTGCGTTTCTGAACTGTATCCTGAACCTCTTTAAGTCACCTGCCGATTTTCTTGACCGCCTTGTAAACACAACTAGTGAATTTCTTAGCCATTGTACATTTCTATAGATTTCGAGTGTTATTTTTGCTACATGGATCTGAAGCAAGCTATGTCAGTCTGATATTGAAAGCCTATATTGTCCAAGCTATAAGTAGCAAACACTAGAAAGCTATTCAAGTATTTACAAGCACATATGTATCATGCTTTGTGAAGAAAAATATAATAATATATATACACTAAACGTAGAACCATACAACACTAAGTTAAATCAAAACACTATTGCAGTACATTAAATGTCATTTTAGAACGGCTATTTTGGTGAGTGTTAAGCATCAGCTCTGAGCAGGAGCACCATCCATCCTTCCAAGCCATATGATCGATCACACAGGTCAAAGTCGGTCACCTCAGGATATATTTTTACTATACATTCCACAGGCTAGATTATGTAGGATAGGCCTAATATTTACATCGAGTTGAAGTGTCTGAGTGTCGTTTATTTTTGCCTTACTTTTACTGACCATCTGTTGAGTTGTCATAATGCCTCATACCGTGTCACCAGACTCATTCTTTGCCTAATAAAACATAAAATGTCATCTTTATTTTTGAATGACAGGTGATTTCACCAAAATTGTGGAGGCACTTTTTTTTTTCGCACGTGTAGGCTACTTTACCGGTCAAGGTCATAAGTTGAAGCAAGCCTTTATTGGTGCACCTGCACACTGCTCAAGTGAGATGAAATACTGACATTATGACTGAAATACCATGCACTCGCACAGGCGTTCAAATGTTCGTTTGATGTTCGCCATCCCTGCGGATTGGTCATCACTGCGCGATTTAACCTCCACGGGGGCCAAGGTTGAATGTTGCATAACTAGGCTTGCTTGTCTAAATATAACATTATATAGTAACTTAATTTGCATTATTCAAAAACATTATGTTTTGGCCGTTTAGGCCTAGGTTACGTTATGACCACAGTGACTATTTTTTGGGGGGGGCGTATGCATTGGGCCTAAACTTTTTTTTTGCAAAATTTAAAGGCAATAAGACAAATCTAATTCTGAAATAACATTTACAACAACTAATTATACATGTATGGGATTAAATAGATTTAAATCAACTGTCCCAGTGAATGCGCAACTTTGAATGCCACGGATTGTCATAGATGGCCATGGTTTGCCTACTGGCCCGCTATGCAGTCCATGCATGTTGCAATTAGATGACGGAAGAGCAATTCTTACTTCTAACAGGCAACTCAATAATTCCATCCCATATGCAACATTGTCTAGAAGTAATAGGCCTATAGCTACAAAAACTATTTTTTTTTGTTTAGTTTTCATAAAACGTATTGGTCTACATTGGGCCATACGTTTGAATGAAAATTGGGCAGTGCATCCATTGGACATGTCGTGCGGTTTTCATTTTTCTGAAGGAACGAAATCCTGATGGAAATCCCAGGATCAGACCACAACACAAACCTGATGTAAGCACAGACCAGAATTCACTACCAACGTCACGGCATGTATAGGCCTAGGCTATATATAGCCCTACTGTTGCCAGGCAAATAAGGGATGAACATGTAAAGTTGGTCTTTCTCTTTACTATAATAACTCAATAATATATTTATAATAGGCTACGACTTCAAATACATATATACTTATATTATGAAATTTGGCAATCGAAGCATTTATCTAAATACACCCAAAATATTGGGTGATGGCATGATGACTTGGTGCCAGCATGCGTAACGATCTTATATAATGATTATCGTAGTCCTACCGTATTTTTCTAACAATTCCTATTAACTATTAAAAATCCAACTAAATTCAACATATTGAATAATATTCAGTGGGAATAGCATAAAGGGATACCCTAATGGCCTATAGTGCGCAAATTTCGCAATAAACAGAACTGTGGCTCGGAAAGGCCTCTTTCCAATTAAAGAAGCCACTGAAGTCATATTTAGACCCCAAAACGTTATCGACCAAATAAATATTACATTACTATTATGATAAACATCAGGCGTTTAAGAACATATTAAAATAGCTATAGCCTACAATTCCTCTCCGTAAATCTGACTAGTGAATTGTATAATTTCTAAAGTAAAATGATTGGTCTCATGAAGGAACATGTGAATGAATGCATGGCCAGAATAAAACATTTAACAATTATTGGTAGCCTATAGCCGACCAGATTAAATAAAATGAGCAACGAGATGTTATACAGAATGCCTGGCCAACACTTTTGGATTCCCAAAAATACTAAATGTTATATTTCAAAAGGCATTGTAAGACGTAGCCTAAATAGGCCTTTAACTAAATACTCAAGTAATTGCACAACATAAAGCATAGCAAAGTCATTTGGCAGATGATTAAAATACATTTGACAATGTGAATAGGTATTAATAAAACGAAATGGGTGCTCCTTTGAAGAGGAAATAGCCCAAATAAAAATGTATGTTCTTTCGATAATAACCTTTAGTGACAAAGGTTGGGAAGTAAAAATATAAATGCATAGGACTATTTTCGACAAGGGTAAAGCAGTCTACACCCGGCCTGTATATAACAGTCTCCTGAAAAATTCACCATAGGCGATAGCCTAAAATAAGTTTGCAGAAGTAATTTAACAATCGTCTTATTTCAGAATTTAATTGATTTTTTTTCTTCATATGTATAGCATAAAATATAGCATAACTTGTGGGTTGCGTGTGCATACTTTCCGGATGGTAGAGTGCAATGTGTGACGTGCGTAGGCCTATTTCCCTGAGACAAAATGGAACACATTGCTTTATTTTATTATAGCAAAAGAAAGTTACAATTATCCTAAAAATAAGATATGCAAGCATACCCATGCACTGCTAAAACCATGAATTTCGGTTTATCTGTCCATGGCAGTTTGATAAGCCATTTTCCCTTCAAATGGCATTGCAGAGCTCTGCGTCATTTGCTTGTCACAAAATATGTGGCTACAAATCAAGCCAGAGATCAGAAAATGTATTTACTGAAGTTTCACAATAAAATACACACTAGAATATAGGGCTGGTGTTGTTTGGTTAAGACATTCGACTGAAAATATCATCCTCTTTTAGACTACGGATGGTAGTTGGGCTCATCTGATAACAGGCGACTGGGTTTAGAGCATGCGTGATAAATTCCTCTAAAATCTGATTATTAAATTCCTTTGTCTATGTTAGCTGGCACAACCAATATGTAGACTATCCGCTTTGAAACATCTTTGGGACATTTCAAATAGGCTAGGCCAAATTCCCTGTAGGTGAAATGTCTACTTAAAATAGGCTGATCAAGCATCCAATCTAAATAACATAATTGATATCAAAGTATAGATCAAGTGTCATAGCCTCTCTGCATATTACATTTGGTGAGTGTGATCATGCATGGCCTTGCAGGAACTCGTATGGGCTCATAAAAATATTACTGACTTTTTTTAGGCCTTATATCAAAGTTATGCTAATGATAGGCCAATATGCGACCGCTACGCTACGGTAAAGTCTTCCGTTTGCCCATGAGCCCCACAGATCTTTCAGGTAGTCCCAATAGCTTCTGTAAAAAGGTGTGGAACTCGCAGGTAACATTCACGAGTGTTTCGCAAGGTGATAATAGATGCTAGAAATATTAAGCTACTTGTAGACAAGATTAAAAGTCTTCAGCCTATAGCTTGCTAAAATATATAGGCCAATGGCCAAATTTGATTCAGTTATCTAGCCATTTGGCTAAGGTCATTTTCTCTGGCTAAAAAAAGACAAGACAACCACCCCCAAAAGCCTCAGAGTGAGGGTTAAATTACTATACACATTAAAACATATCTTGACATTATCAGTGTTTGGAATATATAAAAAAAATCTAAAGCCAATTTACCCTTTGAATAGGCTAACCATTCAAATTGAACTGATGCAAACTAGACAAGTGCGGCTCGCTTTAGGCCTACACAGGCGATAGGCCTGTGTGATTTGGAACCTATCTTGCATAAAATAATACTCGGATGATTTGCAACCTCACGTCAGCAGTGTAAGGGTATAGGTCTAATGTGGAACATTTTCACAAGAGCTGGTGCAAGTTATACACCTTATAGAGATCGAAGCTTATTTGTATCATTTCAATAGTTGGATTTTCTCTGAAGATAATTATTGGCATAATCCCATGAGTTTGTTTGGCGTGAAAGGACACAAACAGCATCCCACTGGGCAAAAACTGGTTGAATCAACATTGTTTCCACATTTCAACCTACGTCCCTCCCCCCAAAACTAATTGGATTAGCAAAAATATTCAAGACCATTTATTTTTTCGCGCCAAATTTTAAAACCTAAATCCAATGACATGGTGAATTTTGTTGATTTCACATTGCATTCACTTCAGTTGACAACTCCTCCACATGCAAATCAAAACTAGACATTGGACTGACATCTGAGCCCAGAGGGATGGTAGCCTAGTTGTATGGTAACTTACAAGGACTGACATCTGAGCCCAGAGGGATGGTAGCCTAGTTGTATGGTAACTTACAAGGACTGACATCTGAGCCCAGAGGTATGGTAGCCTTGTTGTATGGTAACTTACAAGGACTGACATCTGAGCCCAGAGGGATGGTAGCCTAGTTGTATGGTAACTTACAAGGACTGACATCTGAGCCCAGAGGGATGGTAGCCTAGTTGTATGGTAACTTACAAGGACTGACATCTGAGCCCAGAGGGATGGTAGCCTAGTTGTATGGTAACTTACAAGGACTGACATCTGAGCCCAGAGGGATGGTAGCCTAGTTGTATGGTAACTTACAAGGACTGACATCTGAGCCCAGAGGTATGGTAGCCTTGTTGTATGGTAACTTACAAGGACTGACATCTGAGCCCAGAGGGATGGTAGCCTAGTTGTATGGTAACTTACAAGGACTGACATCTGAGCCCAGAGGGATGGTAGCCTAGTTGTATGGTAACTTACAAGGACTGACATCTGAGCCCAGAGGGATGGTAGCCTAGTTGTATGGTAACTTACAAGGACTGACATCTGAGCCCAGAGGGATGGTAGCCTAGTTGTATGGTAACTTACAAGGACTGAAAGATGAGAAGAAAGGAAAAGTTGCACCCTTTCAAAACGTTTATTAGAAAATGCAGCACATGTGAGTTTACATAAAAAAGTAAAGCATTTATGGGCCAACTAAATCACACAAACAAGTAATTTAATGTGCAAAGATACAGTTAAAATGGATATAAAAATGCATGAACATGTTCCAAAACAATGAACTATAAAATACAACATAGTCCTAGCTGTAGAATGAATTAGAATGGAAATAAAACTATTAAAACCTCATGTCTGTACCTGTCATAAAGATGACACACTGCGTCCCTCTCGGTGTCTTCCCTCCTCCTGCGCACCGTTCTACCGTGCTGGGATGCATGCAGACAGACAGACAGACTCGCGGCGAGCGGTCAGCTTTGCTTCAGCAGCACGAGCAATACTGGAGGCTTCAGCAGTAGTTTTAACTCCAATATTTACGTGCTGCTACAGCAAGGCAGCCAGTGACGAGGCAGGTGGATCCCACATACACACACACTCTTCTGGATGGTTCCACAGATGCCCGTCTGTCCAGGCATTACTGCTGCAGCACAGTATGGCCTGCATCTGTGTAACCCACAAACCATTCTGTGCTGCTACAGCACAACCAGCTCCATCTCATTCACACATCCTCTCATCCTCGCAGACTCCAGATCCCTCTCCTGCATACACTCATCCTGACTCGCTCTCCCCTCCTCGCTCACTCTCGCACATCCTCTTTCTCTCTCACACACACAAACACATCCCCTTTCTCTCTCACATCCCCTTTATCTCACACACACACACACACACACACACATATCCCCTCTCTCTCTCTCACTCACACACACCCCCTCTCATACACACACAATCCCCTCACACACCACCCCTTTCTTTCACTCACACACACACGCATCCAGGTCGTCTCTCGGTGGCTGAAGGGAACTCCAAGACTCTCCAACCATCTGAAAACAGAGAGGATGGGGTAAATAAAGAGTCAAGTAATTAGCTAAATAAAGGAAAAACACTTCTCTTCTATAACTGTCACGTGTGTGTGTGTGTGTGTGTGTGTGTGTGTGTGTGTGTGTGTGTGTGTGTGTGTGTGTGTGTGTGTGTGTGAGATTGATCTATATATATTTATTATGACAGATTGAGTCCGGATCAGTTAAATTGAAGGGGAGATGCAGTTTCAATCATTTCCTATAAAGGGAAACACAAGGGCCAGTTTTACTATGGTGCAACGTTTATAAACCTGGCCCCAAGACTTGGGTTAGAGTGAAAAGCATTCATCTTCATACAGTCTTTTTTGATCCCAAAATGAACTCACCAATATGAAACCTCAGACATGTTAGTATCTTAAATTACTCAACAATACAAATCTGATAATTGCAATACATCTAGAAAATGCCAATTTTGAAAGAATTCATTCTTGAACTGAGCTCTCTCGGAATCCAATATTACTGACTCCATCCCCTTAAGTAAGTAGCCGTACTACTATGAGACAATGACCATAGCATGACAAAGGGACATAAATATCAAATCACAATGTCAATGTCCAAGTTACTTGACACTTATCGAAAATGAATAGCCCCTAACGCTGCTAAGTAACATTTAGTCTACTGAAAAGAAAACCATGGTTGACGGACGTTGAAGGATGTTTTATTCAAACTGTCATCTGGTCAAAAAGAACACTATTGAAAGGCAGGGCAGCAACATATACACACAGGGTTTAAAGTGACAACCGTTATGGTGTGGTATTAACTTGCATCACAATTATGGTTACCCTAGTTTCCAAATATCCCTTGCTTCTGCTGATTTGATCAAGTCCGATAACCACTCCAATACCACTAATGCACAATTCAACAACTGCCCAACATCACCAACAGATAAAAAAAAAAAAAGGTAAGCCTGGAAGACCATTAATTAGTTGATGATCCACTCCCCCCTGGCAAGACCAAGATAGCATCTTCAAAAATTATTGGTGTAACTTATCATTAGAAAGGGTGCGTGTAATTTTTTTATTTTATTAAAAAAACATACATCTGTAAAACAGGCATCCAAAAGGACATGGAATACTATCACCTTGAATGACAACTTGATGTTGTCAGAGATTCAAATAAAGCTTTTGAGAAATACATCAGAAATTGTAGAGCAGAGAATGGGTGTTTTTTCTATTCCCTACAGGTGTTTATACTGATTAACAAACAATGATGTCATCTGCCATCTTGGACATGACTGTGGGTGTATATAAGGAAATAACCCAGAGTTAACACCGTGCTATGTAGGGAGATGGGCCTAGGTATTACAGGGTAGAAGCAAGGAAGTACACACACACACACACACACACACACACACACCCCTTACCTAAAATTACACCACAACATTCAAAACATAGGAACAAATTTAGCCTAGTATTTTCAAACAAGAATGGATTCACTCAAGTTATACCAACTAATGACAAGACATTTTAGCAAAAAATATTGCAAAGTACACTGATACGGAATGCATGTCTGTATTTGAGATAATTGCACCCTATTGTCCTCTTACACACACAAAAATATACTAAATATTTCCAGTATTTCATAACTTATCCATTTCAGATCTTATATAGTTTTCACGTTGGTACGGGACTCCATAATAAGTATGATATACAAAAGCTACATAAGCATTGGTGTACTACGGGGATAGTGCTGATCACTGATGGCAGTATCCACGGTGTTACACAGATAATGCCTGCTCCATTGTGTCCATAGAACAGAGTTTCCCCGTGTACTTAACCAGGACAGTGTGAGGGGGACACACACCCCATCTCTCCCAATATTCATTTGGACAAGGAGCCCAAAAGACATGCTAGAACACTAATGACTGATGGATTTACATTTGTTGTGACAAACATTTAATTTATTTGTCATTTTTCAGAAGAGCCTTACAGGTACAAAAAAAAAAAAAAAATGCATGAAAAAGATGACCGTCCCATTTAGATGGATTTCTATTTGGATTCATATACAATAAGATGAAATCCAGTTTCCTTCATACTGAATACAGCAACAGATGCAATGTCACCACTCAATCTCTCAGAGAATGAGTCAAATAGCCACCGACAACTAAATGTACAGCACAGCAAACCACAAATGACTTCTAGATATGAGGTCACTTAAATTTGTCCCCTTTTCAAAGGAGGTTTTAGGATTGGGGCTCAACTGCAACAGGCCTATATTTCATGAAGCTGAAAATATGGTCCAAAAAATTAAAAGCCATTGATTTTCTACATTTAAAGGTCTGAGGTTCAGAGGATGTATTCTGGTCACTATATAAATATAATCTTTCTCACACACACACACACACGACAGAACTGTTCATTATTTCCTGAATAATATTAATGCTTCAGACTCAGTCATGCACATTGTAATAAATAAATAAGTGTGTCACCATAACCTACAGTTTCCATACCAGCAACTACAGTGTAGACTTCAGTTGATTACATTTCAAGTCAGACATGTGAATGATGTAAAATAGGTATTATTCAAATTCAATAAAATTGCACTCCCAGTTAAATTGAAAAATAAATCTGACCTGAATTTATCTAAAAGAAAACTCTCCACACACACACACACACACACACTCCAATGCCACTCCTTCAGGCATTCAGGCCAATGACTGGAACGAACTGCAAAAATCACTGAAGCTGGAGAGCATATCTCCCTCACTAGCTTTAAGCACCAGCTGTCAGAGCAGCTCACAGATCACTGCACCTGTACATAGCCCATCTGTAAATAGCCCATCCAACTACCTCATCCCCATACTGTTATTTATTTTGCTCCTTTGCACCCCAGTATCTCTACTTGCACACTCATCTTCTGCACATCTATCACTCCAGTGTTTAATTGCTAAATTGTAATTATTTCACCACTATGGCCTATTTATTACCTTACCTCCCTTATCCTACCTCATTTGCACACACTGTATATAGACCTTTCTATTGTATTATTGACTGTTTGTTTATTCCATGTGTAACCCTGTTGTTGTGTGTCAAACTGCTTTGCTTTATCTTGGCCAGGTCGCAGTTGTAAATGAGAACTTGTTCTCAACTAGCCTACCTGGTTAAATAAAGGTGAAATAAAATTGCCCCTCTGACTCTCTCCCTCTCTTTTACCTATATGACAATCATAAAATTAACTCACATGGACCAGAGGAGTGGATGAGGTCCGACAGTCGCCGGTGGGTCAAGAGTCTTGACTGCAGTCAGTTCTGACCAGGTGTCACTACAACCCAATATCCACAAACCCAATTAATCACTACAACCCAATATCCACACACACACCATTATGGCTTTAACCTTTCCCTGCTGTCTCCCTATGAGGGGAGCATGTCCGGACATGTTGCCTCTACTCCTCAGACTTTTAACCCATTCCTACAGCACTCACACCCTCAACAATCAGAATCACCTGACCCTGGGGGCAAAGGTCAAGTGACCCTTTCCACTGGGGGCCTCCATTTCAACACAAAATCTTGTTCTGCTGTGTGTGATATATATATTAGTGTGATGTAGGCTAAATGGTAAATGTAATGACAGACAAAAACATTTTATGAAAAATATGTTGATTGATTGTGATTCTATGGGAGGATGATTCAATCATTCACTTGATAAAACTTTACCCTCAAGTCTGGATTTAACCTAGCTAAAAATTATAAAGACAAAGTTATGAGAATGTTATGCACAATGCTGAGTATAAAACAGTCATGATAATTCATAGTTTAGGCAAAACAAATGATGTAAAATGACTACATCAATTATGGAAGCCTGACATATTCTGGGAAAGGACTAAGTATGAACGGCAGACGTTATCATACAACTAAAATGGCCCACTAAATAAATCGGCATCACTAATAATAGGGCAATTTCACTAGGGCTTTATTTTCAAACATCTCTCCGTACACAAGTACCCAGATGTGACCTGGTGTAACTAGACTGAAGTACCCAGATGTGACCTGGTGTAACTAGACTGAAGTACCCAGATGTGACCTGGTGTAACTAGACTGAAGTACCCAGATGTGACCTGGTGTAACTAGACTGAAGTACCCAGATGTGACCTGGTGTAACTAGACTGAAGTACCCAGATGTGACCTGGTGTAACTAGACTGAAGTTGAAAGTACATCTGGATACTTGTGTACGGAGAGATGTTCTTGTCCATTATCTAATATTGTTTGACTTTGCAAACTTTAAATCACTTTTCAAAAATGTTATATAGGCCTATGTCAAAATACAAAAAAAAATGTGGTCATGGTAAGTGTAGAATTTACTTATGAGACGTGTCAAAGAATGTGAGGAGTTTGCATAAGTGGTACATCTAACAGCTTTACCAGAGCAGCACACGTGTCATTAGTGGTACATCTAACAGCTTTACCAGAGCAGCACACGTGTCATTAGTGGTTCATCTAACAGCTTTACCAGAGCAGCACACGCGTCATTAGTGGTACATCTAACAGCTTTACCAGAGCAGCACACGTGTCATTAGTGGTTCATCTAACAGCTTTACCAGAGCAGCACACGCGTCATTAGTGGTTCATCTAACAGCTTTACCAGAGCAGCACACGTGTCATTAGTGGTTCATCTAACAGCTTTACCAGAGCAGCACACGTGTCATTAGTGGTACATCTAACAGCTTTACCAGAGCAGCACACGCGTCATTAGTGGTTCATCTAACAGCTTTACCAGAGCAGCACACGCGTCATTAGTGGTTCATCTAACAGCTTTACCAGAGCAGCACACGCGTCATTAGTGGTTCATCTAACAGCTTTACCAGAGCAGCACACGTGTCATTAGTGGTACATCTAACAGCTTTACCAGAGCAGCACACGTGTCATTAGTGGTTCATCTAACAGCTTTACCAGAGCAGCACACGTGTCATTAGTGGTACATCTAACAGCTTTACCAGAGCAGCACGCGTGTCATGTGACACTGCAATTTTCCTGAAATTCTTACAATGACTTCTTGAACAGAGAAATTAAACAGTTTATAATCACTATTAAAAGAAGCCAGCTATAAAAATCAAGTCATGTTTATCAAAATCGCAATTCTCAGCATTCATCTAGAATGGTTATGGACTTGAGGCTTGCTCATTCTACACTGTTTCAAATCCATGTATTTTAGAGTTAATTTCTCCCTAAAAGACTGGAGTGGTTAGTAACTAGTCATAGGTAACTTTTTTGGACAGGGGTGTTGGTGGAGGTTCAGTTTATTGTAATTTACACCAGGCCTGTTATCTAAAAATAGTACTCCTTCCCTGCCGTAGAAACACCAGTCATGCAGTTGTGGGCGTTAATCCTGCAACAACTAAAGCAGCCCCGTTCCCACTTGTCCAACACACAACACATGTCCAGTAGTTCCCCAGGCAGGCAGAGTGACTGACTGGGGTTCCCTCTGTACAACACTAGGACCGGGACAATACAAGTTTCGCGATACTCGTTAATATCGTGGCAAGGAGCCAAAAACACAAAGCGGATTTTACTTTAGGAAAACAGCCCAAATGTTGGAAGCAAACATGTCATCCAGAGTCACGTGTTTTCCAAGCTATGCCACACAGGTTTTTAAAAAGACCGAAACATTTGGCCTGCTTTGTGTTTTTATTTTGCCATGGAAAACATCTCGATACTTGTATAGTCCTGCCCTACACAACACCAATGCCAGAGATACACGCCATAGACTACACAGTCTCACACACCATAGCCTAAACAGAAACTATCACACAGTTTCTTCATTTCTCGAGACTTCACTAAAAAAAGGGGATGTGTGAAGTGACCTCTTCTCGCCACAGGTTTGAACCACTCTCAGCCTAGTGTGCAATCTCCCTATTCACTGTCAGGTAGGGCCCCTGTAACGTTCCAAACACTAGGCCTAGATCTACTGGGAGACTCAACCCCAAAACAGCACCACATGAAAATATAAATTTTAAAAAGTTAAATATCAATTGAAAAACAGCACAAAACAATACATTTTTAATTCAATGAAAGTGTTGATGACCGAGGACACAAAAAAAGGGAGTAAAAACACCTGGAAGCATGGCCATTGGATAATGCAGGAGAGGAAGCATGGCCATTGGATAATACATGATGTGTAAAATATAAAAAGGCAATCATGTAAATCTTGTAATTGTGATCATATCTACACAATAGTTGTATGTCAAGATGAATGCTAACTGAAAACAGACTACCAGCCTTATCTCAACCCTACACCAGTCCAGATGCATGTTGTGAACTGGGGGAGACATCCAGTCAAGGTTAGGGAGAGGGCTTCCCATACAACAAATTCCCATGACCAGTATCTGCGTGTACATGGAGGAAAAGCATGCCACACACACATCCAGCCTCGCAAACATCTGTCTAGTAGTGTAAAAATCCTACGTTCACACACCTGCCCATACAGAAAACCAAAAGACACGAATGTACATTAGGCCCATGTACACCAAACTTCCAAAACACTGCTCACTTCTGGCTCTAGGAGTTTCTCTTGTCAATTCACCACTTCAATAGAGCTGCTGCTATCTTCACCTCCCCTCAGTAGCCACTACAGGGCCAGAAAGCAATCAACAGGAAGTAGACAAAGCAGAAGCAGTGTGACGCCAGCCGTTTCAGAGCTGCGCCCAGACAGACACCTCGGCACCAGACCCACAGAAAACTACTAGTAACTGACTACCCTACGTACAGCAGCTCCATCACAACCCTCGCCTGGCCGTAAACACTGATACCGAACCAACGAGTCATCATCTCACCATGTGAGGAGCAGGCCAGAGAACCAGCAGTGAGGGAGATTACGATCCAAGTTCAGGTTGTGTGTGTGAGAAAGTGAGGGTGTGTGGTTTTATAAGCGACCCCCCCCATCTAAACCCCACACACTGCACCCTGTCAACACACTTGGGCCAAAACTCTCACTCCTGACCAGTGTCTAAACTTTCCCTAACTTATGAGTTGAGCTTGTCTGAAATGCTTTTCCACTAAAAGTGAGTCCGTTGTCAGTCTCTCCCCACCCCAAAAGCTGGGTTTTGCACAAGGACCCCAAAATAGACACATTGAAACAAACAAAAAAACATTTGATATGAATTTATTAATCCACTGTTCCTGTTTGTGATGTACCAAGAGGGCCATGACGCTTTGTGAAGCTGGGGGCCTGAGGATGCACAACATCTGGTGACATCCCCAAACCCAGAGAGATAGAGAGAGAACAGGTCACCATGGTTATATTCTCACATCTCCCCCACACGGTTGACTGACGGGATAGTACCCATCAAAAAAAATATATAGATATATGAGTGCTGCTCCTTTGAGTTATTCCCATAGTCATCTTACAGTTATGGAGTGGCACCCATACAAACAATAGGAATTATATTTTAATTCCAGTTAAAACTCAAGGACCGCTTCTGCCACTGACTACAACCTGTGTAAAAAGAGAACACTATTTTCCAATTTTACTACTTTATATTTTTAAGTAACTGGGGCAGGAATGTTTACCTGTTTTTTCCCCCTAAAGTCAAGCCTGAAGTGAATGGTAAAATACAATGTGTTTCAATAGGATCAGGAGTCAAACTTAGTGTGGAGGATTAACCAGACAGCATTAGTTAATGTAATGAGTGATTTGTTTTAATAAAAGGCTACATTAATACCTTAAATACTGCATTTACATGACTAGTAAACCATCCCATCACATTTTTCACAGCAAAGCCATAGAATGTCAGCTATACAGCATGATCATTACACAGGTGCACCTTGTGCAGGGGACAATAAAAGGCGCCACAAAAATGTCACAGATGTCTCAAGTTGAGGGAGCGTACAATTGGCATGCTGACTGCAGGAATGTCCACCAGAACTGTTGCCAGAGAATTGAATGTTAATTTCTCTACCATAAGCCTCCTCCAATGTTGTTTGAGAGAATTTGTCATTACGTCCAACTGGCCTCACAACTGCAGACAAGGTGTAACCACGCCAGCCCAGGATCTCCACATCCAGCTTCTTCACCTGTGGGATCGTCTGACAGCAGGCACCTGGACAGCTGATGAAACTGAGGAGTATTTCTGTCTGAAATAAACCCCTTTTGTGGGGAAAAACGAATCCTGATCGGCTGGGCCTATGCCCTCCCAGGCACAGGCCCAGCCTGTAACTTAGTAAAATCGTTGAAATTGTTGAATTTATATTTTTGTTCAGTACACACACAAAATATAAACTGCACTAACTTGT
Organism: Brachymystax lenok tsinlingensis; assembly: GCA_030435695.1. NCBI lineage: Eukaryota > Metazoa > Chordata > Actinopteri > Salmoniformes > Salmonidae > Brachymystax > Brachymystax lenok. Next base: position 12,512,675 of record CM059781.1, read on the forward strand.
GTAACGCTTTACAAAACCCTCAATTATATACAAACGGCATTGTCACTTCACCAGTATATAAATATTAGGACTTCAATACAATTGCTCAGAACACCAACCTGAGACATTGTTTTAAGTAGCGGGTGATGCATGCATGACACAAGCAACTTAATGTGTGTGAGACAGTGTGTACATAGCATATCTGTCTGCGTGTTAAGTTGTCTTAGGTCTCTTTATGTAGTGGTGTCTCGTCGTGATGTGTGTTTTGTCCTATATTTTTAATCCCAGCTCCCTAAGAAGGTCTTTTGGTAGGTCGTCATTGTAAATAAGAATTTGTTCTTAACTGACTAGCCTAGTTAAATAAAAACATGCTTCCAATGATAAGCACTTATGTGACATCAACAGTAGCCATACACTTCACTACATTTTACATAATACCAGTCATACTCCCAAAATGATGCTCTGAACTGGTTAAAAGTAAGGATTATCAGGATGTGTTAAGTAGTATCCTGTTTTATGAGGGAGGCACCATGATAGCCTCTTTCTGGCCTGCCTGTGATACTGCAGTTGTGGAAGCACACCATGACCGAGCCCTGGAAAATAACCAACAAAACCTGTAAAAACCTGCTCGCATCATGGTGAATTTGAATACTACAGAGTTTGTGCTGCATGGGGTGGTTCTCTATAGACCAGCTACCACACGTGTGAGCAGAGAGGAGGCACAACTCCACCAGGAAATGGGGGTGGGAGCCCATTTTGCCAGCGGGGCCTCAGAACACAAAATGATGAGTCACAGAATGTCATACTAATGTTCTAGAACTGCACAAACACTCCGTGTTTCAGTACCAGCCTACTCAACTGACTAATAATAAAGCAGATCTATTCTATTTTTTATTTTTTTAACAATGAGAGAGCTAGCACTAACATTTCACTCATCCAAGAATATTCATTACGTTTATCTGCAACATAATTTAGCCTATGCTAATTTCAATCTACTTCCTGCAAACGCTGCTGTGCAAACAATAGGATCACTTGAGGAAATGTATGATACAAAACTACTGTAGATGTGAGCATTATATGTGCTGCATGTCTTGCTCACAACTACACTGACTTCTGTTGCATTGGAGGGTTTCTTAAGACACCAATCTGCACTTACCAGTTTAAGTAAACAAACATACCAATAATCACAGGGGTTTCTTTCACATGATATTATTCAAAAACAGTAATGTACATTTCACATGGTGCATGATATTGTCCAAACACTCATACAAACTTAACACTTCTCTTCAAATTGACACATTTTCATTTGGAATGACAATGTGAAAACTTCATATGATAAATGTTTTATAAGCCAAATCTTGAAGAAAAAAAAGCCTCATGCATCACCACCTCCACAATGTGGTTTTCAGAGGGATTTTCCCTCATGCTAGGTTCAGCAGAGGTCGCAGGAACAAAATGCCATCAGAACTACTCCCGTCTAAGCTTTGGGTTTAAAAAATAAACTCCTATATGCTTTAACTGACTAACTATATGGGTGGCCTAATTTATACAGAATGCAATACATTGTCTTTGTTGTGCAACAATGGTAGCAACAATTCACATTGTGTCTTAGCTTCAAGTATTACTGATATTTCGCTTTACATATAAGGCTGTATGTCAGTAATACACTCCCTGGATTCAACAGCAGCGAGTACATCTATGGTTATACTGTAGAGGTCATGTGCAGTTTAGACTTAACTCAGGGTTGTGCTAAAGATTTTACTAAACTAAGTAATCAATATATTGTTTCTGACAGGAAAAATCATTGAGAAAAATAAAATGGGAAAAGTGTGTCATATTCAACTTTAAATAATTAATTACATTAGTAAAGCCTCAACTCTTGGGAATGCAGTGTATTTGTTATATTAATACACCCCCCCCACACAAAATAAATAAAACCCCAAAACGGAGGAGCCTTTTTTGCCTCAATGTAAAGCGCCTGGGACCTAGACGTGGAAAATGGCCCACGTTTTCACTCTTGTTAACCCCATTTTGACATCACATGACAGAAGAAGAAACATTTACATCAATTATGATCATTGACAGTCGGGACAATTGACCCCCACTGCAGCAGCAACTAAGGGGAAGTGCTGAGTAGTCACTTCGCTACAAGTGACTTTTTGTAACAGGTTAGGAGAGCATTTCACTAACCCTCACTATTTTCCTAAACCCAATTCTCCTAACCTGCTACGTTAATTATCATAACCTGCTGCTTAAGTTCTTCTTACCCGCTATGATAAAGCCATAGCTGTATCGAAGAAAAGTCGTGGCTGTATCGAAGTGGTGTGTTATTAATTATTTTTCTTTTTTTCTTCAGATGATTGTTTAGCAAAAATAGAATTGTTTGGTGGAAAGGTCAGGATTATTATTTTTTTTACTTCTGAAAGAACAGTAGGTTATTCTGTATGAGCAGTGTAGTAGCTAAAGGCAATGACGAGGCAGGATTAAAATAACTGGTGTAGCCTATATTATGTGGGAAAATATAATTTCCATGTTGAGTAGGACTACCATTTTGTTCTAGTTTGAGATATAGCGAGAGAGATACATGTAAGTTCTACACAGCGCCACGATTTCAGTAGTCTGAAAGACGGGGCAAAACAAGTACGACTCGTATGAGGAGCCTACTTTACTGCATCTGACTCGTGCCAGCAAGCCGCCTCCTCATCCACGGAATAAATCGCACAAGTTCTTGAACTAGCAGTTTAAACTGCAGAAAATGACTAACTCCGGTTGCAAACGTTACATTATAGCATACAATTCAATGCAATTCATATTCTGACTACCTGGTATCAGTCAGTCAATATTGAAACATTGTTTCACATTCAAGCAGCCCTGACACTGCTCGTACAATGTGCAATTTGATTATCGTGTGCTCACGTACAGGATACAGTAACCAAGAGTTTGGTAAAAATTGCACACTATGTTGTAATCACAGTTGTTACAATGTGGCACTCGCCTGACTGAGCAAACACGCCCTCTCAATCAAAAGCAAAAACCGATAACTACTGCTGTTATGTCCAATGCAATATATATAGATATAGATATATATATATTTATTTAAAGATGTAGGCTAATAAGTCACGATGAATCAAAAGAATGATAGCAAAACGTGGCAACTGTTCCGACTGGCAAAATCAGACTACCTAAAACGTTACACGACGCAGTTAGTTACTCATGAAGGCAAATTGCATCGGGATGGTAAAAACAAACATGACAATCATTGAGCAAATACTGTAGACATCGTATGCCAAGCTGGTGGAATTGTCGATTTGCTGGTTGACTAACAAACGTTCTCTTGTTAGTTAAAACAGCAATCAATGGACACTTACCATAAAACGTTGTATAACGTTTTCAAATCAGGCGAATCCACCAATGTTAACTTTGCTAGAAACGTGATAAAAACGTGGAACAGGTAAGACTTTTAAATTCCTAAAAAATACATAAAAAATGAATAAATCAAACATGAAAAAGGGATCCTCAGCTTTACAGAAAAATCCTTGTAGTGTTTTCAAGAGGTAGCCAACGATATGAAGATTCAGTTTGCTGTGCATGTTGTTGACAGCGGTGCCGACTGGCTCTTCACTCCGGTGCCTCCCGCTTTTCCACCTCCCGCTCAAACCGAACATTCTCAAATCTGACTAAAACGCACACAATTTTTTTTATATATATATAATTCTACCGGTCATTCTCCACTCAATCGATCCTGAAATATTTTTCTAAAATGTTTGGTTCTTTTTAGAGAGGTCCACTTATTTGTCGTAAATGCATTTCTAAATGTTACATTTCTACAACAGACGCCAAGCCAGACACCAATTTCTTTTCGCTAGTAACGCTAACATTACAGTAGCTGGCTAACTATCTAACGTTTCTAACGGTCCTGATACGACGTAGTCTTGGCCTTATTTTCCTTATCTATCGGTGTTCTTTTTCAGGATAATTTTTTTGTATATATTTTCGAGCCTCGGAAAATAATGTCCGTCTTTTGCGACAGCTCCATAGCTCGACTTGCCTGCTCCCTGCAGCCGCTCCTCTCAGCTGTTGAAGCAATCGCAGCTCACTCGAAAATGGCGCCGAAAGCTACCCTCTTCATTCAAATTCGTTAGAGCCACCCCTTCTCCCCATTGGGCATATGGGGAGTGTGCTCTGTGTAGCGGATTGGAGGAGAAAAATGCACTCTCAAATGATCTAGCAGCCCACGCAGCGTTCTCTTCAATGGCCAACGGAGGGGGGGAGTTAACGCTTTAGGACCTGAAAAAAAAGTATACAGCCCATATTAAAACGTAAAAACGTATAATAGCCTTTATAGTCCTATTTCCACACGTAGGCTCAACACCAATGTTACTCAAATAAAGATGAGTTGGTTGAAAGATAAGAATTCAGATAAAGAAACAGATATTTTCCAGGTTGAACGTCAATAGCAAAAGAGCACCGTAGCCTACGAAATCCACCCTGACAAGGCGAACTGGTGATAACCCTCTTTACTTACTCACGCACCGGGATGTGGACTCAAGCTACTTTCAAACCTTTCAACCGATCCAGACCAGATGTTTTTTGCTTATGCAATTGATTTGAAGTAGGCAACACTTTACTAAGAATGCCAGACTGATTTTCGAACCTTCCTTTGAATGAAAGACTAATCAGACTGCAACTACCGGGCTAAAATATTGGGAAGGGGGGTATAGTCTGTGGCACGCAGATTTAGGTTATGGTCAACAGACTTAAATAGGTATGTATTAGGAAAGGGAAATAACTGCACTGTCTGCCCAACAGCATGACATAGATTTAGGTTATGGTCAACAGACTTAAAGAGGTATGTATAGGGAAAGGGAAATAACTGCACTGTCTGCCCAACAGCATAACATAGATGTAGGTTATGGTCAACAGACTTAAAGAGGTATGTATAGGGAAAGGGAAATAACTGCACTGTCTGCCCAACAGCATAACATAGATGTAGGTTATGGTCAACAGACTTACAGAGGTATGTATAGGGAAAGGGAAATAACTGCACTGTCTGCCCAACAGCATAACAGGAGCACAGCGCTCGCTCACCCCACTGGTGATGATGCGCGGCACAACGCTGGGGTTGGGTTTGGAGGATAGTCGGCGGTCGCCTCTCTCTCCGTGCCAGCCATGGCAACTTGCACCGCTGTAGAGTTTGTAAGACTGCTTTGAAGTGTAGGAGACACTTTCTCGCAGACATATGAAAGACAGAGGGAGTTCTCAATGAACATAGGCTATTTGAACAGACACGAGGCCTATAGCGCGAGTTTAGTCTATAGCCAGGCTTGAATAGCCCAGCCGAGACTAATTGAGCGACTTTGTGGAATCCATTCTCTTGCAACCTGCCTATAGCAGCCAATGCCAAATTAGTTTAGATTGATAATTTTCTTACATTGTATGATAGCCTGATTCTAAGAGATAATGTGTTAGAGGCTAGGCCTATTATATAACTTTATGCTGAATTGTAGGCATAGCCTATACATAGGGTGGCTGTTTGGTTTGTGCTATTCCCCTAAATTCAATAGAACAGGGCCTGAGACTACACACAGCCGTGTACAGACAGGTCAGGCCAGGACAGGGTTGGGCTGAACAACCTGTCAATAAGCAGCCTGTTATCACCTCCTGCGCTGTGTGCACCTCAGACAAGATAAACACAGACAGCCATTTCATCCTAACACACACCTATTGTATCACCATTCTCACACACAGGCTCCCGAGTGGTGCAGCGGTCTAAGGCGTCACTACAGACCCGGGTTCGATCCCGGGCAGTATCACAACTGGCTGTGATCGGGAGTTCCATAGGGCGGCGCACAATTGGCCCAGCGTCGTCCGGGTTAGGGGAGAGTTTGGCCGGGGTGGTCATTGTAAATAAGAATTTGTTCTTAACAGACTTGCCTAGTTAAATAAAGGTTAAATATATATATATTTTTTTAAACTGCATCTGATTATCAAACAAGTGTTTGAGTTCTCAGTAAAATCTTTCTCAGTAAAAGGCAGTACACTAAGAGAGACACACACACAGAGAGAGAGAGAGAGAGAGAGAGAGAGAGAGAGAGAGAGAGAGAGAGAGAGAGAGAGAGAGAGAGAGAGAGAGAGAGAGAGAGAGAGAGAGAGAGGACGTGCATTCATTGTGTACATGCCTGCTGGTACAGTGTGGACAATGAGACTGGAAGGGGAAAAAATGCTTGTTTACAGATAAACTAGTTTGGACAGGAAGCCAGTTAGGAGGAGCTCCGTGTTGTTAAACAGGCGTGTGGAGAGTCAGGGATGACCCAGCTAAAACACCCCCATGGCCTGGAGGGAAAACTCTGATGCTAGCCTAAGTTTACACACAAGACAACACACGCACACAACTTACCAGGTATCTACAGGATCAGTACACTTCGGTTAAATGCTGTGTTTCTCACAAAGTGGAAAAGAAGAGGAGAAAAGCCAGAGAATAAGAGGAGCAACTAGTTGGACCAGAAAATGCTGTTTACCTCTTAGCTTCATGACATAAATCTAGGAGATAATGTGAGTAGTAGGCCTATGGGTCTCCCTTTACTACCAGCTGTACACAGTAGCCTTGCCCAAGCCCAACCCATCCCCCGGAATACTACACAGTTTGTTCTGCATTGTGTCACTGTCACATGAGCACACAGTGCACACACACACACACACACACTGCCTTGCATTAAGGAGGGAGAGATCCTTATGACTCACGAAAACAAGAGTCACATGTCACCACACAAATGAACCATGCTACTCACACTGTTCTGTTATCCACAGGGTTTATTTTTTTTCCCTCGCAGGGGCACTAAATGAAATCACATCATAATGCATCTCTTCATTAGCGGACGTTTGGAACATACGGGGAGGGGTAGGGGGGGATTCTCCCCTGCCTCCTTCCCCTGATGGGTGTTAGTGAGTTTGTGAGTGAGAGTGAGAGTGAGAGTGAGAGTGAGAGGGAACAACAGCCACGGTGTGGTGGCAGAAGAGCAGTTCAGGCACAGTGGGACGACCTAGCACACAGTTGGCCACGCTGGGGAGGCCGATTTAGCCTGATGTAATTTGATTTCATGTTAGAAGACTTGCGTGTATGGCCAGGCTGGCTGTAACACTCAGCTGCTTCTCATTGGAGGAGTACTTGGTTTTGAGGGTTGCCTTTTCCTCAAGTGACTCTGAGGATGGCAAACATGCATAATACATGTTGGCACACACACACACAAAGCAAGGTTTGGCTTGACGCCCTGACATGGCCTAGTGTGCACATAAGATCATGATGTTTCGGTTTCTCTACCTCCGTCTGTCCATCCTTCCCTCCGTCCAGTCATCCATCGTACAGTTTGTAAACCTGGTTGTCCTACCGGTCCCTTACCCAGCCACCCACAACTTAGCCATGACAGGGTGGCAGCCATGGCCCTCTGACGAACCATCAAACAGGAAAAATGTCAATACAGGACCAAGATCGAATCCTACTACACTGGCTCTGACGCTCGTCAGATGTGGTATGGCTTGCAAACTATCACGGATTACAAAGGGAAACCCAACCGAGAGCTGTCCAGTGCCTCTCAGACAAGCTAAATACCTTCAATGCTCGCTTTGAGGAAAGCAACACTGAACCATGCATGAGAGCACCAGCTGTTCCAGATGACTATGTGATCCCGCTCTCCATGTGAGTAAGACCTTCAAACAGATTAACATTCACAAGGTCGGATTACCAGGACTTGTACTCCAAGTATGCACTGACCAGCTGGCAAGTGTCTTCACTGACATTTTCAACCTCTCCCTGACCCAATCTGTAATAACTACATGTTTCAAGCAGACCACTGTAGTCCCTGTGCCCAAGAACACCAAGGTAACCTGTCTAAACGACTATCGCCCTGTAGCACTCACTTCTGTAGCCATAAAATGCTTTGAAAGACTGGTCATGGCTCACATCAACACCATCAACCCAGACACCCTCAACCCATTCCAATTGGCATACCGTCCAAACAGATCCACAGATGATCTCTATTGCACTCCACACTGCCCTTTCCCACCTGGACAAAAGGAACAACTATGTGAGAATGCTGTTCATTCAAGCTCAGCATTCAACACCATAATGCTCACTAAGCTATGGACTCTGGGATTAAACCCCTCCCTCTGCAACTGGATCCTGGACTTCCTATCGGTACCTAGTCCCCCTCCTGTACTACCTGTTCACCCACGACTGTGTGGCTGTGCACGTTTTCAACGCCATTTTTAAGTTTGCAGACGACACGACGGTGGTAGGCCTGATCACCGACAACGATGAGACACCCTTCATGGAGGAGGTCAGAGACCTGGCAGTGTGGTGCCAGGACAACAACCTCTCCCTCAACATCAGCAAGACAAAGGAGCTGATCGTGGACTACAGGAAACAGAGGGCTGAGCATGCCCCCTTTCACATCAACAGGGCTGTAGTGGAGCGGGTCGAGAGCTTCAAGTTCCTCGGTGTCCACATCACTAAGGACCTATCATGGTCCAAACACACCAACACAGTCATGAAGAGGGCACGACAACGCCTCTTTTCCGTCAGGAGGCTGAAAAGACTTGGCATGGGCCCTCAGACCCTCAAAAAGATTTACAGCTGCACCATTGAGATCATCTTGACTGGTTGCGTCGCCTCTTGGTATGGCACGAATAGACGATTTAGTCTAAATAGAGTAATAAACAGAGTGGAGGAATGGCTTGTTTACAGAGTAGAGTTAACTCCAGATAAATGCCATATGGTTAGGGACTCATGTGGCCTGTGTGCGCACTAAACACTAAACTTGTGCATACAGATATCAGAATCCATTTTTTATAGAAAAAATGCTTTTTAATGGGGACTGGTGAACCGCAGTGTGCAATTTTCTCCTTATATTATTACTACATTATTACATACAGTGCATTCGGAAAGTATTCAGACCCCTTGACTTTTTCCACATTCTGTTATGTTACAGCCTTATTCTACAATGGATTATTTAAAAGAAAATCCCGATTCGTCTACACACAATACCCCATAATGACATCACAATAACCCATAATGACAAAGCAAACACAGGTTTTAGAAAAAAGAAAAAACCCTGAAATACCTTTTTTCCATAAGTATTCAGACCCTTTGCTATGAGACTCGAAATTGAGCTCAGGTGCATCCTGTTCCCATTGATCATCCTTGAGATGTTTCTACAACTTGATTGGAGTCCACCTGTGGTAAATGTAATTTACTGAACATTTTGTGGTCATTCGCACATCCTTAAAAACATAGGTGCTGGGCTAATAAAGAATACTGATATAGAACAAGAAGGCCTGCACACGGTTAAAGCTCCCAATTCACCGCTTTATTTGTTATTTATTTGTTATTTATTTAACCTTTATTTAAATATGCAAGTCAGTTAAAGAACAAATTCTTATTTACAATGACGGCCTACCGAGGAACAGTGCCTTGTTCAGGGGCAGAACAACAGATTTTTACCTTGTCAGCTCGGGGATTCAATCCAGCAATCTTTTGGTTACTGGCCCAAAGCTCTAACCACTAGGCTACATGCCGCCCCATGTTTTATATCAAGGAGAAAATGACATAGTATCTGACAATATGTACAGTATTGTGTTATTCTACTGGCACCTTTAACCACCTCCTCTCCATGCTGCTCTGCCATGTTCTCCTCCTCCTCCTCCTTATCCTCCCACTTATTGATAACGTTTCGATCCGAAACTGATCTTCGTCAGGTCAAACACACTGAGTGTTCACATCCCAAAATATACACATTTCACCTCACATGGCCATTACCGACCTGACGCATGGTGGGTGCAAAAAACATTTGTATATCTCTAATAATTAAATAACAATGAGATGGGTGCATGTAATTGTTCCAGAAAATAATATATATATATACAAAATGACCAAGTGGGTAACCTGGAAGGCAAGACAAATCAAAGTAAAGTAACATATTCAGGTAAGAAATGGTCTGATATCAAACTCTTGATTCAGAACTCTAGGAGACATGGTACAAATTTAATTTATTGGACATGATTTGAAAAGGCACACACCTGTCTATATAAGGTCCCACAGTTGACAGTGCATGTCAGAGCAAAAACCAAGCCATGAACTCGAAAGAATTGTCCATAGAGCTCCGAGACAGGATTGTGTCGAGGCACAGATCTGGGGAAGTGTACCAAAACATTTCTGCAGCACTGAAGGTCCCCAAGAATATAGTGTCCTTCATCATTCTTAAATGGAAGTAGTTTCAAACCACCAAGACTCTCCTAGAGCTGGCCGCCCGGCCAAACTGAGAAATCGGGGGAGAAGGGCCTTGGTCAGGGAGGTGACCAAGAACCCAATGGCCACTCTGACAGAGCTCCAGAGTACCTCTGTGGAGATGTGAGAATATTCTTGAAGGACAACAATCCCTGCAGCACTCCACCAATCAGGCCTTTATGGTAGAGTGGCCAGACGGAAGCCACTCCTCAATAAACGGCATATGACAGCTCGCTTCGAGTTTGCCAAAAGGCACTCTCAGAACATGAGAAACAAGATTTTCTGGTCTGATGAAATCAAGATTGAACTGGCCTGAAAGCCAAGCGTCACGTCTGGAGGAAACCTGGCACCATCACTACGGTGAAGCATGGTGGTGGCAGCATCATACTGTGGGTACCTCACTTCTGTCATCATGAAGTGCTTTGAGAGACTAGTCAAGGATCATATCACCTCCACCCTACCTGTCATCCTAGACCCACTTCAATTTGCTTACCGTCCCAATAGGTCCACAGACGATGCAATCGCCATCACATTTATAAACTGCCCTATCCCATCTGGACAAGAGGAATACCTATGTAAGAATGCTGTTCATTGACTCCAGCTCAGCATTCAACACCATAGTACCCTCCAAACTCATCATTAATCTTGAGTCCCTGGGTCTTGACCCCGCCCTGTGCAACTGGGTCCTGGACTTCCTGACGGGCCACCTCCAGGTGGTGAAGGTAGGAAACAACATCTTCACTCCGCTGATCCTCAACACTGGGGCCCCACAAGGGTACGTTCTCAGCCCCCTCCTGTACTCCCTGTTCACCCATGACTGCGTGGCCATGTACGTCTCCAACTCAATCATCAAGTTTGACAGTGCGCATGGACCACAGCACTTCTTCAACCTCAGGAGGCTGAAGAAATTGGGCTTGGGCTTGTCACCGAAAAACATCCTGTCGAGCTGTATCACCGCCTGGTACGGCAACTGCACCGCCCACAACCACAGGGCTCTCCAGAGAGTGGTGTGGTCTGCACAACGCATCACCGGGGGCAAACTACCTGCCCTCCAGGACACCTACAACACCCGATGTCACAGGAAGGCAAAAAAGATCATCAAGAACAATAACCACCTGTGCTACTGCCTGTTCACCCCACTTCCATCCAGAAGGCGAGGTCAGTACAGGTGCATCAAAGCTGGGACGAGAGACTGAAAAACAGCTTCTATCTCAAGGCCATCAGATTGTTAAACAGCCATCACTAGCACAGAGAGGCGGCTGCCTACCTACAGACTTGATATCATTGTCCACTTTAATAAAATTACTTATCTCATATGTATACACTGTATACTGTATCCTACAATATATATTCTATACTATCTATTGCATCTTAGCCGCTCTGTCACTGCTCATCCATATATTTTATACTTATATATTGTTATCCCATTCCTTTACTAGATTGTGTGTATTAGGTTTTGTTGTGGAATTGTTAGATATTACCTGTTAGATACTGCTGCACTGTCAGATCTAGAAGCATAAGCATTTCGCTACACTCGCAATAACATCTGCTAACCATGTGTATGTGACCAATACAATTTTATTTGATGTTTTTCAGCGGCAGGGACTGTGAGACTAGTCAGGATCGAGGGAAAGATGAATGGAGCAAAGTACAGAGAGATCCTTGATGAAAACCTGATCCAGAGCTCTCAAGACCTCAGACTGGGGCGAAGGTTCACCTTCCAACAGGGCAACGACCCTAAGCACACAACCAAGACAATACAGGAGTGGCTTCGGGACAAGTCTCTGAGTAGCCCAGCCAGAGCCCGGACTTGGACCTGATCTAACATCTCAGGAGAGACCTGAAAATAGCTGTGCAGTGATGCTCCCCTTCAATTTTTGAATAAGGCTGTAACATAACAAAATGTGGACAAAGTCGAGGGGTCTGAATACTTTCCGAATGCACTGTATGTGAGCACACATTCATAGGCCTTCATAAATGCATATAACATAACCTGTCCCTATTGCACTTGTTCATATCTGAAGACCTCTTCGTCTCTGTGTCCCAGAGAGAGTGCACTAAAGAGACACTCCAATAAGCCCTCTATTGATGTGTGCCTGGTGCCCCTCCCCCTCCATGGTGCCCCTCCCCCTCCCCCAAAAGACATCTGTAGCAGCTGCCCCCTTGTACTCCTGTCAGCAGGGCAGGGGGTGGGGTGGTGTGTGTGGAGGGGTTAGAGGGGGCGTGTTAGGGCACCTCCCCTTTGGGAGGGGGCCAACCCGCACACTTGTGCAACATCACATTCATGAATGGCTAATAGTCGCTATCAGGTCACCCTGAAAACACAACATCGACCTCTGACCCCTTTTTAGCACAAAGCCGGTACACTGGTCATACTAGCCCCTGATGTATCTTCTCTCTCTCTCTCTCTCTCTCTCTCTCTCTCTCTCTCTCTCTCTCTCTCTCTCTCTCTCTCTCTCTCTCTCTCTCTCTCTCTCTCTCTCTCTCACACACACACTCAGGTTTCATTATAGCACTTTCCTTACATAACTGACACACTAGTTGAATTAGCGGCTAGTAAAAAATAACTCTGCCCTAGACATTCATATTATGTCTAGTATAAAAAACAAACATCTCTAAAGTGTCTATCACTATCAGCATAGAAAAACATACCTTTTTACGTGCTAAATTATATCACATGCTTGGCAAAGCTAAGGACTTGCAGCACAAGTAGCCTCAGTCTGGCTGTGGATTCCCCCACATGCACACACACACACACACACATCACAATAAGCGTGCAAAATGCCAGGAGTACAAACGCCATTATACACAGCCAGGGTGCAAGGAAGAGAAGCCTGACAAACGTGTGCTTGGCAGTGACAGTAGTCTAAATATACAGCGAATATTAGCATTCATGTTTCACACAATTCATGTTTCACACAACTTCATAGACCAAACAATGGGTTGGTGCAAACACTTGATTCATTGGTGAATAAGTTTAGGAGTAAGCCTTTGGCGGTCTGAACTCCGAAAAGCGCTAAACTCCTACGGAAGTCCCGCCTTCCTACTTCTGTACCTCGATGATGTAACCACTTTCCAAATATAGTGTGTTGCCGATGGTTAAGCGGCTTTACCTCTGGCGGAGGCCGCTGTCAGTTAGACGACGTCACTGGGATCGTGTTATTATTGTAAACAGCCCGCCTGCTTTCCACTGACGCTCTCTGCCGAGCGGACTATCCCCAGTCCTTTGTTCGCTCAGTGAAAATACTAGCGCGACAAAGCAAAGGGACAATAACTGTTTGTCTGCGCTAATGGTGGATTAAAACACGGGACAACGTTTAAATCCAAGACAGAAAGAGGGTTTTGTGAATAAATGACCAGTGGTAGAAATTAATTTGGAGTTGCGGCATGTTGATTATCAATCTAGTAGCCTATTCAATTAAACCGTCTACACGCTATAATAGCCTACACTGCAACCCTTTGATATGAGGTATATTCTATTAAAATAACTATATGCACGAATGCCAATTGAGTAGTCTTAAAATAAACGCTGAAGAATTAGATCTAGAATGGGTATGTAGGCCTACCAACTATAGGCCTACTGTTGTCAGACATTGCAAGATGACAAGACACCACAAGTAAACAAGACAATGCCACCAGTGTTATCCACTTAAAGAGATTAGTTAATGGCAAATTCCTTTCCAGCTCAAAACAAATGAATCAACTTGGCTTAAATAAGGTACATGTCACAGTCATTTATTAAAGGAGATCGAAATTCAAGATGAATCTGTTGGCACTTTGTGTCCAATTTCCAAGGAAAACAACGCTCAAACAAAACTATAAACCTATGCTCAACATTTCCTTTAAACACTTAAATCCATCAAGGGGGTGAAACTGGCTAGATCGAGGACACAACCCCGGGATCAAAAGAAAAAAGTTGAAAGAGTATATGAATGGTTAATGACACTTACTATGCGCCTTGGAGACGAGTGTTCGAGTGGGGTCACACAGCTCAACTCGCTGGAAGATATACTTAATTATATCCTCTCGATATTTTCATCCACTTGACAACAAGGATCCATGTCCAGATTAAGTGCAGTTTCAGCAGGCTTCAAGGAAGTTGTTCTTTTGTTCCAGTATTTATAGGTTGCGTCAATGTTGCGAAAAGGGGGAGGCGGAGCGGTGGCACAGGAGAGCGAGCGAGAAGCAAAAAAACAGACTATGAGCGCAAAACATTCGAGCCTGGATCGCACGATGTAGCCAGAAAAAACCTTCTTCAAATTCCCAGACAAAATTGTCTGATCAGATCACGTGCTCTCGAACGACCAGCATCCCTCCAAACTCCAACAGACACGAGCGAAAAGCCCCATCACCACCAAGAATATGGTCTACGGGGCGCTCGCCGTGCGCATCGGAGACTGGGGAGTCCTAGCTGGCCGGCAGTCAGATGTAGGACCGGGAAATGCACAGAGACGCCACATGCAGACCAAATTCTACCTACAGCATCGTGATGACTCACTGACCCAACATATAGGCTAGGCTGAAGGTGTTCATGCTCCAGTGGTTGGCAAGCTGGATAGCTCCATTGAGTCTCCGTGGAGGGAGGCAACAATTCCAGTTTAAGCTTTAAAGGGATACTTCGGTATTTTGGCATGATGAACTCATGGATACAATTGTTATATATCTGTGTCCAGTATGAAATAAGTTAGATATAGTTTCGCTAGCCAATGCTAACCAGCGTTAGCGCAATTACTTGAAGTCAATGGGTATTTACTAGCATGCTAGCATTCCAGTCCCAGAGACCCATAGACTTCCAGTCATTGTGCTAAAGCTAGTTAGCAGTTTCCTTCAAACTGCATGCAGATACATAAAAATGGTAGGCTTATCCATGAGTTCATCTGATTCTTGGGAATTAGATAAAGGGCCTCAATGCCAAAATCCCTAAGTAGCCCTAAGAGCACTCTAACTTGTTTTCATATAGGCTATCAACCCCAACTTGGAAATGGGGTTGAGTAGTATTGAATTGTTAAATCGAATAGCCTGCAAAAGATGGTTCGGGAGTGTCCTAAGATCAAAAGGTGAGCTGTCCGTTTCCCGCCATTACTGTTGAATCATGAAGTTCACTCATGACAGTGTTGCCACCACCATGAAGCCATGTTCTCATCTCTCCATTTCATTTGGCAAAGATGACTGGCAACAGACTTGAGGGAAATTACTCAGACATCACTGCATCCATAGGATCTCTTTGTATATCCACAAAATAAATATTATGGCAAAATGACGGCCTATGCTTTTACGCAAATGCTATAAAAGCAAAATGCTATAAAAGCATTTACGCAGTCTATTATATTGAATCAAAGTTTATTGGCCGCGTAGACCGTTTGGAAGTTGTAATATGCCTAGTGAGTGCAGCGAAATGCTTGTATTAGGCCTACTGTCTCCCATAACGATGCATTAGGCCTAACTAACAATGAAAAAATCCATATAGGCTGGAATTTGAGGTAAATGAAACATACAAAAGACTCAAAACTGTGTGGAATAGTGAAACAACATTATCTGCAACGCCACGCCCATAGAATTAGGAATTAGAAGACTACTAGTAATTTAATAGGATCTATATGGCTCCGCCCCACTGATGACAGAACAATAACCACCTGCTTCGAGCATACTGGTCCATCTCTCCAAGCGCACCATCTATCCAAGCGAACCACAGCAACTTCAATAGGCTATTATAGGCTATACGTCCCCTCATTTTTCACAAATTAAGTATTTTCCATGAACCATAAATAACTAAACGTGGGGATAGTGAGCAAAAGGGCTAGATTGCCCTCTAACATGAATACAATTTTCAAAAATAAGCAATGCACTTTATAGGCGAGATAGTGTCCAATTTAATTTAGACAATAGGCTACAACGGACCCGCACGTGCAAACGTAGTGTACGTTGATCGAACCGTCCAATTTTGTGAACAATAAAATAGTGTCCTTTCAGAGCGACTTGTCCCTGTGAGATCACCGTTACATCAATCTGAAAAATATTGCTCACAGAGCACCACTCAGCCCGCAAACTCACAGGGTGACTTTGAGAGAACGAAATAGGATATTTTCATATTTTTTCTCTAAATGGAATAAAGAAGCGACTAAAAAATAAACTCATGAGGCCTACATGCAAACTGCTGCCTGCAGCTGTGCTGCTAAACTACATTTAAAAAAGTTGAACATCAGCTATAAAGCATGAGGCCACTTGAACCCAATGTTATCCTGTTACGCATCAGAGCCTCTTTGTTTGGTTTTGAAACGTCCAAGTCCAAGACCCAACAATCTTCGGTCAGATTTTGAGCTATTTTTGAGCTATTTCAACTTAGTGCCCCAAGTTCTCCCAGCTCTGGTTTCATTGGTGTAAATTAGAGTATAGGCGATCAGGCGTCAACAAAATAGCCAGTGGGTAGAATTCATTTAGTCTAGGCTACTCATGGCCATTTCATATTGTTATTGTTTTGTTTGTTGCGTGACCTATCATGTTTGTTGGTCCAGTTCTCGCAAAAATGAACCTGAATATTATTTCAAAATCAAATCCAGTTGTGTCGGTCATGGATTTGAATAACATTAAGGCTATTCTCCCGACTTTCAAACAGCCTCTAAACCATAGGGCCGAGAAGGCATGCGTGACCAAAGTGTATTGACAGGAGGTCTATGTGCTTTATTTAAGGCTCGGCCTATGTAGCCCATAAACTCCCCAAATGACACATTTAAGAATAAACTGCACAGACTAATGGAGAAGTGCATAATCGATACATTAGGCGTATTATTGGCATTGGCCGTATTGTTGTCTGAATACAAATTCTATAACAATGTATGCAGGTATTAATGGAGAGACCATTATTTTTTTTAATGGGATGAAGCGTTTAGGAAGTTGATTTAAAAAGTCTTAGCCTATATTTAGGGCAGAGAAAAACATTGCTCTTGCACAACTGTTTTCCAGAAATGACCTATTGCTCTTTTTTTCCTTCAAAGGCACTACTAAAAGAAATCAAAAGCGTATTTGAGAAAACAGCTGTGAACTTCGAAATATATTTGATTCAGGATAGGGCTGAAAAGGTGTTATTTTACACCCATTTGGACATGAATTTCAGCGTATCCGGCCGGCATTTAAACAGCAACATATGTGGCTATTTTGAGATAGTAGGCTTCTTTATCAAAATAATAACGGGGCCGTGCTGTGTGAATAGTGAGTACTTAACATGTTGCCTTATCTTATGGTCTCGTATTTATTTCACTGTGGGCCTATTTATCTGTTTTAACAAACTGAAGAAATCTATGGCGAAACATGACTTCAATTTCGTCCTGGTTCTTTGCATTTTCTACGGTTTTTGTGGGGTAGGCTAGCATTTTTATGGATGAATCCCAATTCGTCACAGACAAAATCACCTGCTCATATCGAATTGGCTCACCTTTAAAATGCTTCGACGCAGAAAGAACATTTTGGCCCATCTGGGGAACCCTTAGTTATCGTGGTCAAAATGAAGTCTGAAATAATAATTCCTTACTTAGGAATTCCCTATAGGCCTTAACTAACTTTGTTTGTTGAGAAACAATCGCTGAAGATCTTTGTAGAACATCATCAGACTAAGCATATGTCTAATCAAGATTCTATGTGAATAAGCATTGTGATGCTTGTAGCCTTTTTCTCATATTTGGAAAAATTAAATAAAATCTGACCGAAGATTGCTTTCGTAAAGTAGCCAGCCTATAAGAAAGATGAGCGTTAGGCCTATTTATTCAGAATTGCATGGCTCCTGAAATCCGCGTAATTCGAAGGGGATCAAAAGGATATTTCATTTTAAAACAGATTTTGCTGTCAATGACAGAGTACACGCATTATATGTAGCTGGAGAGACATTTTAGAAGAAGGAAAAACATTGTGACAATCTTATAAACATCTTATGACCGTGATGTCCAAAGTTACTTTCACAAAGTAGACAAATGCAATTAGCCTACTGTCCACATTGAAGTAACTACCACGCAAGACAGGGCATGACTTTGAATTAGACACACCAGTGACTGAGGCTAGCAATTACTTTTTAAACTCCGGATATAGGCTAGATAGGCCTACATCACTTACACTCACCTCAATATACCTATATGAGTGCAACATTGATGTCAGCCCGTCAGGGTCACGAGTTCATTGATCGATCAACCTGAGAATTTTATGTTCCTGATTGTCCTCACATTTCACTTCCTGTCTCTCTCATGTTTTTCATTTGCATTAGGCCTATTTGCTATTAGATAGCATTTGTTAGATTTGAAACGAATACAAATATGATGGAGGTTATATTTGTTTAACTGGATAAACTCTTTGATCGTGCTAAGTATTACAATAATTTCGACTAGAGGTAATTTTATGAATACTCATATCACACACACACACACACACACACACACACACACACACACACACACACACACACACACACACACACACACACACACACACACACACACACACACACACACACACACACACACACACACACACACACACACACAAACCAGTCTCCCACACACTTGTTTGATGTGTTTAACTATGTGTTTGTGTGTGATCAGTTTGCATGTCTGCCAATGTGTCTGTCCTGTGTCAGTCCCTGTATCAGCTCATTTGCATGGTGTGTGGGCAGACGTACCGTCAGAATGCAAAAGGGAAGGGGTAATCATCAAACTGATCTGCTGCTCATCTGAAAGGTCATTCATTCCAAACCAGAGAAACAGGCTCAGAGCAAAAGGGCTGCAGCTCAGTAGTCTAAAGGGCTGCAGCTCAGTAGTCTAAAGGGATGCAGCTCAGTAGTCTAAAGGGCTGCAGCTCAGTAGTCTAAAGGGCTGCAGCTCAGTAGTCTAAAAGGCTGCAGCTCAGTAGTCTAAAGGGCTGCAGCTCAATAGTCTAAAGTGCTGCAGCTCAGTAGTCTAAAGGGCTGCAGCTCAGTAGTCTAAAGTGCTGCGGCTCAGTAGTCTAAAGTGCTGCGGCTCAGTAGTCTAAAGTGCTGCGGCTCAGTAGTCTAAAGTGCTGCGGCTCAGTAGTCTAAAGGGCTGCGGCTCAGTAGTCTAAAGGGCTGCGGCTCAGTAGTCTAAAGGGCTGCGGCTCAGTAGTCTAAAGGGCTGCGGCTCAGTAGTCTAAAGTGCTGCGGCTCAGTAGTCTAAAGGGCTGCAGCTCAGTAGTCTAAAGGGCTGCGGCTCAGTAGTCTAAAGGGCTGCGGCTCAGTAGTCTAAAGTGCTGCGGCTCAGTAGTCTAAAGTGCTGCGGCTCAGTAGTCTAAAGGGCTGCGGCTCAGTAGTCTAAAGTGCTGCGGCTCAGTAGTCTAAAGGGCTGCAGCTCAGTAGTCTAAAGGGCTGCAGCTCAGTAGTCTAAAGGGCTGCAGCTCAGTAGTCTAAAGGGCTGCAGCTCAGTAGTCTAAAGGGCTGCAGTTCAATAGTCTAAAGGGCTGCAGCTCAGTAGTCTAAAGGGCTGCAGCTTAGAGGTCTAAAGGGCTGCAGCTCAGTAGTCTAATGGACTGCAGCTCAGTAGTCTAAAAGGCTGCAGCTCAGTAGTCTAAAGGGCTGCAGCTCAGTAGTCTAAAGGGCT
This sequence comes from Brachymystax lenok tsinlingensis, assembly GCA_030435695.1. NCBI lineage: Eukaryota > Metazoa > Chordata > Actinopteri > Salmoniformes > Salmonidae > Brachymystax > Brachymystax lenok. The sequence goes on from CM059781.1 coordinate 12,532,523, forward strand.
GCAGCTCAATAGTCTAAAGGCCCGCAGCTCAGTAGTCTAAAGGGCTGCAGCTCAATAGTCTAAAGGGCTGCAGCTCAGTAGTCTAAAGGGCTGCAGCTCAGTAGTCTAAAAGGCTGCAGCTCAGTAGTCTAAAGGGCTGCAGCTCAATAGTCTAAAGGGCTGCAGCTCAGTAGTCTACAGGGCTGCAGCTCAGTAGTCTAAAGTGCTGCAGCTCAGTAGTCTAAAGGGCTGCAGCTCAGTAGTCTAAAGGGCAGCAGCTCAGTAGTCTAAAGTGCTGCAGCTCAGTAGTCTAACAGGCTGCAGCTCAGTAGTCTAAAGGGCTGCAGCTCAGTAGTCTAAAGGGCTGCGGCTCAGTAGTCTAAAGGGCTGCGGCTCAGTAGTCTAAAGGGCTGCGGCTCAGTAGTCTAAAGGGCTGCGGCTCAGTAGTCTAAAGGGCTGCGGCTCAGTAGTCTAAAGGGCTGCGGCTCAGTAGTCTAAAGGGCTGCGGCTCAGTAGTCTAAAGGGCTGCGGCTCAGTAGTTTAAAGGGCTGCAGCTCAGTAGTTTAAAGGGCTGCAGCTCAGTAGTCTCGTGGCTTCCAGTGACCTGAAGTGGCACCCTAAATGTCTTTACAATCGTCTCTGTGTGCATTTCTCTCTGTTTTGTTCAAATGATACACAAAGCAAATTAATTTAAAAGGAAAACTAATTCAAATTGAAAATCATAGTATTCTACGAGTGTGTTGTGTGCTGTGCTTGTGTACGTGTGTGTGTGGACAAGCGTATGCGCACGTGTGAATATGCGTGTGTGTGCGTGTGTATGTGTGTTTGGGAGGCCATGCCGTTATAAGTCTGGTTCCACTCGTGTTCCAAACACAGTGCTGTTGTCTTGAAAGGAGAAGACAGCTAGGACGTCCTGCTCCCTCCAGACGACCAGGCCTTTGATTTACACTAAGGCTGCACTGCACAATGTATGTGTGTGTTTCAACCGCCTCCAGACTCTAACTGCTGAAAACGAGAGGAATTTATTTTTGTTGTAATGACACTCAGACAGCATGCCTCCAGACCAATCCTTTTTGTAACAAATGTTGCTGAAGAGAGAAAGTGTTTGATAAGGATTTGAAACACAGAAGGCAAGAATAACATACAGCAGCATGCCACTGGAGCTGATAAGTATAGGCGGAAGATATTATAAATGTACACAATATTGCGTTCTTTGCTTTGTCTGAAAAAATAACACCATGGTCGTTCCCCTTCAAAAAGAACAAGAAAGAGGATTTCAACACCCACCATTTCAGATTGTTCTGATATCATTTCTGTTGTTGGAAACAGATAGGATTAGAATTTCTGCAACATTATTTTGTTGAAATATAATTTGATCTCTGAGAAATTAAGCTAATTGATTGAATTCAAATTGGACATTTGAATGTGTAGGATTCATATAATATTCAATAAATATAGTTCGTAAAATCTGATTTGGTCCAAACTTTTTTCTAAAAATGAGTTAGACATGAGAAATCCAAAGGAATTGTCAAAAGCCACCCACGGACCCCCGACGCCAATCCCACCCCAACAACGAGTATATAGTATCAGTTCTTGTGCCAGACAAGTAGTATGGAGCTGCGGCTTGAAGTATTGTTTCTCCCCCCCAGTCAGATCATTTAGTCATTGAAGTTCTAAGGTTTATTTCCCATCTGACATATTACCAGGTTCTGATCACTAGATGGTGCTGTTTCTGCTATTAGGTGAAATAAGTTTGAAGCCCTCAATGATAAAGGGATAGTTCACCCAAATGTTAAAGGGATAGTTACAACATGACATTGGTTTCCTTACCCTGTAAGAGGTCTATTGACAAGGTGTGACAGCAACACATGCTTAGGTTTTGTTGGCAGCTGTTTCAAATTATAACTTTTTAGCATTTGTTGCACAAATCCAATGCAAGTCAATGATACCTATATTAGCATCTTCACGCTTGTTCAAATCATCATAAAGTATAAAAAATTGATTGTGTAACTCAATTATGTTACTTATAGATGACTTGGATAAGAAGTGTGAAAATGCAAATATAAGTACCATTGACTTGCATTGGATTTGTGCCACAAATGCTAAAAAGTTTGCAGAAAAAGTGGCCAGGTAAACAAAACCAAAGCATGGGTCGCTATCATACCTTGTCCATAGACTGCTTACAGGGTAAGGAAACCAATAAGACATTTTGTAATTTGGGTGAACTATCCCTTTAACATTGAAGGGGGGATTCTTGAAAATATATATAGCATGAACAGCACCATCTAGTGGTCAGAACATGGTAATATATGGATGTAGGATGGGACATAAACCCAACAACTTCAATTACTCATATCTCTGAACAGGGGGGAAAAAACATCACCAAATTAACTGAGAATACATTACATAGGAAGGAGAAACAATACTAAGAGCCGCAGCTACATACTACTTGTCAGATATTGAGAACTAATACTGTATACTTGTTGTTGGTTTGGGATTGGCGTGGGAGGTGTGTGGATGGCAATTTCTTTGGATTCCTCATGTCTTACTCATTGTTAAAAATCAGATGTTAGGTATTATATTTATTTAATATTATATGAATCTTATCAGTTAAAATGGACAATTTGGATGCAATCAATTAGCTTAATTCATCAGAGGTGAAATTATATTTAAACAAAATAATGGTGCAGTAATGCTAATCTTATCTGTTTCTAACAACAGAAATTATTTCTGAACAATCTGAGATGTGTTTCATGGTTTTCTGCAGTGGTGGAAAAAGTACCCAATTGTCATACTTGAGTAAAAGTATCAGGAATCAAGGACCCAAGTGCAGACTGTGTGAAGTAACAATGTTTATTGTTACCACAGGGGCAGGCAAATGACAGGTCAAGGCAGGCAGGGGTTGATAATCCAGAGCAGAGGCCAAGGTACAGGACGACAGGCAGGCTCAGGCCAGGCAGTGGTCAGGTCGGCGGGTACAGGGTCAGAGACAGGCAGTAGTCAGGCGAGCGGGTACAGGCTCAGGACAGGTAAAGGTAAAAAACCAGGAGGACGAGAAAAACAGAGACTAGGGAAAAACAGGAGCTGAGACAAAACGCTGGTAGGCTTGAACAAACAAGACAAACTTGCAACAGACAGACAGAAAACACTGGAATAAATACCCATAGGATAAGTGGGGAAGATGGTCGACACCTGGAGGGGGTCGCCCATCTACTTAAGTATCAAAAGTAAAAGTATAAATAGTAAAAAAAATCCTTATTTTTTCAAAAACCAGACTGCACAATTTTCTTGTTTTTTTAATTTACGGATAGCCAGGGGCATACTCCAACACTCAGACATCATTTACAAATGAAGCATTTGTGTTTCGTAAGTCCATCAGCTCAGAGGCAGTAGGAATTACCAGGATTTTTCGCTTGATAGGTGTGTGAATTGGACCATTTCCTGTCCTGCTAAGCATTCAAAATGTACTTTTGGGCGTTAGGGAAAATGTATGGAGTAAAAAGTACATACTTTTCTTTAGGAATGTAGTAAAGTAAAAGTAAAAGTTGTCAAAAAGAGAAATAGTAAAGATACCCCAAAAAACAGATGCCCCAAAAAACTACTTAAGTAGTAACTAAAAACTATTTTACTTTTCACCACTGGTTTTCTGAAATGACATGGAACAACCCACCAACCTCAGTTCATTCATATGCAATAGTAACTAACTACATTGTATTTTAAATGTAGAGTTTCAGGGCAGATTTAAAAAAAATTACAAACAGCAGACTGCAATATAATTAAGGAGATAAGGATTGCCATGGAAATGATTAGAACAACAACATTATAATACTTAACCCAATTATAGCAGGTATTTATAATATGAGGAACTGAAAGGACATATTGTGTGGGAGGACTCTGTTAATGACTCACATTCACACAACGATGCTGTGTGTATGTGGCTCTGTACATCTTTGTTTCTTTCAGCCAGGTCACCCGTGATACAAGTCAGTATTCAAAATCCATCCATGTCTGAGGACATCAGGAGATGACATGGAAACTGGCCACTAGGGGCAACAGTGTGCATTGTGGATGAGGATGGGCGAATGCATCTGCCTCTGATTCCAAAGGTTGCAAGATCGAATCCAGTGACAGAAAGTTGTTTTTGAGATTTTTGTTTTAAGTCCCTCCCAAACCTTAACTCTTACCTGTAACATTCAGAGTTAATGCCTAACCTTAAGAATTTGGAGTTAATATCTGAACTTAAAAACGTAGAGTTAATGCCTAAACTTAACCTTAAACACTTTCGACGTTTGAGAAACATGGATGAACGTCTAATTCTGACGTGAGACTGTGAGAGCTAGTTGGTTTCTTTGTGTGTGTCTGTGTAACAGCATGTGTGTGTATGATTCCAAGTGATACAAGACGTCTTAGAAACCAGCAGCTTTTCACCCCGTAGACAAGGTGTTGGTCCAAGTGAGTAACCGAAGGGTTAATGTCAGCCATTCTATAAACAATGTACAGGACAAAACACATTTAAAAAATCAGTTTAACCCAAACAAAATCACAGTGGTATGTGTTACATTGTTGTAAAAGTGAACTACATGTAAGAAACTCTTGTGTGAGTGTGTGTGTGTATACCTGACTGTGTGTATCCAGAGATGTTCGATTTGGTTCAAGTCCGGGCTCTGGCTGGGCCACTTAAGGACATTCAGAGACTTGTCCCGAAGCCACTCCTGCATTGTCTTGGCTGTGTGCTTAGGGTCGTTGTCCTGTTGGAAAAGAAACCTCTCTGTACTTCCCTTCGATCCTGACTAGTTTCGCAGTCCCTGCCGCTGAAAAAACATCCCCATAGCATGATGCTGCTACCACCATGCTTTACTGTAAGGATGGTGCCAGGTTTCCTCCAGATGCGATGCTGGGCATTGGTTTCATCAGACCAGAGAATCTTGTTTCTCATGGTCTGAGAGTCTTTAGGTGCCTTTTGGCAAACTCCAAGCGGGCTGTCATGTGCCTTTTACTGAGGAGTAGCTTCCGCCTGGCCACTCTATCATAAAGGCATGATTGGTGGAGTGCTGCAGAGATAGTTGTCCTTCTGGAAGGTTCTCACATCTCCACAGAGGAATTGTGGAGCTCTGTCAGACTGACCATCAGGTTCTTGGTCACCTCCCTGACCAAGGCCCTTCTCCCCCGATTGCTCAGTTTGGCTGGGTGGCCAGCTATTGGAAGAGTCTTGGTGGTTCGAAACTACTTCCAGTTAAAAATGATGGAGGCCACTGTGTTCTTGAGGACCTTCAATGCTGCAGACATTTTTTGGTACCCTTCCCCAGATCTGTGCCTCCACAGAATCCTCTCGGAGCTCTACGGACAATTCCTTCGACCTCATGGCTTGGTTTTTGCTCTGACATGTACTGTCAGCTGTGGGACTTTATATAGACATGCATGTCCCTTTCAAAATCATGTCCAATTAGTTGAATTTACCACAGGTGGACTCCAATCAAGTTGTAGAAACATCTCAAGGATGATCAATGGAAACAGGATGCACCTGAGCTCAATTCCGAGTCGCATAACAAACGGTCTGAATACTTACGTTAATAAGGTATTTCTGTTTTGTATTTTATATATATTTGCAACATTTTCTGAAAACCTGTTTTTGCTTTGTCATTATGGGGTATTATGGCCCAGCCATCGAAGGACCATTCCTCAAGGCCTACCTGGCCTGATGACTCCTTGATGTCCCGAGTCCACCTGGCCGTGCTGCTTCTCCAGTTTCAACTGTTCTGCCTGTTTTATGAACATTTTTAAATCTTGTCCATGTTCTGTTATAATCTGCACCCGGCACAGCCAGAAGAGGACTGGCCACCCCTCACAGCCTGGTTCCTCTCTAGGTTTCTTCCTAGGTTTTGGCCTTTCTAGGGAGTTTTTCCTAGCCACCGTGCTTTTACACCTGCATTGCTTGCTGTTTGGGGTTTTAGGCTGGGTTTCTGTACAGCACTCTGTGACGTCAGCTGATGTAAGGGGGGCTTTATAAATTTGATTTGATTTGATATTATGTGTAGATTGATGATATATACATTACCAGTCAAAAGTTTGGACACACCTACTCATTCAAGGGTTTTTCTATATTTTTACTATTTTCTACATTGTAGAATAATGGCGAAGACATCAAAACTTTGAAATAACACATAAATCAAATCAAATCAAATTGTATTGGACACGTACACATGGTTAGCAGATGTTAATGTGGCGTTATTTAAAGTGACTAGTGATACCTTAGTTAAATCCATTTATTAAAGTAGCCAGAGATTTGAGTCTGTATGTTGGCAGTAGCCTCAATGTTAGTGACGGTTGTTTAACAGTCTGATGGCCTTGACATAGAAGCTGTTTTTCAGTCTCTCGGTCCCAGCTTTGATGCACCTGTACTGACCTCGCCTTCTGGATGAAAGCGGTGTGAACAGGCAGTGGCTCGGGTGGTTGTTGTCCTTGATGATCTTTTTGGCCTTTCTGTGACATCAGGTGCTGTAGGTGTCCTGGAGGGCAGGTAGTTTGCCCCCTGTGATGCGTTGTGCAGACTGCACTACCCTCTAGAGAGCCTTGCGGTTGCGGGCGGTGTAGTTGCCGTACCAGGCGGTGATACAGCCCGACAGGATGCTCTCGATTGTGCATCTGTAAAAGTTTGTGAGTGTTTTGGGTGACAAGCTACATTTCTTCAGCCTCCTGAGGATGAAGAGGCGCTGTTGAGCCTTCTTCACCATGCTGTCTGTTGGGTGGACCATTTCAGTTTCTCCTTTATGTGTACGCAGAGGAACTTAAAACTTTCCACCTTCTCCACTACTGTCCCGTTGATGTGGCTGGGGGGGTGCTCCCTCTGCTCTTTCCTGAAGTCCACGATCATCTCCTTTGTTTTGTTGACGTTGAGTAAGAGGTTATTTTCCTCACACCACACTCCAAGGATCCTCACCTCCTCCCTGTAGGCCATCTCGTTGTTGGTGGTAATCAAGCCTACCACTATAGTGTTGTCTGCAAACTTGATGATTGAATTGGAGGCGTGCATGGCCACGCCATCATGGGTGAACAGGGAGTACAGGAGAGGGCTGAGAACACACCCTTGTGGGGCCCCAGTGTTGAGGATCAGCGAGGTGGAGATGTTGTTTCCTACCTTCACCACCTGGGGGCTGCCTGTCAGAACGTCCAGGACCCAGTTGCACAGGGCGGGGTTGAGACCCAGGGTCTCGAGGTTAATGACAAGTTTGGAGGATACTATGGTGTTAAATGCTGAGCTGTAGTCAATGAACAGCATTTTTACATAGGTATTTATTTTGTCCAGATGGGATAAAGTAGTGTGCAGTGTGATGGCAATTGCGTCGTCTCTGGACCTATTGTGGTGGTAAGCAAATTGGAGTGGGTCTAGGGTATCAGGTAGGGTGGAGGTGATATGATCCTTAACTTGTCTCTCAAAGCACTTCATGATGACAGAAATTAGTGCTACGGGCGATAGTAATTTAGTTCAGTTACCTTAGCTTTCTTGGGAACAGGAACAATGGTGGCCATCTGCATGAAGCATGTGTGGACAGCAGACTGGGATAGGGATTGATTGAATATGTCCGTAAACACACCAGCCAGCTGGTCTGCGTATGCTCTGGGACGCGGCTAGGGATGCCGTCTGGGCCGGCAGCCTCTAGGGTTAACACATTTAAATATTTTACTCACGTTGGCCACAGAGGAGAGTCCACAGGCTTTAGCAACGGGTCGTGTCAGTGGCACTGTATTGTCCTCAAAGCGAGTAAAGAATTTGTTTAATTTGTCTGGGAGCAAGACGTCGATGTCCGCAATTGGGCTGGTTTTCTTTTTGTAATCCGTGATTGACTGTAGACCCTGCCACATATGTTTTGTGTTTGAGCCGTTGAATTGCGACTCTACTTTGTCTCTATACTGACCCTTTGCTTGTTTGATTGCCTTGTGGGGGGAATAACTACACTGTTTGTATTCGGTCATGTTTCCAGTCACCTTGCCATGATTAAAAGGGGTGGTTCACGCTTTCAGTTTTGCGCGAATGCTGTCGTCAATCCACGGTTTCTGGTTAGGGAAGGTTTTAATAGTCACAGTGGGTACAACATCTCCGATGCACTTGCTAATAAACTTGCTCACCGAGTCAGCGTATACGTCAATGTTATTGTCTGAGACTACTCTGGATCGAAGCAAGAATCATGGAATCCGATTGGTCAGACCAGCGTTGGATAGACCTGAGCACTGGCGTTTCCTGTTTTAGTTTCTGCCTATAGGATGGGAGCTACAAAATTGAGTCTTGTTCAGAATCGCCGAAAGGGAGGGCTTTGTATGCATCGCTGAAGTTAGAGTAGCATTGGTCCAGAATGCTAACAGCTCGTGTCGCGCATTCGATATGCTGATAGAATTTAGGAAGCCTTGTTCTCAGATTAGCTTTGTTAAAATTCCCAGCTACAATAAATGCAGCCTCAGTATATATGGTTTCCAGTTTACATAGAGTCCAGGGAAGTTCTTTCAGGGCCTTGAGGTATCTTCTTGGGGGATATACACGGCTGTGACTATAATCGAAGAGAATTCTCTTGGTAGATAATGCGGTCTGCATTTGATTGTAAGGAATTCTAGGTCAGGTGAACAAAGGACTTGAGTTCCTGTATGTTGTTATGATTACACCATGAGTCGTTCATCATCAGGCATACACGCCCGCCCTTCTTTTTACCAGAGAGATGTTTGTTTCTGTCGGCGCGATGCATGAAGAAACCGGGTGGCTGTACCGACTCTGACAACATATCCCGAGTGAGCCATATTTCCGTGAAACAGAGAATGTTACAATCTCTGATGTCTCTCTGGAAAGCAACTCGTGCCCTAATTACGTCCACCGTGTTGTCTAGAGATTGGATATTGGCGAGTAATATGCTCGGAAGCGGTGGATGGTGGGCTCGCCTTCTAAGTCTGACCAGTAGACCGCTCTGTCTGCCTCTCCTGCGGTGACCGCGTTGTTTTGGGTTAGTTAGACCGCAGAGTGAAGGAAAAGCAGCCAACAAGTGCTCATTATATGTGGGGAACTCATTCAAGACTGTTGTAGGAGTTCTGCGGTCTAACTCATCCCAAACCATCTCAATTGGGTTGAGGTTGGGTGATTGTGGAGGCCAGGTCATCTGATGCAGCACTCTACTACTCTCCTTATTGGTCAAATAGCCCTTATACAGCCTGGAGGTGTGTTATGTCATTGTTCTGCTGAAAAACAAATGATCATCCCCCAAACGCAAACCAGATGGGATGGTGTATCGCTGCAGATAGCTGTGGTAGCCATGGTGGTTAAGTGTGCCTAAAATTCTAAATAAATCACAGACTGTGTCACCAGCAAAGCACCCCCACACCATCACACCTCCTCCTCCATGCTTCATGGTGGGAACCACACATGCAGAGATCATCTGTTCACCTACTCTGCATCTCACAAAGACACGGCGGTTGGAACCAAAAATCTCAAATTTGGACTCATCAGACCAAAGGACAGATTTCCACCTGTCTAATGTCCGTTGCTCGTGTTTCTTGGCTCAAGCAAGTCTCTTCTTATTATTGGTGTCCTTTAGTAGTTGTTTCTCTGCAGTAATTTGACCAAGAAGGCCTGATTCACGCAGTCTTCTATGAACAGTTGATGTTGAGATGTGTCTGTTACTTGAACTCTGTGAAGCATTTATTTGGGCTGCAATTTCTGAGGCTGGTAACTCTAATGAACTTATCCTCTGCAGCAGAGGTAACTCTGGGTCTTCCTTTCCTGTGGCGGTCCTCATGAGGGCCAATTTCATCATAGCATTTATGTTTTTTTGCGACCTCGCTTGAAATTTTCAATATTAACTGACATTCATGTTTTAAAGTAATTATGGACTGTCGTTTCTATTTGCTTATTTGAGCTGTTCTTGCCATAATATGGACTTGGTATTTTGCCAAATAGGGCTATCTTCTGTATACCACCACTACCTTGTCACAACACAACTGATTGGCTCAAACGCATTAAGATGGAAAGAAATTCCACAAATGAACTTTGAACAAGGCATACCTGTTAATTGAAATGCATTCCAGGTGACTATCTCATGAAGCTGGTTGAGAGAATGCCAAGAGTGTGCAAAGCTGTCACCAAGGCAATGGGTGGCTACTTTGACGAATCTCAAATATAAAATATATTTTGATTTGTTTAACAATCTTTTGGTTACTACTTGATTCCATATGTGTTATTTCACGGTTTTGACATCTTCACTATTATTGTACAATGTAGAAAATAGTACAAATAAAGAGTAGGTGTGTCCAAACTTTTGACTGGTACTGTATATATATTTTTTATCCATGTTAGAATAAGGCTGTAACGTAACAACGTGGAAAAGTGAAGGGGTCTGAATTTTCCGAATGCCCTGTATGTCAACAGGATACACAGAGAAAGGGAAAGGGAAAGGGGGATACCTAAGAAGGCCAACAGGAAGTGAAAGACACACACACACACACAACACAATAGGTGTTCTATTTTCTAGGGTAGTGCTTATAGAGTTGCTCCCTTAGGGACAGCTCTTCCTGTGTGTCTGTGCTAGACCGTCCTGTCCTGTCTTGTCCTGTCCTGTCTTGTTCTGTCAAAGTTTAAATCTACAGGCTGCGAGGCACTTGCTGTTGTTGGAACAAATATAAGCCACATATTCTCACTTGCTCTGACTTTCTCTCTCTCACACAGGCACACACATACACCAGTGGAGGCTGGTGGGAGTTGCGAGGAGTTGAGAGGGCGGGCTTATTTTAAGGGCTGGAATGGAATAATGGAACAGTATCAAACACATCAAACATATGGAAACCACATGTTTGACTCGGTTCCATTTATTCCATTCCAGCCATTACAATGAGTCCGTCCACCTATAGCTCCTCCCACCAGCCTCCTCTGATAAACATACATTAAAAGTAATCCTTCTGTCAACCCGAGCACTCCTTTCTGCCACCTCAGGTCTCTTGGCTCTCCCACCCCTACGGGAGGGCATCTCCCACTCAGCCCAGCCCAAGCTCTTCTCTGTCCTGGCACCCCAATGCTGGAACCAGCTTCTCCCTGAAGCTAGGACAGCAAAGTCCCTGCCCATCTTCCGAAGACATTTGTAACCCTACCTCTTCAAAGAGTATCTTAAATAATCCTTCCCCTCACCACATACTTTCTATGCCTGTGATATGTGGTTGTCTTATGATGAATGCACTAAATGTAAGTGGCTCTGGATAAGGTCGTCTGCTACATGACTAAAATGTAAATGTAAAATGTAAGGAACAACACTGTGGTAATCATGAAGCTCTCAGTCTTCCTCACTGATAAACACACTGGTAGAGCCACACACATGTACTGGGGCTCAGCTGGTGATTTATTACAATGTAGGATTTTAATGCAGATGAGCTTCATGATTGACATATTTTCACTGAAAACCCACACTAGCACTTGGTTATACTAATAGAATTGCACTTTTCATGTAACCTACATTTGTCCAGTTAATAGCCTAACCACATTATGGACTAAATGTTAAAATCCTGTCGCTGCAGGATTATTTTGCTGTGACAGTATGGGTCAAATGAAGCTTCTACATCTGTAGAGAGGCCTGTGACTAAGAAAGGCCAAGAGTATGATAACCACACTAATACTGTACAGAGACAGAGACAGGGAGAAAAAGAGAGAGAGGGTGGTAGAGAGAGAATGGGGAGGGAGAGAGGGGAGAAAGAGAAGGGAGAAAGAGAGAGAGAGGGGGAAAGGGAAAGAGAAAGAAAGAGATACTCATTTAAAGCCAAGGGGGAGAGATAGAATAATGGAGGGAAATTTAAAGAGAAAGGAGATGCCTGTTTGGAGATGATGGGTGGAGAGAGTGGGATGGGAGAGATGGAGAGCGTGAAATGGGAGAGATGGAGAGAGGGAAGGTAACTCTAAACACGGCTTCAAATGGCCTTTGTGTGTGGGGTGGGAGTGGTGAGACCATCACACTGACGTCACTGTGTGTGTGGGTTACTGTGTGTGTGTTTGTGAGAGAGGGGTGTCATTCCTCATATCCGGCCATGAGCTGATGAACATCTACAGTTGAAGTTTACATACACCTTAGCCAAATACATTTAAACTCAGTTTTTCACAATTCCTGACATTTAATCCTAGTAAAAAATTCCCTGTCTTAGGTCAGTTAGGATCACCACTTTATTTTAAGAATGTGAAATGTCAGAATAATAGTAGAGAGAATGATTTCTTTCAGCTTTTATTTCTTTCATCACATTCCCAGTGGGTCAGAAGTTTACATACACTCAATTCATATTTGGTAGCATTGCCTTTAAATTGTTTAACTTGGGTCAAACGTTCCTTCCACAAGCTTCCCACAATAAGTTGAGTGCATTTTGGCCCATTCCTCCTGACATAGCTGGTGGAACTGAATCAAATTTGTAGGCCTCCTTGCTCACACACGCTTTTTCAGTTCTACCCACAAATGTTCTATGGGATTGAGGTCAGGGCTTTGTGATGGCCACTCCAATACCTTGACTTTGTTGTCCTTAAGCCAATTTGCCACAACCTTGGAAGTATGCTTGGGGTCATTGCTCATTTGGAAGACCCATTTGCGACCAAGCTTTAACTTCCTGACTGATGTCTTGAGATGTTGCTTCAATATATCCACGTAATTTTCCTTCCTCATGATGCCATCTATTTTGTGAAGTGCACCAGTCCCTTCTTGTAGCAAAGCATCCCCAAAACATGATGCTGGGCTTCACAGTTGGGATGGTGTTCTTCGGCTTGTAAGCCTCCCCCTTTTCCTCCAAACATAACAATGGTCATTATGGCCAAACAGTTCTATTTTTGTTTTATCAGACCAGAGGACATTTCTCCAAAAAGTACAATCTTGGTCCCCATGTGCAGTTGCAAACTGTAGTCTGGCTTTTTTATGGCGGTTTTGGAGCAGTGGCTTCTTCCTTGCTGAGTGGCCTTTCAGGTTATGTCGACATAGGACTTGTTTTACTATGGATATAGATGCTTTTGTACCTGTTTCCTCCAACATCTTCACAAGGTCCTTTGCTGTTGTTCTGGGCTTGATTTGCACTTTTCACACCAAAGTACGTTAATCACTAGGAGACAGAACGCGTCTCCTTCCTGAGCGGTATGACGGCTGCGTCGTCCCATGGTGTTTATACTTGCGTACTGTTGTTTGTACAGATGAACGTGGTACCTTCAGGCGTTTGGAAATTGCTCCCAAGGATGATCCAGACTTGTGGAGGTTTACCATTTTTTTCTGAGGTCTTGGCTGATTTCTTTTGATTTTCCCACGATGTAAAGCAAAGAGGCACTGAGTTTGAAGGTAGGCTTTGAAATACATCCACAGGTACACCTCCAATTGACTCAAATTATGTCAATTAGCCTATCAGAAGCTTTTAAAGCCATGACATAATTTTCTGAAATTTTCCAAGCTGTTTAAAGGCACAATCAACTTAGTGTATGTAAATTTACTGGAATTGTGATACAGTGAATTATAAGTGAAATAATCTGTCTGTCAACACTTGTTGGAAAAAGTACTTGTGTCATGCACAAAGTAGATGTCCTAACCAACTTGCCAAAACTATAGTTCGTTAACAAGAAATTTGTGGAGTGGTTGAAAAACAAGTTTTAATGACTCCAACCTAAGTGTATGTAAACTTCCGACTTCAGCTGTATATACCACAAGCCAAATGTGTCTGTGATGAGTGTATGTGTGTGTGTTTGTTTGTGTTCGTTTATATGTATGTTTATGTCTGCATGAAAGAAGGAGAAGGTCTGTAAAGCTATGTTCATGTATTGAGAGTTGTAAAATAATCTCTCTCTCTCTCTCTCTCTCTCTCTCTCTCTCTCTCTCTCTCTCTCTCTCCTTCTCTCTCTTAAGCCTATCCCAAACCTTAACCCTCACCTTAACCATTGGGAGTTATGCATAAACTTAAGATTCGTGAGTTATGCCTAAACTTAAGATTTCTGAGTTAATCCCTAAACTTAACCCTAACCTTAAACATTTAAAGGTAACGCCTGAACTTTAAACACTTTGAAATTTGAAGTTTGAAACAACTTCAAAATGTGACATTTGCTAAACATGGATGAACGTCTAATTCTGACGTGAGACTGTAAGAGCTTGTTGCTATATGAATCATCTCACATTGTTGGTTTCCTCTTCGCTCTCAGAACAGCTTTCTCTCTTTGTTATCATTTACCTTTGTTGTCAGGAGGATCCAACTTAGTGATGAGACAGATCGATTCCCTTTAGATGATGTCTTTATGTCTTGGTCAGAATATACAGACAAACAGACAGACAGACAGTGTTTTGTTAAAACCAATGCATTTTTTGATCTGGAGCTACAACATGTAGCTGAAGGTGAGTTATTTGTCAGTGATGCTGAGGCAGTTCCTCATCAGAAGGTTGGATCATGAGGCACGCTGGGAGCACACAGTGGAGCACAGCACAGCTAAGTGGACAACTGTGGAATCACGCAGAGAAACGAGAGGGGTGTGACATGAATTTGTGTGTGTCTGTGTTTCAATTAATGAATGAACATGTGTGTGCCTTAATGTGTTTATGTGTTTGTGTGTGTATATGTGTGTGTGTGGATGGATGTGTGTGTTTATGCGTATGTGTATATGTGTGTGTATGTGTGTTTATGTGTGTGTGTGTGGGTGCTGTTTTGTATTGATTTTATTGCTGCCTGTCTGCAGTCTCGCTGTGTATTTCTCTCCAGGGGTTACGCTACCTGCTCACAGAGCGAAAAGGAACTAGAAAGAACAAGAGCACATGGAAGAATGAGAGCAAGACAAAAAAATTATAAAATGGGACCAATTGTTATCAGCTCTTATTTTTATTCTCTGTCTCTGTCTCTGTCTCTCTCTCTCTCTCTCTCTCTCTCTCTCTCTCTCTCTCTCTCTCTCTCTCTCTCTCTCTCTCTCTCTCTCTCTCTCTCTCTCTCTCTCTCTCTCTCTCTCTCTCTCTCTCTCTCTCTCTCTCTCTCTCTCTCTCTCCCCTTCTCGCTGGAGGATGCTAACTCGCCAGGTCCCTTGGCTCCTGCCCAGAGGATGATGTCATTTTGTATGACATCACCATGCGGTGTCAGCCCTCCTCCCTCCCTCCATCCCTCCCTCCTCCCCTTCCCCATCCTTTTGAGAGAAGGTGCTGCTTGACACACAAGCCGCCAGAAACCAGACCATCGGCTAAGCCCCCGTTGTCTCGCTAGCTTTACTATTTAAGGGGAGGGAGGGTGGGTGAGAGGAAGGAAGGAGGTGGGTAGAGAGGGGGGGAAGGAGGTGGGTAGAGAGAGGGGGAAGGAGGTGGAAGGAAAAGGGAGTTGGGAGAGAGGAAAGGAGGGAGGAAGGTGGAGAGGAGGAAAAAGAGGGATAGAGGGAAGGATGAAGAGAGAGACAGAGGGGTAAGAGTGATGGAGAGAGGCGAATAGAGAGAAGGAGTGGCAGATGGTGAAGGAGAAAGAGAGAGGGAGAGAGAGGGATGGAGGTAGGAATACTTAAAAAAGGATCATGGGACGGAGTGGGAGAGAGGGACAGTGAGAGAGAAAGAAACAGAGGGGCAGCGTAGTTTAATTGCACTTCTTTGCTTCCACCATTCCACCACAAGGCCCAGACGTACACTGTCATTAGGCATGCCCATGGGAGACTGGCTGACATAGGTTGCTGCCTTCAGACTCTAAAGCTCCATTGTCTGCTGTGTTCACCACACTCTTTTAGTCTACTCAGCCCAGGGCAAAGAATTGATAGACCGTTTTTAATATGTTCTTTATTGGAAACAAAAAAGAGAAAATTACACTCACACAACAACCATTTCAAAAGAAGAAATACGTTAAGTGCAAGATGGTACACATAGAAATGTCCACCATTACCTAATATTTTTGTCAGGTCATAGGAATAAATAATGTTTTCAAATATTTGTATGGTTTGAATGATTGAACAGCCAGTATACAATGCTTTTCAATCCTGCATACGCAGCATACATACAACACACACAGGTCTCCCAATGCAGCTGGTGCACATGCACATTCAAACACTCCTGAGCTTTATTGAGTTCTGTTGGCACAGACGGGAGTCGATGATGTCATTATTAGGACTAGGCCAGCAATAAGGGGATCAGCAAGATTCAGAAATTAGGAATAGTGGGGGTGGGGAGAGGGATGGGGAGTGGGGGAGGAATGGGAAGTGGGGGAGAGGAGGGGATGAGGAGTGGGAGTGGGAGAGATGGGGCTAGAGAGAGAGATTGATGGGAGGGTGAGGGTTGGGGGAGGGACTGAGCGAGAGAGAGGGAGGGGGGTTATTGGGGAGTTCTTCAAGCAGTAGAATGCCATTGCCCCATGACACTGATCTAATCTCAGTTTTGAGTTTTGTTCCCAATGGTTATTGTCAGGAAATAGAGATAATAAACTGACACTAGATCTGTGATAAGAGCAACTTCTACTCTGAGAGGATTTTAGCAGGGTGGGGGGAGTGTTTTAGGATGAATAAGGTACAGATGTGGGATCTTAATTTGATCACCCTGTTGCTGGAGAACTTTCCTGCAATGCAGCAAATGTAAAACATGTAGTGTATTTGAGGTTTAAAAATGGCTTCTGAAGTTTGTAATTTCGGCTTTAAAATGTCAGACGTGATTTTTCCTTTACAAAAAATTTATCAACCCCTACAAAAAATATCCATGAATTATAATCAACATAAAAATGAACACTTCCTTTTGCTGCAGGATTATTTCCCTTCTGTAGAAAACTGGCTCAAATTAAGATCCTACACCTGTATATACTAAACTGTACATGTGTAGGACCCCTGTATGTGAGCACAACCACCTGTACCACTTGGCCCACACCCCTTGGCAGAGAGGAACATAGTAAAGAGTCTTCAAATGTTTGTGCTGTCTTTGGCTTGGTGTGGATGGCGTTTGGCGTTTACGGTTGGTTGTGCGACACATGATAATGCACATTGTAATATTCACAGCTTTAGGGAGATGCTTGTGGAGGCGAATGTAATACTCACAGTGACCACGTTTACATGCGCTCAATATTCTTAATAGTAACTCATATCACGCTTCAGGTCTTATTCAGGATAAGCTGTTTGTTTACATGCACCTTTGATATCCCGCCCGCGAGTATCCCCTGTAGACATGAATAAACAGAATATTCCTAATTTAAGTTCATATGGGTTAAATGGAATAGTAACTGACTGTAGGCCTATAACCTCTTACATGTAACGTAATATAATATGAACTCCTGCAGAATTGTGCATTTCTTGCAGGGGAAATCATTTATCTTTTTTTTAATAATAAACGTGGAGAAATATGATTTCTTTCAGTATCTCTTAAGAAATATGCACCCAAGACCAACTGAAGTCTTATCAGAAACCTGTTTCATTGTTTTCTCAGCTTTTAATTTCCTTAAAACCGGTAGAACTGATGACATTTGGACATTTTGCACAGGACCAATCTTTATTATCTTTGTTTTTGCGTTTTCTCCCCAGTCCCTAAACGAAACAGACAACTTTACCGGTGTTAACTACATTACTAATGCATTCATTCTATCAATGTAAGACATTATTCTGGTGAGCACCACTATATTTGGTCTCATAGGGCAACAAGTTATGACAGAAGAGAAGCTGCATGTATCTAACTATAGTTGACAAACAATAGCCTACCAAATGTCGGAAATTATAATATGGCCCACCAAATGGCGGAAATTAGAAGCAGAAACTTAATTTAAATTATGGCAAATTAATTATAGTAGGCTAAATTATTATGGTGGATCGAACTGCACAGGTATCCTACTTTTTGAATTGATTTGTTTGACGATCAGATGAAAACATGGTAACACTTTATGTGACACCTAGTGTCAGAACAGTCATAACTGTGTGGTAATGTGTCATAACAGCTGACATAACTTGCCCTAACCTGTCATAATACGGTCATAACACTGTCATGACACATATATTTAGACTTGTTGTGACATATATTGTGTTATTTTATGGCTTGTTGTGACACCTAAATAAGAGTGTCAAAACCCACAAAATCTACCACAGTAGTAATTTTATGGCTGCTTATGACACCTACACAGTGGAGATTTTAGCATGTAAATCTTGGTGGGGCAAACATTTATTTTTATTTTTTAGATGCATGCCAGCAAAGCCACTACACTTCACTACACACCACTAAACAATACATTAATTGCAATATAACGGCGACAAGCAGTGCCCACAAACTGTTAGGGCCTACATAAAGAGCTTTATTTTCAGCACCATGGAGGGAATCCTTATCACTTCTACACCTGGCTATCAGCAGGGCCTTGTCTGGCAGTGAAACAGTTCATTCAGCCTCATTTAATGCATTTAAAAAAAACATAGCTGATATGGCTGACTTGCTTAAACAAATGTGCTGCTCTTTTGACTCTATGATGCCCCCTAGACTGTTTCAATAACACGGTACATCATTTTGTTTACCTGTCGGCCCCAGCTTCGAACTCAGGTCCTGTATGTACCTAACTGACCCGCTCTGCCCATTCATTGCCATTTACCCGTTGTTGTCTTGGCTCTCCTGATCAACACCTGTGATTGCTTTATGCTTCTCTAATGTCAGTATGCCTTGCCTACTGCTGTCTTGGCTAGTTCTTATTGTTTTATTTCACTGTAGAGCCCTCAGTCCTGATCAAAATGCCTTAGATAGCTCTTTTGTCCCACCCCACACACATGCGGAGACCTCACCTGGCTTAACTGGTGCCTCCAGAGACGAAGCCGCTCTCATCGTCACTCAATGCCTAGGTTTACCTCCACTGTACTCAAATCCCACCATACCATTGTTTGTACATTATGCCCGGAATCTATTCTAGCATGCCCAGAAATCTGCTCCTTTTATTCTCTGTTCCCAACGCACTAGACGACCAGTTCTTATAGCCTTTAGCAGTACACTTATCCTACTCCTCCACTGTTCCTCTGGTGATGTAGAGGTTAACCCAGGACCTGTAACCCCCAGTTCCACTCCTATTCCCCAGGCGCTATCATTTGTTGACTTCTGTAACCGTAAAAGCCTCAGTTTCATGCATGTTAACATCACAAGCTTCCTCACTAAGTTTGTTTTATTCACTGCTTTAGCACACTCCGCCAACCTTGATGTCCTAGCTGTGTCTGAACCCTGGCTTAGGAAGGCCCCCCAAAATGTTGAAATTTCTACCCCCAACTACAACATTTTCCACCAAGATAGAACTGCCAAAGGTGGTGGAGTTGCAATCTACTGCAGAGACTGGTTGCATCACTGCCTGGTACGGCAATTGCTCCGCCTCTGACCGCAAGGCACTACAGAGGGTAGTGCGTACGGCCCAGTACATCACTGGGGCTAAGCTGCCTGCCATCCAGGACCTCTACACCAGGCGGTGTCAGAGGAAGGCCCTAAAAATTGTCAAAGACCCCAGCCACCCCAGTCATAGACTGTTCTCTCTACTACCGCATGCAAGCGGTACCGGAGTGCCAAGTCTAGGACAAAAAGGCTTCTCAACAGTTTTTACCCCCAAGCCATAAGACTCCTGAACAGGTAATCAAATGGCTATCCGGACCCCCCCGCTGCTGCTACTTTCTGTTTATCATATATGCATAGTCACTTTAACTATACATTCATGTACATACTATCTCAATTGGACCGACCAACCAGTGCTCCCGCACATTGGCTAACTGGGCTATCTATCTGCATTGTGTCCCGCCACTCACCAACCCCTTTTTTACGCTACTACGCTTTTACGCTACTACTTCATCATATATGCATAGTCACTTTAACCATAACTACATGTACATATACTACCTCAATGAGCCTGACTAACCGGTGTCTGTATGTAGCCTCGCTACTTTTATAGCCTCGCTACTTTTACAGCCTCGCTACTGTATATAGCCTCGCTACTGTATATACTGTTGTTTTTATTTCTTTACTTCCCTATTGTTCACCTAATACCTTTTTTGCACTATTGGTTAGAGCCTGTAAGTAAGCATTTCACTGTAAGGTCTACACCTGTTGTATTCGGCGCACGTGACAAACTTTGATTTGATTTGATTTGCGATAGCCTGCAGAGTTCTGTCATGCTATCCAGGTCTGTGCCCAAACAGTTCGAGCTTCTACTTTTAAAAATCCACCTTTCCAGAAATAACTGGGATATCCTTAATACCCCGGCCATCCTACAATTTAAGCTAGATGCCCTCAATCTCACACAAATTTTTAAGAAACCTACCAGGTACAACCCTAAATACGTAAACACGGTCACCCTCATAGATATCATCCTGACCAACCTACGTGCTAAATACACCTCTGCTGTCTTCAACCTGGATTTCAGCGATCACTGCCTCACTGCCTGCGTCCGTAATGGGTCCGCGGTCAAACGACCACCCCTCATTACTGTCAAACGCTCCCTAAAACACTTCAGCGAGTAGGCCTTTCAAATCGACCTGGCCCGGGCATCCTGGAAGGATATTGACCTCATTCCGTCAGTAGAGGATGCCTGGTTATTCTTTAAAAGTGCTTTCCTCACCATCTTAAATAAGCATGCCCCATTCAAAAAATGTAAAACTAAGAAAAGACATAGCCCTTGGTTCACTCCAGACTTGACTGCCCTTGACCAGCACAAAAACCTCCTGTGGCGTACTGCATTAGCATCGAATAGCCCCCGCGATATGCAACTTTTCAGGGAAGTTAGGAATCAATATACACAGGCAGTTAGGAAAGCAAAGGCTAGCATTTTCAAACAGAAATTTGCATCCTGTAGCATAAACTCCAAAAAGTTCTGGGACACTGTAAAGTCCAAGGAGAATAAGAGCACCTCCTCCAAGCTGCCCACTGCACTGAGGCTAGGAAACACTGTCACCACTGATAAATCTACGATAATCGAGAATTTCAATAAGCATTTTTCTACGGCTGACCATGCTTTCCACCTGGCTACCCCTACCCCAGTCAACAGCTCTGCACCCCCGACAGCAACTTGCCCAAGCCTCCCCATTTCTCCTTCACCCAAATCCAGATAGCTGATGTTCTGAAACCCTCTCTTTCTAAAATTATCCACCGCAATTGTTGCAACCCCTATTACTAACCTGTTCAACCTCTCTTTCGTATCGTCTGAGATCCCTAAAGATTGGAATGCTGCCGCGGTCATCCCCCTCTTCAAAGGGGAGACACTCTAGACAAAAACTGTTACAGACCTATATCTATCCAACCCTGCCTTTCTAAAGTCTTCGAAAGCTAAGTTAACAAACAGATCATCAACCATTTCGAATCTCACCGTACCTTCTCCACTATGCAATCTGGTTTCCGAGCTGGTCATGGGTGCACCTCAGCCACGCTCAAGGTCCTAAACGATATCTTAACTGCCATCGATAAAAGACAATACTGTGCATCCATCTTCATCGACCAGACCAAGGCTTTCGACTCTGTCAATCACCGCATTCTTATCGGCAGACTCAACAGCCATGGTTTCTCAAATGACTGCCTCGCCTGGTTCACCAACTACTTCTCAGATAGAGTTCAGTGTGTCAAATCGGAGGGCCTGTTGTCCGGACCTCTGGCAGTCTCTATGGGGGTGCCACAGGGTTCAATTCTCGGGCCGACTCTTTTCTCTGTATACATCAATGATGTCGCTCTTGCTGCTGGTGATTATCTGATCCACCTCTACGCAGACGGCACCATTCTGTATACTTCTGGCCCTTCTTTGGACACCGTGTTAACAAACCTCCAGCCGAGCTTCAATGCCATACAACACTCCTTCCGTGGCCTCCAACTGCTCTTAAATGCAAGTAAAACTAAGTTTATGCTCTTCAACCGATCGCTGCCCGCACCTGCCCGACCGTCTAGCATCACTACTCTGGACGGTTCTGACTTAGAATATGTGGACAACTACAAATACCTAGGTGTCTGGTTAGATGTAAACTCTCCTTCCAGACTCACATTATCTCCAATTCAAAATTAAATCCAGAATCGGCTTCCTATTTCGCAACAAAGCATCCTTCACTCATGCTGCCAAACATACCCTGACTACCGATCCTTGACTTCGGTGATGTCATTTCCAAAATAGCCTCCAACACTCTACTCAGCAAATTGGATGTAGTCTATCACAGTGCCATCCGTTTTGTCACCAAAGCCCCGTATACTACCCACCACTGCGACCTGTATGCTCTCGATGGCTGGCCCTCACTTCATATTTGTTGCCAAACCCACTGGCTCCAGGTCATCTATAAGTCTTTGCTAGGTAAAGCCCCGCCTTATCTCAGCTCACTGGTCACCATAGCACCACCCACCCGTAGCACGCGCTCCAGCAGGTATATTTCACTGGTCATCCCCAAAGCCAACTCCTCTTTTGGCCGCCTTTCCTTCCAGTTCTCTGCTTCCAATGACTGGAACGAATTGCAAAAATCACTGAAGCTGGAGTCTTATATCTCCTTCACTAAATTTAAACATCAGCTGTCAGAGCAGCTTACTGATCATTGCACCTGTACACAGCCCATCTGTAAATAGCCTACCCAACTACCTCATCCCCATATTGTAATTTATTTTTTTGCTCTTTTGCACCCCAGTATCTCTACTTGCACATTCATCTTCTGCGCATCTAACACTCCAGTGTTTAATTGCTAAATTGTAATTATTTTGTCACTATTGCCTATTTATTGCCTTACCTCCCTAATCGTACTACATTTGCACACACTGTATATAGATTTTTCTATTGTGTTATTGACTGTACGTTTGTTTATCACGTGTAACTCTATGTTGTTTGTGTCGCACTGCTTTGCTTTATCTTGGCCAGGTCGCAGTTGTAAATGAGAAGTTGTTCTCAACTGGCCTACCTGGTTAAATAAAGATGAAATAAAAAATAAAATAAAAAAATGGCATAAGGGGACAACGAGCGGATAAGAGGCAATCCGTAATTTCAATTAAGACAATAATGAGGGGGCTAGGACGGACGTAGTCAATATAACTATTTGTTCAGCACTTTTGAATTATACAGCGATGGAATTCAGAACATGGTCCGTTCTTACAGTATTCTCCATTTACACCAAGTCTGAACCGTAGAATAAATAAAGGGGGCATTAATGGGCCATATAAGCAGACAATGAAAGCTCTTACAATATTCAATGATTACATTTATCTAAAACAAGCTATAGGCTACAGTTGCACCACCAAATCAGAATAGTAGGCTAAGTTATGAGGGGGAAAGGGACCAAATTATTAGGGTGAGGCACATGGGCTACTAACAGCTTACTACACAACATACACTTAGTATTACTTTCTTAGCTACAGTATACATATTGCCCTGGCATATTACATCATTTATGCAGCAGCTTACAAGACATTTCTGGACTCACCTTGTTCTGCTGTGCACACTGGAACAGGAAGGTGGGGCGGTCCTTGGGGGCAAAATTTGTCATCAAACTTTGTCATCAAAGTCTGGCATTCTCTGGATTTATGTTGCTTTCAAGACAAATAGGAACTCTGAAAAAAACAAGGTTGAATCATGACGTCAGTGATCTTCAGGTCGGAGCTCTAAAAGATGCCTGAGTTCAAGCTTGGAATTCCGAGTTGGATGACCGTTCAAACATATTTTCCCAGTCAGAGCTAGTTTTTTTCTGTGTTCCCAGTTGTCTTGAACTCACTGTAGTCTGAGATTTCCCAGTTGCGAGTTTCCAGTTGTTTTGAACGCGGCAGAAGTCATGCTGGATTGTATTCAACCTTTTCTGGCCCATGGCATGTGAATGTTTATCCTTTTAAGCTTGGAAAAGAGACCCTTAAACCCAGACTTGGACCACACACCCATTCCACTGAATAGCAGGCTACTGATTGCTTTGCTATGCTTGCAGTTAGCCACTGATTACTTCCAAACCGATCATGTTGAATTTGCGACTTCCAACTTGTCTAATGTTTATTATGTCCAATGGCCGATGAGCACCAATATGTTTTTTCTATAATTTCTCTTCGTATGACAAGTTTTGAAAAGGATTTGCCAGTAGATTGTTGATGTGATTTATGATGATGATTGCTTGTCTAGCTTGCTAGCTAAGATTTTGAAAGTATAATGTTGACACGATCAGTCCAATCAAAGCTACGGTAGATATAACGTGATTTGACGTCATTTTATCTGTGGCAATGACCTTGAGCCTTCTTGGAATGGGCACTTCTAACGCAACTCTATGGCAGCACCCAAGAGGCTTGAATTTTTAAGCTCTCCACGTAGACTTTGCAGTGACGTACTGTCCCGATGAATGACAGAACACTGAGCCAATCACGGTGCAACTAGAGAACATTACCCACCCCTATGCTTTGTCTTTTCCGCTGGCTGCCCCACCACCACAGAAAGCATTGAGCTAGGCTGAAACACCTGCATTTTGGAGCTGCCTTACTCAAGAAAGCTAAAAAGAGACCATGTTTGTATGCAGCTTTATTAACTCAAATATATTTTACATTGTTTGCAAACTGATATGTGACACGTATTAATGCCAAAATAATATGCAAAACAGGCGGCAAACAAACAGGTGAGGCTCAAACAGCTGGTGCTCAAACAGATGTGGCCTTAAACAGGTGGGGCTCAAAACAGGAGGGGCTCAAACAGGTGGGGCTCAAACAGTTGGGGCTCAAACAGGTGGGGCTCAAAACATGTGGGGCTCAAACAGGTGGGGCTCAAACAGGTGGGGCTCAAAACAGGTGGGGCTCTGCCGTACCTGCTGTTACATCTACTCCTGTTCCTCCCCTCCGGTGTTCGACGTAGCCGGTTTACTAACCACCGGTCCTGGCATTCATCATTACGCGTACCTGCGCTTCATCAATAGGCACACCTGGACTCCATCCCTTCACTGATTTCCTCCCTTATATCCGTCACTCCCTTAGTTCCATTCCCCAGGCAGTATTGACTATGCGTTTCATATCTGTATGCTACTTGTGTATCTTGTATTGTTCCATGTTCCGTTTATTACTAAACTCACCACCTGCACTTGTTTCCCGACTCCCAGCATCCACGTTACAGAATACTGCCTCACCAAATGGAAGCATCAGGAAATCAGGACATCTCCCTGATGGTCGATGAACAGGGATACCTACTTCATTAGCACCACAACCATCTGGTGCAACTAGAGACCACTATGGAAGAGGTTCTTAGCAGTCTTCAAAGTCTCGAACATGCCCGAGAGGCATTGCCTTCCACTAGCAGAGGATACTCTGCCACCAGTCAACCCAGCAACCCAGAACATCAGTCCATTCAGCAGTCCGCCCAGGTCAGCGATGCCCATTTGTCCCTTCTGGATAAATATAATGGAATCCTATCTAAATGCCGTGGCTTCCTCCTCCAGTGCTACCTCTATGTTGTGCATCAGATGGGAGCTCCACCACCGAGAGGTCCAAGGTTGCCAGTGTTATTTCTCTGCTGACTGGGCGAGCGTTGGAGTGGGCTACGGCCATCTGGGAGAGAGGAGAGGAGGAGCTGGCTTCGAATGAGGGGGTCATGGCTCTGTTCAGAGGTATTTTTGATCATCCACCGGAGGGCAGAGAGGGGGTTGAGCGCCTACTCCAATTACGTCAGGATGACCAGACCGCTACCGAGTACGCGCTCACCTTCCGGACAGTAGCGGCATCCAGTGGTTGGAATGAGCTGGCACTCCGTACACTATTCCGAAGAGGACTGCGCGAGGAGGTCCAAACGGCACTGGCATCGCAATGGCCATCCGGTTGGATAATCTACTTTGGGTACTCACATTGCTTCTCTCCCTCCCTCAGTGAACACTGTAGCAGAGCCTGAACCTATGAAGGTAGGGGTCACACGCATCCCTGCGGCAGAGCGACGCAGGGGGTCACCAGCTTCAGCAGTGTCCGGTACATCCCAACTTGGGATCCACGAAATCAGAGGGACGGTCACGTGATCTTCCACCTCCTGGGGCAGGTGTGAGTATCCCATCTTCATCAGTTTCTGTTAAACCCTTTTTAGTGTCGATCACACCGCGGGGAACTTTATTAACCAGACCCTTTCCTCCTCTCTGAACATCCCCTCATAGACTCTCTCCTCTCCGTTTCCGGTTCAAGCCCTTGATAATCGGCCACTAGGATCCGGAAGCATCACAAACATCACCACACCACTCACCCTCACCGTGGAGTCCATTCATCAGGAAAACATCCTTCATCACTAGTGCACCAGCTCACAAGATCATCCTCGGCCTCCCATGGCTCCAACGCCATAACCCCACCATCTCATGGTCGAGGATGAGAGTTATGGACTGGTCACTCGAATGCTGGAGGACCTGTTTTCCTGTTCCCTCTCATGTTGTAGCCCCTGTGGTCTGGGACATAGATGTGGACATTCAACTGGCCCTGGAGAGGGAACCCGCCCCCACTACCTGTCCTCCTGAACGCATTTATGTTCCCATGTTCCCACAGGGATAAGGGAGCGCCTGTTGACCTGGGCACACACCGCTGTCGTCACTGGACATCCTGGGATCACCTGTAGTTTACAACCACTCTTCCGAAAAGTATTGGTGGCCCACCTTTGGTGCAGGATGTTACTCGCTACGTCAACTCCTGTTCTGAGTGTGCCAAAACGAAGTCTCCCCAGCACACTCCAAGAGGGAAACTCCTTCTCCTTCCCGTGCCTCAGTGTCCCTGGTCTCATCTGTCCACTGACTTTGTTACCAATCTCCCCTCCTCTGATGGTTTCACCACCATTCTGGTGGTTGTGGACAGATTTTCTAAATCATGCCGGTTTATTCCTCTCTCTCGTCTCCCTACCTCTCTCTCTGTTCCAGCAGGTCTTCCGGCATTATGGCCTTCCGGAGAACATCGTCTCCGACCGTGGCCCCCAATTCCCGTCACGGGTATGGAGGACTTTCATGGAGAAACTGAGGGTCACGGTCAGCCTCACTTCCACCAATCTAACGGACAGGTGGAGAGGATGAACCAGGAGTTGGGGAAGTGCCTGAGGAGTCACTGTTAGGACCGGCAGAGAGAGTGAGCCAGACCGAGGCCCCGGCGGTGGATGAATGGTTCTGGCGCGCAGAGGAGGTTTGGAGTGATGCTCATGTGAGGCTCCAGCATGCTGCCTGTCGCCAGAAGGAGCAGGCGGATCGCCACCGCAGGGAAGTGCCTGTGTTCCATCCTGGAGATTGCATCTGGCTCTACACCCGGAACCTCCCACTTCGCCTGCCCTGCAAAAAGCTGAGCCCCCGGTTTGTGGGGCCGTACTGTCATGTCTATTCCCGCTCCTTCCCTCCAGCGTTCAACGTCGCCGGTTTACTAACCATCGGTCCTGGCATTAATTACACAGACCTGGCATTCATCATTATGCGCATCTGATATGTGACACGTATTAATGCAAAAATAATATGCAAAACAGGCAACAAACCAAACAGGTGGGGCTCAAACAGGTGTGGCTCAAACAGGTGGGGCTCTGCCGTACCTGCTGTTACATCTACTCCTGTTCCTTCCCTCCGGTGTTCGACGTCGCCGGTTTACTAACCACCGGTCCTGGCATTCATCATTACGCGTACCTACGCTTCATCAATAGGCACACCTGGACTCCATCACTTCAATGATTTCCTCCCTTATATCTGTCACTCCTTTAGTTCCATTCCCCAGGCAGTATTGACTGCGTTTCATGTCTGTACGCTACTTGTGTATCTTGTATTGTTCCATTTATTATTAAACTCATCACCTGCACTTGCTTCCCGACTCCCAGATTCCACGTTACACCTACCCTGAATGACGCATCGCCACTGCACCTACAAAAGAGTGTCAAAACCCACAACCTACCACACAAGGCAAACATTCCATTACACCATAGCCTACTTGTCAACAGTATGTTTATGTCATATAACATTCTCATAAATGTATCATTGTAATTACACACATTGATATCTGACATGCACATAACCTAATGCTCTGTTGCTAATGACTGGGACGAATGCAGGAGCAGATTTCAGGAGCAGGACAAGACACCCTCTTTTTGACTGACATAAGGGCATGTTCGCTATAGGCCTATCTGGCTTACATGACTCTGATGGTTATAATGCTTCTCAACAGTGTCATAAAGTGTATTTTCTTATTCCAAGTAAAGTGACACTGGATGGTCATAATGCTTCATGACAGTGTCATAAAGTGTATTTTCTTATTCCAAGAAAAGTGACACAGGATGGTCATAATGCTTCTTGACTGTGTCATGAAGTGTATTTTCTACAAGTTCTCTAAAGTTTGTTAAAGAATTCATTACAACAACAAAGGATTTTAAGAAACAAACTTTCAAACGAAAGGAAACTTCTTGGTAGGGAAAAAAACACATTTGAATAAATGTGGGTTTTGACACACTAATGCAAAATATGTAACAACAGGTGTAAATATATGGGTCATGGTAGTGTTATGACCGTATTATGACAGGTTATGACAAGTTATGTCAGCTGTTACAGAAAACATCACACAAGTGAAACTGAGCCTGCGCAGACCGCAAAAACAACAGTAAATAAGATTAAGATGTTTACATGCCACTGTATCCCGTCTTAGATTAGCATATCCCAGACTTATCGGGTTATTGTAAGCGGGATATGCTGTTTATATGCATCAACTCAAAAACAGAATACTTGAGTATACCGAATAATAACGGGATAATGGTGTGCATGTAAACGTTGTTGTTGCTAGGGAGATGCTGGTGGTGGTGGGGGGACTTGTGTATTATGACAGTGACACACAGTGTGTGTGTATCAGTGTGAGTCTGTGTGAGTGCCCGTGTGTAAATGAGAGTCTATAGTATGTGTGTATGTGTATGTCTGTGGGTGTGTGTCTTCAGCGTGTATGATGAAGGGGTGTTACACATCTTGGCGAATCTCATCATGCGCTCTATAATTAGAGTGCCAGGTCAGAGCTCTGGTCGTGCCATTCACCCGTCTGTCCCCTGAGTCGGGGCCAAGACCCCCGTAACCACCACCTGCTCCGGCCTCCAAGTGGAACACTGCTAAACTTAGCCCAGAGAGGAGGCTCCGCCATGGGGTATGTGAAGGCAGTGAGCCCCTCCAGATTGTAAGAGGACTGGGACCCTCGTCCATGTGCCAAGGATGGAGAAGGGAGAGGGGGGAGGAGGAGGATGGAAAAGGGAGAGGGGGGGAGTGGAGAAGGGAGAGGGGGGGAGGAAGAGGATGGGGGAGGATTTGTTGTCTCCCATATGGGTGTAGGCTATAAACCCTTCCACACACACACAAACAAAAACACACACTCCTGCCCTGCCTGCATCTGTTGTCCTGTAGAACAAGTAACACTCCCTTGGCCAGGAGGAAGAACCCTTAGAACTTCCAACTGCGTGTGGGAGGGGTGTGTGTGTGTGTGCATGCGTGAGAGGTGTGTGTGAAACTCCCATCTAGATCCCCCTCCGTAAAAATCTGATCCACCTTTGCCCTCAAAGAACATAGCCACCCACCTCCCTGTCTCTCCCCATTCAATCCCCCCATGATTATCTGCCCATCTCCCCCGTCTCTCCCCATTCAATCCCCCTCTGATTCTCTGTCCCCCCCTCTGTATGTCCCCGTACCCTCCCTTCCCCTGACTCTCTGCTGCGCCTCCCCTGCTCTCTGCCTCTCCCCCTGCATCAACAAGCTTTGGGTCAGTGCAGCTGATTGGATCTCCAGGGAGGAATTAGCAGGTGAAAAAAAAGTCCACAGTTTTAAAAGCTCTGTGTTTCCAATTTGCCGCCACATGCTTCAAATTAGCTCGTATTTACTAAGGTCAGGGAATGGGCACAGAACCCTTAGGGGAGTACATGTATAGGGTTTGGTGTATGTGAGAGAGAGAGAGAGAGAGAGAAGGCAGATTGCTCAAGAGTGACTTTGAAATTGGACGTCTATCCATGTCCTGAGGACGTCGGGAAATGCCTTCAAAACCGACCACTAGGGGCAACAGAGGGCGAGAGATGGAAAGAGTGAGTGTGCATAGTCATTGCAGACAGCAATTTTTACTTAATTGTATTGGAATCGACCCCAACCCCATTTAAAAAATGCAGACAGGTACGGTCATGACTAAAGTATCCACTACCCATTAAATAAATTACGAAAATAAGGATTAAGGTTAACACAGGCTTAGGAGATGTTATACGTTTTGTTCTATGATATAATTATCAGTTAACATGACCTTTATGAATTATGAAGCCTTCATGTGCTCATTCTGACGACATAAATGCTTTAAAATTCACAAAATGTGACGTTAGCTGATGAAGATTGTCATAGAAAAAACTTATACGATCTCCTAAGCCTGTTTACCACAGACCTTACCACAGACCTTAAGAACCGGGCCCCCGTGGAGCTGCTCGATGGCTGACGGCATCAGCGGGAGAGGGTACCGATACTTCATGGTGATGTCATTGAGTCCACGGTAATCTATACAAAGACGTAATCCTCCCTCCTTCTTGGCCACGAAGAAGAAGAAACCAGTCAACCCAGGGGACGTGGACCTGCGGATGAAACCCTGTTGGAGCGCCTCTTGAATGTAGTCCTCCATGGCCTGGGTCTCAGCCACCGACAGAGGGTAGATGCGTCTGCGCGGAGGTGTAGCACCGGAAAACAGGTTAATTGCACAGTCCCAGGGAGCGATGGGGAGGGAGAAAGGTAACGCAGGTCTTGGAGGATACCTCCCTTAAATCCTGATATTCATCCGGGATGTTGGGCTGGAGGGGAAACCACAGGACTCTCAACTGATGGGGAACCACAGGGGACAGGAAAGCAGGTCTTCTGGCATTCAGGTGACCAGTCGGTGATGCTCATCCTCGACCATGAGATGGTAGGGTTATGGCGCTGAAGCCAAGGTAGGCCGAGGATGATCTTGTGAACTGGTGCACTGGTGATGAAGAAGGGGATGTTTTCCGGGTGATTGGGCTCCACGATGAGGGTGGTTGGGTGATGTGTGTGATGGTTCCGGATCCTAGAGACCGACAGTTGAGACCTTGAACCGTAAAAAAGAAGAGGAGAGCGTGTAGATTAAGAGAGGAGGCAAGGGTCTGATCCATCAAGTTCCCTGCGGTGTCGGAATCCACTAAAGCTGTAGACACAGGACATGAGGGATAGTCAGCCAGAGTGATGGGTACTAAAAAGAGTCTAACAGGAAGAGCAGTAGATGGAATACTCACTCCTGGTCCAGGGGATGTAACATCATGTCCCTCTGCTCTAGTGGATCCTGGATTCTGAAGTAACTTGTGCCCTCCCTGGCCACAGTACAGATGGAGCCCCAGCTGGATCCGTCTGCGTCGTCCCGCCGCGGGAAGGTGTGTGACCCCTACCTCCATGGCTTCAGGCTCTGATCCCAAACACTCGCCGAAGAGAGAGAAGCGATGGAGATGACGCTCCCGGAAGAGGTTATCCAGACGGATGGCCATCGCAATGAGTGCGTCCAGGGTGAGGTTGTCATCTCGGCAGGCCAGTCCCATCTGGACCTCCTCGTGCAGACGTCTTCTAAATAACGTTCTGAGCGCCGGCTCATTCCATCCACTGGAAGCTGCTACTGTCCGGAAGATAAGCGCATGCTCAGCAGCCGTCTGATTCCTCTGCTGGAGCTGAAGCAGCCTCTCACCTCCCTCTCTGCCCTCTGCGGGATGATTAAAAATACATTTAACCTCTCAGGGATTGCTGGGGCGCTAGCGCCTCAATCCCGACACTACCAGGTGAAATGTAAGGCGCCAAATTCAAAATCCAAAAGTTGAATTATTAAACATCCACCAATATACAAGTGTTCCATACTCATCAAAAGCTCTGTTTCTTGGCAATATCACAGCGTTGTCAGATTTCGAAAGCAGCACATTTGATTGCTTGAGGGTAGCACCTCACATATTTTCCCATAGCCATGAATCGATTAGCCATCATGGCACACACATAACACATTTCACAGCGAAAACAAATCAATTACCTGTTGAAGAACTTCTGCTGAGGTCATCCTAAGTGTCCAACGAAGACAATCCATGGTTCTTTTGTTAGAAAAAGTAATGTATTTTATCCATAAATCTCCATTTGGTTTATGCTGCGTTATAATCAGAAACGACAGCCTCCACTCCTCCATTGAAACGTGACGCAAACTCGTTCATCTTATACCTATAAACTTGTCCAAGAACAATCAAACATAGTTTTAAATGTATCCTTAGGAACACTTTTACGTATATTTACTATTATAAATCAACCGGAATATAAACTGATCGATAAAGACGGTAAAAAAGACACTGCGCGCCTTGTCGGGAACGCGCACTGGGTACTGTTGACATAAAAAGGATACTTCCTGGTTTGCTCTTATTCTCTGGTCTAATTAATCCAAAATGAAAATTTACACTGTCTCGAGACTGTTGACATCTAAAGGAAGCGATGGGTACTGCATTCATATGCCCTTATATGGTCATTTTCATGAGGGAGGGGTTCCAAATGAGCAATGTGTCAAAATCACTTTTTCCAGGACAGAAATTCCTCGGGGTTTCGCCTGCCATATGCGTTCTGTTTTACTCACAGACAAATGGTTAACACTTTTGGAAAATTCAGAGTGTGTCCTATCCAATGGTACTACATATGTGCATATCCTATTTTCTGGGCCTGAATGGGAGTCATTTTACTTTGGGCACGCCAGGCTCTCCAAAACGGTCACCTCATGAGCCGATCCCTAACAAGTTAAACAGAGCCATGAACCCCTCATAAGACTCAAGCTCCTCCTCTCATCTCTCCCAGACGTCCGTAGCCCATTCCAATGCTCGCCCAGTCAGCAGAGAAATAACCGTGGCAACCTTAGACCTCTCAGTGGTGGAAGCTCCCATCTGATGTGCAAAATAGAGGGAGCACTGAAGGAGGAAGACACAGCATTTGGATGGTGTCCTGTCATATTTCTCTGGGAGGGATAGACGGCGTCGCTGACCTGAGCGGGTTGCTGAATGGGCTGGTGTGCTGACTCGTTGGGTAGACTGGCTCTAGAATATCCTCTGCTGTTGAGACGTTGTAGACTGCGGAGAACATCTTCCATGGCCGTCCCCAGTTGAGCCAGCTGATCATGGTGTTGATGAAGAAGGTCACCTTGTTCATTGATCGTCTGGGAGATGTCCGGTTGTCCTGCTGCTTCCATACTTTGAGTTGGTATTCTGTAATGATGGGGCGGTGAGTTGGAAGCAGGTGCAGGTGAAACATTTTATTAAAACAACAAAACCAAGATCCCGCCACTAACATAAGGCAGAACTCTGATACACAAGAACAATACCAACTGGTGAGTGAATATGGGAGAGTGACATATAAAGGGGGGGAACTAATGAAGGTAATGGAGTCCAGGTGTGAATCATAATGATTCACAGGTGCTCGTAATGATGAGTGTCAGGTGTGCGTAATGATGAATCCCCGGACCAGTGTTTAGTACTCTGGCGACGTCGTATGCCGGAGAGAGAGAATGAAGGAATGAGAGAAGGGGAAAGGCTCTCTTTTATTTATGGTTGTGTTCTGTATATACGTTTCAGAAAATTAACACAATGGTCCAAGGATACTATTTCAGTCCATTTTAAAGTAGTCCCAATGTGATTAGGCTCAGTGGCTGATTTAAAGGGAGCTTTTTCCAGGCAGGGAGGAATACGAGAAACTGTAGTCTGGCTTCTGTCAGAAAGCTAAAAGGCAAGCAGCTTATTATTAGACCTATTAACTTGAGCATGGAGGCTTGTTTGATTTGTTCTGTGGCCAAATGACATCCTTATCGCATCTGTTGTGTTTTGTGTTCCTGTTTATACCACTACTCACAGGAGGAAAAGTGAAAAAGTGTGTGTGTGTGCATTTCTGTACATCTGCTGAATACATTTTATTGATGTATGTTCTGAGTATGTGCATTATATATGAGTATGTATAGGGGTGGGACAGTGTATGTGTGTGTGTGTGTGTGTGTGTGTGTGCGTGTGTGTGTGTTTTCTCACTAAGCCTGAAAGCGTTAGCGGGAATGGGAGAAGGTCTGGAATCCTGGGATGACATCATTATCCATGATGTCAGTGCTGCGGGCTGGGGTGACTTTGGCCCATGTGATGGTTAGTTGTGGTGAGGTCACACTTTCACTTTTAAGCCGCTGCTGCAGATAATCAACGGGCTGAAATGGAAGGTCGTGTGGCTGGGCTGTTCAAAATCACGATTTTTAAAGCCTTCCTTTTGATTAATGAATTTGCACAAGAAGGTTATTTGGTAATGCTTCCTTTTACCGTATCTATTGTCTTTGTAGTTGATAATAACTGGTAGCATATCAAAATCATATTTGGTCAAAGTTATTATCAAGATGCTTAAAGCTATGATTGCTGGTTTAATTGCCTTTTGTCTAGGTTCCTCAATGCTTCCAGTGCTCCCATAAAGAATCTTCACTAACTTTCCCATTTCTCGAACTACCTCCAACTACCAGCCCTACTTGCTGTGTTTGCATAATCTATCAGGTTTGTTCCTATTCCCCAGTCCTGCCTCTATGACCCCCTCCATCTCTAAACCCTACGATGCTTGCCTCTAACTAACTATCCCTCCATGTATAAACCTTATGGATGCTTGCCTCTAACTAACTATCCCTCCATGTATAAACCTTATGGATGCTTGCTTCTAACTAACTATCCCTCCATGTATAAACCCTATGGATGCTTGCCTGTAACTAACTATCCCTCCATGTCTAAACCCTATGGATGCTTGCCTCTAACTAACTATCCCTCCATGTATAAACCCTATGGATGCTTGCCTCTAACTAACTATCCCTCCATTTCTAAAGCCTACAGATGCTTGCCTGTAACTAACTATCCCTCCATGTCTAAACCCTATGGATGCTTGCCTCTAACTAACTATCCCTACATGTATAAACCCTATGGATGCTTGCCTCTAACTAACTATCCCTCCATGTATAAACCCTATGAATGCTTGCCTCTAACTAACTATCCCTCCATGTCTAAACCCTATGGATGCTTGCCTCTAACTAACTATCCCTACATGTATAAACCCTACGATGCTTGCCTCTAACTAACTATCCCTTCATGTATAAACTCTATGGATGCTTGCCTCTAATTAACTATCCCTCCATGTCTAAACCCTATGGATGCTTGCCTCTAACTAACTATCCCTCCATGTATAAACCCTATGGATGCTTGCCTCTAACTAACTATCCCTCCATGTCTAAACCCTATGAATGCTTGCCTCTAACTAACTATCCCTCCATGTCTAAACCCCATGGATGCTTGCCTCTAACTAACTATCCCTCCATGTATAAACCCTACGATGCTTGCCTCTAACTAACTATCCCTTCATGTATAAACTCTATGGATGCTTGCCTCTAATTAACTATCCCTCCATGTCTAAACCCTATGGATGCTTGCCTCTAACTAACTATCCCTCCATGTATAAACCCTATGGATGCTTGCCTCTAACTAACTATCCCTCCATGTCTAAACCCTATGGATGCTTGCCTCTAACTAACTATCCCTCCATGTCTAAACCCTATGGATGCTTGCCTCTAACTAACTATCCCTCCATGTATAAACCCTATGGATGCTTGTCTCTAACTAACTATCCCTCCATGTATAAACCTTATGGATGCTTATCTCTAACTAACTATCCCTCCATGTATAAACCCTATGGATGCTTGCCTCTAACTAACTATCCCTCCATGTCTAAACCCTATGGATGCTTGCCTCTAACTAACTATCCCTCCATGTATACACCCTACGATGCATGCCTCTAACTAACTATCCCTCCATGTCTAAACCCTATGGATGTTTGCCTCTAACTAACTATCCCTCCATGTATAAACCCTATGAATGCTTGCCTCTAACTAACTATCCCTCCATGTCTAAACCCTATGGATGCTTGCCTCTAACTAACTATCCCTCCATGTATAAATCCTACGATGCTTGCCTCTAACTAACTATCCCTCCATGTCTAAACCCTATGGATGCTTGCCTCTAACTAACTATCCCTACATGTATAAACCCTATGGATGCTTGCCTCTAACTAACTATCCCTCCATGTATAAACCCTATGAATGCTTGCCTCTAACTAACTATCCCTCCATGTCTAAACCCTATGGATGCTTGCCTCTAACTAACTATCCCTACATGTATAAACCCTATGGATGCTTGCCTCTAACTAACTATCCCTCCATGTCTAAACCCTATGAATGCTTGCCTCTAACTAACTATCCCTCCATGTCTAAACCCTATGGATGCTTGCCTCTAACTAACTATCCCTCCATGTATAAACCCTATGGATGCTTGCCTCTAACTAACTATCCCTCCATGTCTAAACCCTACGATGCTTGCCTCTAACTAACTATTCCTCCAGTTCGTACTTGACTGCTCTTAAACCCGACACCACCATTCCCATCCCCATCCACACACAGAAACAAGCAAGCGCACGCGCACACACACACGCACAGCAGCTCATCCAGCGTCATTAGCGTTCTGCTGCAGCCCACCGACCGAAGGAGAAGACTGAGCGTGTGCCAAACACATAAACCTACATATAACCCCTCCTGCCATTACCTCATCATCATGATATCAAACTACTGTCTCACACTGATGACTTCACACAGCCATGTTCACCGTCCTCCTACATTAGACTTGGCCCGTCTGTGCCAAGACCCTTACTCAGAGTGGCACAGAGAGACAAAAGGAAAGCTGAGTGTTGAGTTTGTGAAACATTTTGGTAATGCTTTGAAATGGGTGGTTATATACACGGAAGCTGATTTGCACCTGTACAAAGTTTATGCACCTAGCAATTTGACGAGCAGCGTCACTTCAGACAAGGAAGCCACAGACAAGGAATGGGTACATCTCAGTTGTCTGAGATGTACCCATTCCTTGTCTGTGGCTTCCTTGTCTGAAGTGACGCTGCTCATCAAACCCAAAGGTCAGCAAAGAGGTTAGGTAGAAAAAGGCTTCTCCTAAATAGTTTTACCAATTGGGGATGCTGCCGTTACCTATAGCACATAAAGGAAGCCACTTTTAACTATTGAGATACACTCATGTAGTCCAAGGGCCAGAAGCCCAAATTTAGCATATTTGCCCTCTTTGTGGGGGTAAAGTCTAATGATGATTTTCATTAAAGCTAAAATCACACTTGTGTAGTGTTTACACTTCAAACTAAAATAAGCCGGTTGAGCCTTGAACTGACTTGGGCTGGCCTTCTGAGCTAGGTGTGTCTTTGGTTGAGCTCTGAGCCGCCTTGGGCTGGCCTTCTGGGCTAGGTGTGTCTTTGGTTGAGCTCTGAGCCGCCTTGGGCTGGCCTTCTGGGCTAGGTATGTCTTTGCGCTAATCCCGCCTACTAGAATGACCCTGCTGCCCCGGACCTGGAGATTAAGTTAAAGTTACTTTATTCCGTCTTATCTTAACTATTTACGGAGTGGTGGGGCGCTAGCTGTTTTCAATAAGGAGGGGTTCAAAATGAGGCAATGTGTCAAAAACACTTTTTCCAGGACAGATATTCCTCAGGTTTTCGCCTGCTATATCTGTTCTGTTATACTCACAGACATTATGTTAACACTTTTAGAAACTTCAGAGTGTTTCCTATCCAATAGTACTAATTATGTGCATATTCTATTTTCTGGGCCTGAGTGGGAGGCATTTTACTTTGGGCACGCCAGACTCTCCAAAACCGTCACCTCGGGAGCCGCTCCCTAAGAAGTTAAATAGATTTATAGAATTGATGAAAGGGAGGAGGGGTCACAAGAAATTAAAGTGGAGTTAACATTGTGAGTAATTGTTTGTAGAGTTCTGAAAAAGCTATTGTGTCAGGTGCCAGCATTGGGGTTGCCAAACCTAAGATTACCTTTTAAAATATTTGTTCATAAACATGAAGGGCTTTGTAGTGCGGTGGTTACGTAAAATCATGGGGGAAAAGAGAGACCAGTCATATCCTGGAGTAAATTGTTAGACTCTGTGGCGAGATAAAGTGTAGTACAGTGTAGTACAGGCTACATAAAGGGTACATAAACGTTGGGATGGATTAAAACACAAGCATTTAATGAATGGAGGGAGGACAGCGGACTCCCGGTGAACAGAAGATATGTTTTGTTAAGTCTGCAATTAATACTTTTGTGTTGCTGATTAAGATTTAGCATAGGCAAATACTAACAAAACATACACTTTCTCTTCCAGGAGAGGATGGGATGTCTCTATCTTTCTCTTTGAAATGTTTCCAGAGGCTGTTGTCTTGGGAGAACAGTTAGTGAAGTTCTGCAGTTTTATAAAGTATAAAGGTATGCGGATGCAGCTGTAGAGGGAGCTCCCAAATAAGTAAGGCCTGGCCGTTCGTTTGTTTTTGCCCTACGTACACACAACCCACCCGTTATGAATATTTGTTAGTGGTGTTAATATCGTGTTTGATTTATTGTGTAGGGTCTTCTTAGTTTAATTTGGTTGTAAACCGGGTAAGCAGAATGATGGAAATGTTTGAAATGGTTTTAAATGGTTTCAGAACCAAGGGAAAGACAAGGGAAAGAAAATACTTAATGGTGTTGAATGACCTGTGTCCTGACTTTCTAGTGAGGCCTGACCATCCTCACTAGAAAAGATAGAGATATTGGGTGAGATTTAAGTATAATATGAAGAAGTGTATTGCTGTTTTGGTTGTTCTTGTTTTTGTCTTTGTTTCGATACAAATCTCACCAGATCGGGTCTGGATTTCTCCCTAAGGGTCACCTCTCTAACTCCTTGACCATGTAACTCTGCGGTGAGGTCGCCAGAATGATAAGGGAGAATAAGAAAATTTACAAAATAGTTTCAACAATTGTGTTGTTATGCTCTTTGACATTTATCTTTGAAATCTTGGTATTAGGAAAATTGGGAATGCAATAATTTGTCATACGGTGAATAGTTGGTCTGGATTTCCAGAATAAGAAATGTCTTAAACTGTTGTTTTGGTCTGTCCTCTCTCGAAGGTATGGCGATAGTGACTACAGATGGTATCTTGATACATGGAAGGAATAAATTGACCTAGAACAGTGTGAACTTCACCCACCCCCTAACCGTCTGAAGTAATGGCAAAAATGGCATTCAAAATGACTCTGTCCTTCACCACTTCTACCGTGAGACCTGAGTCGGAGCCAGCAACCTGTACACAGCATCCAGTTGAAGCTATAAACTGCTTTTCTCTCATGTCTTTTCTCTCAGGAGTGCGACATGAGTCCACGTGGAGTGAGCAAAGAGAGAGATCCCGTCCAAACTTCTTTCATGCTGCTGGTGTACTGGTACTGGACTGTAAAGGACATTATGTCTCATGTGAGCGACATTCTCAAGGGCCATCCACTTTGAACGTGTGCCATTGGGAGGACGAACTGAAACACTATCTGAAGCAGAACATAAAGAACTGCCAGAAGAAGAGTGCCGGGAAGGAAGGGGGTGGTCAATGGGAAATTTATGGTGATTTAGGTAAAAAAAAAATGCATGGAGATACCGATCTGTCATTAAATTTTTTTATTTCACCTTTATTTAACCAGGTAGGCCAGTTGAGAACAACTTCTCATTTACAACTGCGACCTGGCCAAGATAAAGCAAATCAGAGCGACAAAAACAACACAGAGTTACACATGGGATAAACAAACACAGTAAATAACACAAAAAAAAATCTGTGTACAGTGTGTGCAAACGTAGTAAGGTTAAGGAGGTAAGGCAATATATAGGCCATAGTGGCGAAATAATTTAAATTTAGCATTAACACTGGAGTGATAGATGTGCAGATGATGTGCAAGTAGAGATACTGGGGTGCAAAAGAGCAACAAAAAAAATTACAATATGGGGATGAAGTAGTTGGGTGTGCTATTTACAGATGGACTGTGTACAGGTACACCTAGTCACAACAAAGATACAGGCATCTTTCCTAACTCAGTTGCCGCTGAGGAAGAAAACTTCTCAGGGATTTCACCATGAGGTAAATGGTAAATGACTTTAAAACAGTTACAGAGTTTAATGGCTGTGATAGGAGGAAACTGAAGATGGATCAACACTATTGTAGTTACTCCACAATAGTAACCTAATTGACAGAGTGAAAAGAAGGAAGCCTGTACAGAGAAGGAAGCCTGTACAGCTTGTTCACAATAAGGCACTAAAGTAATACGGCAAAAATTTGGCAAAGTTACCTTTTTTACTGAATACAAAGTGTTATATTTGGGGCAAATCCAAAACTACACATTACTGAGTACCACTCTTCAAATGTTCAAGCATAGTCGTGGCTGCATCATGTTAAAGATATGCTTGTAATCGTTAAGGACGAGAGTTTCAAGATAGAAAAAAAGTTAAGGAGTTAAGCACAGGCAAAATCCTTGAGGAAAACCTGGTTAAGTCTGCTTCCACCAGACACTGGGAGACGAATTCACCTTTCAGCAGGACAATGACCAAAATCACAATGCCAAATTTACACTGGAGTTGCTTACCAAGAAAACAGTGAAGGTTCCTGAGTGGCTGAGTTTCAGTTTTGACTTAAATCTACTTGAAAATCTATGGCAAGACCTAAAAATGTGTGTCTATGAATGATCAACAACCATTTTGACAGAGCTTGAATAATATTTTAAAGAATAATGGGCATTTGGCATAATCCAGGTGTTGAAAGCTCTTAGAGACTTACCCAGAAAGACTCACAGCTATAATCGCTGCCGAAGCTGCTTCCACAATGTACTGACACAGGGGTGTGAATACTTAGAGTACCAGTCAAAAGTTTGGACACACCTTCTCATTCAAGGGTTTTTCTTAATTTTTTACTATTTTCTAAATTGTTGAAAAGCAGTGAAGACATCAAAACGATGAAATAACACATATGGAATTATGTAGTAACCCCAAAAAATTCTTCAAAGTAGCCACCCTTTGCCTTGATGACAGCTTTGCACACTCTTGGCAATCTCTCAACCAGCTATTGAGGAATGCTTTATCAACAGTCTTGAAGGAGTTCCCACATATGCTGAGCACATTTTGGCTGCCTTTTCTTCACTCTGTGGTCCATCTCAATTGGGTTAAGGTCGGGTGATTGTGGAGGCCAGGTCATCTGATGCAGCACTCCATCACCCTCCTTCTTGGTCAAATAGCCCCTACTGTCACGATATTCAAGGATGGACCAAGGCGCAGCGTGCCGGGTTGAGTAAAACATATTTATTTGGTTTAACTCACCGAAACAAAAGGAAGAACACAACGATCGTGACTCAACGAGTAACGCAACACAGCAACCAACACGATCAACATAAACAATATCCCACACACAGGTGGGGGACTAAACAACCTAAATAGGATTCCCAATTAGAGACAACGACTAACAGCTGCCTCTAATTGGGAACCCAAACCAACCAACATAGAAAATATAACATAGAACAAACACACACGTCCTGACCACGTCCTGACCAAAACCACCATAGAGCAGCCAAAAGGGCTATCTATGGCCAGGACGTGACACCTACACAGCCTGGAGGTGTGTTTTGTGTCATTGTCCTGTTGAGAAACAAATGATAGTCGCCAACCAGATGGGATGACGTATCGCTACAGAATGCTGTGGTAGCCAAACTGGTTAAGTATGACTTGAATTCTAAATAAATCTCTGACAGTGTCACCAGCAATGCACCCCCACACCATCACACCTCCTCCTCCATGCTTCACGGTGGGAACCACACATGCATAGATCATCTGTTCACCTACTCTGCGTCTCACGAAGACACGGCGGTTGGAACCAAAAATCTCAAATTTGGACTCATCAGACAAAAGGACAGATTTCTACTGGTCTAATGTCCATTGCTCATGTTTCTTGGCCCAAGCAAGTCTCTTCTTATTATTGGTGTCATTTAGTAGTTGTTTCTTTGCAGCAATTCTAGCATGAAGGCCTGATTCACGCAGTCTCCTCTGAACAGTAGATGTTGAGATGTGTCTGTTACTTGAACTCTGTGAAGCATTTATTTGGCCTGCAATTACTTGTCTAATAGAACACAGAGGGTGTTCTTTAATGGAAGCCTCTCCAACATAATCCAGGTAGAATCAGAATCCAGGTAGAACCAGGAATTCCCCAGGGTAGCTGTTTAGGCCGCTTGCTTTTTAAATTTTTACTATCGACATTCCACTGACTTTGAGTAAAGCCAGAGTGTTTATGTATGTGGATGACTCAATACTATTTTCGTCAGCTACTATAGCGACTGAAATGACTGCAACACTTAACAAAGAGTTGCAGTTAGTTTCAGAGTGGGTGGCAAGGAATAAGTTAGCCCTAAATATTTCAAAAACGAAAAGCATTATATTTGGGACAAAACATTCACTAAACCCTAAACCTCAACTAAATCTTGTAAAAAATAATGTGGAAATTGAGCGAGTTGAGATGATTCAACTGCTTGGAGTAACCCTGGATTGTAAACTATCATGGTCAAAACATATTGATACAATAGTAGCTAAGATGGGGAGAAGTATGTCCATGATAAAGCGTTGCTCTGCCTTCTTAACAACACTATCAACATGGCAGGTCCTACAGGCCCTAGTTTTGTCGCACCTTGACTACTGTTCAGTTGTGTGGTCAGGTGCCACAAAAAAGGACTTGTGAAAATTGCAATTGGCTCAGAACAGGGCAGCACGGCTGGCCCTTGGATGTATACGGAGAGCTAATATTAATAATATGCATGTCAATCTCTCCTGGCTCTAAGTGGAGGAGAGATTGACTTCATCACTACTTGTATTTATGAGAGGTATTGACATGTTGAATGCACCGAGCTGTCTGTCTAAACTACTGGCTCACAGCTCGGACACCCATGCATACCCCACAAGACATG
Organism: Brachymystax lenok tsinlingensis; assembly: GCA_030435695.1. Lineage (NCBI taxonomy): Eukaryota > Metazoa > Chordata > Actinopteri > Salmoniformes > Salmonidae > Brachymystax > Brachymystax lenok. The sequence continues at coordinate 12,575,221 of CM059781.1, forward strand.
CCACAAGACGTCTCTTCACAGTCCCCAAGTCCAGAACAGACTATAAGAGGCACACAGTACTACATAGAGCCATGACTACATGGAAGTCTATTCCATATCGAGTAACTGATGCAAGCAGTAAAATTTGATTTAAAAAACATATAAAAAAAACACCTTATGGAACAGCGGGGACTGTGAAGCAACACAAACATAGGAACAGACACATGCACACACACACACACACACACACACACACACACACACACACACACACACACACACACACACACACACACACACACACACACACACACACACACAATAACATACACACTATACACACACATACACATGGATTTAGTAATGTAGATATGTGGTAGTGGTGGAGTAAGGGCCTGAGGGCACACAATGCGTTGTGAAATCTGTGAATGTATTGTAATGTTATTAAAATTGTATAAACTGCCTTCATTTTGCTGGACCCCAGGAAGAGTAGATGCTGCCTTGGCAACAACTAATGGGGATCCATAATAAATACAAATACACATTTTTGAGGCTGGTAACTCTAATGAACTTATCCTCTACAGCAGAGGTAACTCTGGGTCTTCCTTTCCTGTGGCGGTCCTAATGAGAGACAGTTTCATCATAGCACTTGATGATTTTTGCGACAGCACTTAAAGAAACTTTCAAAGTTCTTTACATTTTCCGTATTTACTGACCTTCATGTCTTGATAGACTGGTGTTTCTCTTTGCTTATTTGAGCTGTTCTTGACATAATATGGACTTGGTATATTTACCAAATCTTCTGTAACCCCCCCCCATACCTTGTCACAACACAACTGATTAGCTCAAATGCATTAAGAAAGAAAGAAATTACACAAATTAACTTTTAACAAGGCACACTTGTTGAATGAAATGCATTCCAGGTGACTACCTCATGAAGCTGGTTGAGAGAATGCCAAGAGTGTGCAAAGCTGACATCAAGGCAAAGGTGGCTACTTTGAAGAATCTCAATTATAAAATATATGTAGATTTGTTTAACACTTTTTTGGTTACTACATGATTCCATATGTGTTATTTCATATTTTTGATGTCGTCGCTATTATTCTACAATATAGAAAATAGTAAAAATGAAGAAAAACCCTTGAATGAGTAGGTGTGTCCAAACTTTTCAATATATTTGCTAAAATTTCAACGACAAAAAATATAACTTTTTCATTATAGGGTATTATGTGTAGCATAGGTGAGAATTTTGTTTTATTTCATCCATTTTGATTTCAGGCTGTAACACAACAAAATGTAGAATAAGTCTAGGGGTATGAATACTTTCTGAAGGCACTGTAAATGGTGTCTGGTTACACCATTTATGGATTTGTTTTTATTGTAGTATAGGGCCAGATCAAATTGCTAAAAGGCTGGATCTTTTCTAATCACAATTGCATAATTTCTATTAAATTTGTCAACCAGCCACTTAACTAATGGCTACAGAATGATTAGGTAACATACTTAATTAAATAAGTTGTTAGGTTGAAGTTTAGAGAGCGCCATTTTAAATATTCTGATGGTCAGGGACAGAAGAGATTATAATCACCGAGGTTCCATTTTAGAGAACGTTAGTGCTTACCTAAATCTTTGTCTTAACTTGATGGGACAATTCAACAAATGACAGAGTACACCTTTCATGTTAGCATGCCGAGCATTGCTATATAACAGACTATTACAGGTGTCAACTATAAAACCAATATGCTAACAGACTGGGATCTCATAATAATAATATTACTAACTTATTCAACTTATATAACACTATTCATTACATAAAGACATCTCAAAGCACTGTAAAGCAACAACAAAAAACGAGTAATTTAAAAACGACAACATCATTAATCATCATGAGTTGATCAACAGTTAAGAGACTGAAGGTTGAGAAAGGTTATGGCATGATTGACGTCAGAGGAGGAGGTCAAAGGGGAGAGCCAGAAGCAGGCAGCAGGCAGTACGTTGTCATCACGGTGGTTCGCCATCCACGCCGTCTGTGGCTTAGTTGTAGGACTCAGACAGATGAAGTTAGAGTTCCGTACTAGCCACTGAAATATCTTGCTAGCTACTCTTCACTACTACCAAAATGCAGCACCCACTTGGGTGATGCTACCTACGGCAGTCATGAGGCACCAGAAAGCACACCACACTTCAAGAGAAATTCAGGAGTAGCCTTTTAACTTGGTCCTCCATATGGCCATGGTCATCTGTCATCTCTCTGTACACCTCTGCCTTCGGGCTTCTCTCCATTCTCAACCTCCGGTGAGTTGGCATAATCTAATCAAAACATTGCCTCCTAGCCGGCTAACATTAGGTTGCTAGCAAGCCAAAAACCAACCGCCAACTTCAGTCTTGAAAACGTGCTGGATTCAAACTATTCAGACTATAATAATAAGCTAAATCAATAGTTCATTCATAAAACCAAAGGTTTCATAGGGAAACATTCCATAAAAAACATGAATTATTACAAATATTTACACATAATGTACAGCAGCTCTCTGCCTAGGCTACCTCACAGACACTTTTGTACTTGTGTTAGTTCCCAGTGTTACCAATTTCACTAAAACAAATATATATTTCTGCTATTTGTACATTGTTGTTTCAATGATGAGTCAGTCTTGGTAAATCATTAGATCTGATGGCAAAAATTTACTATATGAGAAAAAATAAGAAACCCGTACACTGCTCTTGATAGTATCACTGTACTATATCCCATGGTTTTTAAGATGAGATAAACCGAGTAGAATGTTTCATTGTTGTTTGATACAGTCGTTTTCAATGTGCATGTGGAAATTCCAACTTGTCTCAACATTCTTTTATCAGCCTGCGAACATTCTACTGCATAGACTTCAATACATCAAGATATTTTCAAGTGTGAACAACTGATATGGCTATCATATATCAATTTGATCAGGAGCTGGTAGAGAACAATTTAATACCATTAAACCTTTGACACCCCATGGACTAATAGAGGGGTTAAATGCAGAGGTTGGGTTAAATGCGGAAGACACATTTCAGTTGAATGCATTCAGTTGGACAACTGACTAGGTATCCCCCTTTCCCTTTCCCTAATAGTGTACTTTGCCAACGATGGACATCACCACTCCCTACAGCACTGAATTGGTCCAACTGTTTGTGTGGAGCCTGAATCAAGTTTTTGTCTTTCTGAACACGAAGAATGATGTCACTATTCTTACACACAGTCTGTCTTTGGTCTGTCTTTCTGTTAATATATGCTGACATAAACCATCTTATACACTACTTAGATACAAATGTGCTTAAAATGTCAATCTGTTTATCGATTATGCGTGTTCGGTCAAAATGTTGTTTGACATTGCTCTTACACTCTTAGAAAAAGAGAACCAAAAAGGGTTCTTCGGCTGTCTCCATAGGAGAACCCTTTGAAGAACCCATTTTGGTTCCATGCAGAATCCTTTCCACAGAGAATTCTACATGGAACCCAAAATAGTTCTACCTGGAACTAAAAAGGGTTCTACCTGGAACCTAAAAGGGTTCTCCTATGGGGACAGCCGCAGAACCCTTCTGGAACCCTTTTTTCTAAGAGTGTAGTGTCAGACCAGTGGAGCTTTGGGTTTGCCAAATGCCTGAGTGCTCTTGGGTTGAAGAATGCATGAAAAGATGAAAAGAGTCATTTGACTTGGGAGGAAAAATGACAGGTTTCATTGACGTAAATGGCTGCACAGATCCATCATATGAACAATTTCACTAAGAGACTGACTCGTTATTTTACACTGACACTGGCTCCATTCATCTTCTGAGGTAAGACCCAAATGAGGACAAGGTTTCTGATGCTAGGATCTCAGGACATACACACTTTTATCTGTCTGCAAATCTATATTTTTGCCTGTCTCTACCTTCATCCATCTGTACGTCTGTCCGTCTGTACCATCCATTTTTTGTACCTGTTATGATTCCCAAGTCATTCCATCATATTTATGAGATTTCTTTGGGCACCTCTTAGAAGTGTCTGTTTGACTTCATCAAATGATGTTTACCCCTGGCCTGTATAAATGGACTGACTGGTGTCGATGTAGTGCCTGTGAGTTTGTCACTCAGTGGATTAAGACATTCAGTAGAGCCATCCATTTCAGACGGCAGGGGGCAGGATGCCTCTGAGAGAAGACGTCATCCTTTAAAGAGTGAGAGAGAGAAGGAGAGAGAGAGAAAACTGCTGACAAACACAATTACACATGTGGGCCCGTTTCAAACACTTGCGAAATACATCCCTCCCTAAACCATGACCCCCCCTCCCCTCCCTCCCTCCATTCCTTCCTTTATCCCAGATCTAAATAGCTTGTGAAAGGAAAAGAATGGTCACCTTGCTGCATTCTGTCACCACCTCCTAGATTTCTATAGAGTGCCTGGAATCATTTTATTCTTGATCCATCCTGGCACGCCAGTGAACAACCCGGCTAATCTACTAATGGCTGGGGCTGTCGGCGCTGTCATGTAGCAGCCCGTAAACCAGGAAGTGGAGGGATCTCCACAGCACCAATCTCAGCAGCGCAGGGCCCCCTGACTGTTCTCCCCCGCTACGCAACTGAGGAAGAGAAGAAAACGTTGCTGTCATGTTGAGAAATAGATCACGTTTTCTGATCCAGCGGAGTGAAGGAGAGAGTTTATAGCCTTAGAAAGCCTAGGTGATAGAGACATGTTACCTGGCAGACGAGAGGAGGAGAAGGAGGGGGTCGGAACTACTGCTTCTAAGACAAGGAAACTACTATATTACTACTAACAGCAGGATGCTACTACCACTACTACTACTACTAGAACTACTACTAATACTACTACTATAAATACTACTATAACTACTACTACTAGAACTACTACAACTAGAACAACTACTATTACTACTACGACTTTGACTAAAACAACAACAACTACAATTACTACAACAACAATAACCACACCAACTACTAATACTACTACTAGAACTAATACTGCTAGTAGTAGTACTACTACTAAAACTACTACTACTAGAACAACTACTATTACTACAACTACAACAACAACTACAACTACTACTACTACAACAACAATAACCACACCAACTACTACAACAACAACAACAACAACAACAACAACAATAACCACACCAACTACTACTACTACAACAACTACATATACAACTACTACAACAACAATAACCACACCAACGACTACTACTACTCCTCAGTGGTGTAAAATACTTTAAAGTACTACTTAAGTCGTTTTTGGGGATATCTTATAGTTTTGACAACTTTTATTTATACTTCATTGCATTCCTAAAGAAAATAATGTACTTTTTACTCTATACATTTTCCCTGACACCAAAAAGTACTGTTTACACTTTGAATGCTTAGCAGGACAGGAAAATGGTTAAATTCACGCATTTATCAAGAGAACATCCCTGGCCATCTCTACTGCCTCTGATCTGGCGGACTAACTAACCACAAATGCTGTAATGTGTTGCTGGTGTAGGGGAGTCAGGCGCAGGACAGCAGATATGAATAAATATAGCTAATTTTACTCAATATTATACCAAACGTCCAAAATATCCAAGCCCACAAATACGGACCTCAATACAATAAAACAATCACTCACAAACAAACATGGGGGAACAGAGGGTTAAATAATGAACAAGTAATTGTGGGATTGAAACCAGGTGTGTAAAACAAGACAAAAACAACGGAAAAATGAAAAGTGGGTCGGCGATGGCTAGAAAACCGGTGACGTCGACCGACAAACGCCGTCCGAGCAAGGAGAGGGACCGACTTAGGCGGAAGTCGTGACAAATACTTTGTTTGTTGGAGTGTGCCCCTGGCTATCGGGATATAAAAAATAAAGAAAATGTGCCATCTGGTTTGCATAATATAACTACATTGAAATGATTTATTTTCCTTTTCTTTTACTTTTGATACATAAGTATATTTTAGCAATTACATTTACTTTTGATACTTAAGTATATTTAAAACCAAATACTTTTAGACTTTTACTCAAGTATTATTTTACTGGGTGACTTTCACTTTTACTATTAAGGTATCTTTACTTTAACTCAAGTATGACATTTGGGTACTTTTCCCACCATTGCTACTACTACTACTACTACTACTACTACTACTACTACTACTACTACTACTACTACTACTACCCTCTGCTAAGCTCTAGCACCACTGTCGTGTACACATCTGTCCTGACCTGAGCTGGCCTTGGAGACCAGAGACGACACTGGTGCCCTCATAAATAAAAAAATCAACACACATCCACAGAAAGCTTTTCTCCTTGATGAGTGTTTGTTTTAATTACAGCTCAGTGTGTTTTCTGAACAGTCTGTCATTTCTGCCAGCTGAGAGACTCTCGGAGCCGTCTGCGGTCTGTGGCAGTCTAGTGGTCTACAGATGTACCACATCAGCTCTGATCCACTGTTCCTCAGAGACCACCGAGTTGTGTGTGTGTGTGTGTGGCTGTGTATGAGAGAGTATGAGTGTGTATGTGTGTGTGAGAGAGATAGAGATAGTGTGTGTGTGCCTGTCAGTGTGTGTGTGTGTGTGTGTGTGTGTGTGTGTGTGTGTGTGTGTGTGTGTGTGTGTGTGTGTGTGTGTGACGTTCATAGTAAACAGTAATTATGGTTAGGGATAGTGGTGATGGGGGGTTGACGTCTAGATGGCAGGACAGACAGAGGAGGAGTGGAGGGAAAAGGGCCCAGGGCTCGGGGAAATCTGTGAAGATTTACCCAAGCGGTGGAGCCCATTTATGGGGTAGACAACACTGTTTGAGGGCCCCACATGGTGGCTGTCATGGTCAGTGGTTATACTGTCGTCAATGTCCTCATTATAACATACAGAATAGCATGTCCCAGACCCATTCCACACTCATACAATGAACACGGGAGAAAAGGAGATAGGGAGGGAAAGACAGACAGATGTACAGACAGACAGACAGATTATTTTCCTACCATTGGTCCTCTGCTCTCCCATGGAGAGTGATGCTGGGAATAACTAGTCAATGTCTGGAGGGACAACAGGGGGAAAAATGCAAGCTGTTTTACGGGAAGAGGGAGTTTCTCTGGTGTAACGTCCAAAGGGAAGGGAAAGTGTGTGAGTGTATGTGTCCAGTAGAGAGTTTAGACATTAGTGTTATGCTAGAGGAAATGCCATTGTGATTGCCAGGAATGCTTTCCTCCGGTGTGATGTGTATTTCCAGGCAGTGGGATTGTGTAGTTGTTTTAATCCCTGGCTTGCTGTTAGAATGTTCTGACATCACAAAGGGGTTCCACTCGCCTTCCGCATTCCGCTTCCCGCATTTCTTTCATGCTCCCACCCATATTTGGAAGAGAAAGGAAGGGAAACCCGGATGGTGACTCAGAGGTTTCTGCTGCCAAGGGGGAATTCTCCACATCTGTGTGTGTGTGTGTGTGTGTGTGTGTGTGTGTGTGTGTGTGTGTGTATGTGTGTGTGTGTGTGTGTGTGTGTGTGTGTGTGTGTGTGTGTGTGTGTGTGTGTGTGTGTGTGTGTGTGTGTGTGAGAGAGAGAGTTCTCACTCAGATTTAAACAAAGAATTCATGAAGGGCTACACAACCTACTTCAGAATATTTTATAGCTGAGCATTTGATCTTAAAACAAACACTATGAACACAAAAGGCACAATCCGAATCTGCTGAAATACTGCTACTGGGTTTCTGCTACTGTATCAGCACAGCGGCTGAAGAAGACATACAAACATTACATATTCCCTGAAAAGTGCACTACCTTTGACCAGAGACCTATATATGGTGCCAATTTGAGACAAACTGTTAGACCTTACAGGAGGCCCCGTTACTTCCTGTATGACAGTAGTATGAACCCCAGGGGTGAATACTGACCCTCTCCAGACCACATCCTGCACCCCACTCTCCCACCAGTCTCCCTCCTGCCCCTACCGCAACACTGGAGGGCCAGCAGACAGACCTTAGAAGGCGAGTAGAGGAGAGGGTGGGTTAGGAGGGGCTGTGGACAGATGCTGCAGCCCCCTCTACTTGGTGTGACTGTGGAGGACAACTCCGGGGAGGTCTGAGGTATCAACTGTAACCAGGAACAGAGAGGTTAGATGGAGAGGGGAGGAGAGGGTTAGGCCACACTAGAGCAGAGAGGTTAGATGGAGAGGGGAGGAGAGGGTTAGGCCACACTAGAGCAGAGAGGTTAGATAGAGAGGGGAGGAGAGGGTTAGGCCACACTAGAGCAGAGAGGTTAGATAGAGAGGGTAGGAAAGGGTTAGGCCACACTAGTCGTCTGGGCCCACTCTAACCCCTAACCACACCTACATTTAGAGCCACTTTGTTCTTGTCAGTGTGTTGAGGACAGAGACTACTGCTGTCTATCGTTCTCTGTTACCATCCTCAGTCAGAAAGACTGTTATTATTCTCACTAACAGAGAACCCCCACCTCCAACCCAACCACTGTCTTTTGGATGTACTGAAAGAAAGCTTTCATTCAACGTTCTGTTCGTCTGGCTGCTTAATATCCACCTCCATATCAGACCTGGGTTCCAGTGGTATTGGTTTTAAATACTTTAGCTGCGCTGGACTGAGTTCGCCTGGCGCAATGGAACCAATGGAATAGTGACAAAAGTGCAAACTCTGCCCAGGTGGCACTCCAGCCAGGCTCAATCAAATACTATTTGAACCTATATCTGCTTAATATGAATCTCTCTTGGTCATAAAACATGTAATCCACATATTTCACTCTAGCTCTTTCTGTCTGTTACAGACCAGAAACCATCAACACATCAATAGAATTACACTCAAAGGGCTAATGTGGATTTGGGCAAAAGTTTAATGTAACAGAACATTACGTTCAGGGTAGAACAGAGGGTTATTATTGCCATGTTTAGCAGGAATTTAAGTGCAGTTCTATGTGTGCCATTAAAGTCACTCTCCACCAGTGGAGGCTGGTGGGAGGAGCTATAGGAGGACAGGTTCATTGTGTTGGCTGGAAAGGAATTGATGGAAAGGAGTCAAACATGTGGTTTGATACCGTTTGATACCGTTCCATTTATTCCATTCCAGCCAACACAATGAGCCCGTCTTCCTATAGCTCCTCCCACCACTGCCTCACATGCCTCAGGTGAAAGGGAACTGCAGAGAAAAACCAGACAAAAACAGAGAGAGTAAGAATATGAATATGAAAGAGAAATGAAGAGGGGAAAGGGGGAGGAAAAGAGTAGGAAAGCACAAGAGAGGGAAAATGTGAGGCAACCCCTGATGGGCCACACAGAGAAATAGAGAGAGGATCAGAGAGAAGAGTAAAACAACAGAGGGAAGGAAAAAGCCAGAGAGACAGATGGAGACGGGAGATTGAGCCCTAGCTAGCTCCTCAGTGTAGATGTAGCTGTCTGTATTTTTCCGGTGGGCTGCAATCCGCCCCATAGGGACTCCGCCATGGCAGTGCTTCAAAGCTCCGCTGGTCACCCGACACACACAACCCTCCCCTGCCCTAACCTCCTTGTTAGCAAAACAAGCTAATTAGAGTCTCGTTAATGGGCTGTGCTACGAGTGCCTCTAGGATAGAGAGATCAACACGACGAAGGAGCCTCAGAAACATGCCAGAGAGGCTCCTGCACTTCAGCTTAGCTGAGACAGAAAGGCAAACACAAATGTGCTAAGTAAGCACTTCCTCAAAAGTACACACTTACACACTGCACGCACACACGCACACACACACACACTAGAATAAAGGATAATTGACTGTGTCTTGACTTTTTTCCGCCTCTCCCTATATGACTCTGTAAGCATGTTATCATCTCCAAGTCACAGAAACAAACAGAGGCAACACATTATCCTCAGGAACAGAGTCTGGCTGATAAGGATGAACAGAAGAGAGCCCAGCTGCCCTAAAGAGAGGCAGCGTGCCAACTGGGATAAACAAACACACATGCTTATTTATCAAAACAAGTGACTCACAGGAAACCCACTGGGAGATATAATGTCACATCCTGTATGAGACATCCATGCTCTCTCTCTCTCTCTCTCTCTCTCTCTCTCTCTCTCTCTCTCTCTCTCTCTCTCTCTCTCTGTGTGTGTGTGTGTGTGTGTGTGTGTCTGCAGTTCTCATCTCTTGAGGGCCAAGGAGTCCAAAAAGAAGCACTAAAGGAAAACCTAGTGGTAGAATGGTAAGAAGTCGGCTCCCTTTTAAAATAATGAAGAACAATCCCCTTACAAAACGTCTGTGCTAACTGATCCAACTTTCTGTCCTCTCTATGAGGATGAAGACATTTCCTAATGCATCTCCAGCCTCCAGGCCCTCTCTTCATGATTTTCTGACGCCATCTAGTGACATAAGTGTAAACCTGCTTCAACACACTTGGCAGTAAGCCACACACCAAAATGTGCATTACTCAATTATTAATCTGTTGGTTTGATTGTCAAATGACAAAATATGAATATGAAGATATTGCAGGCTAGCTGTGAATGACATTGAGTTTGTGTGTGGACAGGCCACCGTGTGTGGACAGGCCACCATGTGTGTGCAAGAGAGAGTCCTGACAGTGGCGGTCAGTGACGTTTAAGATGAGGGAGGAAGATTTAAAAAAAATTATAAGCATGGCCTTATTTCTATTACAGCATATCGGATTACTTTCATTCATATTCCATTCACCCAGTTCAATGTGTCATCGATAGGTTTAGGCTACTACATGATACTCAAATGTTCCCTATACCCATCACGAGGTTGCTACAACCTAGCCTATGAATGAAAGTTTACAACACAGGTCAAGAGAAACATCTGAGTAATCAAGGGGTGCGTTCGTAAATTCACCCTTGGTATCTTCTCAGATTACAGATTTCTCTTTGCTTATTTGAGCTGTTCTTGTCATAATATGGACTTGGTCTTTTACCAAATAGGGCTATCTTCTGTATACCACCCCTACCTTGTCACAACACAACTGATTGGCTCAAACGCATTAAGAAGGAAAGAAATTCAACAAATTAACTTTTAACAAGGCATACCTGTTAATTGAAATGCATTCCAGGGGACTACCTCATGAAGCTGGTTGAGAGAATGCCAAGCGTGTGCAAAGCTGCCATCAAGGCAAAGGGTGGCTACTTTGAAGAATCTCAAATATAAAACATATTTTGATTTGTTTAACACTTCTTTGGTTACTACATGATTCCATATGTGTTATTTCATATGTTTGATTTCTTATTATTCTATTATTCTACAATGTAGAAAATAGTTAAAAAAAATAGAAAAACCCTTGAATGAGTAGGTGTGTCTAAACTTTTGACTGGTACTGTACATTAATGAGAAAATAAGTACAACAACAAATAAAAAACAAACATGTATGAAGGAGAACAGAATTAAGCCATGGCATCTGCCCCTGAGCTGGACCAACCCTCAAATTGGCTGAGAGCAGTGCTAGATAACCAGAACCAACTTCAATCAGCAGAACAAACACCACACAGGACGGCCCAAAGGCTAAGCTAGCCATTTTCGGTGGAAATTAAGATTGGAAGTCCTTCCTCTTGCCATTTTTCCTGTCTTGCTAAGAAGTATGGCTGGAACGGTGCTCAGCAGGTTGACCGGCTGGCTACATGAATGCCTGCGGGGAGCAGCCATCAGATACAGTTGGAAGTTTACATACACTTAGGTCATTAAAACTCATTTTTCAACCACTCCACAAATTTCTTGTTAACAAACTATAGCTTTGGCAAGTCGGTTAGGACATCTACTTTGTGCATGACGCAAGTAATTTTTCCAACAATTGTTTACAGACAGATAATTTCACATATAATTCACTGAATCACAATTCCAGTGAGTCAGAAGTTTACATACACTAAGTTGACTGTGCCTTTAAACAGCTTGGAAAATTCCAGAAAATGATGTCATGGCTTTAGAAGCTTCTGATAGGCTAATTGACATCTTTTGAGTCAATTGGAGGTGTACCTGTGGATGTATTTCAAGGCACAGCCAGAATATTTCAGGCACAGCCAGAAGAGGACTGGGCTCCCCTCATAGCCTGGTTCCTCTCTAGGTTTCTTCCTAGGTTCTGGCCTTTCTAGGGAGTTTTTCCTAGCCACTGTGCTTCTACACCTGAATTGCTTGCTGTTTGGGGTTTTAGGCTGGGTTTCTGCACAGCACTCTGTGACATCACCTGATGTAAGAAGAGCTTTATAAATACATTTGATTTGATGAAAGAAATAAAAGCTGAAATAAATCATTCTCTCTACTATTATTCTGACATTTCACATTCTTAAAATAAAGTGGTGATCCTAACTGACTTAAGACAGGGAATTTTTACTAGGATTAAATGTCAGGAATTGTGAAACTGAGTTTAAATGTATTTGGCTAAGGTGTATGTAAACTTCCGACTTTAACTGTATGTATTCTCACTGCCTGAGCATATTCTGGAGGACTATAACCTTCTCAAGGAACAGCTCCCCCAGCGCTTTGGTCAGCGGGACCCCCCCGACCACAGTCACAAGGATCTAGGGAGAGCTTCGCCAGTCTAAAGAGTCGTCGGCTGAGTAGAGTACCACATTATGAGTAATAATACCCATAAAACCTAGCGATAATATAAGGAAATGGTTCCAGTTGGTTCCATCCTTCCCCAGTGGAAAGATTCAGGAAACATTCCCACAAAGGATCAATTTTCCTGGGATAGCCCTGCAGTAAGGAAGTGCTGGCTGTGCTGGCCTCAAGTTGAACTACGTTCTCTATTATGGCAGGGAGAAAGCTGGTGGACTCAGCCCATCTTCACTGCTGCTGGTGCCAGCCTCAATGCAGACTGAACTGTTGCAAGCTTGCCACGACCCGCCCCAGTCTGGTCGTTTGGGGGAGGGGAAGACCTTGGAGCATCTCCACCAGAGCTACCACTGGTACGAAATGGAAAGAGATGTCCACCTGTTCATACAGAATTCTCAGAAAGCTGCAGGTCCCTACAAAACCTACCAGGCTGGAGCACCTCTGAATCGTCTCCATGTGGACATACTAGACCCATTTCCAGTGTCCAGTTCCAGAAACAAGTACATTCTCATCATCATCAACCAGTTTACTTGGTGGGTTGAAGCTTTTCCTGTTCCTGACCAAGTAGCTGAAACCACCGGCAAGAAACCTCAGCAACGACATGGAACGATAACGCACCACGACCGACTCAAGCCCTACGACAGTGAGGTTATCCCGGCGTGGTTCAGGAGTTAAAGGAACCAGGTTCAACAGCGTTGTAAAGACTCCACAGAGACACCCGCACTCCTGGAACCTCAGCAACTACCTGAGCCACCACCAGATGGCAGCCTCAGACTCTCCTGAACAGGAGCCAAAGGAGAAACAGCAAAGAGAAAAAGTGACAGACTGCTGCAGGCCGTCGTCGACAGCACAAACTACAAAAAGTGGAAATGTCAGGCACAGATGAAGACAAAGACCCGATGGAAAACAAGACAGTGAAGACGACACTCTGTGGACGAAAGGTTCACAAACCTGCGAGATACACCCGCTGTTAAAAAGGGGAAAAGAACGAAAACATGGACTGTGTAGTTTTCAGTCAAGTTTCAAGTCAGAGAGACTGTGGACTTTGTTTATTAATCTTTACTGTTTAAACCAGTCTACAGTGAGTTCAGACTGTAAGGACTGTATTTATGTTATATGTAACTCAGGGTTATCTGTACTGAAGGGACTCTGTACTCCTGGAGGGGTGTAGTGTAGTGCAGATGGCATAGCCCCTTGTTCTCTCCCATGTCTTATACTGTACACGTACTGTATGCATGATAGCCGCTCATTGGTTAGTAGACGTGCCATGTTTAGGTTAGCTAGTTGTCTAGTTTTCCCACAGTTAGTTGGAGGTTTGCTCGCATGCACATCGCACGGACGTGGACATCGTTCTGTGCCCGAGCAAGAGGGCCTAGACATAGCCTGTGTTATCACCAATTGTATAAGAACATGTACTGAGTGCCAGTATCTTCATGTGAATTCCTATAATCATTATACTTGTATCATATGAGAAGATCCTTCAGTAAATGTCCATCAAACGTGAGTCATTCTTGTCGTGGCCATTCTTTACCCACACATCATTAGCTAGGAAGAGCTATAACCAGTCACACAACAATAGCAAAAAGGTTCAAATGATTGAGTGACAGGTTGACACAAAATCTGTATCTCCACTGTGCTGTGTCAGCACAATGGACAGAACGCACCGCAGTGTGTGTAGGGGGGCAACGGAAAGCCATAGTGTATGGTCGTATGACAGTGTATAATTGGCCTTGTGTTTTATGTTATTGTCCTGCTGAAAGGTGGATTTGTCTCCCAGTGTCTGTTGGAAAGCAGACTGAACCAGGTTTTCCTCTATGACTTTGTCTGTGCTTCACTCTATTCTGTTTCTTTTGATCCTAAAATACTCCCTAGTCCATAACATGATGCAGCCACCATCATGCTTGAAAATATGAAGAGGGGTACTCAGTAATGTGTTGTGTTGGATTTGCCCCAGACATAACGCTTTGTATTCAGGACAAAAAGTTAATTTCTTTGCCACATTTTTTGCAGCTTTACTATATTGCAAACAGGATGCATGTTTTGGAATATTGTATTCTGTACAAGCTTCGTTCTTCTCACTCTGTCATGTACAGTGGGAAGAAAAAGTATGTGAACCCTTAAGACTTACCTTGATTTCTGCATAAATTGGTCATAAAATGTATCTTCATCTAAGTCACAACAATAGACAAACAGTCTGCTTAAACTAATAACACACAATTAATTATCATTTTCCATCTCTTTATTTTTTTTAACCTTTATTTAACTAGGCAAGTCAGTTAAGAACAAATTCTTATTTTCAATGACAGCTTAGGAACAGTGGGTTAACTGTCTTGTTCAGGGGCAGAACAACAGATTTTTACCTTGTCAGCTTGGAGACTTTCGGTTACTAGTCCAACGCTCTAACCACAACGCTCTAACCACCACTTATTGATCACACCGTGTAAACATTCACAGTGCAGGTTGGAAAAAGTATGTAAACCCTTTGATTTAATAACAGGTTGACCCTCCTTTGGCAGCAATAATCTCAAACAAATGTTTTCTGTAGTTGTGGACCAGACCTGCACAACGGTCAGGAGGAATTTTGGACCATTCCTCTTTACAAAATTGTTCCAGTTCCAGAATATTCTTGGGATGTCTGGTGTGAACCGCTCTTTTGAGATAATGCCACATCGTCTCAATCGGGTTGAGGTCAGTACACTGACTGGGCCACTCCAAAAGGCATATTTTCTTCTGTTGAAGCCATTCTGTTGTTGATTTACTTCTGTGTTTTAGGTCGTTGTCCTGTTGCATCACTCAACTTCTGTTGAGCTTCAATTAGCAGACAGATAGCCTTACATTCTCCTGCAAATTGTCTTGATAAACTTGGGAATTCATTTTTCCGTCAATGATAGCAAGCTGTTCAGGCCCTGAGGCAGCAAAGCAGCCCCAAACCATGATGCTCCCTCCACCATACTTTACAGTTGGGATGAGGTTTTGATGTTGGTGTGCTGTGCCTTTTTTTCTCCACACATAGTGGTGTGTGTTCCTTCCAAACAACTCAACTTTAGTTTACTCTGTCTACAGAATATTTTGTCAGTAGCGCTATGCAGAAATCCAGGTAATTTCAAAGGGTTCTCATACTTTTTCTTGACACTGTATATGCAAAAAGAAGAGAAAGAAGGAGAGGGAAAAGGGGGCAAATAGGGTATTCCTGCCCTAATTAGACAGAATGTCTAAAGAAGTGTGGATGGATTTGGGATTTAATAAACATCATTATAGCAAGGCATTTTAGTTCATGCTGGTTCTTTTATGCCTTGAGGTATTTCCCTTCCTTCTACAGTAACCTATGAGAGGCTGTTCGCCTACTAATCTCACTGCAACCCCCCTCCAGGTCTCTGATCACTACTTGGGATGGTCATGAGCCGTCGCAATCTTCTCTCTCTCTCTCCCGCTACCCTCTCCTCTTCTCTCCTATTATCTCACTTCTGCTAAATCCTTCTCCTTCCTGTCTCCTGATTCTGCATCTTCAACCCTACTCTACTCCCTTTCCGCATCCTATGACTCGCACTGTCCCCTTACCTCCTGACCGGCTCGGCCCTCCCCTGCTGCTCTGTGGCTGAGTGACTCATTGCGAGCTTACAGAACAGGGCTGCGGAAATGGAGGAAAACTAAAATTTCCGGAGGACCTATCATCCTTTCACTTCCTCCTCTTTACCTTCTCTTCCTCTGTATGCACTGCTAAAACCACTTTCTAAAATGTCAAGCTTCTGCCTCTAACCCTAGAAAAAAAATCCACCTTCTCCTCTCTCTTTAATCCTCCACCCCTCCCACTCCCTCCTCCCTCTCTACGGACGACTTTGTCAACTTTGAAAAGAAGGTTCACGGCATTCGTTTCTCATTCAGTCAGCCTGTTGAGTCCACTGGTCCCACTCACACAGAACTGCCCTGCGCCTTGACCTCTTTCTCCAGATGAAATCCTGCGACTAGTGAGGTCCGGCCACCAGACAACCAGCCCGCTCGACCCCACCCCCTCATCCCTTCTCCAGACCCTCTCTGGAGACCTTCTCCCATACCTCAATTCCATCATCAACTCATTCCTGACCACTGGCTTCGTCCCCTCTGACTTAAAAAAAGGGCAGAGTCGCTCCCCTCCTCAAGAAACCAACACTTGACTCCTCTAATGTAAAAAACTACAGACAGGCATCCCTTCTTTCTATTCTTTCCAAAACACTTGAGCGTACTGTCTCTGACCTACACTTTTGCTATCTCTCTCAGAATGAACTTCTTGACCCTAACCAGTCAGGCTTCAAGACAGGTCACTGAACCAATACTGCTATTCTCTGTGTCACGGAGGCTCTCCGCACTACCAAAGCTGACTCTCACTCCTCTGTTCTCATTCTCCTAGATCTATCCGCTGCCTTCGACACCGTGAACCATAATATCCTCCTCTCCACCCTCTCAGGGCTGGGCCTCTCAGGCTCTGCACACTCTTGGATTGCATCCTACCTGGTAGGCAGCTCCTACCAGGTGACTTGGAGTGGATCTGTGTCTGCAACATATACTCTCACTACTGGTGTCCCTCAGGGCTCGGTTCTAGGCCCTTTCCTCTTCTCTCTATACACAAAGTCACTTGGATCCATTATATTCTCACATGGTCATTCCTATGTGGATGACAGTCAACTACTTTTCGCATTCCCCCTTCTGACACCCAGGTTGCGACATGCATCTCTGCTTACCTGGCAGATATCTCAGCTTGAATGTCAGCCCACCACCTCAAGCTCAACCTCAACAAGACGGAGCTGCTCTTCCTCCTGGGGAGGGCCTACCTGCTCCAAGACCTCTCCATCACGTTTGACAATTCCCCGGTGCCCACTTCTGAGAGTGCAAAGAACCTTGGCATGACCCTGGACAACACCCTGTTGTTCTCTGCAAACATCAAATCAGTGATCAGCTCCAGCAGGTTCATGCTCTACAACATCCGTAGAGTACGACCCTACCTCACACAGGAATCGGCGCAGGTCCTAATCCAGGCACCTTTATTTCCCATCTGGACTACTGCAACTTGCTGGTGCCATCAAACCCCTGCAACTTATCCAGAATGCTGCAGCCTGCCTGGTGTTCAACCTTCCCAACTTCTCCCATGTCACCCTGCTCCTCCGCACACTCCAATGGCTTCCAGTCGAAGGTGGCATCCACTACAAGACCATGATACTTACCTATGAAACAGCAAGAGGAACTGCCCCTTCCTACCTTCAGGCTATACTCAAACCCTACACCCAAACCCGAGCACTCCGTTCTGCCACCTCTGGTCTCTTGGCCCTCCCACCCCTATGGGAGGGCAACTCCTGCTCAGTCCAGTCCAAGCTCTTCTCTGTTCTGGCACCCCAATGGTGGAACCAGCTTCCCCCAAAGCTACGATAGCAGAGTCCCTGCCCATCTTCCAAAGACAAACCCTGAAACCCTACCTCTTCAATGAGTATCTTAAATAATCCCACAGGAACCCCCCTCGCACCACTTGCTCACCCCGATCAGCCCCCACAACAAAACATTTAAATAAATAAAATAAACTTTTGTGAACTAACACTCACAATTGACTTCCCACCTCCCCCTTACTAACTTTGACTTTGCTGATATCTACTTTATTGAGGAGTGGCACGTGTCCTCCCTCTCTGGCCTCTAGGTCACCAGGCTGCTCGTTATGGGGCACACCTGTCACCATCGTTACGTGCATTAGCTCAATATGACACTCACCTGGACTCCATCACTTCCCTGATTACCTTCCCTATATATGTCACTCCCTTTGGGTCCTTCCCCGGGCGTTATTGTTTCTGTTCCAGTGTTTAGTCTGTGCGTTGTTTGTGTTTACGTTGCATTTATTTATTAAAACGCTCACTCCCTGAACTTGCTTCCCGACTCTCAGCGCACTCGTTCCAGAATGACGCCTCACCAAAGGGAAGCATCAGGGATTTGTTTTGTTTTTGTGTTGGAGGTGGTGTCGGGTCCGAGTGTCTGGACCGGAGGTACCGGGGAGGTCTCAGCCGGCTCATCAGGCTCTCACTCCTCAGTCGGTTCATCAGATTTCCGCTCCTGATCCCCAGGATCGTCCCTGTGGTTGGGGTCCTGCGGCTGGAGCCGACCGCACCGGGGAAGGGGTACTGTCACGTATGCTCTCTCTCCGGCGCTCTAGGTCACCATGCTCCTGTGTCTCAGCCGGACTGGCAGGTTTCCCGCGCCTCAGCAGAGGTGACCGGTCCGCTCCTGATCCCGGGGATCGACATTTTGGTCGGCGTCCTGCGGCTGGGGCCGCGCGTTGGGGAGGGGGTACTGTCACGTGTGCTCCCTCTCCGGGCCATTAGGTCACCAGGCTGCTCGTTATGGCGCACACCTGTCACCATCGTTACACGCACCTGCGCATCATCAGACTCACCTGGACTCCATCACCTCCCTGATTACCTTCCCTATATATGTCACTCCCTTTGGGTCCTTCCCCGGGCGTTATTGTTTCTGTTCCAGTGTCATGTCTGTGCGTTGTTCGTGTTTCTTGTTTTGTTTTTTGTTGCATTTATTTATTAAAAGTCTCACTCCCTGAGACTCTCAGCGCACATCGTTACAAGGAGAAATGTACTTATTATGACTGTGATATGTGGTTGTCCCATCTAGCCATCTTACGATGAATGCAACAACTGTACGTCGCTCTGGATAAGAGCATCTGCTAAATTACTCAAATGTAAATGAGTGTTGGTTCTCAAGGCAACTTGTTGTGCTCTGTTATTGAGACTGGTGTCACTGGTCACCAGTGATGGAAAAAGTACCCAATTTTCATACTGGAGTAAAAGTAAAGATACCTTAATAGAAAATGACTTAAGTAAAAGTGAAAGTCACCCAGTAAAATACTACTTGAGTAAAAGTCTAAAAGTATTTGGTTTGAAATATTCTTAAGTATCAAAAGTAAATGTAATTGCTAAAAAATACTTATGTATCAAAAGTAAAAGAAAATGAAAATAATACATTTCAATTTCCTTATATTAAGCAAACCAGACGACACCATTTTCTTGCTTTTTTTTATATCCCGATAGCCAGGGGCACACTCCAACAAACGAAGCATTTGTGTTTAGTGAGTCCGCCAGATCAGAGGCAGTAGGGATGACCAGGGATGTTCTCTTCTTGATAAGGGCGGGAATGTGACCATTTTCCTGCCCTGCTAAGCATTCAAAATGTAAACAATACTTTTGGGTGTCAGGGTTAATGTATGGAGTAAAAAGTGGAATATTTTCCAAAGGAAAGTAAAATAAAATACAGATACAAAAACAACTACTTAAGTAGTACTTTAAAGTATTTTAACTTAATTACTTTACACCACTGCTGGTCACAACTATAAGGTCACAACTAAATCCCATGTCAGGGTTCTGTTTGTTGACTTTTCTTCTGCCTTCAACACAATCCAGCCTTACATTCTGGCACAGAGACTCATTCGGGACTTCTCCTTAGATGGGGGGCTGGTTTTGTGGTTGTTGGACTTCCTGAGCCAACGCTCACAGCGAGTCAAAATAGGTCCCCACGTGTCAGACATACGTAATACCAACACAGGTTCTCCTCAGGGATGTGTTTTGTCCCCACTCCTGTACATCTTGTACACAAATAGTTGTACTAGTTCCCATCCTGACAGACACCTCGTTAAGTTCGCTGATGACACTGCCTTGATCAGCCTGTTGCATGAGGATGAGGAACATCATGGCCGGTCCTAGATGACTTCGTAGAGTGGTGTGAGGAATCACACTTGGTCCTCAATACCAACAAGACCAAAGAGATGTGCATAGACTTCGGGAAGTGTACAGCACCTACCTCTGCAACATCTATCAGAGGTCAGAATATAGAGATTGTAGAGGAATATAAATATCTGGGTGTCCTTTTGGACAATAAGCTTCAGTGGAGTAAATGTACAGACCTGATCTACAAAAAGAGCCAACAGAGACTGTACTCTCAAAAAGCTGGGATCTTTTAATGTAGACTGTACTATACTGACTCTGTTTTACAAATCTTTCATTGAGAGTATTTTAACTTTTTGTATTGTTTGTTGGTTTGGCAATAATAATAATAATAATAATACATTTTATTTAAGGCGCCTTTCTCGACACTCAAGGACACCGTACAGGGAAACATAAGACATTTAAAAGCATATGCCACTGTCAGTCAGAGAAATATACTGAGAAGGATTATTACAACAGCAAGCAAGGTACTTGGAGTCAAACAGACAGGCCTGGATGAGATCTTTAAGGTCAGGGCCCTCCGTAAGGCTCATAAAATCATTTTAGACCCAAGTCACCCCCTGTACCCGGACTTTGAACTACTCACCCAAGTCACCCCTCAGCAGGAAAAACAGAACTAGACAATCATTTGTGCCAGGTGTGATATCCCTCCTAAATAGCTCGGGCTAATGTTCCTATCTTTTTCTAATTAACATATATTTTTATGGTATGTAACTGTTGTATTGTCAATTTGTTTTGTATTTAAACACCACTTTAAAATGTGTACGTGACACTGCAACAAAATTTCCACATGGGGATAATAAAGTCAGTAAGTATATGTGTAGCTAATAACAACCAACCTACAGCAAAAACACACAATACTGTACTTGCATATAAAGCCTCAATCATTCATTTTACTGTAGCATTTCCCTGCCATGAAATGCTGTTCACTCAAATGTTCACTCAGTGAAAATATTACAAAGGCAATCATGACCAAGGGACTCACTTGAGAACATTACAACTCCCGGGCAGCGGTCTAAGGCACTGCATCTCAGTGTTAGAGGCATCACTACAGACACTTTGGTTTGAATCCAGGCTGTATCACAACCGGCCGTGATTGGGAGTCCCATAGTTTAGATAGTCATTGTGAATAAGAATTTGTTCTTAACTGACTTGCCTTGTTTAAATAAAGGTTACAAAATAAAATATATAACAAGAGGTCAAACACAGAATTGTACTGAACAATTTGGTAAAAGTATAAAACACGCGACATATTTATGTATTTGTACTTTTTAGCATATAAATGTAACTCCCCACCCCCGCTAATCTCTAGACTAGACCACATGGTTGTGGAACGACAGGGAGTTACCCGCCTTTTTTTATCCAGCGTGCCCTCCTCACGTTGCGCACTGCACTGCCACCCACGGTCAGTTCTTGTTGCAGTTTGGCGTCACGGTAGCAGCATTAGTGTCACGGCAGCAGCATTAATACTTCCGGTTTTCCGATTCTGCCTTCAGAATAAAAGTCTGCGGTAAAACGCAATGAAAATTATATGAAATCAATATATTTTTTTAGCTTTGCATAGTCATAGTGCACAATGTAAGAATTATGTTACAAAATTATAACTACATCAGGGAAAAATCTAAACTAATGAGAATTACTACTTTATATAAGAGAACTTATGTTATAAGATGGAGCACATTGAGAGATTGGTATGTATTTAATGTAATTGTATGTTATTGTAACGATCGTCGAAATGAGTAGACCAAGGCGCAGCGTGCCACATCTTTCCACATCTTTTAATTCGCAGTGAAACATTCAAACAAGAAAGAAATAACTGACCGTAACATATAGCGCACACAGGCACTTACAGAAAACAATAACCCACAAAACAGGTGGGAAAAGGAACAACTAAAGTATGATCCCCAATTAGAGGTAACGACAATCAGCTGCCTCTAATTGGGAACCATACGAAACCAAAACATAGAAATAAACAACATAGAAAACCCAACAAACCCCCTAGTCACGTCCTGACCAAAACCACCATAGAAAACCCAGAGGGCTATCTATGTCCAGGACGTGACAGTTATGGAATCTCTGTGTACAAAACAATAGGAACCATAGCCGCGAGAAGTAGGGGTGCTGAGGATGCTGCAGCAACCCTGAATATATATATATATATATATATATATATATATTACTTTTCTCCGGGGAGAACTTGTCCACTTCCACAATCTTCTGGTACAAACGCAAGGAGACAAAGATGTTCCCAACCATGTTGATTTTATCCAGAAGCTGATGGATAACTTCAAGGCTTGTTTTCATGACTTCACTGTTGAAAGAGAACTGCTTCTGCTCATCCAGAACCCCTTCTTGGTCACAAAGGCCGACGCAACAATATACTGCATTCTTGGGAACAGACCCAGATCCCCGTGATTTGCGTGAAGAGGAGGCGGAGAAAAAACTGCCGGAGGGCGGGCTGCCTTCTGAGAATTCGCAGGCGATTGAATAAACCCCCACTTCCTTCCATTCTGCTAGCAAACGTGCAATCTTTGGACAATAAAATAGATGACCTACGCGGAAGACTATACTAGTAACGGGACATTCAAAACTGTAATATCTTATGCTTCACGAAGATGTAGCTGAACGACGACACTATCAACATACAGCTGGCTGGCTATACGCTGCAATGGCAGGATAGAACAGCGCTTTGCCCTCCGACGAACCATCAAACAGGCAAAGCATCAATACAGGACTAAGATCGAATCGTACTACACCGGCTCTGACACTTGTCGGATGTGGCAGGGCTTGCAAACCATTACAGACTTCAAAGGGAAGCAAAGCTGAGAGCTGCCCAGTGACACGAGCCTACCAGACGAGCTAAACTACTTCTATGCTCGCTTCGAGGCAAATAACACTGAAACATGCATGAGAGCACCAGCTGTTCTGGAAAACGGTGTGATCACGCTCTCCATAGCCGATGTGAGCAAGACCTTTAAACAGGTCAACATTCACAAGTCCGCAGGGCCAGACGGATTACCAGGACGTGTACTGCGACCATGCGCTGACCAACTGGCAAGTGTCTTCACTGACATTTTCATCCTCTCCTTGTCCGAGTCTGTAATACCAACATGTTTACACAGACCACCAAAGTGCCTGTGCCCAAGAACACTAAGGTAACCTGCCAAAAGACTACCAACCCGTAGCACAACCTGTAGCCATGAAGTGCTTCGAAAGGCTGGTCATGTCTCACATCAACACCATTATCCCAGAAACCCTACACCCACTCCAATTTGCATACCACCCCAACAGATCCACAGATGATGCAATCTCTATTGCACTCCACACTGCCCTTTCCCACCTGGACAAAGGAACACCTATGTGTGAATGCTATTCATTGACTACAGCTCAGCGTTCAACACCATAGTGCCCTCAAAGCTCACCAATAAGCTAAGGACCCTGGGACTAAACACTTCCCTCTGCAACTGGATCCTGGACTTCCTGATGGACCGCCACCAGGTGGTAAGGGTAGGTAACAACACATCCGCCACGCTGATCCTCAACACAGGAGCCCCTCAGGGGTGTGTGCTTAGTCCCCTCCTGTACTCCCTGTTCACCCACGACTGCGTGGCCAAGCACGACTCAAACACTATCATTAAGTTTGCTGACGACACAACGGTGCTAGGCCTGATCACCGACAACGATGAGACAGCCTATAGGGAGGAAGTCAGAGACCGGGCCGTGTGGTGCCAGGACAACAACCTCTCCCTCAACGTGATCAAGACAAAAGAGATGATTGTGGACTACAGGAAAAAGAAGCCCGAGCACGCCCCCATTCTCACCGACGGGGCTGCAGTGGAGCAGGTTGAGAGCTTCAAGTTCCTTGGTGTCCACATCACCAACAAACTAACATGATCCAAGCACACCAAGACAGTCGTGAAGAGGGCACGACAAAACCTATTCCCCTTCAGGAGACTGAAAAGATACTTCCGGCGCCGACAGAGATGGCAGCCTCGCTTCACGTTCTCAGGAAACCATGCAGTATTTTGTTTTTTTATGTATTACTTCTTACATTGTTACCCCGGAAAATATTAAGTTTTATTACATACAACCGGGAGGAACTATTGGATATAAGAGCAACGCGTCAACTTACCAACATTACGACCAGGAATACGACTTTCCCAAAGAGGATTCTCCTTTCGTTAACCCAAACACAACAACAGACTGGATATGCACGTGGCTACTCAAAACAACGGCGCGGAGAAGAGGGAAACGCGCCGGTCTTTTGGTCAAGCTACGTCCGACGGGCGCATCGTGCACCTCTCCCGAGTATTTTAATCGCCAATGTACAGTCTCTTGACAACAAAGTAGACGAAATCCGATCGAGGGTTGCCTTTCAGAGAGACATTCGAGACTGCAACGTTCTTTGCTTCACGGAAACATGGCTCACTCAGGACACGTTATCAGAGTCGGTACAGCCACCTGGTTTCTCCACGCATCGCGCCCGACAGAAACAAACATCTCTCTGGTAAGAAGAAGGGCGGGGTGTGTGTCTTATGATTAACGAGACGTGGTGTGATCATAACAACATACAGGAACTCAAGTCCTTTTGTTCACCTGACATAGAATTCCTTACAATCAAATGCAGACCGCATTATCTACCAAGAGAATTCTCTTCGATTATAATCACAGCCGTGTACATCCCCCCTCAAGCTGATACATCGACGGCACTGAAAGAAATTCATCGGACTCTATGTAAACTGGAAACCACATATCCTGAGGCTGCATTTATTGTGGCTGGGGATTTTAATAAGGCTAATTTAAGAACAAGGCTCCCGAAATTTTACCAGCATATCGAATGTGCCACCCGGGCTGGTAAAATCCTGGACCACTGTTATTCCAACTTCCGTGATGCATACAAGGCTATTCTCCGCCCTCCTTTCGGCAAGTCTGACCATGACTCCATTTTGTTGCTCCCAGCCTACAAACAGAAACTAAAACAGGAAACGCCCGTTCTCAGGTCTGTTCAACGCTGGTCCGACCAATCTGATTCCATGCTGCAAGATTGCTTGAGCACGTGGACTGGGATATGTTCGGATAGCATCTGACAACAACATTGATGTATACGCTGATTCGGTGAGCGAGTTTATTAGCAAATGCATTGGTGATGTTGTACCCATAGCAAATATCAAAACCTTCCCCAACCAGAAACCATGGATTGATGGCAGCATTCGCAAAAACTGAAAGCGCGAACCACTGCTTTAACCAGGTAAAGGCTACCGGAAACATGACTGAATACAAACAGTGCAGCTACTCCCTCCGCAAGGCAATCAAACAAGCTAAGCGTCAATATAGAGACAAAGTAGAGTCACAATTCAATGGCTCAGACACAAGAGGAATGTGGCAGGGTCTACAGTCAATCACGGACTACAAAAGAAAACCAGCCCGTCGCGGACCATGACGTCCTGCTCCCAGACAAACTAAACAACTTCTTTGCTCGCTTTGAGGACAATACAGTGCCACCGACACGGCCCGCTACCAAAACCTGCGGGCTCACCTTCACCGCAGCCAATGTGAGAAAAACATTTAAATGTGTTAACCCTCGCAAGGCTGCCGGCCCAGATGGCATCCTGGCCGTGTCCTCAGAGCATGCGCAGACCAGCTGGCTGGTGTGTTTACGGACATATTCAATCAGTCCCTATCCCAGTCTGCTGTTCCCACATGCTTCAAGAGGGCCACCATTGTTCCTGTTCCCAAGAAAGCTAAGGTGACTGAGCTAAATGACTATCGCCCGTAGCACTCACTTCCGTCATCATGAAGTGCTTTGAGAGATTAGTCAAGGATCATATCACCTCCATCCTGCCAGACACCCTGGACCCACTCCAATTTGCTTACCGTCCCAATAGGTCCACAGACGACGCAATCGCAATCACACTGCATACTGCCCTAACCCATCTGGACAAGAGGAATACTTATGTAAGAATGCTGTTCATCGACTACAGCTCAGCATTTAACACCATAGTTCCCTCCAAGCTCGTCATTAAGCTCGAGACCCTGGGTCTCGACTCCAGCCCTGTGCAACTGGGTCCTGGACTTCCTGACGGGCCGGTCCCAGGTGGTGAGGGTAGGAAACAACATCTCCACCCCGCTGATCCTCAACACTGGGGCCCCACAAGGGTGCGTTCTCAGCCCTCTCCTGTACTCCCTGTTTACCCATGACTGCGTGGCCAAGCACGCATCCAACTCAATCATCAAGTTTGCTGGCGACACTACAGTGGTAGGCTTGATTACCAACAACGACGAGGCGGCCTACAGAGAGGAGGTGAGGGCCCTCGGAGTGTGGTGTCAGGAAAATAACCTCTCACTCAATGTCAACAAAACAAAGGAGATGATCGTGGACTTCAGGAAACAGGAGAGGGAGCACCCCTATCCACATCGAGGGGACAGTAGTGGAGAAGGTGGAAAGTTTTAAGTTCCTCGGCGTACACATCACGGACAAACTGAATTGGTCCACCCACACAGACAGCGTGGTAAAGAAGGCGCAACAGCGCCTCTTCAACCTCAGGAGGCTGAAGAAATTTGGCTTGTCACCAAAATCACTCACAAACTTTTACAGATGCACAATCGAGAGCATCCTGTCGGGCTGTATCACCGCCTGGTACGGCAACTGCTCCGCCCACAACCGTAAGGCTCTCCAGAGGGTAGTGAGGACTGCACAACGCATCACCGGGTTAAACTACCTGCCCTCCAGGACACCTACACCACCCGATGTCACAGAAAGGCCAAAAAGATCATCAAGGACAACAACCACCCGAGCCACTGCCTGTTCACCCCGCTATCATCCAGAAGGCGAGGTCAGTACAGGTGCATCAAAGCTGGGACCGAGAGACTGAAAAACAGCTTCTACCTCAAGGCCATCAGACTGTTAAACAGCCATCACTAACATTGAGTGGCTGCTGCCAACATACTGACTTAAATCTCTAGCCACTTTATACATAGGAATTGGATGTAACAAATGTATCACTAGCCACTTTAAACAATTTTGTATATAATGTTTACGTATCCGACATACTCATATCAAATGTATACACTGTACTCTAAACCATCTACTGTATCTTGCCTATGCCGTTCGGTCATCGACCCAAATCTCTAGCCACTTTAATAATTCTAATTGGATGAAATAATGTATCACTAGCCACTTTAAACAATGCCATTTATATAATGTTTACATATCCTACATTACTCATCTCATATATATGTGTATATACTGTACTCCATACCATCTACTGCATCTTGCCTATGCCGGTCAGCCATCGCTCATCCATATATTTATATGTACATACTCGTATTCATTCCTTTACTCTTGTGTGTATAAGGTAGTTGTTGTGAATTTGTTAGATTACTTGTTAGATACTACTGCATGGTCGGAACTAGAAGCACAAGCATTTCGCTACACTCGCATTAACATCTGCTAACCATGTGTATGTGACAAATAAAATTTGATTTGATTTGATTTGAGACTGAAAAGATTTTGCATGGGACCTCAGATCCTCAAAAGGTTCTACAGCTGCACCATCGAGAACATCCTGACTGGTTGCATCACTGCCTGGTATGGCAACTGCCTAGCCTCCAACCGCAAGGCACTACAGAGGGTAGTGCGTATGGCCCAGTACATCACTGGGGCCAAGCTGCCTGCCATCCAGGACCTCTACACCAGGCGGTGTCAGAGGAAGGCCCTAAAAATTGTCAAAGAACCCAGCCACTTCAGTCATAGACTGTTCTCTCTGCTACCGCATGGCAAGCTGTACCGGAGCACCAAGTCTAGGACCAAAAGGCTTCTAAACAGCTTTTACCCCCAAGCCATAAGACTCCTGAACAAGTAATCAAATGACTACCACTTTAACTACACATTCATGTACATATTACCTCAATTAGCCAGACTAACCGGTGCCCCCGCACATTGGCTACCCGGACTATTTGCATTGTGTCCCGCCACCTCCCACCCTCAAACCCCCTCTTTTATGCTGCTGCTACTCTAATTATTTTCATATAT
Source organism: Brachymystax lenok tsinlingensis (assembly GCA_030435695.1). NCBI lineage: Eukaryota > Metazoa > Chordata > Actinopteri > Salmoniformes > Salmonidae > Brachymystax > Brachymystax lenok. Next base: position 12,603,507 of record CM059781.1, read on the forward strand.
AATTAATAAACAGGTTATTGAGACTTTTCTACTATTACGTGGGGGGACTTTAATTTTAACATTTCCCAAATTCCGTGACACGGAAGTACTCTTTTGTGCTGCTGACGAGACGCTGATTTGTTGCGCTGACAACAATCAGTTAGTTAGCTATCTTCTTGACAAAAAATACGCTTTTAAATTGTTTCGTGCCATTTTAACTAGCTAGCTAGCCGAGATCAAAATGACCACTAAAAAGAAGCGGACACCACATTCACAAAACGACAGATGGGTTGTTGTTGCTGCAGGTAAATGAAGCAACTGTAGCTAGCTAACGTTATTTTACTAATTTCACTTTCAGCTGTGCATAACCTAATATTGTAACAGTATTTGTTATATCTGTGGTATAACAAATATGTGTATAACTAACCTATCTGTGGTATAACGTTCGCTAGTTAACTAAATAGCTAGCTGGCAGCTATTATAGTAGTTTAGACAGAATGTAGCAAAGTTACTGTCAATGCTGGTTCGTCTTTCCAGCTACTACAATGGCAGTTGTTGTTGCATTATCCATCGTAGCCGAGTTAGCGCAACTCCACGACAGATATAAATCCATATTACAGTGATCTAAACTAGAGCTAGATCCATCCTTATCTAACTGGTGCAGCTCCACTTGCAACGGTTTCGCGTCCAGCAGTCGGCTGCATCGGTGACAACAGCAGCAGCATGTCATGTATTTGTGAATTTCTTTGTCCACACAGACTCTGCCGTGGAAACACCAAAGAAAGATGACAGTGACCCCACTTTCATCCGCCTTAGGAACCCGTCAACAGGTAGCTAGCTAGCATCAATAGCACACTTTACACAGACACAACGTTAACTACCCATCATTCGAAGCAAAACTATGAAAGTCAAAAGCATTGAAAAAAAGGGATTCTCCAAAGTGGTAGCTAGCTTTCCCTGTATTCTATCTAGTGAAATTAGCTAGCGATCTATTTCTACTTTTCTAGATGCAGCGTCTTTGTACCTGTTGGGCAGTGGTGATGTGCAGCTGTATGAGGTCAAAGCCTTCAACGAGGACTTCCACTCCTGGTTCATTGGCCAGACAGTACAGAGAGGTAATTTACAATCAGATGATAGGTAGCTAAGCTTAACCAGTCTTAATACAAGGTGTACATTTTGATGTTGAAGATTCAAATGTTTTATTTGATTTTGAACAGATGGGAGACTTCTGTATGTCACTCCAATGGATCCCCTCTACCTACTGTTGCCCTACTTGATCAAAGCGGGTAAAGAGGTAAGTAGTGTGTCTAATTAAAATCACATCTTTTGACCAATGTGCAAAACACTATCTTTATTGTGTAGATAATCCTCTAAGAAAACCAATGTTCAAACCTCATGTCTCTTTCATAATCTGTTCAAAACTTATTGGAGTTTTTACCCTTGTAGGATGGTCAAAATTAGGGTGACTTAATCAATGGAGGCCAGAGGAAAAAAGTGGTCATACTGTAAATCAGGAAAATAGCACCGTGTCAGCTAGGCTGGATGCTGTGTGAGAATAAAGGCTACCTGACAGTCTTACTATTGAACTCGTCATCTTTCTTTTGAAATCCAGAGGACATAAAACAATATAGAGGTAAAAATAGATATTGATTTTGAGACATGACATCAAGTTTTCATATTTTAGTATACGCTGTTCATATTAATGCCAACTAGGGGTCGACCGATTATGATCTTTCAACGGCGATACCGATTATTGGAGGACCCAAAAAAAGCAGATACCGACTAACCAGCCGATTTTTATTTATATATATATATATTTTTTTGTAATAATGACAATTATTACAAATATAACAATACTGAATGAACACTTATTTTAACTTAATATAATACATAAATAAAATCAATTTAGTCTCAAATAAATAATTAAACATGTTCAATTTAGTTTAAATAATGCAAAAACACAGTGTTGGAGAAGAAAGTAAAAGTGCAATATGTGCCATGTAAAAAAGCTAACATTTAAGTTCCTTGCTCAGAACATGAGAACATATGAAAGCTGGTGGTTCCTTTTAACATGAGTCTTCAATATTCCCAGTTAAGAAGTTTTAGGTTGTAGTTATTATAGGAATTACAGGACTATTTCTCTCTATACCATTTGTATTTCATATACCTTTGACTATTGGATGTTCTTATAGGCACTCGTATTGCCAGCCTAATCTTGGGAGTTGATAGGCTTGAAGTCATAAACGAGGCTGCTGCTGCCTACCACCGCTCAGTCAGACTGCTCTATCAAATATAAAATCATAGACTTAATTATAATATAATAAACACAGAAATACGAGCCTTTGGTCATTTAATATGGTAAAATCCGGAAACTATCATTTTGAAAACAAAACGTTTATTCTTTCAGTGAAATACGGAACCGTTCCGTATTTTATCGAATGGGTGGCAACCCTAAGTCTAAATATTGCTGTTACATTGCACAACCTTCAATGCTATGTCATAATTATGTAAAATTCTGGCAAATTAATTACAATCTTTGTTAGGAAGAAATGGTCTTCACACAGTTCGCAACTAGCCAGGCAGCCCAAACTGCTGCATATACCCTGACTCTGCTTGCACTGAACGCAAGAGAAGTGACACAATTTCCCTAGTTAATATTGCCTGCTAACATGAATTTCTTTTAACTAAATATGCAGGTTTAAAACAATATACTTGTGTATTGATTTTAAGAAAGGCATTGATGTTTATGGTTAGGTACAGTTGAAGTCGGAAGTTTGCATACACTTAGGTTGGAGTCATTAAAACTCGCTTTTCAACCACTACACACATTTCTTGTTAACAAACTATAGTTTTGGCAAGTCGGGTTTGGACATCTACTTTGTGCATGACACAATTCAATTTCCCAAAAAAATTTACAGACAGATTATTTCACTTAATATTCACTGTATCACAATTCCAGTGGGCCAGAAGATTACATACACTAAGTTGACTGTGCCTTTAAACAGCTTGGAAAATTCCAGAAAATTATGTCATGGCTTTAGAAGCTTCTGATAGGATAATTGACATAATTTTTGTCAGTTGGTGTACCTGTGGATGTATTTCAAGGCCTACCTTCAAAATCAGTGCCTCTTTGTTTGACACCATTGGGAAATCATACAAGATCTCAGAAAAAAAATTGTAGGCCTCCACAAGTCTGGTTTGTCCTTGGGAGCAATTCCCAAACGCCTGAAGGTACCACGTTCATCTGTACAAACAATAATACGCAAGTATAAACACCATGTGACCACTCAGCCGTCATACTGCTCAGGAAGGAGACGCGTTCTGTCTCCTAGAGATGAACGTACTTTGGTACGAAAAGTGCAAATCAATCCCAGAACAACAGCAAAGGACCTTGTGAAGATGCTGGAGGAAACGGGTACAAAAGTAACTATCTCCACAGTAAAACGAGTCCTATATCGACATAACCTGAAAGGCCGCTCAGCAAGGAAGAAGCCACTGCTCCAAAACTGCCATAAAAAAGCCAGACTATGGTTTGCAACTGCACATGGGGACAAAGATCATACTTTTTGGAGAAATGTCCTCTGGTCTGATGAAACAAAAATAGAACTGTTTGGCCATAATGACCATCATTATGTTTGGAGGAAAAAGGGGGAGGCTTGCAAGCCGAAGAACACCATCCGAAATGTGAAGCACGGGGTGGCATCATCATGTTGTGGGGTGCTTTGCTACAGGAGGGACTGGTGAACTTCACAAAATAGATGGCATTTTTCATGAAGCAGGAAAATTACGTGGATATATTGAAGCAACATCTCAAGACATCAGTCAGGAAGTTAAAGCTTGGTCGCAAATGGGTCTTCCAAATGGTCAATGACCCCAAGTATACTTCCAAAGTTGTGGCAAAATGGCTTAAGGACAACAAAGTCAAGGTATTGGAGTGGCCATCATAAAGCCCTGACCTCAATTCTATAGAAAATGTGTGGGCAGAACTGAAAAAGCGTGTGCGAGCAAGGCCTACAAGCCTGACTCTGTCATGGGGAAATGGGCCTAAATTCACCCAACTTATTGTGGGAAGCTTGTGGAAGGCTACCGGAAACGTTTGACCCAAGTTAAACAATTTGAAGGCAATGCTACCAAATACTAATTGAGTGTATGTAAACTTCTGACCCACTGGGAATGTGATGAAAGAAATAAAAGCTGAAATAAATCATTCTCTCTACTATTATTCTGACATTTCACATTCTTAAAATAAAGTGGTGATCCTAACTGACCTAAGACAGGGAATTTTTTACTAGGATTAAATGTCAGGAATTGTGAAAAACTGAGTTTAAATCTGTTTGGCTAAGGTGTATGTAAACTTCCGTCTTTAACTGTACATTGGTGCATGCGAATGTGCTTTTGTTAAATCATCACCCGTTTGGCAAAGTAGGCTGTGATTCGATGATAAATTAACAGGCACCGCATTGATTATTTGCAACGTGGGACAAGCTAGTTAAACTAGTAATATCATCAACCATGTGTTAACTAGTGATTATGTTAAGATTGATTATTTTTTATAAGATAAGTTTAATGCTAGCTAGAAACTTACCTTGGCTCCTTGCTGCACTCGCGTAACAGGTGGTCAGCCTGCCACGCAGTCTCCTCGTAGATTGCAATGTAATCGGCCATAATTGGCGTCCAAAAATGCAGATTACCGATTGTTATGAAAACTTGAAGTCGGCCCTAATTAATCTGCCCTAATTAATCGGTCGACTTCTAATGCAAGGTTCCTGTTCTTTTTTTTGAAGACTTCTCACAAATACAAGCTTATCTCTGTGAAAGGTCAGTGGAGCACTCAGCGTACCCCAAGCTTTTTATTTTCAAAGCCTTTTACATTTAATTCAGCTCATGTCCTGCAAAATATTTGCCACCCATGGAAACAACTTGGAAGACAACTACCACAAAATGTAAAATCCTCAAAAGTTTTGCTGATAAAGCTACACCTCTCTGTTAACAGAGCTCGGTGCTTATTATCGGATCTATTAGGTTAAGAAATCCCACTTTTTGGACATAATGTTAATGATATGTCAGAGAAAGACCCCACTGAACGATTCAGAACATGAATTATATTTGTCTTGGTAAAATGTATTTTATAACACAAGGAAGTGAAATGTCATCACCAAAGTGCTTGTTCACCCACTCTGGGTGGACACCCTAAGGTAAGGCCCGTAAGACCATACGCACTTTTGAAATGAATTAAATTGGTTTTATTGCATCTTTATCTCTCCCCCTTTATGATTACATCTTCATCTGTCCTTCTCTCTTTGTGATGTCATCTGTCCTTCTCTCTTTGCGATGCCATCTGTCCTTCTCTCTTTGTGATGTCATCTGTCCTTCTCTCTTTGTGATGTCATCTGTCCTTCTCTCTTTGTGATGTCATCTGTCCTTCTCTCTTTGTGATGTCATCTCTGTCCTGTGTGATTCCATCTCTGTTCGGTCATCGTGATGACATATCATTCGGTCTTTCTCTCTTTGCAAGGTAATTTCTGCCCTTTTTGTGATGTCATCTTATTTTTGTGATTTAATTTCTCTGTGTTCTGCTGTAGGGGAAGTTCCAGCCCGTGGACCAGGTAGTGATGGACGAGGACTTCCCCGCATGCACCAGGCTGCTGAGCTGCACACGCTCCCAGGCCTCCCTGTACCATGTGGCTGAGGAGAAAGGTCAGAGGTCATTGTGTTCAGCAGATACAAACTAATGTTGAAAGTTAATGTGCTCCTCGGAAAACAATCAACTATTAAACTCTGATTACGACCCCTCTCATCCCAATAATTAGCTTCACACTCGTACCTCAGTCTGAAGCGCACATGAATGGTTGCTGGATTAAATGTGTATATCAGTTCCTCAGAGACTGCAGCACTCTTGTCATATAGTTTCTGATTTTCTAACAATGAGCTGCACATGAACACAAGTGTTATACATGCTCTTTGTGCTGCTCCTTCAGAGGTGGGCAGTCTGAAGTTTCAGCGCTACAGCCAGGAGAGGACCATGGAATGGTTAAAGAAAAAGGTACACGTTGATCACTATGAGCTGCATATGCCCATATCATCCTCTATTGCAGTGGTTCCCAACCCTTTTCAGTTACTGTACCACCAACTGAATGTTGTTCTGCCCGGAGGACCCCTGAAGTACCCCCCCATGTGCATTTTACCAGTAGGTCATTGGTCTCATGAGTCTTCTCTAGTACCCCCTGTGGATAGGCCCAGTACCCCCAGGTGTCCTAGTCTAAGGTGTGCAAGGTTTTGTTCTAGCCCATTAAACTAATCATCAATCAGGTGTTATGCCATGCTGTGGGTTCCCAGGAGCGGAGTGGGGAATGGTCATGCTGTGGGTTCCCAGGAGCGGAGTGGGGAATGGTCATGCTGTGGGTTCCCAGGAGCGGAGTGGGGAATGGTCAGTAGATGTGACAGCCTTAACAGTGTGTTGGTCTTGCTGTGTCTCTGCTCTTCCAGGCTGAGAGGACAGTGAAGACCCTCAGAAAGAGTAACATCTCAGTGGGAGAGGGAGTAAAGTCCACCACGTATGTCCGAGTCAAGCAGGAGTCAGAGACCCAGGAAGGTGAGTCAAGTCCAGGGCCAGTCTGGTCCAGTACTATATACCTGGGCATGCTCTCCCTGGCCTGCATACATAACATGAAGCAGAGGATGGCACCAAACCCCATCAGGAGATCAGGGGCCTCATTTATAACTCTTGCATACATTTCACACTAAATATCTGCGTGTGCCATTTCTGAAAAGACTGCGCAAAAATATTTAGATTTCTAAACTTGGTGCACGCCATACATACGCATGTTTCCCGTTATAAATCACCTGTTATAATATACCTGTCGTAAAACGCCTCCATTGACCTTTTATGATGACAATAAAGCATTTGATTTGCTGTATAATTTGAAACTATTGGCATTAGGCCACAGCATACAAAAGATGAATTGTTGTTCAATATTTAGTTTGTCAATAGATTATTGTTTTACTATGGCCTGTCTTGGTATAGGCTCTGAGATTAAATAGGCTATGATGTCGAGCTCCTATCACACAGCAATACTGTAGCCTACCCATACTGTCAAATATTTGCTACCGGTCTATTTACTGTGTTGGCAGAATGTCTTTAGCAGTAATTTCTGCTGTATCTGGCAAAGGACTTGTGACAGTTTCTTAATGAGAAAACAATGGCAACTTGCTGTGGATCTGTCAGTAGAACATTTGGATTCAGCAATGTTTCCATCCACTTTTCCACCAACCTAAAAATGATGGACGGCCCGCAAATTCGGAGACATTGTCTAGGGTCGGCTACTCAAAATAAAATGTAATTATAGTACTTGCAGTAGTATATATACATAGGCCTACTTCAATGTTAAATTCGACTGTATTATAAAATACGCTGTCTATAGGATTGAAAACTTGAAATACATAGCCTATTTATTTACTAGGCTACTAGGTTAAATGAGATGCGCATGGTAATTTGTTGTATGGCTTCTTTGGGAATATAAACCCATCACGGCCAAAAAAGGTGAATCATTTATTCTCCAATGGTTATGAAAATAAACTAAATAGGATAAATATTCATATGTCTATTTTAAGTTCTACAAATAAAACATTTTTGCTCTTCTCACTAACGGCAAATGGCTGCATTCTTGTTAATATGTTTTGCTGTTTTATTTATGAAAAATAATATTTTCATCATATCCTCCATTTGCACAAAATACTTACTTGCCAGCTTGCAATACAGTATTTCAACCACTAGCAGGGATGTGTACTCATTGTCTAAAGTTTGAGGAGAGGTGAGCATATTCAATTTAGTTGACGTGAGAATGCCAATTTTTGCATGAACTGGCGCATGCACATTTTGGGCAATATTTTGTACATACGCCCCAGGACCTAGCACAGCAGACTTAGCCAATTCCTATTTTACATTGAGTTTCACACAAGCTCAGATTGTAAACCCAGTTTTCTGTGATATCAATAGGAAGGTTATAATTGTGTAATGAAATGTATAAAGTGATGCTGTGGTATTAATACTCTCATGCCCTCTACTCATAATAACACAGAGGACTACCTGCGGTATGCCCATGGCCTGATATCTGAGTACATCAGTGAGGACCTGAGCAAAGCCCTCCTCAAGCATCTCCAGTATGTACACACATGGACTATACTTAGTTTTTATGTATTAATGTTAAAAGCACAATCTAGAATGACATTTTCATATAGCTTCATTGTAACTGCCACTGAGTAATTTGAATTCAATGGAAACCGCCCCCAAAACTGCAGATGAGTGGGCGGTTTGAGGCAGTCACCACAGAATTCAAAGAACTCGGTGACAGTTTTTTTCAAAACACATCCCCCACAGTGCAGGGCCCAGGGCAGCACTTTGACTGGAAATGTATGATAGTACTGAAGGTAACACATTAAGCAGTATTGTTAGTGTGTAACAGTTTGACGGTGAGTCAGTAATCCTTCACTTTCCTCCTGACAGGTTACCTGAGCACTCAAGCCCTAAGGAGGTGGAGCCTCCCTCAAAGGTATTTTCTCCAGCTTAATTTAGAATTTGTGTCGTCACACTGTGTAGTTATATTTGAATTTGTGTCGTCACACTGTGTAGTTATATTTGAATTTGTGTCGTCACACTGTGTAGTTATATTTTTATACAGCATATTTGTTCCAAGTTATGTTTTTATTTATTTGGTAAAATGTTTGTGCATTTTTTCAATTTACTGCTTGCTTTCAGATATTGCAGCGCCACCAACACAGTGTTCAATTGACATTCACCTGATGGTTGCAGTGTAGAAGTAGATTAGTGTGTTTTTATTCCTGTTTCACATGTGTTGGTGGATGTGGTTGATGGGTTTGCGATAGTCAGGGTATCTTGCGTGCCCCTGGCTTGTCTGTGTCGTGTGTCTGGGATGTGATGGTCGGTGTTCTGAGTGGAAAGCACGGCTAACTGTAAGTGCCGTGTTCGGTCGGCAGAAGCGGAAACTGACTGACAAACCATTGGAGGCAGGAGAGGACTACACCAAATTCAACAGCTCTGATTTCTCCCGCAAAGTGAGTGAGATTAGGGCAGTCTGCACGAAGGGACCAAGGAGAGAAATTGTGGGGGGGGCACGACGGCTGACTCTTGCAAGCATTTTTTCTCTAACAGTTTTATAGGTAATGATAGGTGTCCCGTACCTTACTAAACCTCATGTCTTTTTGGTTTTAGTTTTAAAGTTATACCTACATAATGCATATACGTTTACAGGGCTCTGAAGTGCAACCATTTTGATCACATATGCTCCTAAATATTTAGCTGCGCGACATTACATTTTGATTTAGGAGCACCAGTGTCTAGAGAAAAAATCGACCTGAAAATAATAGTTGTAATGATTAGGCTTGGCTGTACCGCTGTTTCCCAGTGCCCTGGAGAAACAAGCTTCTCTAGCCCAAACCGTTCAAAAGACCCGTATTACTGCCGTTCCATTTTTTGGGAGATGCATCTCCATTAGCAGGCCGCATTTTACATTCATAAACCATGTCGCGGGCCGTTAGCACCTTGATCAGTGACGTTACCTCATTAGCTAGCTAGTTAACAACCTGGACCTGGTAACTTTAATATCCAAACATTTGGGGGCACAGAAAGAATAGTAAAGCGAAAGCTGCTTCTTCTTCAGGAAATCAATGATCATAGCAATTAATGAATTTGTATGTCACTCACAAGCTCTACATTCTTAAACAGACAGTGTATAGTTGTCAATGTAAAGCATCTCAATAGGAAACAGTAGAAATCTAATATTTCACTATCTTTTTAATTTCAATGCTATCAACAAATGTATTTTAGAGCCCTGTATATAAATGTATTTTAGAGCCCTGTATATAAATGTATTTTAGAGCCCTGTATATAAATGTATTTTAGAGCCCTGTATATAAATGTGTTTTAGAGCCCTGTATATAAATGCGTTTTAGAGCCCTGTATATACAGTGGGGCAAAAAAGTATTTAGTCAGCCACCAATTGTGCAAGTTCTCTCACTTAAAAAGATGAGAGAGGCCTGTAATTGTCATCATAGGTTGTCATGATTATCTTCCGGACGGACAGACCAAGACGCAGCGATGTAGCCAGAATACATGATTTAATTATAACACACGGGACAGAACGAAAACAAAACAATAAACGAAGAAACAGACGTGAGCCCTAACGCTAAATCCTAAAACACGAACACAGAACTCTAAACCTAAACATGAATGGCGAAATCTAAGTGAAACACGGAGAAACCTAACTAGACATGACTGTAGAAACCTAACTAGACAAGAACCCGACCGAACACGAAAAGCCTAACATAAACATGACATGAACAATAACCCACGAAACTAAGGTGCAATCCCCAAACATATAAATGGTTCCCAATTAGAGACAACGAGACTCAGCTGCCTCTAATTGGGAGCCATTAACCCAACATAGAACTAGACACCATAGAACTGTGAAAACCCCTAAACCAAAATGAACCCAAAACGCTCCAGCCTGAAAACCCAGGACTGGGCGTTACATAGGTACACTTCAACTATGACAGACAAAATGAGGGAAAAAAATCCAGAAAATCACATCGTAGGATTTTTTTATGAATTTATTTGCAAATTATGGTGGAAAATAAGTATTTGGTCACATACAAACAAGCAAGATTTCTGGCTCTCACAGACCTGTAACTTCTTCTTTAAGAGGCTCCTCTGTCCTCCACTCGTTACCTGTATTAATGGCACCTGTTTGAACTTGTTATCAGTATAAAGACACCTGTCCACAACCTCAAACAGTCACACTCCAAACTCCACTATGGCCAAGACCAAAGAGCTGTCAAAGGACACCAGAAACAAAATTGTAGACCTGCACCAGGTTGGGAAGACTGAATCTGCAATAGGTAAGCAGCTTGGTTTGAAGAAATCAACTGTGGGAGCAATTATTAGGAAATGGAAGACATACAAGACCACTGATAATCTTCCTCGATCTGGGGCTCCACGCAAGATCTCACCCCGTGGGGTCAAAATGATCACAAGAACGGTGAGCAAAAATCCCAGAACCACACGGGGACCTAGTGAATGACCTGCAGAGAGCTGGGACCAAAGTAACAAAGCCTACCATCAGTAACACACTACGCCGCCAGGGACTCAAATCCTGCAGTGCCAGACGTGTCCCCCTGCTTAAGCCAGTACATGTTCAGGCCCGTCTGAAGTTTGCTAGAGAGCATTTGGATGATCCAGATGAGGATTGGGAGAATGTCATATGGTCAGATGAAACCAAAATAGAACTTTTGGTAAAAACTCAACTCGTCGTGTTTGGAGGACAAAGAATGCTGAGTTGCATCCAAAGAACACCATACCTACTGTGAAGCATGGGGGTGGAAACATCATGCTTTGAGGCTGTTTTTCTGCAAAGGGACCAGGACGACTGATCCGTGTAAAGGAAAGAATGAATGGGGCCATGTATCGTGAGATTTTGAGTGAAAACCTCCTTCCATCAGCAAGGGCATTGAAGATGAAACGTGGCTGGGTCTTTCAGCATGACAATGATCCCAAACACACCGCCCGAACCGAAGGAGTGGCTTCGTAGAAGCATTTCAAGGTCCTGGAGTGGCCTAGCCAGTCTCCAGATCTCAACCCCATAGAAAATCTTTGGAGGGAGTTGAAAGTCCGTGTTGCCCAGCGACAGCCCCAAAACATCACTGCTCTAGAGGAGATCTGCATGGAGAAATGGGCCAAAATACCAGCAACAGCGTGTGAAAACCTTGTGAAGACTTACAGAAAACGTTTGACCTCTGTCATTGCCAACAAAGGGTATATAACAAAGTATTGAGATAAACTTTTGTTATTGACCAAATACTTATTTTCCACCATAATTTGCAAATAAATAAATTAAAAATCCTACAATGTGATTTTCTGGATTTTTTTTCCTCATTTCGTCTGTCATAGTTGAAGTGTACCTATGATGAAAATTACAGGCCTCTCTCATCTTTTTAAGTTGGAGAACTTGCACAATTGGTGGCTGACTAAATACTTTTTTGCCCCACTGTAAATGTGTTTTAGAGCCCTGTATATAAATGTATTTTAGAGCCCTGTATATAAATGTATTTTAGAGCCCCGTATATAATTTTCTGTCAAGCTAAACCAGTCTACGTGATTGCAGTTTAAAGTAATGCAGTGCTGGAAATGATTCATGCTTATATGTAATAACGTTTCAGCCGTCTTCACTGCTACTGACTCTCTTTTCTCGTCCTCCAGCCGCCCAAGAAGATGAGTGCTGCACAGAAGACCCTGGCCAAGGTGGACAAAACGGGCATGAAGAGCATGTCTGCCTTCTTCAGCCCCAAGGGCAAGGCAGAGAACAAATGAATGTTAGGATGATACAGCAGTTTGTGTGTCTACAGTGTCTGTCTCTGTCGGTGTGGGTTTCTAGTGTGTGTCTACAGTGTGTGTGTGTCTGTCGGTGTGTGTGTCTCTGTCGGTCGTTGTGCGTGTCTGTCGGTCTGTGTGTGTGTCGGTGTGGGTTTCTAGTGTGTGTGTGTGTGTGTGTGTGTGTGTGTGTCTCTCTGTCGGTCGTTGTGCGTGTCTACAGTGTGTATCTGTCGGTCTGTGTGTGTGTCGGTCGGTGTGGGTTTCTAGTGTGCGTGTCTACAGTGTGTGTGTGTCGGTGTGCGTCTACAGTGTGTGTGTGTGTGTGTGTCTCTCTGTCGGTCGTTGTGCGTGTCTACAGTGTGTATCTGTCGGTCTGTGTGTGTGTCGGTCGGTGTGGGTTTCTAGTGTGCGTGTCTACAGTGTGTGTGTGTCGGTGTGCGTCTACAGTGTGTGTGTGTCGGTGTCGGTGTGCGTGTCTACAGTGTGTGTGTGTGTGTGTGTGTGTGTCGGTGTGCGTCTACAGTGTGTGTGTGTGTGTGTGTGTGTGTGTGTCGGTGTGCGTGTCTACAGTGTGTGTGCACACTTGTGCTTTTGGTAATAAAGAAAATAACAATTTGTCATTTTTTTGGTCCTTGAAAAGGGTTGAATCTCCAGACAATAGGGATGATGCACATTGAGAGAGGCAGGGCTGATGCACATTGAGAGAGGCAGAGGACAAAGCATAAGATCATGAATAGTTACTATTCTTTCAAGGTTGGAGTATATGATGGATACATGTTCAAACTTGCTGCTCCCACTCTATTCTTTACTGAGCTCTCAGATTACTGTAGATAACCAGCAGGAGTACAACATGTTCTCTCAGATTACTGTAGATAACCAGTGTAGTAGGATGTCCCTTAGGGGTATCGGTACCTGGGACAGAGTGAGTAAAGAAGCTGGAGTCAGAACCTCGTTGTCGGGCGTCCTTATTTTAGATAATACTACATGGTGTCAGAAGTGGTTTTTAATAATCACATAAACGTGAAGGACGTACCAAGTAACTCATACATTCAGGCTGTGTCAGAGCAGGGAGGGCACGGTGTTGGGAGATAAAACAGCGCATATCATTATTTTGCTAGCTAACGAGCCAGGTTAGTTACTGCTAAGCAACATGCTGCAAGAGGAAGAAACTGGCGGGATGTCAGGGTTTGCGACTCCGAGTTCAACGGGCTCTGGCGCAAACATGGACAGGCCAGTGGCTAGTGCTGACGGATTTCGCATTAGTCCCCCAGGGAATTTTGATTGTACGGACATTCATAACTGGCCAAAATGGATCAGGCGCTTTGAAAGGTACAGGGTAGCATCAGGCTTAAACATGAACAATGAGGCATTTCAAGTTAATACATTGATCTACTCTATGGGTGATGAAGCCGAGGATATATTAAATGCTTCTACGTTGACTGAGGAAGAGAAACTCAACTACAGTGCCGTTAAAGACTGTTTTGAAACGCATTTTGTAGGGAGACACAACATTATATTTGAGAGAGCTAGGTTTAATATGCGCAAACAGGAGCAGGGTGAAACCACCGACAGTTTTATCACAGCAGTGCACAAACTAGCAGAACATTGTCAGTTTGGCGCGCTCAGGGAAGAGCTGATCCGAGACCGGATTGTAGTGGGAATAAGAAATATATCACTTTCTGAAAAGTTACAGTTGGATCCCCAGCTTACCTTGTCCAAAGCTGTAAACCAGGTTAGGCAGAGTGAGACAGTAAAAGACAGCAGACGATGCTGCGCGACAGCAGCTCCTTGCAGAGCGAAGAGAGAGAGGAAATACATGCATTTTCATACCGAGCTAAACAAACAGAGGGGAACACAGAACAGAGACAGACGTGGAGAAAACAATCACGGACAGCACCAGTAGCTAGTTCAAGTGTTTGTCACAAATGTGGGAAATCCCCTTTCCAAAGATGGAATGGTTGCCCAGCAAAGAATGCAGAATGCAGGAAATGTCACAGGAGAGGACACTTTTCAGCTGTCTGTCAATCAAAGCAAATGCAGGAGGTCTCAGAGGAGGTACAGCAGGACAGCATATTTCTGGGAGAAGTAAGGGGAAACGATTCTGGCTGGCATTCAGACATTAAACTCAATGGGGAGGTTGTGTCATTTAAACTAGACACTGGGGCAGCAGTGACAGCTATCCCAACTAGGCTGTATAGCTATAGTAGAGATGGCCCTTTGCTCTCTACAAACAAAAACTGTACGGGCCCAGTAATAAGATATTACCAGTGGTAGGGCAGTTGGTGATTAAACTGGAGAGTAGAGACAAAAGTGCCATTCAGCCTGTCTATGTCATTGACTCTCTGGCCAGACCGTTGCTGGGGCTGCCAGCAATTGAAGCATTGCAACTCATTGAGAGGGTGAGCGAACTGGAGGACCCAGGTGAGGTTTTCAAAAAGAAATTCCCAAAAGTGTTTTCTGGTCTAGGAAGGATAGAAGGTGACTACAAAATCCACCTGAAAGAGGATGCTGTCCCCTATGCCCTTACCACCCCCCGCCGTGTGCCTATCCTTTTATTGGCCAGTGTAAAGGAAGAGTTGGGGAGGATGGAAGAAATTGGGGCGGTGTCTAAAATCGAGAGTCCCACTGACTGGTGTGCAGGGATGGTAGTGGTCCCAAAAGCCAATGGGGACATAAGGATCTGTGTGGACATGACTAACTTGAATGAGGCACTCTGCAGAGAGAGACACATCTTACCATCAGTGGAGCAGTCACTGGCTCAGTTGGATGGCTCACGAGTCTTCACAAAGCTGGATGCCCGCTCAGGTTTCTGGCAGATACCGCTGTCATCAGAGAGTAGGGCGCTCACAACGTTTATAACACCGTTTGGCGGTACTGTTTTAATGTTTTGCCATTTGGAATCGCTTCCGGTCCTGAGCATTTCCAGAGACGCATGTCCCAGCTGT
This sequence comes from Brachymystax lenok tsinlingensis, assembly GCA_030435695.1. Classification (NCBI taxonomy): domain Eukaryota; kingdom Metazoa; phylum Chordata; class Actinopteri; order Salmoniformes; family Salmonidae; genus Brachymystax; species Brachymystax lenok. The sequence goes on from CM059781.1 coordinate 12,618,816, forward strand.
TGGATGGGCTGAGTGGCGTCATAGTCCACGCGGGACGATGTGCTCGTGTGCGGAAGGGACAGAGCAGAACACGATGTAAGGCTCACAGCAGTTCTGACCAGACTCCAAGAGACTGGCCTGACACTCAATGAAAATGCACTTTTGCACAGTCAGAGGTCTTGTTCTTGGGACACAAAATCAGTGCAGCTGGAATAGAGCCGGACCCAGAGAAGATCAGCGCCATCACAGATATGCCCATACCCCAGAATGTGGCGGAAGTCAGGACCTTCTTAGGCATGGCCACATATGTGGGTAAGTTCCTCCCACAGTTTTCAGATACAACCAAACCCCTGAGAGACTTACTAGCCAAAGAGAATGACTGGTCATGGGGTCACGTGCAACAGGTGGCGTTTGACAAAATCAAAGAGACCTGGCCTGCAGAGAGTGCTGGCCCAATACCGTCCCCACGCTAAGACAAAGGTATCAGCAGATGCATCATCCTTTGGGCTAGGGGCGGTCCTCACACAGATGCAGGACAACATGGAGTGGCGCCCAATAGCATACATCTCCCGAAGCTTATCCGACACAGAGCAAAGGTATGCTCAAGTGGAGAAGGAGGCGTTGGCTATAACATGGGCATGTGAAAGGCTCAGCCAATACCTTATTGGCCTGCAGTTTACAGCAGAGACTGACCACAAACCACTGTTGGCTCTGTTAGGGACAAAAGCACTGGATGACTTGCCTCCTAGAGTTTTGCGCTTCCGCCTCAGATTACTGAGGTTCACCTACAAGATGGTGTATGTGCCAGGGAAGGCACTGATCACAGCAGATGCACTCTCCAGGGCCCCAATTAAACGTCCATTATCAGAGGAGGAGCAATGTCTAGAGGGTGATGTACAGGTGTCCATTAATGCAGTAAGGGACAGCCTACCTGCATCTCAGACCAAACTGCAGCAGATTGCAGAGGAGCAACAACGAGACCCTATCTGCCGACAGATAGTGCAGCAGTGCCAAAAGGGATGGCCCAGGCAGGAGGAACTGCCTCAGCTGCTGAAGCCCTATTGGGTGCACCAAAGTGACTTCCACTGTAATGGAGACCTTCTCATGAAAGGACAGCGGATAGTTATCCCAGAGACTCTACAACCAGAAATGCTAGACCGAGTGCATGAGGGACACATGGGGATAACCAAATGCAGACTGAGGGCTCAACAGTCGGTATGGTGGCTTGGTCTGAGTACTCAGATTGCCAAGCTGGCAGCCCAGTGTGAGGTCTGTACAAAATGTCAACCTTGTCATCCGGAGCCAATGATGGCAACGGAGCTGCCTAAACGGCCATGGCAAAAGGTAGGGGCAGATATGTTCTATTGGAAAAATGACACTTATCTGCTAGTGGTAGATTACTATTCAAGATACATTGAAATAGCAAAGACACCCATAACCACATCAGCTGGTGTTATTAATGGATTAAAGTCCGTTTTTTCCAGGCAAGGGGTCGCTGAGGTCCTGGTTACAGATAACGCTCCCCAGTTCTCGGCAAGCTCCTTTTCTGCTTTTGCCGCAGAATATGACTTCACACATGTGACCAGTAGCCCCTACCATGCACACTTGGTGGTGCACAATGTAGCCTATAGCCTGTTTTAGAGAAAATGAATCAGTGAATATTGTAAGAGCTTTCATAGTCTGCTTATATGCCCCCTTTATTTATCTTACACATCTGACTTGGTGTACAGGGAGAATACTGTTTAAGCAAGTCAGCCATACCAGCTATGTTTTTTAAAAGGCCGTAAATGAGACTGAATTAACTGTTACGCTGCCAGACAAGGCTCCGCTGATAGCCAGGTGTAACAGTGGTAAGGATTCACTCTATGGCGCTGAAAAGAAAGCTCTGCTGTTGGGACATCTTTATAGAGGCCCTAACAGTTTGGGGGCACCGTTTGTCACCATTATAGTGCAATTCATGTATTTTTTTGTATTGTGTTGTGGCTTTGCTGATGTGGCACATGGGCTACTAACAGCTTACTACACAACATACACTTAGTATTACTTTCTTAGCTACAGTATACATATTACCCTGGCATATTACATAGTTTATGCAGCAGCATACAATACATTTTTGGACTCGTTGTTGTGCTGTGCTCACTTTAACAGGAAGGTGGCGCAGCGGTCCTTGTGGGCAAATTTTGTCATCAAAGTCTGGCATTCTCTGGATTTCTGTTGCTTATTATCAAGACAACTAGGAACATTGGAAAAAAAACAAGGTCGAGTTGGATGACCATTCAAAACGTATTTTCACAGTCGGACCTCTTTTTCCCCAGCTGTCTTGAACTCACTGTAGTCTGAGATTTCCCATTTCCGAGTTTCCAGTTTTTTTTTACGCGGCAGAAGTCATGCTAGATTGATAGCATGGCCAATGTATTCAACCTTTTCTGGTCCATGGTGTTGAATGTTTATCCTTTTAAGCTTGGAAAAGAGACCCTTAAACCCAGACTTGGACCACACACCAACTCCACTAAATAGCAGGCTAAGGATCGCGTTGCAACGATAGCAGTTAGCTACTGATTCCTTCCTAACCACGCATTGTCTAATTTGCGATTTCCAACTTGTGTAATGTTTATGTCCAATGTCCGATGAGCACTAATATGTTTTTTCTATAATTTATTTTCACATTACAAGGATAAAAAGGATTTGCCAGTAGATTGATGTGATTCATGATGATGACTGCTTGTCTAACTTGCTAGCTAAGATTTTGAAAGTAAGATGTTGACATGATCAGTCCAATCCAAGCTACGATAGATATAACGTGATTTGACTTCATTTTATCTGTGGTCAATGACCTTGAGCCTTCATGAATGGGCACTTCTATTGTAACTCTATGGCAGCACCCAAGGGGATTGAATTTTTGAGCTCTCCCCGTAGATTTTGCGATGACAGTGTCTCCATGAGTGGCAGAACACTGAGCCAATCACGGTGCAACAAGAGAAGATTACCAACCCCTACGCTCTGTATTTTCCGCTGGCTGCCCCACCACTACAGAAAACATTGAGCTAGGCTGAAACACCTGCATTTTGGAGCTGCCTTACTAAAGAAAGCAAAAAAGAGACCATGTTTGTTTGCGGCTTTATTAACTCAATTATACTTTTTATTTACTTTGTTTGCAAACTAATGTGACACGTATTAATGCAAAGATAATGACAGAGAATTTCTCATGTCATCGTTGGCTGCCACTTTCCACCCTGTTTACTCTATCGTTCTCTCTCAGTTCCTCCTTCCTCTAGTCAACCTACTCCTTTCACTTCCTGCTACTTTCCATATTACAGTGTTTCCCCACCAATTCCTCACCAGCTGCGTACATGTTGCGGGTCTGGAAGGAGCAATCAACCACTTTGGGCAGGTGGATGGGGTTCCTCTATAGGTGTCGTCGGCTGTTCGTTGTCGCTGTTCTTCTTGGCCGTGCTGCTGCGGTCACTGGTTGGGGCCAGCTTCTTCAGCTTGGACTCATCTATGGGATGCTGTGGGACACATGACCCAGTTGGAGTGGAGGTCATCCTCACAGGTGCTTGTGGCCACAGAGAGAGAGATGGGTTCACTTCAGTTCTCAAAATGCCCATCAAAATTCTACACAGGAAGACAGGAAAAAACACAAAAAGATAGTTTGTGATCAGTTACAGTTAGTTACAGTTACTCGGAGACAAGAAACATTATGTAGGCTGATTTCAACAGTGTCGCTCACAATGACCAGTAGATCAACCACAGGATGTTGTCCACTGTCTTCATGGTTTAAGCAACTTTATCTTACTTCTAACTAAATAACAACTCCCCAATAAAGTCAACATCAGCGTGCCCATCGTTTAAGTGGAGCTTGCTCGTGGGTCACAGCTCGCGATGACAGCGTAAAATAAGTCCAGTGTCCTCAATGGGGATTGGAGGTGGCAAACGGTTTGGCCTCATGATCTGTCGAAAAAATAACACAACGCAAACAAAAGAGAATAAGAATGTTTATTGATTTCTTTATTAGGCATTCAGTAGTTCAACAATTTAATTTAGGACACATTAAAGATAATGGTAAGGAGAGGTCATAGCCATTTAGTGTTTCACAAAGCCTCTCTACCTGTGCGTCCTTGGAGGTGAGTGGCGGGGGTTCTGACTTCTTGGGGGAGATGGTGGCCTTCATCTCATAGATTTTTAAGTTGTTGACTTTCCTTGTGTACTACCGTCTCAAAGCCACCAGCTCTTAAAATACTCCAGACAGTTCTGGTTCTGAGAGTAGAGCCATATCCAGTCCTGCCTCTGGTAATAATTCAAGGCGCTGGTGGACTCTATGTTTACTCAACTTTTGCTCCACTTTAGGGTGGAGTTGATGGATAGCTGTGTCCTCTGGCCCACCAGGAGCATGGAGGTGCTGTGCATCAGCTTGATGTGCACGCGCTGTGGTAGTTCTTCTTAAACGTTGATCTTCCTAAACGTTGTTGATCTTCCTTAGCGTTGTTGATCTTCCTAAACATCCCTACTGCACGCTGTTGATCTTCCTAAACGTTGTTGATCTTCCTTAGCGTTGTTGATCTTCCTAAACGTTGTTGATCTTCCTAAACATCCCTACTGCACGCTGTTGATCTTCCTAAACGTTGTTGATCTTCCTTAGCGTTGTTGATCTTCCTAAACGTTGTTGATCTTCCTAAACATCCCTACTGCACGCTGTTGATCTTCCTAAACGTTGTTGATCTTCCTAAACATCCCTACTGCACGTTGTTGATCTTTCTAAACGTTGTTGATCTTCCTAAACATCCCTACTGCACGCTGTTGATCTTCCTAAACGTTGTTGATCTTCCTTAGCGTTGTTGATCTTCCTAAACGTTGTTGATCTTCCTAAACATCCCTACTGCACGCTGTTGATCTTCCTAAACGTTGTTGATCTTCCTAAACATCCCTACTGCACGTTGTTGATCTTTCTAAACGTTGTTGATCTTCCTAAACATCCCTACTGCACGCTGTTGATCTTCCTAAACGTTGTTGATCTTCCTAAACATCCCTACTGCACGCTGTTGATCTTCCTAAACGTTGTTGATCTTCCTAAACATCCCTACTGCACGTTGTTGATCTTTCTAAACGTTGTTGATCTTCCTAAACATCCCTACTGCACGTTGTTGATCTTTCTAAACGTTGTTGATCTTCCTAAACATCCCTACTGCACGTTGTTGATCTTCCTAAACATCCCTACTGCACGTTGTTGATCTTCCTAAACGTTGTTGATCTTCCTAAACATCCCTACTGCACGTTGTTGATCTTCCTAAACGTTGTTGATCTTCCTAAACGTTGTTGATCTTCCTAAACATCCCTACTGCACGTTGTTGATCTTCCTAAACGCTGTTGATCTTCCTAAACATCCCTACTGCACATTGTTGATCTTCGTAAACATCCCTACTGCACGTTGTTGATCTTCGTAAACATCCCTACTGCACGTTGTTGATCTTCCTAAACGTTGTTGATTTTCCTAAACATCCCTACTACATGTTGTTGACCTTCCTAAACATCCCTACTGTATGTTGTTGATCTTCCTAAACGTTGTTGATCTTCCTAAACATCCCTACTACATGTTGTTGACCTTCCTAAACATCCCTACTGTATGTTGTTGATCTTCCTAAACGTTGTTGATCTTCCTAAACATCCCTTCTGCGCATGGAGCGGCTCACAGTTAGAAAATATAATGTGACCTACAAAACAAGTGCACTGTGCATTAAAACAACAGTGTCACATTGATAGTCCATGCTGCTCAAACTGGCTGAATGCCGGGAGGCGGAACACATTGGACTCAGATAATTTCTTCACAACTCCACCATCTGTCACTATGAGGTTATGGGGGCTTGAAATTATGGAAACGGGCCTAGTGTCAAGTGTCACCAAACGGGCCTAACACCAAGTGTCACCAAACCTTGCACTGTCACGTCCAGGCCGGAGTTTTAGGCTGGCGTGTTTAGGTTTCGTTTTTGGTGAAGGGTTTTTGAGTTCTAGGTGTTCTATTTCTATGTTGGGGTAATGGTTCCCAATTAGGGGCAGCTGAGTGTCGTTGCCTCTAATTGGGAACCATATATATGTTTGGGGTTTTCATTAGGGGTTTGTGGGTTATTGTTTGTGCATAGCTTGTTGGGTTTTTAGTTGATGTCCAACATCACGATCTTTGTTACGTTCATTTTGTTATTTTCCCCAGTTACGTTCATCATAAATAAAATGTATACTGGAAGCATCGCTGCGCCTTGGTCTGTCCCTTCAGAAGATCGTGACATGCACGCTGTAGTCTCTCTGCCTAGTCGGCTATAGACACAATATACTATTTCAGAATATCTCACATTGGATTTAAGTTAGGAAAAAATTATAGGCAGCTTCAAAGGGGATATGCAACGCACAATTCCCAATCTGTCAGCCTAACCATGTGACCATTCAGATCTCAGAGGACCAGAGCCATGCATGCGTTCCTCATTATTTGACAAAACCTTAGATATCCTAATCGTCAGACCTGGAGATTAATATCTGGCTAAGTTTCATTGCCAAATAAATAATTAAGCTGCAGTCTCATGTTTCAGGCCCTCTGAACGCCATCGTTGGACTGGTTCTGTGCTGGCCAGCAGACGCAAGGCAATCTCCAGTGACTAGTGCACGTGTCAAACTCATTCAACGGATGGCGAGTGTCTGGGGTTTTTCGCTCCCATACTTGATTTATGAATTAAGGTCACTGATTAGTTAGGAACTCCCCTCACCTGGTTTTCTAGGTATTATTGAAAAGAAAAGCCAGCATACACTAGGCCATGTGTTAAACTCATTCCATGGAGGGCCTAGTGTCTGTGGGTTTTCGCTCCACTCTTATACTTGATTGATGAATTAATTAATCACCTGGTTGTCTAGGTCTTAATTGAAAGGAAAAACAAAAAAACCCCGCAGACAGTCGGCCCTCCTTGGAATGAGTTTGACACCCCTGCTCCAGTGTCTAGAGGGACATAGGGAGAATCTCAATTGCGTACTCCTTGTGACGCGTTCTCTCTCTTCTCATCGCCTTCTCAAAACCTATTGGAGAAGAAGGGGTTGGGACAACAGGCTTGCTCATCCAATGGGTTTTGAAAAGGAGGGACAGAGGACACTGAGGAGTATGCAATTGAGATTCTCCCATCGACTAGAGAGCAAACACAAGAACAATGAAACGCAATAGGCTACCCTCAAACTCAACTCTGAACCTTAAAGCCAGTTCCACTGCGTTTTTCCCCCTCTAACCAGGGACCGATTTAGACCTGGAACACCAGGTGGGTGTAATTAATTATCAGGTAGAACAGAAAACCAACAGGCTCAGACCTAGTAGGGTAGCTAGACAGCATTTCCCAAACTCGGTCCTGGGGACCCCAAGGGGTGCACGTTTTGTTTTTTGCCCTAAAAAAAAAAGAATCTACTTCATAGTGTTCATCTCCAGCACCACCCCAACATCAACGTACAGTATGTGAACATGGGGCATTTCTATGTTTTCTAGTAAAAAAGATGAATGTTAGAGAGGAATGTTAGCAGTTGATGTTACTCTTTAATATCACAGACCCCAAAGCAAATCAGGGGGAGAAAAATATAAACATATTCTCCCCTGTCCTCAGTGATTCTCTCCACAGAACAAAGGGACAGGATGTAATTTATAACCCAACCCAAGCCGGTTGACCAATTACAATTCCTTGCAATAAAGCTGGGCCAATAGCCAAATAACAAGTATCCTTTTTCAGGCTCAATGTCGACAGGGTAGCCTAGTGGTTAGAGTGTTGGACTAGTAACTGAAAGGTTGCAAGTTCAATTCCCCAAACAGACAACGTACAAATCTGTTGTTCTGCCCCTGAACAGGCAGTTAACCCACTGTTCCTAGGCTGTCATTGAAGATAAGAATTTGTTCTTAACTGACTTGCCTAGTAAAATAAAGGTAAAAAATCTCTGACCCATTGATCATGAATTCCCTGTTACAGAAAAAAACACTATTTCCATTGATCATTAATTTCCTCTTCCTCTGTGTTGTGTATTTATCTTTGAAATATTCTTACAGGAAGACACATTTTTCCAATGACATCACCAACCAATTAGTAGGAAGTGCCTACTCATAATTGGTTAAAATCACGTTATACACTGATGATATCATTGGAAACACATCTTCCTCTATCTTTTTTTACTACAAAACATAGAAACTCCCCATGTTCACATACTGTATGTTGGAGTGGTGCTGGAGATGATCACTATGAAGATAATTTTTTTGAAATTTCCCTTTAAGTTTTCATGTACCAAATAGAAAAAGTTAAAGTTAAAGTTAAATGTGTTTCCGTTCCAGTTTCTGCTCTACTGATGCTTTTGTCACAACAACTGTTGCGTTAAATAGCTGGTCTAGGTACATGCCCTCTGGTCTTGGTACATGCACTTTGGTCTTGGTACATGCCCTCTGGTCTTGGTAAATGCCCTCTGGTCTTGGTACATGCCCTCTGGTCTTGGTACATGCCCTCTGGTCTTGGTACATGCACTCTGGTCTTGGTACATGCCCTCTGGTCTTGGTACATGCACTCTGGTCTTGGTACATGCCCTCTGGTCTTGGTACATACACTCTGGTCTTGGTACATGCCCTCTGGTCTTGGTACATGCCCTCTGGTCTTGGTAAATGCCCTCTGGTCTTGGTACATGCACTCTGGTCTTGGTACATGCCCTCTGGTCTTGGTACATGCCCTCTGGTCTTGGTACATGCACTCTGGTCTTGGTACATGCCCTCTGGTCTTGGTAAATGCACTCTGGTCTTGGTACATGCCCTCTGGTCTTGGTACATGCCCTCTGGTCTTGGTAAATGCCCTCTGGTCTTGGTACATGCCCTCTGGTCTTGGTACATGCCCTCTGGTCTTGGTACATACACTCTGGTCTTGGTACATGCCCTCTGGTCTTGGTACATGCACTCTGGTCTTGGTACATGCCCTCTGGTCTTGGTACATGCCCTCTGGTCTTGGTACATGCACTCTGGTCTTGGTACATGCCCTCTGGTCTTGGTACATACACTCTGGTCTTGGTACATGCACTCTGGTCTTGGTACATACACTCTGGTCTTGGTACATGCACTCTGGTCTTGGTACATGCACTCTGGTCTTGGTACATACACTCTGGTCTTGGTACATACACTCTGGTCTTGGTACATGCACTCTAGCCAACAGCGGGTAGGCTATGAGGGTAGGCTAGTCTACATGATGAGATTATAATGGATAAGAGCGAGAATATTTCTTTATTTATTTGTCAAACGGCAGTCAAGCATCAATCATCATGTCACCAGAATAAGACCCTCAATATGTATTGGAAAGCAGCATTGAGATCACCGTGCGCTTTCCCCACCATGTGAAGTTCATCAGAATTGATTTAATCTGTACGCCTAGCCTAATAAACTGCATGGCTTCCAGAATCGTAGTGGGAGGACCTCACACCATATCATCGCGTGACTCTAAGTTTACTTCAATATGATGGTTATTATATCAATATTTGCGCCATTTCTCGCATTAAAAACTGTGGATGGAAACATTGTTAGTGTCTATAATTTTATTGACGTCACATCCTATCCTTTGTTATTACTTCAAAGACAGCACATTTCCACCTGTATGAAATGCATTTGATATGTCTGTAGCACAGGAGGCTGCTGACGGGAGGACGGCTCATGATAATGGCCGAAACGGAGTAAATGGAATGTCACTAAACAGTCATGGAAACCATGTGTTTGATGTATTTGATACCATTCCACCTCCAGCCATTCCGCTCCAGCCATTACCACGAGCCCGTCCTCTCCAATTAAGGTGCCACCAACCTCCTGTGAGTTTCAGAGGCTTGGGCAATGCCATACGCACACACGCACACACACACACACACACACACACACACACACACACACACACACACACACACACACACACACACACACACACACACACACACACACACACACACACACACACACACACACACACACACACACACACACACACACACACACACACACACACACACACACACACACACACACACACACACACACACACACACACACACACACACACACACACACACACACACACACACACACACACACACACACACACACAGAGTCCCCTTTCTATAGTATTTGCTTGAAGTGTTCTTTCATTAAATAACTCTTTCCTTCCTCTTTTAAACCACTCACCTGCTTTTTTTTCAACTAAACTGTTGTTTCATGTTCTGGACATGTTTCACTGATGCTATGATGGAGGATACGGAGACCGCTCTCTCACTTCCTCTTGGTCTTGTATAAATTAGTGCTAGTTACACAAAACCACTCACTCACACTGCTCTATTATACTGCACTGGCTTGGTACAATAGACCTGGAGAAGCTGGAGACATTGACCTGAATACAGCGAACCAAGGAGCACACCTCCAACCCAGAGCAACAGGTGGAGGTCTGCATGACTTGAAGAGACGCATTGCATCATTTGAATTTGAAGGTAAAGTGCTTTATTTATCTCTGAACTATTATGATTTAAGAGACAAAACAAAAATGCATATAACTGCTCATAGTTAGTTCTTAAATGTATTAATACATTCAAAAATATATTTTTTTATATAGTCAAAAGTGCTTTAAAGACACTTTATCCACAAGCTTTGACCAAACTGCTGTAAACTGATCAAACTGCTGTAAAATCAAATCAAATTCTATTTGTTACATGTGCTGAATACAACAGGTGTAGACCTTACCGTGAAATGCTTACTTACAAGACCTTAATCAACAATGCAGTTAAGAAAATAGAATTATGAAAATATTTACTAAATAAACTAAAGTAATTAAAAAAATAATAATTAAGTATCACAATTACATAACAATAATGATGCTATATACAGGGGGTACTGGAAGGTTTGTCAAGGTAATTTGTACATGTAGGTAAGGGTAGAGTGACAATGAATAGATAATGAACAGCAAGTACCAGCAGTGTAAAAATGAACTGGCCAAACTGCTGTAAACTGACCAATCTTCTGTATGTGTGTTCCATTCCAGCCATGCTGTGTGAGAGCAGACTATGGAGCATGACCTACTGTAGTGACCAGGATAGACTGGACCCTCTCCCCACTGTAATAGAGCCCCCCAGGAGGAGCGTGAAGGCTGGGTCAGAGCCGGCTGCAGCCACCCCGTTTCAGGCCTCTCCAGACCTGCCAAGCAGAAATGGCCACTCCATCCTCAGTAGAGTGCCCCAAAACCAGAGGCCCTCCCAGGCGGTTGCCCAAATCCAGCCCCAGGCTTTTTCTCCACCGCAGGACCTGCATTCCCAGAGGCCCCATCCTGACAAACACATCTCCCCAGAGATGGAGATCCCTGGGCAGGCTTGTTCCGGTGGCGAGGTCCCCTTCCTGGTGCCCTCCTTCTGCCAGAGCATCTGTCAGAACTACAGCGACCTCCACATCGGGGGTGACCAGGTGCTGCCTCTCTCGGCCCACGATGGGGAGGTCCTGCCCTGTAGCGACAATCAAGCCAACGGCCCCTTCCTCCATTCCTGTGACGTACCCCCGACTGCAGAAGACTCTCCCCCAGATCGGGCCACTGAAGACGGGCTTCTGCGTCCTCTCCAGTGGGGCTCAGGCTCGGGGTCCCACTGGAGGGCGGGGAGCGGCCGCAACCAGAGCATCCTTCTTCAGGGGCTCGAGGGGCCACTCTCCAACTCGCTGCTCAACCGCTACCTGGAGCACAAGCTACTGGACCTGTACCAACAGTACATGCTGGAGAACATGGCCCATGATGGGTGCTGGGGTGAGGGCTTGCCCTGCCCTCTGCTGGCCTCAGAGTTGATTCTTACCAGCCTGGATCAGATCACCCTGCAGCTGAGCTGTGAGGGCCATCTGGAAGCGGGCCGGGCCAAAGACATGGTGCTCAGCTGCCTGCTGAGGGTGGCCAGCGGCCTGCAGTCCAGTGAGATCAGTACTCCCCTGCTCCAGATCTCCACAGATCTGCAGCTCCCCACTGCTACTGGTGCTACTGCTACGTCTACTGCTACTGGTGCTGCTGCTACTGGTGCTGCTGCTAGTGGTGCTACTGGTGCTGCTGCTAGTGGTGCTACTGCTACGTCTACTGCTACTGGTGCTGCTGCTAGTGGTGCTACTGCTACGTCTACTGCTACTGGTGCTGCTGCTACTGGTGCTACTGCTACGTCTACTGCTACTGGTGCTGCTAGTGGTGCTACTGGTGCTGCTGCTAGTGGTGCCACTGCCACGCCCACTGCTACTGGTGCTGCTGCTAGGTCTACTGCTAGTGGTGCTGCTGCTATGTCTACTGCTAGTGGTGCTACTGCTACGTCTACTGCTACTGGTGCTGCTGCTAGGTCTACTGCTAGTGGTGCTGCTGCTATGTCTACTGCTAGTGGTGCTACTGGTGCTACTGCTAGTGGTGCTACTGCTACGTCCACTGCCACTGGTGCTGCTGCCAGGTCCACTGCCAGTGGTGCCACTGCCATGTCCACTGCCACTGGTGCTGCTGCCAGTGGTGCCACTGTTAGGTCCACTGCCACTGGTGCCGCTGCCAGTGGTGCCACCGCTATGTCCACTGCCACTGGTGCTGCTGCCAGTGGTGCCACTGCCACTGGTGCTGCTGCCAGTGGTGCTGCTGCCAGTGGTGCCACTGGTGCCGCTGCCAGTGGTGCCACCGATATGTCTGCCACTGCTGGTGCCGCTGCTGGTGGTGCCACTGCCACGCCCACTGCCACTGGTGCCGCTGCCAGGTCCACTGCCAGTGGTGCTGCTGCCATGTCCACTGCCAGTGGTGCCACTGGTGCCACTGCCAGTGGTGCTGCTGCCATGTCCACTGCCAGTGGTGCCACTGGTGCCACTGCTAGTGGTGCCACTGCCACGCCCACTGCCACTGGCACCGCTGCCAGGTCTGCCAGTGGTGCCACTGCTATGTCCACTGCCACTTGTGCCGCTGCTGGTGGTGCCACTGTTAGGGTCCACTGCCAGTGGTGCCACTGCCAGGTCCACTGCCACTGGTGCTGCTGCCAGTGGTGCCACCGCTATGTCCACTGCCACTGGTGCTGCTGCCAGTGGTGCCACTGCCACTGGTGCTGCTGCCAGTGGTGCCACTGCCACGTCCACTGCTACTGGTGCTGCTGCTAGTGGTGCTACTGCTATGTCTACTGCTACTGCTGCTACTGGTGCTACTGCTAGGTCTACTGCTACTGGTGCTGCTGCTAGTGGTGCTGCTGCTACGTCTACTGCTACTGGTGCTGCTGCTAGTGGTGCTACTGGTGCTGCTGCTAGTGGTGCTACTGCTATGTCTACTGCTACTGGTGCTGCTGCTAGTGGTGCTACTGCTACGTCTACTGCTACTGCTGCTATTATTGCTGATGCCCCCAGCAGCAACACTTTAGGGACCTCTCAGCTCTACAATTGACCCCCAAGTTAAAGACATCCTTTAACCCCTGACCCCTGAAACAACTGGACTCAGACACCACCTTGCTACTGAGGTCAAACCAACACTTAACTCATCTGTCCTCCAGTACTAGACAGGTTCACTCTCCCCCTAGGTTTAAAGTCTGAAAATCAGCCTCCTCTGTTTCTTATTTTTCTACCTTCACTCAGGTTCTCCCTTTCTCCTCTCAGTTTCCCTACACACCATTCTGATCTGGTGAAATGAAACTGCTTTCAAACAGCTGCAGTGATAGAAATAGATAGAAATTCAGGTAGAAGCTGGTTGAGAGTTAAGACGTCTGCACTGTTCTCATGTTTTCATAAAGAGAACAGTAACATTGTATGTAATGTTATTGTCTCATTATTTTAGTGCAACATCAATAAACATGTTGATCACACAAATGTCAGCGACACTGATATGCTCCCAGTACAGCACATCCTTCCCAATAGATGATCATGAAAGTACAGTGCTGTACACTAACGTGGTCCTGTGGTGTTATAACATTCGAGTGGTCAAAGAGTTTGACCAGGAGAAAACACTCTCAGCCCTTCAGTGAAAGTCCAGATAGGTTTCACAACCATCTCGATACATTCTAAACAATTTCAGGGTAGTTTTACTACACATAAAAACGATGTTCTATGTAGGCTGTATCTGTAGCTGAGTAAGTAGTGAAGTGTGCTCTGCCATCTGCACTTTTTTAAACTCCCACAAGAGGGGAGCAGAGAGTTGTATCCTAGCAGGACAGGCAGATGCCAGGCCACATTTTTCCTTCTCTGTCTTATAGTATGTTGCCTCTCCTCTGTCTCTCTCTCGCGCACTCTCTTGCTCGCTCTGTTTTTCTCTTGCGCACTCTCTCTCTCTCATGCAGCTTCTCCCCCTCTATCCCAGTCCTCCTCTCTCTCCCTCTCTCTTTCTATGTCTCTCTCCCAATCATCCTCTTCCACTCTCTCGGTCTTTCTGTCTCCTGTCCTACCCATCTCCTTGAAGCCATACAGCTAATGGGTTGTTATATTCCACTTCCTATTGTCTGCCGCCAATGATGTCATCACAACCAAGTCTTAAACATACTGTACTGAGTGTCTGTCTTTCTGTCTGTCTGTACGTATGTCTTTGCATGTGTGTGTGTGTGTGTGTGTGTGTGTACATGTTTGTGTTTGCAACTGTGCGTGTGTTTGTACCTGTGTGTGTGTACCTGTGTGTGTTTGTACCTGTGTGTGTGTCTGTGTGTGTGTGTGTGTGTGTGTGTTTGTACCTGTGTGTTTGTACCTGTGTGTGTGTGTCTGTGTGTTTGTACCTGTGTGTTTGTGTGTCTATGCTTTCGCTTCCTCCACATCGCCTGAGACAGGTGAAAAATAAGAATCTCAGCTCACCATGGTTATACTTTAGGCACAGCTGCTGACACGTCCCACATGAACCCCAACTCTACATGTTTATTCTTCCACATTTCCTTCGATTTGAAGGAACCGCCACACCATTTGCCCTTCTGAGCCAGTGTTTGATCCGCTTCCTTGTTTCTTGTCCAAACACACAGCCACGGGAGGAAACTGTGTTTACAGAGCGGAGCACTGCAGTTGAGGTCTGTGTGAAGTCTCAAGGCCGTGGAGACACATGTTCAGTTGTTCTGCTTTCATCTAACTCCATCAGCCCAGGTACTAGTTAAAAGAACCCAGTCCTGTCAGATCCAAACAAAAACACATGTAAATATGATTCACATCATGATCATATTCAAACATACTGATTTCCAGAAACCTTGAAAGAGAAAATTAAAAACAGGCATTGTTTTTCCAGCCGAGGTTTGGGTTAGAATAGAGGGCTGGGGCTTTTACTCTTCCAGAACTAGTAGGCTTGTACATAAAACCACTTCCACTCCATTGCAAAAAACACAAAAAAACTGCATTCAAACTGGTTTCAATGACATCAAGCTTAGGGTTTAATAGAGATTTTCCTGGCCAAACGCACTCCTGTTACCTGGGATAAATAACTGTGAGCAAATTATAATAAATGTTGGCTGTCAGCTACACAATTCCTTCCATCTTTTTGACATAATCAGGACACACTGAATATGCATAAGCAATGTAAATAGATGGGGTGAATGTGCTGGAAAAGTACATTCGACTTTCATAATAAAAATAACAAATATGTGTGCATGAGGGTATAAACTTTCATACAGCCAAAAGGGCCGAGAAATGACAGGACTATCGGTGGACAACTAGCTCTAATGAAAGGCTATATGGGCTATTGTATAATCGTTCATAGCATTAACAAAACGTGACACATTCAAATGAGTAGATTATGAATATCGTAGATATTAGTGAGCTCATTTTGGGGAGTTGTTAAGAGTACACACATCAACCACAGAAGAAGAAAATTGCTTGCGGAACATCTCATTTCTTACGTGCTTGTTTCCTCTCACCTGTGACGTTTTAAGTAGAACACTAGTGGAGGATGGAGAAAAGATGGGAGGAATTGTCTTTCTAACAACAGAGAAAGTCTATTCTGTGTCAACTTTTCAACTAAGCCATTTTATAGACTGAACTGTGCAAAAACACAAGTAACAGGTTTGTAGGACTCATTTTGGATGTTCCATATCATTTAATGTGCTGTGTGGACTTAGGGTGGTTTTAGAATGAGTCACCCGTTTTGTACCCAAAATGTAGCTATATATACAGTATATACTACAGAACAATGCCATGTTTGTAGCTATCATTGACACCGGAGTACACGGCTGTCTCCTAATCCTAGTTTTGAGCGATGGCCATTGAAGTTGAACAAGAATTCAAGCACACATAGGAGGCACTTTATTAGTGAATGGAACGTTGTCAAACTGCTGAGGAGATATGGCGCTTGGTTTTATTGTCTTAGTATCACTGACAATACCTTCAAAATGATTTTCTTATTGGATCCATTCTGAAGATATTACATACCTGTTTTGGCGCAGTCTTTTGTGTCCTTGCCACCAATTTTGCTCAACCTCGCAATCTGAGTGTCTTTTTGTTAAAAACGCCAAAAGTTATGCTGTGTAGAATGGGTAGTTCAGGTTTTTGGAAGTTAGACCTAATTCTCCACGTACTTGGAGTATTGTAGTTTCATCCAGACACTTTTTTCAGACATATTTCCATTCTTAAGCATTCTTCTGGATGGCTTATCCGCTAGCATTAGCCATACTAGTGGAAGTGGATTAGAGCATCAATCACTGTTTCAGTATGACTACTTACTTTCCACAATAAATGATACAGCCATCTCATATTTTTGTGGGCTATACATGCATGTCGATATGAAAACATAATATTTTTCCACTACTACAAGCATAAACATATACTTTTCAAACAGAGAATGTGTCACGACTTCCGCCGAAGTCGGTCCCTCTCCTTGTTCGGGCGGCTATCAGCGGTCGACGTCACCGGCTTACTAGCCATCGCCGATCCATTTTTCATGTTCCATTTGTTTTGTCTTTGTTTTATACACACCTGGTTTCAATTCCCCAATTACATGTTCATTATTTAACCCTCTGTTTCCCCCATGTTTGTGTGCGTAATTGTTATTAGATATGTCAGTCCATTTGGTGGGCTTGGTATTTGTTTCGACGTTGTATATTTTGAGTAAACTACGTTGTGTTGCTCATCTCTGCTGTCCTGCGCCTGATTCCTTTGCACTACTACACCAAGCCTTCTGACAGAATGTTTTGGAAAAAAAATATATTTCTAGCCTCATTAAGCAGTGGAAGTATTTTCAGGTAGAATAATAATTATGCTTGTACTATTGGAAAAAATACAACTTTTCCATATCAACATTCACTTGCATGAGTAAATACTAGCCCATAGCAAGACAAAAAACCTTCCTCGTTCTACATCCTCTTGACATGGAACTCTGAGTCCTGGGACTCTGCAAGTCTTCCTCATTCTACATCCTCTTGACATGGAACTCTGAGTCCTGGGACTCTGCAAGTCTTCCTTGTTCTACATCCTCTTGACATGGAACTCTGAGTCCTGGGACTCTGCAAGTCTTCCTCGTTCTCCATCCCCTTGACCTGGAGACTCTGCTCTCCCAACACATCTCACCTCCTCCAATATCTCCACCAATTTAATAAGGACATACTTCTGAAACTCTGAAATGTTGTAAAGACATTTGTAAGAATAATATTTTGTTGACACTGTATGGACATTTTTGGAGAACTAAAGTATGACACATGCAACAGAGCCTGACAGACAAGATTGTGATGGCAAATATATGGAGTGAAATCACAGGACTTAATACATACACATAGTTCAACACTTCAATAATGTCCTATATTCTATTGATTTCAATGATAAATAAATAAAAATATAGTTCCGGTAAGCTCAGGTTTGAGTCGTGTTATACGAGGGGAGAGAGCTTTAGTGAAGTTAGCTAGCATTTGTTGGGTGACCAGATAAAAAAAAAAAAACAGCAAAAAACCACAGATCCGCACCACATTGGGTGAGGCAGGTTGCAGGAGAGTGTTTTGAAGTTGAATTTTAGAGAGCACATATAAAAAGATATGTGAAGATATGTGAAGAAAATATATAAAAATATTATAGAGACGATATTTACACAGGACAGGACGGGACAAGACAAAATACACGTCCGACTGCTACGCCATCTTGGATTAACTGTAACTGAGCACCATGGTTCAGTCTGCTTTCCAACAGACATCTGGAGACAAATCCACCTTTCAGCAGGACAATAACCTAAAGCGCAAAAGTTACTTACCAAGACGACATTGAATGTTCCTGAGTGCCCTAGTTACAATTTTCACTTAAATCTGCTTGAAAGTCTATGGTAAGACTTGAAAATGTGCTCCCGTGTGGCACAGCGATCTATGGCACTGCATCTCAGTGATAGAGGCGTCACTACAGACCCTGGTTCGATTCCAGGCTTTATCACAATCGGCCGTGATTGGGAATCCCATAGGGCGGCGCACAATTTGCCCAGCGTTGTCCGGGTTTGGCCGGGGTAAGCCGTCATTGTAAATAAGAATTTGTTCTTAACTGACTTGCCTAGTTAAAAAATACGTCTCTGTCAAGCTGCTTGTTGATCATTTTAATATATATATTTAAAGAGTAACAGGCAAATATTGTACAATCCTGGTTTGAAAAGCTCTTAGACTTACCCAGAAAAAATCACAGCTGATATCGTTGTCAAAGGTCATTCTAACGTGTATTGACTCAGATGGTTGAATACTTATCTAATGAAAAAATATTAGTGTTTGATTTTCTTTTTGAATTTTTCATCCACATTGACATTAGAGTATTCTGTGTAAATTGTTGACAAAAGAAGTACAATTAAATCCATTTTACTTTGTAACACAACAAAATGTGGAAAAAGTCAAGGGCTGTGAATACTTTCTGAACACTGTAAATCCCTAATTGTAAGGTAATATGAATGATAGTACAGTGGGTAAAACACTTCAAGCCAACCAATCCATTATGACCTGCCATAAACGTATATGAGCCCGTATAATCTTTCATTAGTGTGTTAACTTACATTGGCTTACATTTTCCTACTGTCTCTACAGAATCCTTATGCAATAAAACTATTATTAGAAGAGGGCCTATGGCAAGTCTTACATGCATATTGACCTCATTATAATGCATCAGACTTGTTGTCTTTATGTAAAGTTATTGTATATATACTGTATATGAGTTGGATTGATGATTCACTTTCAGGAAGTTAGTCATAATGGAAAAGAATAGTGATGTTTTTTACCTCATCACACAAAGGCCTCCAGAAGCCTTGGAGAAACAATGTCATTGGGTTTGTATTGTTTGTTGATTCAATGTTCAACAAAAATGGAAGATGTTGTCCTTGCTCTTATAGAGTCTAAATTGACTCTGTCTGCATGGCACAGAGTTCCATCTGGGCTGAACTGTTCTGTCTGCATTTCACAGTGTTCTGTCTGGGCTGAACTGAGCTCTGTCTGCATTTCACAGTGTTCCGTCTGGGCTGAACTGAGCTCTGTCTGCATTTCACAGTGTTCCGTCTGGGCTGAACTGAGTTCTGTCTGCATTTCAGTGTTCCATCTGGGCTGAACTGAGTTCTGTTTGCATTTCACAGTGTTCCATCTGGCCTGAACTGAGCTCTGTCTGCATTTATTTTCTCTCTACATTGTTGGGAAGGGCCCGTAAGTATTTCACTGTTAGTCTACGCCTGTTATTTACAAAGAATGGAACAAATAACATTAGATTATTTTTGGGGGGAGAGGGTGGGTAGATTTGTGTAGAATGTCCTCCATATCATCAGTATAGGGTATGGGATGATTTATGGAGATGCATTATGCCATGATGGTCTGTTCTCTGCCTGTCCCCCTCTCTGCTCCATCTCTCAGCCTGACCCTCTGTCTCCTGGACTCCGGCTGAGCCAAAGTCATTCACCCCGACACATGCAGGCAGCACACAGACCTTGAGCTGACCGTAAAATGTGTGCTCTCCTGTTCTCCCACCTACCTGTGTGTGAGTGTGTGCGCATGCGTGTCAATCAGCCGGATACAGAGCAGAGCAGCGCTGAGCATTCCGGCGTGTTAGCTAGGTCACCCCTATTCATGTAATCACAAACAACTGCAAAAGGCCCTTCCAACAAAGAGGACAAAGCGGTGTGGTTTCTGAACAGATGTAAATGAATATTTAATTGGATGGGCTGGCCTTAAAGGGTGTACATGAACCTGAGTCCAGTCACCAAATTCCCCCTGTGTGTGTGTCTGTCTATTTGTCTGTGTGTGTGTCTCTGTGTGTGTGTCTCTGTGGGGGGCTGATCCAAAATAGGGGAGGGTTGTGTGTTTTTTTATTGGGCACAGAGTAGGGTAGAGCGTTTTTTTTCTCTGATTTACATGAGCTATTTTTCCGGTTTTACTATATAATGTTTTCGATATAGACAAATCTCCTCATCTGCTTGCATGAACCTGTCACATGCTGGCCATAGAGAGCACTCTGGGTTCTCTATGGTGGTTAGTTCAGGACGTGTCTAAGGGGGTTTTCTATGTTGTTTATTTCTATGTTGGTTTTGTGTGTGGTTCCCAATTCGTTGCCTCTAATTGGGGATCATACTTAAGTGTTCTGTTTCCCACCTGTGTTTGTGGATATTGTTTTTTGGTAGTGCCTGTGTGCGCTGTACTTATGTTGCGATCAGTCATTTCTTTTATTGTTTTGCTGTTGATTCACTTTAATAAAAATTATGTGGAACTCAATTCACGCTGCGCCTTGGTCCGTTCTTCCTTGACGATCGTGACAGCACCTCCCATATCAAGGTGTTTTGGTACTTCCTTTTTGCACTATGCTTGACTACGAGCTTACCATACCTCAGGTCAATATCCTCTACGGGATCGGTGCTCCTAAACCGGGACGGTTGTTGCTAACGTGCACTAATGTGACTAGAATGACGTTGTAAGTAACAGCCAACCTTCCAGGACAAAGACATGTCTTATATCAGCAGAAAGCTTACATTGTTGTTAATCTAACTACACTTTACAATTTACAGTAGCTATTACAGTGACAAAATACCATGCTATTGTTTGAGGAGAGTGCACAACAACAAAACGCGCATAGTTTTGTTTGATAAAATACATTTTTATATTCAAATGTAGGAACTGGGTTCCATAGTTTGAACCCCTGCTGAACCACCAAGACTCTTCCTAGAGTTGGCCGCCCAGGCAAACTGAGCAATCCGGGGGAGAAGGGCCTTGGTGGTCAGGGAGATGACCAAGAACCCAATGGTCACTCTGACAGAGCTCCAGAGTTCCTCAGTGGAAATGGGAGAACCTTCCAGAAGGACAACTATCTCTGCAGCACTCCACCAATCAGGCCTTTATGGTAGAGTGGCCAGACGAAAGCCGCTCCTCAGTAAAAGGCACATGACAGCCCGCTTGTAGTTTGCCAAAACGCACCTAAGGACTCTCAGACTTTGAGAAACAAGACTCTCTGGTCTGATAAAACCAAGATTGAACTCTTTGGACTGAATGCCAACCGTCACGTCTGGAGGAAACCTGGCACCATCCCTACGGTGAAGCATGGGGGTGGCAGCATCATGATGTGGGGATGTTTTTCAGCGGCAGGGACTGGGAGACTAGTCAGAATCGAGGGAAAGATGAACGGAGCAAAGTACAGAGAGATCCTTGATAAAAACCTGCTCAAGAGTGCTCAGGACCTCAGACTCTGAATGTCCTTGAGTGGCCCGGCCAGAGCCTGGACTTGAACCTGATCGAACATCTCTGGAAAGACCTGAAAATAGCTGTGCAATGACGCTTCCCATCCAACCTGATAGAGCTTGAGAGGATCTACAGAGAAGAATGGGAGAAACTCCCCAAATACAGTTGTGCCACGCTTGAAGCGTCATACCCAAGTGTACTTGAGGCTGTAATGGCTGACAGAGGTGGTTAAACAAAGTACTGAATAAAGGGTCTGAATACTTATGTAAATTTTAGTTATTTATTTTATTTAATAAATTTGCCACAACAAAAAATGTCCTTTGTCATTATGGGGTGTTGTGTGTAGAATGCAGGGGGGGTGGGGACAATTGAATCCATTTTAGAATAAGGCTGTAATGTAACAAAATGTGGAAAAAGTCAAGAGGTCTGAATACTTTCTGAATGCACTGTATAAAGCATATAAATACGATGAGCCCTACATTAAAGAACTTTTATTATCCTTACATTAATGCCATTTTATGAGACCAAGCCCAAAAAAGTTCAAATGATTGTGCCATTATCCATTTGCTTCTCTAACGACCACACAAATGCCAGAGCATTCAGCAACAAGTAAAGAAATTATTTCAGTTGAGGACAAGCGAGAATGGGGACTGTAAGTAATATTTTTGGTTAGATTCATTTGGTAAACATTTTGTAATTTGATATGGTTGTTACATCTATCTTCTCAGGTCACAAACTATTATTTTCTCTAGCCTAGCTACTCAGGATACCTGCAGATGCTAGCTAACAGCCTTTTTGTGGTCATGCTAGGATAATATCAACAGAACAGTTTTTACAATACGTTGCCATTGCCATGCCGAGGCAAATTATAGCTCAAATTATAGCTTTCACAAATCAATGAAATCACCCATTGGGTTGGTGGCCTGTTACACAAGGTATGTCAAATTAAAATCAAATCACATTTTATTGGTCACATACATGTGGTTAGCAGATGTTATAGCGAGTGTAGCGAAATGCTTGTGCTTCTAGTTCTGACAGTGCAGCAATATCTAACATGTAATCTAACAATTAAAATACAGTACATACATATGAGCTGAGTAATGCAAGATATGTTTACATTATTAAAGTGGCATTATTAAAGTGACTAGTGATCCATTTATTAAAGTGGCCAATGATTTCAAGTCTGATGGCTGTTTAACAGTCTGATGGCCTTGAGATAGAAGCTATTTGTCAGTCTATCAGTCCCAGCTTTTTATTTGTATTTATTTTATTTTATTAGGATCCCCATTAGCTGTTGCAAAAGCAGCAGCTACTCTTCCTGGGGTCCAAACAAAACATGAAACATAATACAGAATGACACAATACAGAACATCAATAGACAAGAACAGCTCAAGGACAGAACTACATGAATTTTTTTTAAAAAGGCACACATAGCCTACATATCAATGCATACACAGAAACTATCTAGGTCAAATAGGGGAGAGGTGTTGTGCCGCGAGGTGTTGCTTTATATGTTTTTTGAAACCAGGTTTGCTGTTTATTTGAGCAATATGAGATGGAAGTAAGTTCCATGCAATTAGGGCTCTATATAATATTGTACGCTGGATTTGGGGACTGTGAAAAGACCTCTGGTGGCATGTCTGGTGGATAAGTGTGTGTGTCAGAGCTGTCTGTAAGTTGACTATGCAAACAATTTGGGATTTTCAACACATTGATGTTTCTTATAAAAAGCTTTCATGCACCTGTACTGACCTTGCCTTGTGGATGGTAGCGGGGTGAACGGGCGGTGGTTGTTGTCCTTAATGATCTTTTTGGCCTTCCTGTGACATCGGGTGCTGTAGGTGTCCTGGAGGGCAGGCAGTTTTCCCCCTGTGATGCATTGTGGAGACCGCACCACCCCCTGGAGAGCCTTGCGGTTGTGGGCGGTGCAGTTGCCGTACCAGGCGGTGATGTAGCCCGATAGGATGCTCTCAATTGTGCATCTCTAAAAGTTTGTGAGGGTTTTAGGTGACAAGTCAAATTTCTTCAGCCTCCAGAGGTTGAAGAGGCGCTGTTGCGCCTTCTTCACTACACTGCCTGTGTGGGTGGCCCATTTCAGTTTGTCTGTGTGCAAAGCTGTGGCAAAGGGTGGCTACTTTGATGAATCTCAAACATAAAATATATTTTGATTTGTTTAACAATTTTACTACATGATTCCATACCATTTTTTTCCGAGGTCATATCATTTTCTGGAATTTTCCAAGCTGTTTAAAGGCACAGTCAACTTAGTGTATGTAAACTTTTGACCCACTGAAATTGTGATATAGTGAATTATAAGTGAAATAATCTGTCTGTAGACAATTGTTTGAAAAATTACTTGTGTCATGCACAAAGTAGATGTCCTAACAGACTTGCCAAAACTATAGTTTGTTAACAAGACATTTGTGGAGTGGTTGAAAAACTAGTTTTAATGACTCCGACTTAAACTGTATGTGTTGTGATGGATTTGTCCCAAACTTAATGTTTAGTATTGAGGACAAAAAGTGCATTTCTTTGCCAAAAGAAATCCTGTGCCTTATTGCAAACAGGATGCATGTTATGGAATATTTTTATTCTGTTAAGGCTTCCTTCTTTTCACTCTGTCAATTAGGTTACTATTGTGGAGTAACTACAATGTTGTTGATCCATCTTCATTTTTCTCCTATCACAGCCAATAAACTCTGTAACTGTCTTAAAGTCACCATTGGCAGAGCAGCTCCCTTCCTCTCCGTCAACTGATTTAGGAAGGACGCCTGTATCTTGTAGTGACAGGATGTATTGATACACCATCCAAAGTGTAATTAATGACTTCACCATGCTCAAAAGAATATGAAATGACCCATCTATTTGCCCTTCATTGCGAGGCATTGGAAACCTCCCTGGTCATTGAATCTGTTCTTGAAATTCACTGACGGACCTCACTGACGGACCTATTTGTATGTGTGGGGTACAGAGATGGGGTAGTCCTTCAAAAATCATGTTAAACACAATTATTTTACTCCTGAAGTTATTTGGGCTTGCCATAACAAAGGGGCTGAATACGTATTGACTCAAGCCATTTCAGCTTTTCATTTTTTATTAACTTGTACAAATTTTTTAAAACATAATTTCACTTTGACATTATGGGCTATTGTGTGTAGATCAGCGACACAAAATCTAAACGTAATGCATTTTAAATTCAGGCTGTAACACAACAAAATGTGGAAAAAGTCAAGGGGTGTGAATACTTTCTGAAGGCACAGGCACTTACAAAATGGACATTTGGGGAGGAAAAACACCACTCTCTCTTTATCTATCTCTCCCTCTCTTTCCCTCGTCTTTTGTCAGCCGTTCCCCTCCTCCCTGCTGTCTGTTCCTGGTACAGCAACATCCTTATTACTGTCATAATTTACCTTCTTCTGCAAACATGACCCTGTCCGCTCTGAGCCCACTCACAAAATATTCATACTGAGATAGGACAGACATAAATTATCCACAAAAATCTATTTCATATTTCACTGAACACCTCAACAAACACCTGCACACACACGCACACACTGACTCACAGATGCATGCAGACACACACGGACACAAACGGACACACACACACACACACACACACACACACACACACACACTGACTCACAGATGAATGCAGACACACACCCACACAAAAACACCTCAATACAAATACACACATACACAAAATACATCTACCCCCTTTGAAGCAGACTGACATTTACATGAAAATATACATGTGTAAATGCATGGGTGTCTGAGTGTATTTGTGTGAAGGCTATTCATAAGAGCAGGCAATATCTCACAATTTGACATGTGTTTTATATAAGTAGTAGGCAAGACAGGGGAGACAGAGAGCAAAGGAAGGACATGTGGGGAGAAAGGACGAGAGAGAGAATGGGGAAGAGACAGGAGAGGAGACAGAAGAAAAGAAGAGGCAGGAGAAGAGATGAGACAGGAGAAGAGACAGGAGAAACCATAAGAGACTCATGGGGACATGAAGTAGTGAAAGGATAAATGAGGAGAGGAGAAAGGGGAGAGGAACAAAAAGAGGACTGTCGAGAGGAGAATATAGGACAGGAGAGGAGGAGAGATAAGAGGAACAAGAAGAGGACTGTCGAGAGGAGAATATAGGACAGGAGAGGAGAAGAGAGAAGAGGAGAGAATAATGGAGGGGAAAGGAGAGGATAATGGAGGGGAGAGGATGGGAGAATAGAGAACAGATGCAGGAAAGAAAGGAGAGAACAGAGCAGAATGTGTATGTAAAGGAAGCACAAGCAGCCAGGCAGAAGATTCAGTAGCCTGCTGAAGACTTATTGCTTTGACCTTGACTACCTCCCCCTCCCCCCATCCTCCCCCGCTTTCCCCCTTCCTCTCTCCTCCATGTCCCTCTCAACCTTGGCTAATTAGCTCACTGCCCAGGGGAGAATGTACAACATTACAGAACATCTAAAACAAGGACATTACAGTTACACCTCCTCTTCTTCCTCCACTTACTCTGTCCTTTCACCGGCAATGGAAGGTGTGTGTTTGTGTGTGTGTGTGTGTGTGTGTGTTTGTACGCTTGTCTGCATACTTTTGTGAAACAGAGATGAGGGAAGAGAGAGAAGAGAGAGTTGACTCATTCAGCATTAGATGCCTCTCAGGGAACAGGTGCTAATAGAGTATCAATAGTGTTACCAAAGTGCACAAAACACAGCAACTCAACACAATACACATACAACACAACACGATGGAAAGCAATGCAACACACACACACACAAACACATCACAACACACAAGCCATATCTGGAGCAGGTAAGTAGATTACACAGTAGGGTCGTGCCGTGCTTGGCACAGTAGAAGTCTCCCCCGTGCAGACAAGGCTGCTAGGCATCTGCTGCTTTGTTTGCTGTTAGCAGGCCGACCTTGGGTTTGTGTACTGACCTTGTACACTGTTACAGCAGAGTAAGAGAGAGAGAGAGAGAGAGAGAGAGAGAGAGAGAGAGGGACAGGGAGAGAGAGAGGAGGGAGAATGAAAGGAAAAGGGTGAGAAGGAGAGGGAGGAGAGAACGAGAGGCTGTGTGTGTGTGTGTGTGTGTGTGTGTGTGTGTGTGTGTGTGTGTGTGTGTGTGTGTGTGTGTAAAGTAGATAAACAGTAGGCAGAGCTGTGTTTGTTCAGTGGGAGGTTGTGAGATGAAACGGTCACTTAGACACGTTTATAAGCTACTGGAGTTACCCATAATGACTCCATGATAAAAAGAGAGA
Source organism: Brachymystax lenok tsinlingensis (assembly GCA_030435695.1). Lineage (NCBI taxonomy): Eukaryota > Metazoa > Chordata > Actinopteri > Salmoniformes > Salmonidae > Brachymystax > Brachymystax lenok. The sequence goes on from CM059781.1 coordinate 12,645,660, forward strand.
GCGAGAGAGAGAGAGGCCATTAATTATTGGAGACTGTACTGTACTGTAAGTAAATAACAAGCTAAATAAATAAAAAGCAATAGCAATCTATCAAAAAACGACCCAAAACCACCAAAAAATACATGAAAGAAAAATACTGTGACACGCATGACGCACACACACGCACACACACACACACACACACACACACACACACACACACACACACACACACACACACACACACACACACGCACAGCTGTAAGTTAGAGACCGGAGTCCTTGAGTGCAGTATTCAATTTGTAACTCTTGTGAAGACAAGGCCACAGTCCTTTATGAGCTCAGACACAGAGAGGAGCAAATGGAGGCAGTCGCCATGGCAACCGTCTGAAGCGAGCACAACACATCAACAAACAAAAGCAACACAATCCTTCTCCAGCAGAACCATTCAACACAAAACCTTGAATCCCACAAAAGTTGTCTATGAACAGTGTTCTCATAAAATTGTGTGTGTGTGTTTATGTGTCCACATCCAAGTGTTTATTAAAACCTTGTCTTTCTCTCCAGGGTCTGGATTCAATCTGTATTGCCAAATTATCGATTGAAATTTAAATGATGTTCCCGTATTTGCGGAGACTGCATATACGGTAAACCATGTCGGCTCAATCGGAAGATTACCTTTAACACAGATCTTTCCGCCATACAGATTGAATCTAGCCATAGTTCTCCAAGGCTGGAGAGGCTGAATTGTGCCAAAGCCTGTCTGTTTGGGTTATGGAAATCCTGGAGCTCAGTCTTCTGCTGTGATTCAGCTTCCAGGAAATGCTTACTACTGCAAAACACACCCACACATGCACACATAGTCAATTACTGAAAAAACACAACATTATTGAAACCATTTGTGTGCTTGTACACACTCATGGTGATGCAGTTCCCTAATAGTTCAGAGTGTAAAGTTATATTAGCCAGCAGATGTTCCTTTGAATCAAATTAGACAGAACAACTAGGGTTGCAAAATTCTGAGAACTTCACATGCAATAGTTTTCCTGGAATAAGAAGGGAATACGCAGGCATCCAGAACCTCAAACCAGGATTTCTGGGAAACCAGGGAATTTATTGAATGTTCCCGGAATTTTGCAACCCTAGTCACAACGGGCCAGTCTGTCTGTTACACCTGTCACTGGACTGAAACGGGCCAGTCTGTCTGTTACACCTGTCACTGGACTGAAACGGGCCAGTCTGTCTGTTACACCTGTCACTGGACTGAAACGGGCCAGTCCAGTGACATGGCATTGAAAACTAACACCAGATATGAACACTTGTTGGCTTTGATAACTTAGACCAAGCTCATTACGAGAGATTGAAAGATATTGCCTCAGTCATACATTTCATTCAGAAAAGGCATTGAGAAGGCATTACAGGAATAGTTTTACTGCCAGTGATGAGATAAAGGTTAATTCCAGTACACTTCAGGCCAAACATCTTTTGCATCCATTGCCATCACAATATAATCTAATGATTCAAATTCTCTCTAATGTTAAATTCTCTCTAATGTTAAATTCTCTCTCTCTCTCTGTCTCTGTGGCTCCTGTCTTTGAAAATGTCTGTGAGACAAAGGTCTGCAGCGTGCCTGATGCTGTCTGTCTGTCTGTCTGACTGACTCTGTCTGTCTGTTACACCAATTACTAGCACACCTGCACATCAGATAGGTGTGTGTGTGCGTGTGTGTGTGAATGTCTCTGTATATTTGGCAACAAGAGAAACTATGTGCTTCAGCAATTGACACAATCCCAGTCATACAATGACAAGCCAATCACAATCACACAGCTGACAATCAACAAATGTAGTGAGGCTTGCTGTTCTCAGCCAGTTCACCCGTGATACAAGTCAGTATTCGACGTCCATCCATGTCTGAGGACGTCAAGTGATGATGTGGAAACAAGCCTCTAGGGGCAACACTAAGCACTGTTATCTTCAGGTAGACATTGGTTTGGCTAGGGTGTGGGCGGGGATGGAGGATTAACGTAAGCATCTGCCTCTGGTTCAAAAGGCCAGACGTTTCTAACCGTAATGAAAATGTACAGTATGTGACCTTATTTGACCTTTTGTTGAGACACGGTTGGATCCCACCAAGGGGCACGACTTGTTGACTAATTAAAACACTAAACAATCACAACACAGTAACTATTGGTCACTCTATTATGGATTATTATTCTAATATCTATTAATTATAGAATTGTGTCAGTTATTAGTGATAATGCTTATGATATTTTATGACATTTTCTACTGCACTCTAGAGAGTTGTAGGCCTAGAGATCTTACAATGTATTTACCTATGCACAGACTGTGTGTGTGTGAGAGAGAGGAGAGACTTTGTGTGTGTGAGAGAGAGGAGTGTGTGTGTGTGTGTGTGTGTGAGAGAGAGAGAGGAGAGTGTGTGTATGTGTGAGAGAGAGAGAGAGAGAGAGAGAGAGAGAGAGGAGAGTGTGTGTATGTGTGTGAGAGAGAGAGAGAGAGAGAGAGAGAGAGAGAGAGAGAGAGAGAGAGAGAGAGAGGAGAGACTGTGTGTGTATGCATGATGTGTTTTATTTCTTTCCTTGTCAGCCACCCATCTCTGCTTTTCTGCTTCATAAAAAGCTGAGGTCTGGAACTGCCTCCAGGTCACTTCTCTCTCCACTTCTCTCTTGGTTGCCTGATGACTCACCCTGAATTGTAATCGCTACATACATTCATTGTGGAGAACAAAAGTCAGTCTGGCCAGAGCGATGTGGATGGGTAGCCAGGGAATGGCCTTGCTACATTAAAAATACTTCTGCAGGACAATAAACATAAACTCAGCTAAAAAAGAAACGTCCCCTTTTCAGGACTGTGTCTTTCAAAGATCATTCGTAAAAATCCAAATAACTTCACATATCTTCATTGTAAAGGGTTCAAACACTGTTTCCCATGCTTGTTCAATGAACCATAAACAATTAATGAACATGCACCTGTGGAACGGTCGTTAAGACACTAACAGCTTACAGACGGTAGGCAATTAAGGTCACAATTATGAAAACTTAGAACACTAAAGAGGCCTTTCTACTGACTCTGTAAACCACCAAAAGAAAGATGCCCAGGGTCCCTGCTCATCTGCGTGAACATGCCTTAGGCATGATGCAAGGAGGCATGAGGACTGCAGATGTGGCCATGGCAATAAATTTCAATATCTGTACTGTGAGATGCCTAAGACAGCGCTACAGGGAGACAGGACGGACAGGTGATCGTCCTCGCAGTGGCAGACCACGTGTAACAACACCTGCACAGGATCGGTACATCCGAACATAACACCTGCAGGACAGGTACAGGATGGCAACAACAACTGCCCGAGTTATACCAGGAACGCACAATCCCTCCGCAATAGGCTGAGAGAGGCTGGACTGAGGCCTTGTAGGCCTGTTGTAAAGCAGGTCCTCACCAGACATCACCGGCAACAACGCCGCCTATGGGCACAAACCCACCGTCGCTGGACCAGACAGGACTGGCAAAAAGCGCTCTTCACTGACGAGTCGCGGTTTTGTCTCACCAGGGGTGAGGGTCGGATTCGCGTTTATCGTAGAAGGAATGAGCGTTACACCAAGGCCTGTACTCTGGAGCAGGATCAATTTGGAGGTGAAGGGTCAGTCATGGTCTGGGGTGGTGTGTCACAGCATCATCGGACTGAGCTTGTTGTCATTGCAGGCAATCTCAACGCTGTGCGTTACAGGGAAGACATCCTCCTCCCTCATGTGGTACCCTTCCTGCAGGCTCATCCTGAAATGACCCTCTAGCATGACAATGCTACCAGCCATACTGCTCGTTCTGTGTGTGATTTCCTGCAAGACAGGCATGTCAGTGTTCTGCCATGGCCAGTCCCATTGAGCACATCTGGGACCTGTTCGGAGGGTGAGGGCTAGGGCCATTCCCCCCAGAACTTGCAGGTGCCTTGGTGGAAGAGTGGGGTAACATCTCACAACAAGAACTGGCAAATCTGGTGCAGTCCATGAGGAGGAGATGCACTGCAGTACTTAATGCAGCTGGTGGCCACCCCAGATACTGACTGTTACTTTAGATTTTGACCCCCCCTTTGTTCAGGGACACATTATTCAATTTCTGTTAGTCACATGTCTGTGGAACCTGTTCAGTTTATGTCTCAGTTGTTGAATCTTGTTATGTTCATACAAATATTTACACATGTTAAGTTTGCTGAAAATAAACGCAGTTGACAGTGAGAGGACGTTTCTTTTTTTGCTGAGTTTATTTGCCTGCCACTCCTGGGAAGCCTGTCCATATGTGAGGGCTGTTAGGGCCCTGTTTCAGCTCCAGATGACAAAACCTGCACTCACTCCCAGAGGGTTGCAGGTCTGCCCATTTCCTTTTGGTCATTCATTTTAATTAGAGAAACATCTAATAAACTAAACTGTTGCTTTAATTGTGAATGTACTTTATTGCACACAATCCTCAAATAAAATGTATTTACATTGGGTCTAATGTGTGTGTGTGTGTGTGTGTGTGTGTGTGTGTGTGTGTGTGTGAGTGTGTGAGTGAGTGAATGAGAATTTCCTCATAAACTGTACACATTAAGCAATACTATTTTAAAATATTATCAATCACACTTTGATTTGATAGATACACTATAAATACAAATGTATGTGGACACCCCTTCAAATTAGTGGATTCAGCTATTTCAGCCACACCCGTTGCTGACAGGTGTGTAAAATCAAGCACATAGCCATGCAATCTCCAATGACAAACATTGTCAGTAGAATGGCTTTACTGAAGAGCTCAGTGACTTTCAACATGGCACCGTCATAGGATGCCACCTTTCCAACAAGTCAGTTCAACAAATTTCTGCCTAGCTAGAGCTGCCGTGGTCAACTCGGGACTGCCGAGTGGTGAAGCGCATCTGTCCTCGGTTGCAACACTACTGAGTTCCAAACTGATTCTGGAAGTATAGAATAACTATCTTCAAAGTAATGACTCGGGACGTCGGATTTGAGATGAAAGCTTCTTTTAGTAATACTACTTGTTCAAGTTACATTTAACAACTTTAGATTCTACAAAACATTAAAAGAAAGTTGCTAGCTAAAGTCAGGATAATCACTTGTCACTTGTACATAACTGGGACTGGTGCGATCTCTCTCTCTACTTCCTGTTACAAGGCATTCTGGAACTTGCAATCAAAAGCGCAATCCAATACTAACCAATACAACAAAAATATGTATGTAGTTCTCTCAATCTCCAACACACAAATTCTAATATAATTACATATGTAAATAACTGTAAAGAAAATATATTTAGATACAGCTTGATGAATTAACTGTAAACATTAACTCTGTAACCCATTAAAGTTACAACATCCTCCCACCGATGAACAACTGTGTTCATCTAAATCTCTAAGCAGTAAATCAACTGAATAGGTCTTCTCAACAAAGTCCCTGAAGCAGTAAATCAACTGAATAGGTCTTCTCAACAAAGTCCCTGAAGCAGTAAATCAACTGAATAGGTCTTCTCAACAAAGTCCCTGAAGCAGTAAATCAACTGAATAGGTCTTCTCAACAAAGTCCCTGAAGCAGTAAATCAACTGAATAGGTCTTCTCAACAAAGTCCCTGAAGCAGTAAATCAACTGAATAGGTCTTCTCAACAAAGTCCCTGAAGCAGTAAATCAACTGAATAGGTCTTCTCAACAAAGTCCCTGAAGCAGTAAATCAACTGAATAGGTCTTCTCAACAAAGTCCCTGAAGCAGTAAATCAACTCAATAGGTCTTCTCAACAAAGTCCCTGAAGCAGTAAATCAACTGAATAGGTCTTCTCAACAAAGTCCCTGAAGCAGTAAATCAACTGAATAGGTCTTCTCAACAAAGTCCCTGAAGCAGTAAATCAACTGAATAGGTCTCCTCAACAAAGTTCCTGAAGCAGTACGACCTGAACATGACCTAACTAGGCCATCTCGGCCTGGAAACAGTTCCTCAATCTTTCCTAGTTTCCAGGTTTGTCTGGGTGTGTTATCTTCTCCGATGAGTACGTCACCCGCTTTCAGTGGGGTGGGCTGTGGGGTGTCACAGCGGGGTGGGCTGTGGTGTGTCACAGTGGGGTGGGTTGTGGGGTGTCACAGCGGGGAGGGCTGTGGGGTGTCACAGTGGGGTGGGCTGTGGTGTGTCACAGTGGGGTGGGTTGTGGTGTGTCACAGCGGGGAGGGCTGTGGGGTGTCACAGTGGTGTGCTGACTTTAGATCCAGCAAGTAGTCTCTTCGCCAGCTGTTCCAGAAGCTGGTCACAAGTCTCTGCCTGTACTTCCATCTGCGTGTCATTTCCTCCTTGTTTAGCGTTGGGTGCTGAGTTTCGGCTGGAAATGGCTTGGGCGGCAAAGAGGTTAGTCTTTTACCCTCCAGGAAGTGTGCTGGGGTCAGGGGTTGTGGTTCATCCACTTCATTGTGCACGAAGGTCAGAGGCCTAGAATTTAGGATAGCTTCAACCTCTGTCAGGACTGTGCACATCTCTTCAAAGTTGAGTGAAGCTCTCCCAAGAACCCTTCTCAGGCATATTTGTCGAGTCTTTCCCAGAATCCGCCCCACCAGGCTGCTCGCTTGGCGATGAACCTCCAGGTGATGCCCCTTTTTGAGAAAAACGCCAAGAGTTTGGGCTCTTCGATTGCCTTCCACAGCTCTTTCAAATCCCGATCAGCTCTTTTTGCATTGTCTGAGTAGATTACCTTGCATAATCCTCTCCTTGAGATTAATCTTTTTAGAGCTAACAGGAATGTCTCTGTTGACTGATCTGAGACCAGTTCCAAATGCACTGCTCTGGTTACTGCACAAGTGAACAGTGCAATGTATGACTTATTCACAGAACCATTCATAATGGTACCTTCTCATAATGGTACTGTATCAGCATTTCTGAGTATCTGTACTTGTTGGGCAGAACCCATGGGTGCTGCTCTCTGAATAAGAAATTGGACTGTTGCAGTCTTCCTCCTACACAGAGTAGTTCGTGATTGTCCAAGAACGGTTTCAGTTCTCTGATTTTACAGTCATTGTTTAGGCTTTTTCCTACCTTCAGTAGTTTGATCTCCTGTCCGAACCTCTGTTGTTGTGTTACCTTTATCCAGTACTTTTCTGCATCAAACAGCTCGTCAGCAGTCAGTTCACCTTGCATCTATATGTTTGTACGAGCATTGGTTATGAATCTCTTTATCCAGGCGTTGACTCTGAACACTCTTTTCAGTTTGCTGTACCTTTCAAGCTCCAACACAGGTTCAGTGATGTCTGTGCTGTTTGCTGTGAGTTGTACAGTAACCTGGTGACTGGACTTGAGTTCTGTATTTACCTCTTCTGGAACCTTGTTATCATCAGTCTCCTCGGACTGATTGGGTGATGTCAGAATTCTGGGTCCATTCTACCATAGCTGGCTCTGTGTCAAGTTTCAAACAGTTTGTCCTCTTGTAGGGAGGTCGGCTGGATTAGTTTTCCCTTCAATATGTGACCATGACTCTGGATTGGTCAAAGACTGGATCTCTGTCACTCTGTTCGCGACAAACTGCTTCCATTTCTGAGCTGAGCTGCAAATCCAATGCAGCACGATCCTCGAGTCTGTCCACATTTTGATCTGTTTTTCTTCCATTTTCAGTGTGGTCATCAGGTTGTTTGCTAGTCTCGCTCCAATCACAGCTCCCATGAGCTCCAGGCATGGCAGCGTCATTTTCTTGAGTGGGGCTACCCTGGACTTGGATGCGACTAGACTTGTCGTTGTTTCCCTGTCTTGTGATTCACCTTGCAAGTAAGCTACTGCACCGTAAGCTCTTTCACTTGCATCACAGAACACGTGTAGTTTCAGGGTGTGGCTGTTCTGTGGCCGCATGTCTGTTCTGTACCACCTTGGCATAGCGAGCTGGTGTAACTGGGATAGTTCTGAACACCACTGTTGCCATTCTCGTGTCAGATCAGGTGGTAATTCTTCGTCCCAGCTGAGTCCCCTCTCCCACATTTCCTGGAACATGCACTTGATCCTGATGGTGAAGGGGGACAGGAAACCAAGAGGGTCGAAGATACGTGCAGATGACTGCAGAACACTTCTCTTTGTGTTTTCCTTTTGCTTTGGAATGCTCAGTAGCGGCCTGAGGTCAAACACAAAGTAATCTGTTCCTGGTCTCCATACTAAACCTAAACCCTTCAGCACTACTCCGTGTGTTTCTAGCGTCAACGGGTGGTCAGTTGTCATGCTCTCCTCCCATTTTGTTTTCAGTTCAGGAGAGTTGGTCATCCACTTGCAGAGGTCCATGCCTGCAACCGCCAGCATTCACTTTGCAGCTGTTGTCACAAGGTAAGCTTCTTCAACATTGTGTGAACTTGCAATGAAGTCATCTACATAGAGTGACTCTCTCAATATCTCTACAACTTCTGGTTGTTCTGTTTCATATTGTTTCAGGTGCTTCCTGATTGTAGCCACCAGCAAGAATGGACTTGTTAAGAACAAATACCACTCTTTTCATCCTCAGCACGCGCAGCTCATCTTCATTTTCTCCCCTTGGTGGGCCTGTGAGCCATAGGAATCTCACGGCGTCTCTATCTCTCTCTGCTAGGAATATCTGCAGGAAAGCCTTCTTTATGTCTGCCATGAATGCGATCTCATGTAGTCTGAACTTGATCAGAACGCTGAGCAGATCTGGATTCAGGTTCAGTCCTGTGAGCAGACAGTCATTGAGGGATGGACAGCCATCTTCATGGGACGAGGCATCAAACACCACTCTCAATTTTGTCGTCACCTTATCTTCTCGGGGGACCTGCATGGTGAGGTAAGTAGTATTTTACATTGTCTGCGCTTTATGCATTGTCCTTGGGCGCGTCCTCTGCCATATCCTGTTGTAAGTAGTCTTCTACTACTTCATTGTATCTGCTGTACAAAGGCACATCCTTCTTCAGTCTTTTCTTCAGACCTTCAAACTGTTTCTTGGTGATTCTATAGTTGTCTTGGGAGTTCTGGCATTTCTCATTTCCATGGCAACTCCACATGGTATCGTCCATCTTTGAAGGTGGTTGTTTTCTCAAACCTCTGTAGAGCCTCGTTTTCCTCTGGGTTCTGTGTTTTCTCGCTTATAATACCCAGAGACTCAAGCTCCCAGAATGCATGCAGTTGCTTGGAGACTAGTGCGTCTTCATCAAGTGGGATGAACATGCATGTTGCCTCGGCGACACTTGACATGGACACTGGTCCCTGCACCGACCATCCAAAGGTGCTCTCTAAAGCAACCAGCGTCTCCGTCAGTCGCTCCACTCTGTCTGATACTAGCTGCCAGTAGTAGTCTGCTCCTATCAGGACAGAGAGTTCAGGATCACTGTCATCTCCCGGAAAGTCTGCGAGCTGCAGTCCCTTTCTATTGAGCTCATGTTGAATCTGTTCACCAGGAACCTTCATCACAGCTTTGCACACTTGTGGGGTTTCAATTGCCTCGATCTCTATTCTCTACTGTTTGTACCAGACATTCTCCAAGATGACTTTCACGGTGTTGCGTTGGGAAGTTGCTGGAGCAGAGGAGCCAAACGTGTGAAGAGTGATTGCCTCTTGTCTGATTACTGGTAGCTTCAAGCCCTTCATAAGGTTTTCATGTACGAAGCTTCTCTGACAGCTCGTTGCTTACTAGATGGAGGCAATCTTCCTTCCCGATGGGCCTTCTACCCATGCCTTTGCCGTTTGTAGCAACACAGTGTTCTGTCCACCTGGTTTCATCTTCACTGAATGGGGAATAACTGAGGAAACAACAGCATCTGCAGAAACAGTAGGGGGTTGAACCTCACTCCTCTTACAGGTACACACAGCAATGTGATGTCTGCTTCAGAAACAGTAGGGGGTTGAACCTCACTCCTCTTACAGGTACACACAGCAATGTGATGTCTGCTTCAGAAACAGTAGGGGGTTGAACCTCACTCCTCTTACAGGTACACACAGCAATGTGATGTCTGCTTCCACAAGTTGCACATGACACATCTTTGACTTTACAGAACGTTGCTATGTGTTTCTGTCCTAAACATACAAAGCATCTTCCCATTTTCTTTAGTTTCTCTTTGCGTGTAGCAATATTGTGGTCAGGGCAGTTTTCTGATTTGTGGTCTGCACTCTCACAGAATAGACAGTTTTGTTCCTTCTGGCTGGCTGTGTGCAGTGCCGCAGCAGATGGCATGTTGGGTCTTTTTGTTTTCATTTCATTGGAGGAGCAAGACTTGCTTCATGGTTTGCTCTCTTTCTGTTGGTTGCATGATCTTGTCATTTGTAGTGCTCTCTCCCTGCTCTCTCTGGAATCATCTGCAGTAAGATTGGGCATAGTAGGCTTCCATAGGTTTCTGACACTACACCCAGTGTTTCCAAGCTCCTAATCTGAATTTCACATTCATCATATAGCTGCCTCAATGCATTTAGGTCAGAGGATTTCTTCACAGGAGTGAGATTCAGCAGCTTTGACATGTGAGCACTAATCACAAGATCTTTCCTTCCAAATCTGCTCTTGAGCAGAGCGATTGCATCATCATAGTTACTGTCTGTTAACATCAGTCCTGCTACTGCCTTTGCAGCTGGTCCAGTGAGATACGTTTTCAGATAGGTAAACTTCTCTTTATTACACAGTGAATCATTGTTGTGAATAGCAGTCTCATACTGGCTCCAAAACTCCTGCCACATACTGACATCTCCATAGAATTTCTCAATAATCAACTTTGGTAGCCTTACTGATTGTCTCTGTGATCTGTTTGAGTTAGCGTCACTCACCCGTGCTGGTAGTGGATTGAGGTCCTGTTTTTTCTTTATCACTCGTTATGCACGGCTCTTCAGCATGATAACGCACTCTTTGTAGTCCTCCGTGCAAGCAATCTCCGCCTCCAATCTGTCCAATGGCGTTAACTGTTCAATTCCATGATCAAGTTCAAACAAGCTGTCCTCCTTAGCTGACAGCAATTCCAACAATGTACTCAAGTGATCGGTATCCGAATTTGACTGGGTTATTTCCACGTCAATCTGATTCAAAATCCGTGTTGTGGCACCTCGAATGGTACCCCGCTTTCATCTCATTCTTTCTGCTTCATGCCGACGTTCCTCCTCAGCCATTTCAGCCGCTTCATCCCTATGATCCTCGTCGCAGCTAATACTTTTCCCGGGTTTCGGCACCAAAATATAGAATAACTATCTTCAAAGTAATGACTCGGGACGTCGGATTTGAGATGAAAGCTTATTTTAGTAATGCTTCTTGTTCACGTTACATTTAACAACTTTAGATTCTACAAAAGATAAAAGAAAGTTGCTAGCGAAAGTCAGGATAATCACTTGTCACTTGTACATAATTGGGACTCACGCGATCTCTCTCTCTACTTACTTTACAAGGCGTCAATAACTGTAAAGAAAATATCTTGAGATACAGCTCAATTAATTAATTGTAAACATTAACTCTGTAACCCATAAAAGTTACAACAGGAAGCAACATCAGCAAAATAAGATCACCATGCGCAATGACAAGCATCGCCTGGAGTGGTGTAAAGCTCGTCGCCATTGGACTCTGGAGCAGTGGAAATGTGTGGTTTCGAGTGATGAATAAAGCTTCACTGGCAGTCTGAAGGACGAATCTGGGTTTGGCGGATGCTAGGAGAACACTCCCTGCTCGAATGCATAGTGCCAACTGTAAAGTTTGGTGGAGGAGGAATAATGGTCTGGGCTGTTTTTCATGGTTTGGGCTAGGCCCCTGAGTTCCAGTGAAGGGAACTCTTAACACTACAGCATACAAATACATTCTAGACGATTCTATGCTTCCAACTTTGTATCAAGAGTTTGGGGAAGGCCCTTTCCTGTTTCAGCATGACAATGCCCCCGTAAACAAAGCAAGGTCTATACAGGAATGGTTTGTCGAGATTGGTGTGGAAGATCTTGACTGGCCTGCACAGAGCCCTGACCTAAACCCCATCGAACAGCTTTGGGATAAATTGGAATGCCGACTGCGAGACAGGTCTAATCGCCCAACATCAGTGCCCGACCTGGCTGAATGGAAGCAAGTCCCTGCAGCAATGTTCCAACATCTAGTGGAAAGCCTTCCCAGAAGAGCGAAGGCTGTTATAGCAGCAAAGGGGGGACCAACTCCATATTAATGCCCAAGGGTTTGGAATGGGATGTTCGATGAGCAGGTGTCCACATATCTTTGGTCATGTAGTGTATATACAGTTGAAGTGGGAAGTTTACATACACTTAGGTTGGAGTCATTAAAACTCGTTTTTCAACCACTCCACACATTTCTTGTTAACAAACTATAGTTTTGGCAAGTCGGTTAGGACATCTACTTTGTGCATGACACAAGTACATTTTCCAACAATTGTTTACAGACAGATTATTTCACTTATAATTCACTGTATCACAATTCCAGTGGGTCAGAAGTTTACATACAAGTTAACTGTGCCTTTAAACAGATTGGGAAATTCCCGAAAATTATGTCATGGCTTTAGAAGCTTCTGATAGGCTAATTGACATATTTGAGTCAATTGGAGGTGTACCTGTGGATGTATTTCAAGGCCTACCTTCAAACTCAGTGCCTCTTTGCTTGACATCATGGGAAAATCAAAAGAAATCAGCCAAGACCTCAGATAAAAAAAAAAATTGAGACCTCCACAAGTCTGGTTCATCCTTGGGAGCAATTATCAAACCCCTGATGGTACTACTTTCATCTGTACAAACAATAGTACGCAAGTATAAACATTTAACCCAACGTTAGCTATCAAACTATCCAGCAAGAATTTAGAGGTAAAATTATATATATATATATAATTTTTTAAAATTAAAAAAACATTATTATAATAATAATAATAATAATGAATGAATCCATCCATCCATCCATCTGTCCGCCGCGCGGGGGCGGCCAAAGGTTGCTTGTTCGAATCCAGCGATATAATTTTTACAAAATATTTATAGTTTACAGTTTCGGAGTTAATGCCTTACCTTAAAAATTCAGAGTTAATGCCTATCCTTGAGAATTAATGCTTAAACTTAACCTTGGAATGATACAGAGAAGTATCCAAGCACTTCGAAATTTGACATTTGAAACAACTTCAAAATGTGACGTTTGAGAAACATGGATGAATGTCCAATTCTGACGTGAGACTGTGAGAGCTTGTTGGTTGTTCTGTTAAAGTATAATGAGGCAATGTATAAATACATTTAGCCACTGTGACCCAAGGTGTCTGTGACCTTCCTATTTTAGCAGGTGGTGCAGACACACACACAGACAGAGGGAGTAGTTGTGGGTGGGTAGTACAGGGGTATGCTGAACCATGTTTTACTGGGCAGGAGAACAGCAGATCTGGGCCCAGAGATCACATCACACACAGACAGGAGAGGACAGGAGAGGACACACTGGACCTAAGACTGTGATATCACTGCCTCTCCCATCTCCTCTTTCCTTTCCTTCCTTCCTTCCTTCCCTCCCTTCCTCCTCTTCTTTTCTGTCCTTACCCATGCCCTCCACTCCTCTCACCCGCCCTCTGCTCTCCCACCCTCTCATTCCCTCTCCTCTCACAACCCCTTTCCCCGCCTCCCCTCCAAACCTCTCCCGCTAAGCACTGCCCAGCCAAAGTATGAGATCATGATTATAAATCTAAGGCTATAAGTCTGCTGCCACTCTAGCACAGTGGCTTTAACTGTTTACTGACATTAACAGCTTCCAACCCAGCACTTTTCTGTTTTGCACTCTTATTCAGATGAACATTCAAAACAGTACAGTAAAACGTGAGTGCCTATCTGTCTTTGCAGTGGGTGGAAAACGATTGGCCCTTTTCTGTGGTATTAAAGAAACAGACTTCTGAGGCAAAATCTCAATTCATGGGTAGGGGCCTGAATTCGCTTTCCATCCTTCCTGATATGGGTTCATGGAGCACACAGAGTAGAATGAGGTCTCTCTCCCCTGTTTATGAATACGGCTAGTCACTCAATGCCAGTCATTTCTCCAAGCCCAAAACCACCTTTTCTAAACACTATACAGTAGAGGCAGTGTGGAGGTCTTTGTTCAGGCTCTCCACTGGACTACCAAATGTGCTAACACTCTCAAGGCTCATGCACTCACAAGAGGCAACTAGAAAATTAGCCTCTGTACTCTTCACACTTTTTCATCTGACCTTTCCTATACTTGATGCCCCCTATGTGTCTTTCTCTCTATCTCTCCCTCTCCCTCCCCCCTCAGTCTTGTCCCTTGATACAATCTGAGAGAAAAACATTCTTCCTGAACATTGCCTCCCCCTCCTCCTCTACCTTCCTTCCTCCAGGTTAGTCCCCCCTTCGTGACAGATGTGCAGGGAGCATTGAGTCATGACATCATAATTCAAGCGTTCCAGTTTTCACGGTTAAATCAATAACAGTGTGTCCGAGTCAAGGTAAGCGCCAGCGCTGCTCTCTCTGCTCCTTTCACATAGAAAATCAGATAAATTCTCCCTAAAATAATTAAGCCTTCAGCTCTGTCTCTGGCCTATTTTTTACTGGCTAACAGCTGATTAACGGTGCTGTGAGGGAGTCAAGGCAAAATCCTAAGAATAGAGTATTTCTCTCACACACACAAACACAAGTGTTCACACACAGACACACACACACAGACATAGAGCAGGTATGGATATTTGTTTTGCTTTTGGGATAGTGAGATAAATATACAGACCATTGTGTCCAAAAATAACTGGATAACCTCAAGGGTATAAAATCAGTCAGTCTGTCTGCCCTCTCAGTCTCTCTGTCTGCCCCCTTGTGTGATATAATGGGTATGCCTTGAGGTACAGTTTGTCCTTTTTCTGTATAGGCTATATTAAACTAACTGAAGGGGTGATGCTGCTTAACATGTTATTTTATGATACTGGAATGACCTTACTATTCATCTTGCAGCAGCTGGCTCCCTCTGGGTGCATGTGCTGGGGAGGACTGGAGCAGCACAGGGAGAGAGGGGGGAGAGAGAGCATGAGTGAGTGAGTGGGAGGCGTCTCAGAGGTGGAATATGTAAAAAGTCTAAACAACAAGTCCTGAAAGCTCGAGGACAGACGGGAGCTAGTATAAATGTGCTGCTGTTCGCGCGGGGTATTAGGGGCCAAAAAACACCCTCCCCCTCTCTGGATGTAGCGCGCGCCACTGGCCATGGCCACTCTGGAGGGTTGCCACTGTCAGGGCGCCGGGGGGAAAAACAATAACAGCATCCTGTACAACATACTGAAGAACGACAGCCTCACGACCACCGAGGAACCAACATCACAACCACAACACAGCCAGCAGCACCAAGTGCTCAAGGTCTCCTCCTGTTCCTCTTCTTCGAGGTTCGAGCTTAGGGAGCAACAGGCTTGCTCTTGCGGTTCCTCGCGGCGACGGGGGTCTCTCCGGTCACCCCAGGTGACCTGCAAAGCCGCATCGGCGGTCCTCATGAAGACTCTGAGATTTGTAAAGAACGTGCCGTGTTTCCGCGAGCTTCCCGAGGATGACCAGCTGCTGCTCGTTCGGAACGGCTGGGTGCCACTGCTGGTGCTGGGCCTCGCGCAGGACCGGGTGGACTTCGAGACCACAGAGACCGCGGAACCTAGCATGTTGCAGCGGATCCTTACCGGCGTCTGTGTCAGCCAAGGCGACTTACTGGACAGACCGGTTGAGCCGGAGCAGAGCGCGGCAACACCCGGGGTCTCTCTCGCGGATATCCAGGGCATCAAAGCGTTCCTGAAGAAGTGTTGGGGTTTGGACATCAGTACCAAGGAATATGCCTACCTCAAAGGAGCAGTGCTCTTCAACTCAGGTGGGCTGGGTGCTTTAATAACGCAGGTTATTTACCCACGAATCATTGTCTCAATGTGTCCTTGATGGAGTTCATGTAATGGTATAGCCTACATACACTATCTGTAATTTAATACCAGTTCTAAAAGTTTGGAAAACATTTACATATTTGTATTTTATACAGAAAACGAACAAAGCTGATTTAATATGTGGGTAATTTCGTGCATAGTGGACAATTGGGTCGTTCCACCGATTAAGCCCATAGGTGCCTTTTGAGTAGAGTACCTTGGTAAAAAACGAATCACCGAATTTTAAGATTCTGCCACAAAGAGCACATATTCACCTTAATAAAATTAAAACCAAAATCAATCTCGAGCAAAAACAAGGTTGACCAACAGTATTGAGGACTTCATCTTAAATCAGTCATAAATCTCCTTGTGACAGGGGGAATGGAAGCTTGTTGTGTGCAACAGGGAGGGGCAATTGAATGCAAGCGTCACAAAACAAACAGTATCAAATCTTATTGGTCACATACACATGGTTAGCAGATGTTAATGTGACTGTAGCGAAATGCTTGTGCTTCTAGTTCTGACAGTGCAGTAATATCTAATAAGTAATCTAACAATTCCCCAACAACTACCTTATACACACAAATCTAAAGAGGTGAATGAGAATATGTACATATAAATATATAGATGAGCGATGGCCAAGCGGCATAGGCAAGGTGCAATAGGTGGTATAAAATACAGTATTTATATATGATATGAGTAATGTAAGATATGTAAACATTATTAAAGTTGCAAGATTTAAAGTGGCATTGTTTAAAGTGAATAGTGATTAATTTATTAAAGTAGCCAATGATTGGGTCTCAGTGTAGGCAGCAGCCTTTCTGTGTTAGTGATTGCTGTTTAACAGTCGGATGGCCTTGAGATAGAAGCTGTTTTTCAGTCTCTCGGTCTCAGCTTTGATGCACCTGTACTGACCTCGCCTTCTGGATGGAAGCGGGGTGAACAGGCAGTGGCTCGGGTGGTTGTTGCCCTTGATTATCTTTTTGGCCTTCATGTGACATCGGGTGCTGTAGGTGTCATGGAGGGCAGGTAGTTTGCCCCCGGTGATGCGTTGTGCAGACCGCAACACCCTCTGGAGAGCTTTGCGGTTGAGGGCGGAGCAGTTGCCGTACCAGGCGGTGATACAGCCCGACAGGATGCTCTCGATTGTGCATCTGTAAAAGTTTGTCAGGGTTTTGGTTGACAAGCCAAATTTCTTCAGCCTCCTGAGGTTGAAGAGGCGCTCTTGCGCCTTCTTCACCACACTGTCTGTGTGGGTGGTCCATTTCAGTTTGTCTGTGATGTGTATGCCGAGGAACTTAAAACTTTCCACTTTCTCCACTGCTGTCCCGTCAAAGGGGGGTGCTCCCTCTGCTGTTTCCTGAAGTCCACGATCATCTCCTTTGTTTTGTTGACGTTGAGTGAGAGGTTATTTTCCTGACACCACACTCCGAGTGCCCTCACCTCCTCCCTGTAGGCCGTCTCATCGTCGTTGGTAATCAAGCCCACTGCTGTTGTGTCGTCTGCAAACTTGATGATTGAGTTGGAGGCGTGCATGGCCACGCAGTCGTGGATGAACAAGGAGTACAACAGGAGGGGGCTGAGCACACACCCTTGTGGGGCCCCAATGTTGAGGGTCAGCGACGTGGAGATGTTGTTTCCTACCAAGTCCAGGACCCAATTGCACAGGGCGGGGTTGAGACCCAGGGCCTCCAGCTTGTTGATGAGCTTGGAGGGTACTATGGTGTTGAATGCTGAGCTGTAGTCAATGAACAGTATTCTTACATAGGTATTCCTCTTGTCCAGATGGGATAGGGCAGTGTGATGGTGATTGCATCGTCTGTGGACCTGTTGGGGGGGGTATGCATATTGAAGTGGGTCTAGGGTGTCATGTAAGGTGGAGGTGATATGATCCTTGACTAGTCTCTCAAAGCACTTCATGATGACAGAAGTGAGTGCTACAGGGCGGTAGTCAATTACTTCAGTTTTCTTTGCATTCTTGGGTACAGGAACAATGGTGGCCATTTTGAAGCATGTGGGAACAGCAGACTGGGATAGGGAGCGATTGAATATGTCCATAAACACACCAGCCAGCTGGTCTGCGCATGCTCTGAGGACACGGCTTGGGATGCCATCTGTGCCAGCAGCCTTGCGAGGGTTAACACGTTTAAATGTTTTACTCACGTTGGCCACAGAGGGAAGGGGGGGCGCAGCCCTTGTCAGCGGGCCACGACAGGGGCACTGTATTATCCTCAAAGAAGGCGTTTAGTTTGTCTGGAAGAGGGACGTCGGTGTCCGTGACGTGGCTAGTTTTCTTTTTGTAGTCCGTGATGTCCTGTAGACCCTACCACATACGTCTCGTGTTTGAGCCGTTGAATTGCGACTCCAGTTTGTCCCTGTACCGGTATTTCGCTTGTTTTGTTCCTTGCAGACGGTATCTATGGGTAACACAGTTGAAGTTTTATGCATGACCCATTTAGGTTTCCACGACAAAACACAATAAAATGGCCAAAAACAGTATAAACTATCTTCAGAAATGACTTTGTCAAAGTAACAAAATAACTAGGGCTTTACAATGATGGTTAAAACTTGGAGAAATGTTGGGGTTAAGTGGGTTAAAATCTTCCTGGAAGTTACAGAGGATGCACAGAGGGACATGTCAAAATGCAGAATTATGTCACTTGATTATCTTAAACAGATTTATTTAATGTTCCATGTGGTTCATATTAAAGGGCACTTCATTTAATATAAGTCTTTTAAAACTCTATATTTGTGCACCATTTCTACTTTAATAATCAAAGGCAGTCAATATGTGTATATATACAGTATATTTTAATCCAGTTAAACCAAAACATTCACTGAGTCTACAAAACATTAGGAACACCTTTTGCCCTCAGAGCAGCCGTAATTCATCCAATGCTTCCCAGAGTTGTGTCAAGTTGACTGGATGTCCTTTGGGTGGTGTAAACTGTTGAGTGTGAAAAACCCAGCAGCGTTGCAGTTCTTGACACACTCAAACTGGCGCGCCTTGCACCTACTACCATACCCCGCTTTCGAATGCACTTCAATATTTTGTCAAAAAAGATTTGGTATGGGTCCCCAGATCCTCAAAAGTTGTACCGCTGCACCATCGAGAGCATCCTGACCGGTTGCATCACCGCCTTAAAGGTATTCAAGTCCATTTTGAACAATCCATTTCTCAATTGTCTCACGGTTTGAAAATCCTTCTTTAACCTGTCTCCTCCCCATCATCTACATTGATTTAAGTGGATTTAACATGTGACATCAATAAGGATTCACCTGGATTTACCTGGTTAGTCTGTCATGGAAAGAGCAGGGGTTCTTAATGTTTAAACACTCAGTGTACAGTCACCATATTATTAGCCTGTTCATTCACTTCATCGACTTCTAAGGAAGCAGTTTGGTATTGTTTTAGGGTTTAAGAGATTTGCATCCTTCAATATCTGGAGTCTTCAGAAACATTGCCAGATGGCGTTATGAGATATTTGTGGATGATTTGGGAGGTAGTCTACAATCAAGACCTTCTCATTTTTCAACAGATGAGACACCTGGTTATCATGGTGACTCGGGTTCCCTGAATTCCAACCCAAACAGCTCATGTACTTGTCCAAAGTTTCTACATGATCATTGAATTATTCTCCTCCCCTACTATCTCCCCAGATCTCCCTGGTCTGTGCTACCTCAACTACATCCAGTCATTGCGGCGCGAGGCCCACCAGGCTCTCAACGAGCATGTGAAGCTGATCCACCGGGGCGACGCCACGCGCTTCGCCAAGCTGCTCATCGCCCTGGCCATGCTGAGGGCCATCAGCCCCCCGGTGGTGGCACAGCTCTTCTTCAAACCCATCATTGGAGCCGTCAACATGGAAGACGTCCTGCTGGAGATGTTCTATGGAAAGTAGAGGCTTTCTATGGTCCTGTCCTGAAACAACCCCTAGATATAGCCCCCAAGTCCTAGGCACTTCTCCTAGTCCTTACTCCCTAGGCAATGTCACCTATTCCCTACCCACTAGAAACGTCACCTTGCCCTAGACTCTTCCCCCCCATTTCCCCTCTTCCGCTAGCTCCTATTGGATAGTAATAAGCAAAACAAAATGCCCAATAAAGGAACAATATGATAGCTTCACCTTGCCCTCCGGTAGGCTATGAAGGAACAATATCATAGCTTCACTTTGCCCTCCGGTAGGCTATAAAGGAACAATATGATAGCTTCACCTTGCCCTCCGGTAGTCTATAAAGGAACAATATGATAGCTCCACCTTGCCCTCCGGTAGGCTATAAAGGAACAATATGATAGCTCCACCTTGCCCTCCAGTAGTCTATAAAGGAACAGTATGATAGCTCCACCTTGCCCTCCGGTAGTCTATAAAGGAACAATATGATAGCTTCACCTTGCCCTCCGGTAGTCTATAAAGGAACAATATGATAGCTTCACCTTGCCCTCAGGTAGGCTATAAAGGAACAATATGATAGCTTCACCTTGCCCTCCGGTAGGCTATAAATGTTTTTTTTATATATATTACATCTGTCAAATCCTCTCAGATCAACATCTGTGGGGTTCATTCTGGACTGGCCCTTTCTATCTAACGGACAGAAGAACACACCTGTAGAACTAACTAACTAACTGTTAACCAACCGTTGGATCTGAATGGACCGTTGAACAGAAGGACAGACAAAGGAAGAGATTTGTGTGTTTTGTTAAAGATGTTCTGGACACTGTGGTTGATTAAGAACAGTGGGGGTGAAGAGGGTGTTGGGGGTGGGCTGATGATCAGTCTCTAACTTATTTCTTTTTACATAAAACTATTTTTCTATAATTAAAGTATTCTCTGAACTGCTTTGCCGTGCTTGTGTCAGGTGAGTGGTGCTCAGACTGTTTCTAGTGTGATCAGACTGTCTCTAGTGTGATCAGACTGTCCCTATGGTGATTAGACTGTCCCTAGTGTGATCAGACTGTCCCTATGGTGATCAGACTGCCCCTATGGTGATCAGAAAGGCGTAGGATGATGTTGCCCCTGGACACTGATCTAAGGTCAGAGTGGAGTTAACCCCTAATGGTTAAGGTTAAAATGTTCCTAGATCTGTGCCTAAGGGCAACATCTACCCAGACAGATCAGTAACTATGGTAGATCATGTGTTCTGAATAAAGTTTGATGTCTGTTCACAGTTCAGTGCTCCCACATGTGATCTTTAATTAAATCTTTTTTTCTACAGTTGTCCTTCTCTGTTCAGGTTGGAACGTTCTCTTTTCATCGGAGTGTGAGATCTGAGCCCTAGGTAACTAGTTTGTACTTGGCAGTGAAGAATGGCCTTCTTCAATACTGATTGGTAGAAATCCCTGTATAGCTCAGGGCTACCGCTCACTATTGTCCTGGATTCACATCTCACCATATTGATACTCTACTCATACTCTGGTTTCCAGACTCAATAGATTTTTCCTGTGTCTCTGTCTGAGGCAATAGGTGATTGTTGCTGGGCTACTGAGTTAATTTATCATGCTAGCACACAGATTAGAGGGTAATTGTATCCATTGTAGGATTATCATGAGGCTGGTAAGAGAAACAGAAATGGCCTGTTATGGCCACAAGATGGCACTGTTTAAACACATATCACACTGGTAGTGTCTCACGCACGCACACGGACACACACACGTGCACACACACAAAACCCAGCTTTGGGGCAGTTACAGGTGTGCAGAAGAAAATATTGAGGAAATGACCTGCAGAGTTGGATGGCCTCCGGGAGTGTTTCGCTTCTCTCTTCAAATCCCACCTTCAATGGACAAGATATTCCCGGAACAAATGGGAATGCTACTCTGGCCAAGATCTGCAGGAGGGAATCAGGGGGTGGGGAGAGCTGCACAACACCTCAAAGACACAAAACTTGTAGAGCTTTAGGGCTCGATGCAATCTGGTTTCTAGAGAAAACAATCTTCCTGCCCTGTTGCTGTACTGTAGGACTGTATGTGTGTGACAGATGAGGAGCAGGGAAGCAATGGAGTGTGGAGACACGACAGTCAGGCACTCTGAGCGGTCAGAACAGCACACCCGTGTGCAACTATGTACTGGGGATGAGTGTGTGTGTGCGACTGTGCGTGGGGAGGTAGGAGGAGCAGCATTCCGCTAAGAAGAGCCGGTGGCAGGAGGAGTGTGAGCTGTGATGATGAGGGAATCCAGAACCTGTGGGTGGACCCCAAGCCCCCAACAGATCTTACCCCTTCACTCTGGTGTAGACCTGAAATAATTAAATAGGCATAAGCATGACAGCAGCTCCACTTTGTCCTCTGATAGGCCAGATATATAACCACACCAAAGGTGTTGATGTATATATTTAAGTCTCTATTTTTTATTTTACTAGGCAAGTCAGTTAAGAACAAATTCTTATTTTCAATGATGGCCTAGGAACAGTGGGTTAACTGCCTTGTTCAGGGGTTTGATCTTGCAACCTTTCGGTTACTAGTCCAACGCTCTAACCACTAGGCTACCTGCCGCCCCTCTATCCTCTTCACGGGGCCCCTTTTCTTTCCAATTAAGCCCCTAATTGATAAAGATAATAAAGAGTCTATTAATCGTGTGTCTAGTAATAATAGGCCAGCTGTCAGTCAGAAGGCTGCCAGACGACACACACACCAGCTATATCACTGATGCCTGCCACCGTGGTGTGTGTCTGTGTGTATGTGAGAGAGATTATGTGTGTATGTGTGAGAGTGTATGTGTGTGAGAGAGAGATTACATGATGTGTGTATTCATGCCAGCCTGCTACACTCACTGGCCATATTACTGCTGGTGACTGTGTGTTACGTGTGTGGACCCTATTTGTGTCTCATTGCGCCATTGCTAATTCAACATTAACCAGCAGATGGCAGTGTTTGACTGTTTAATAATCTGTTCATTTGCCCTGCCTATGGTAGCTACGACTTACAGAGAAGAACTATTGAATTCTGGTCCTGGAGGGCTGAAACTCCTCCGTCTTTTGGACCATGGAAGACTGTGTAAAATGAACAGAACATAAATGAATCGAGAGGAGATCAACACTTTTAATATGCAGTGAGAAAGTAAGGGCAACTGAAAAGAATGGATTGTGTTTTTATAAAGAGACATTTCCTTCCAAGTGAATATCGTGTTTATATATTTATATAAATATCTATATCATATATAGAATATGTATCTATTTGCTATGCATACTCAGAAATTACGCCTTAAAATATAATTTTTAAAAGTATTTCAAAGCACAAACACTTTTTCTTTCGTTAAACATGACCTGGATAAGCATGGATTAAAAACAAAGAATTCTCAGTATGGGAAAATATTTCAAGAACTCAACCAAAACATAGAAAAATGCATTTACTTTTTTAATCTAAAAATGTTTTCATGAGGTACTCAAAATCCATATTGTGTTCTTAAAAGGTCCAATGCAGCTGTTTTTACCTCTATCAAATCATTTCTGGGTAACAATTAAGTACCTTTCTGTGACTGTTTTCAATTAAAGTTGTCAAAAAAATTAATAAATAGCATCTTAGAAAAATATCAATTTCTCAAGAAAAAGTTTTGCTAGGACTGTCTGGGAGTGGTTTGGGAAAACTGGGAAAACTGAAAATTTGCTGTTATTGGCAGAGAGGTTTGGAACTGTATTTCTTATTGGTCTAATTTACTGCATGGTGTTACCATGGAAGACCAAAACTCCCTCCGTCCAAAACAGGCTGAACAAACAGCTCCTACACTAAAAGGGCCTTATAATTTTCATAATTTCACAGTATTATTCCAACCTCAGTGTAGAAACATATAAAACCCAGATACATCACGTTGACGACTGCACTGGGCCTTTAACAAACCAGGAACCACATAACAAAGTAGTGTACAAAACCAGCCTAACACACACACCTTCCCTTCATGTCAGATGAAATGTAAATAAGTATGACTTTCCAAGCAAACTCTTTTTGTTATAAAAATATACTTATTTTTAAAATAATCAACATATTTATTTTTAAGGTGAGGGATTTCACTATCACGCTAAAACAGCGAGGCTGTTTGTTTTTATAGAAAATATGAAGCTTAGAGAGAGCTCTGACTGACAGACAGACTGACTGGAGAGGATTAGGACCCCTCCCTAAATCCTCCTCTTCCGCTGGTCCACAGGAAGTTATATCAACATCACCAGTAGCTCTTCCTTCTTTTTGCATATTCTATGATTTTTTTAAAGATAGTTTTTAAAACTAGATATACACCGTATACAGGTCAACAAAAATAAAATGTTGCTCCTTGGAGTAAAACGTTGCAATGTCCAGGCAATTCCCCAAAAGTGTTAAAAAAAAGGATATCTTAAACTACATA
Organism: Brachymystax lenok tsinlingensis; assembly: GCA_030435695.1. Classification (NCBI taxonomy): domain Eukaryota; kingdom Metazoa; phylum Chordata; class Actinopteri; order Salmoniformes; family Salmonidae; genus Brachymystax; species Brachymystax lenok. The sequence goes on from CM059781.1 coordinate 12,669,802, forward strand.
AGGTCAAGATAGAAAACACAACAGCACAGATACATGACATACTGGCTTTCTTCATAAGCATATCGAAATTAAAAATAAAAATAAACAAAAAATAGAAATATATAAATCTGTGTTAAAGCAGTCTTAAAGTAGAGAAGGCAACAAACATGATTGAATAAAAACAAAACAGGAAGACACTTATGCTACAAATAAATTGAAAATATATGTACAAGACCCTGTTTTCCTTTAGTGTGTGTGTGCTAATGTGTGGGTTCTTTTATTTTTTATTCACAGTTCATGTTGATCAAACTCTCTGATATATTTTGATCAAACAGTTTGTTGTTGTTGTCAGTTTGAATCTTTAATCCTCGGGTTAAGAACTTCTCCTCTGCATACATGAGGACCACGTTCCAAACCAAACCTGCCCTGACTTTGTCTTGCCTGTTCACAGAGGCCCATTCCAAACCAAACTCATCACAATCTCTCAGATATAGCTAAAGTAGCCAATCAAAACTGCCTCATAGAAGCGTGACACCAAACCGATCCAAAGCGATCCAAGCCAAACCAAACAGTGTTTCTCTGCTAGTGTCGTATGGTTCTACCCTGCCCCGCCCTGCCCTGGTCACCAGATGACGCTGGAGATGCTGGTCTCCCTGGGCAACAGTGGCAGCATGGCGTGGTTAGTGTGGTCCTCCTCCACACTGTGCTCGCGGCTCTTCCCCGCTGGCGGCCTCTGTCCATTCAGCATCGTCAGCGGGATGTTGCAGTAGGTATGCTGGTTGCCTAGTGACGACAACGGCGGAAGCGTGCCCCCCGGTGGCAGGTCGTACTCGTAGCTGCGGTAGTAGTGTTTCTGCCGCATGGTGGTGTGGTAGGAGTTGTGGAAGGACGAGCGGAGTTCCGGGTGCGCCGTGGCCATGGCAGTGGAGGTGGCGGCTGCCATAGAGATGGCGGAGACGGTCTGGAGCTCGCCGAAAGGGCCCTGCTCGCTGACGTCCAACGCCGGCTCATGGCTCAGCATGGGTTCGGTGCGGCAGAAGGGCATCTCATACTGCAGTTGCTTCCAGAACTTGGAGCTGAGCTTGTTGCTCTTGGGGCCACGCCACTTGATGACGGTGAGGGTCTTGATGGTGTGTTTGAGGGCCTCCACCTCTTGGTAGTTCATGATGCCACGCAGCTCGGCACACTCGATCAGAATCACCTTGATCTCCCCGGTGACCAGCATGTTGCGGAGGCGTGTCTCCAGCTCAAAGATGCTCCACCCCCGCCGCACCACGTAGTTGGGCGTCATGACGATGATGAGGCGCTTGGATTGGTCCACACAGCGCGCCACGTCCTCGATGTAGGCTGGATAGAGAGGGAGAGAGAGGGGGATGAAGGGAGAGGGAGAACCCAAAGCACTCAATCAATCTCCTTGAAAGGGAAAACTCAAAACAGCTTAGATTATTCTATACTCTAACATATTTTCTATAACATGTTGTGTATACAGTAACATATTTTCTATAACATGTTTTGTAGAGTGCCTTGCAAAAGTATTCACCCCATTTGGTGTTTTTCCTATTTTGTTGCATTACAACCTGTCATTTAAATGGAGTTTTATTTGGATTTAATGTAAATGGACATACAAAATAGTTCAAATTGACCTGAAGGAGCTGCAAAGCTCCACAGCGGAGATTGGAGTATCTGTCCATAGGACCACTTTAAGCCGTACACTCCACAGAGCTGGGCTTTACGGAAGAGTGGCCCAAAAACAATAAGCAAACGTGTGTGGTGTTCGCCAAAAGGCAATGTGGGAGACTCCCTAAACATATGGAAGAAGGTACTCTGGTCAGATTAGACTAAAATGTAGCTTTTTGATCATCAAGGAAATGTCTGGCGCAAACCCAACACCTCTCATCACCCCGAGAATACCATCCCCATGGAGGTGGCAGCATCATGCTGTGGGGATGTTTTTCATCAGCAGGGACTGGGAAACTGGTCAGAATTGAAGGAATGATGGATGGCACTAAATACAGGGAAATTCTTGAGGGAAATCTGTTTCAGTCTTCCAGAGTCTTGAGACTGGGACGGAGGTTCACCTTCCAGCAGGACAATGACCCTAAGCATACTGCTAAAGCAACACTTGAGTGGTTTAAGGGGAAACATTTGAATAAAAGTGGTAGGCATGTTGTGTAAATCAAATGATACAATTCCAGGTTGTAAGGCAACAAAACAGGGAAAATGCCATTGGGAGTGAATACTTTCGCAAGCCACTGTATACAGTAACATATTTGATGTAACATTATGTGGACATGAGACAACTAGCACACCACTTCACAATACAATGGATGGACAACTACAAGACATAAAACACCAAACAGAGACAGCAGTCAGTAGTGTTTAAACAGTAGTGTTTAAACATACAGTTACGATAACACAGGAGGCTGCTGAGAGGAGAACGGCTCATAATAATGGCCGGAACGCCGCAAATAAAATGGCATCAAACACAAGGAAATTATGTGTTTGATACCATTCCACTTATTCCGCTCCAGTCATTACCACGATCCCGTCCTCCCCAATGAAGGTGCCACCAACCTGTAGACTACAACTGTTCTTAGTCAACGCTCTGTATCTACATCACTTCTCATCTCTCTCTCTCTGAGGTTTTTGGATCTGTGTGCAATGGCATGTGTGTTTGTGTACGCCTGTGTTTGTGGGCTAGAGTGTGTGTGTGTTCTGACTTAAAAGCTACAGTGAGGGAAAAAAGTATTTGATCCCCTGCTGATTTTGCACGTTTGCCCACTGACAAAGAAATGATCAGTCTATAATTTTTATGGTAGGTTTATTTGAACAGTGAGAGACAGAATAACAACCAAAATATCCAGAAAAACGCATGTGAAAAATGTTATAAATTGATTTGCATTTTAATGAGGGAAATAAGTATTTGACCCCTCTGCAAAACATGACTTAGTACTTGGCGGCAAAACCCTTGTTGGCAATCACAGAGGTCAGATGTTTCTTGTAGTTGGCCACCAGGTTTGCACACATCTCAGGAGGGATTTTGTCCCACTCCTCTTTGCAGATCTTCTCCAAGTCATTAAGGTTTCGAGGCTGATGTTTGGCAACTCGAACCTTCAGCTCCCTCCACAGATTTTTTATGGGATTAAGGTCTGGAGACTGGCTAGGCCACTCCAGGACCTTAATGTGCTTCTTCTTGAGCCACTCCTTTGTTACCTTGGCCGTGTGTTTTGGGTCATTGTCATGCTGGAATACCCATCCACGACCCATTTTCCATGCCCTGGCTGAGGGAAGGAGGTTCTCACCCAAGATTTGACGGTACATGGCCCCGTCCATCGTCCCTTTGATGCGTGAAGTTGTCCTGTCCCCTTAGCAGGAAAACACCCCCAAAGCATAATGTTTCCACCTCCATGTTTGACGGTGGAGATGGTGTTCTTAGGGTCATAGGCAGCATTCCTCCTCCTCCAAACATGGCGAGTTGAGTTGAGGCCAAAGAGCTCCATTTTGGTCTCATCTGACCACAACACTTTCACCCAGTTGTCCTCTGAATCATTCAGATGTTCATTGGCAAACTTCAGACGGGCATGTATATGTGCTTTCTTGAGCAGGGGGACCCTGCGGGCACTGCAGGATTTCAGTCCTTCGCGGCGTAGTGTGTTACCAATTGTTTTCTTGGTGACTATGGTCCCAGCTGCCTTGAGATCATTGACAAGATCCTCCCGTGTAGTTCTGGACTGACTCCTCACCGTTCTCATGATCATTGCAACTCCACGAGGTGAGATCTTGCATGGAGCCCCAGGCCGAGGGAGATTGACAGTTCTTTTGTGTTTCTTCCATTTGCGAATAATCGGACACCTACTGTTGTCACCGTCTCACCAAGCTGCTTGGCGATGGTCTTGTAGCCCATTCCAGCCTTGTGTAGGTCTACAATCTTGTCCCTGACATCCTTGGAGATCTCTTTGGCCTTGGCCATGGTGGAGAGTTTGGAATCTGATTGATTGCTTCTGTGGACAGGTGTCTTTTATACAGGTAACAATCAGATTAGGAGCACTCCCTTTAAGAGTGTGCTCCTAATCTCAGCTGGTTCCCTGTATAAAAGACACCTGGGATCCAGAAATCTTTCTGATTGAGAGGGGGTCAAATACTTATTTCCCTCATTAAAATGCAAATCAATTTATAACATTTTTCACATGCGTTTTTCTGGATTTTTTTGTTGTTATTCTGTCTCTCACTGTTCAAATAAACCTACTATTAAAATTATAGACTGATCATTTCTTTGTCAGTGTGCAAACGTACAAAATCAGCTGGGGATCAAATACTTTTTTCCCCTCACTGTATGCTCCTGCTGTGTAAACTCTTACAAAATGCCAGCCCTTCTCCTGTCCAGAGAGGAAGTGCATCACAGTTGCTGACACAAGAGGAAGAGACTGAGGACATGTACCTCTAAGAAGTCTTGTGTCATCCTGGTAAAGCTCATTGGCCAGACCTAAACATAAACATGTCAACATTGAGATTCAGATCACAGGAGAACACACAGAGCACACAAACAGCAAAGAGGACTTGTGTAACAATGGCATATGAACTATCATTTATTATTTTGCTCTCTCTTTCTCAAACACACACACACACACACACGCACACACACAAACTGGAACAGTTTTTATCAACTTGTTGTATAACTCTGACTAGGGACTTGTTTCTCCATTCAGCTGTCTCTCTCTCATCCAGCAGTGCAGTAACTACAGTAAGAGCCTCTAAACATATTCCTCTATGATGTCCCATTCTGTCTGAAGCTGCCTACCATACCGCCGGAGCAGTAGTCTCACTGGATGTGTTCACTCTATTGCACATGAAACCCAGCTAGATGTAGTAATATATACTGAACATCCTGACCCAGCTAGATGTAGTATTATATACTGAACATCCTGACCCAGCTAGATTTGGTAATATATACACTGAACATCCTGACCCAGCTAGATATAGAGCTGTGGTAATAGATACTGAACATCCTGACCCAGCTAGATGTAGTAATAGATACTGAACATCCTGACCCAGCTAGATATAGAGCTGTGGTAATAGATACTGAACATCCTGACCCAGCTAGACATAGAGATGTGGTAATAGATACTGAACATCCTGACCCAGCTAGATGTAGTAATATATACTGAACATCCTGACCCAGCTAGACATAGAGCTGTGGTAATAGATACTGAACATCCTGACCCAGCTAGACATAGAGCCATGGTAATACCTTTATTTCACTAGGCAAGTCAGTTAAGAACAAATTCTTATTTACAATGACGGCCTACCCCGGCCAAACCCTTAACGACGCTGGGCCAATTGTGCACTGCCCTATGGGACTATCAAACACGGCAGGTTGTGAGTCAGCCTGGAATCGAACTAGGGTCCGTAGTCTGTAGACCGCTGCGCCACTCGGGAGCCAATATTGATACTGAACATCCTGACCCAGCTAGATATAGAGCTATGGTAATAGATACTGAACATACTGACCCTGCTAGATGTAGTAATATATACTGACCATTCTGACCCAGCTAGACATAGAGCTGTGGTAATAGATACTGAACATCCTGACCCAGCTAGATATAGAGCTGTGGTAATAGATACTGAACATCCTGACCCAGCTAGACAGAGCCGTGGTAATAGATACTGAACATCCTGACCCAGCTAGACATAGAGCCGTGGTAATAGATACTGAACATCCTGACCCAGCTAGACATAGAGCCGTGGTAATAGATACTGAACATCCTGACCCAGCTAGACGTAGAGCCGTGGTAATAGATACTGAACATCCTGACCCAGCTAGACATAGAGCCGTGGTAATAGATACTGAACATCCTGACCCAGCTAGACGAGAGCCGTGGTAATAGATACTGAACATCCTGACCCAGCTAGACGTAGAGCCGTGGTAATAGATACTGAACATCCTGACCCAGCTAGACGTAGAGCCGTGGTAATAGATACTGAACATCCTGACCCAGCTAGACGTAGAGCCGTGGTAATGAACAACCTGGACCATTTGCATAGACGGACTACTAGACAGATCGGCACATGCATCAGAATATGTTCACACAAAATATATTAATGTATGCATTAATGGGAACTAGAGAGGATGCTGCTGGGGATAACATGTACTCTATGATATCTGCCTTACAGCATGTCGGAAGTTTACCTACACTTAGGTTGGAGTAATTAAAACTCGTTTTTCAACCACTCCACAAATGTCTTGTTTACAAACTATAGTTTTGGCAAGTCGGTTAGGAATTCTACTTTGTGAATGACAAGTAATGTTTCCAACAATTATTTACAGACAGATTAACTTATAATTCATCGTATCACAATTCCAGTGGGTCAGAAGTTTACATACACTCAAATCAAATCAAAGTTTGTCACGTGCGCCAAATACAACAGGTGTAGACCTTACAGTGAAATGCTTAGTTACAGGCCCTAACCAATAGTGCAAAAAAAAAAAGGTATTAGGTGAACAAAAGGTAATAAATAAAAACAGTAAAAAAAGACAGGCTATATACAGTAGTGAGGCTATATACAGTAGCGAGGCTATATACAGTAGCGAGGCTGTAAAAGTAGCGAGGTTACATACAGACACCGGTTAGTCAGGCTGATTGAGGTAGTATATTTACATGTAGTTATGGTTAAAGTGACTATGCATATATGATGAACAGAGAGTAGCAGTAGCGTAAAACAAGGGGTTGGCGGGTGGTGGGACACAATGCAGATAGATAGCCCGGTTAGCCAATGTGTGGGAGCACTGGTTGGTCGGTCCAATTGAGGTAGTATGTACATGAATGTATAGTTAAAGTGACTATGCATATATGATAAACAGAAAGTAGCAGCAGCGGGGTCACAATGCAAAAGTCAGGATAGCCATTTGATTACCTGTTCAGGAGTCTTATGGCTTGGGGGTAAAAACTGTTGAGAAGCCTTTTTGTCCTAGACTTGGCACTCTGGTACCGCTTGCCATGCGGTAGTAGAAAGAACAGTCTATGACTGGGGTGGCTGGGGTCTTTGACAATTTTTAGGGCCTTCCTCTGACACCGCCTGGTGTAGAGGTCCTGGATGGCAGGCAGCTTAGCCCCAGTGATGTACTGGGCCGTACGCACTACCCTCTGTAGTGCCTTGTGGTCAGAGGCTGAGCAATTGCCGTACCAGGCAGTGATGCAACCAGTCAGGATGCTCTCGATGTTGAATGTGCAGTTTAAACAGCTAGATTAATTCCAAAAAATTATGTCATGGCTTTAGAAGCTTCTGATAGGCTAATTTACATCATTTGAGTCAATTGGAGGTGTACCTGTGGATGTATATCCACAGTAAAACGAGTCCTATATCGACATAACCTGAAAGGCCGCTCAGCAAGGAAGAAACCACTTCAAAACCGCCATAAAAAAGCCAGACTACAGTTTGCAACTGCACATGGGGACAAAGATCTTACTTTTTGGAGAAATGTCCTCTGGTCTGATGGAACAAAAACAGAACTGTTTGGCCATAATGACCATCGTTATGTTAGGAGGAAAAAGGGGGAGGCTTGCAAGCCGAAGAACACCATCCCAACCGTGAAGCACGGGGGTGGCAGTATCATGTTGTGGGGGTGCTTTGCTGCAGTTGGGACTGGTGCACTTCATAAAATAGATTGCATCATGAGGAAGGAAAATTATGTGGATATATTGAAGCAACATCTCAAGACATCAGTCAGAAAGTTAAAGCTTGGTCGCAAATGGGTCTTCCAAATGGACAATGACCCCAAGCATACTTCCAAAGTTGTGGCAAAATGGCTTAAGGACAACAAAGTCAAAGTATTAGAGTGGCCATCACAAAGCCCTGACCTCAATCCCATAGAACATTTGTGGGCAGAACTGAAAAAGAGTGTGCGAGCAAGGAGGCCTACAAACCTGACTCAGTTACACCAGCTATGTCAGGAGGAATTGGCCAAAATTCACCCAACTTATTGTGGGAAGCTTGTGGAAGGCTACCTGTAACGTTTGACCCAAGTTAAATACTAATTGAGTGTATGTAAACTTCTGACCCACTGGGAATGTGATGAAAGAAATAAAAGCTGAAATAAATCACTCTACTATTATTCTGACATTTCACATTCTCAAAGTAAAGTGGTGATCCTAACTGACCTAAAACAGTGAATTATTACTAGGATTAAATGTCAGGAATTGTGAAAAACTGAGTTTAAATCTATTTGGCTAAGGTATATGTAAACTTCCGACTTCAACTGTATACTGAGCTAGCTGTAATTCATGTCCAATGTTACACAGTCCCCTTTCTGAGGGCACAGTCAGTGGGGCATAGGCTACACAGTAGAAAATACACTTTGGATTAGAAATGTGAGAGAGAATGTTGCATCTAGGTTAATTTGGATATTTTGGAATTTGTTTCCTTAGTCTATTGTTGACATGGTCCCAAAATGTTTTGGTTGTCAGCACTCAAGTTTTCAAAATATGCAACTTTCAAAATACAAAAATCAATCATTTATTTTGGAGAGCCTTATTTTGCCATTGAAATGCTCAGTCTGATCATGTGGGCGTGTTGATACAAATTACAATATATTTACATACACAGTCCTGATTGGTTTATAGGATTGTCTAGACTCTAGAGCCTACCCCGCTTACCCCTTCAAAGTAGGAGGATACATATGCAAATAAAAGATTGTCCATTGGTCAGAATAATCCAATTGGATTGTGATGTCATGTTGTGGGCCAAAATCTCCTTACCACCTGAACAGGCGGAAATTACACGTTTTTTCCTCTCTCAAAAACCTAAAAAAAAATATTAAAAAAGGGCATGATCATAATTTCCACAATTTCAGAGTGTTATTTCAACCTTATAGTGTGGAAATATAATTTAAAAAACTGGAAGAAAATATGTTTTGACTGCACTGCCCATTAAATAGATCTTGAAAGGAACATGACAGTGTATAGGAGTGCATCAGGAATAAGACGGTTCAGATGGTTTACAACCAATCATAAGCATGCCTGTTTAAATAAATGCACAGTATGCATATAACACTTGCTGATGTAAATAGTCATACACTCGGGCTCCCGAGTGGCGCAGTGGTCTAAGCCACTGCATCTCAGTCCTGGTTCAATTCCAGGCTGTATCACAACCGGCTGAGATCGGGAGTTCCATGGTGCACAATTGGCCCAGTGTCGCTGGGGTAGTCATTGTAAATAAGAATTTGTTTTTAACTGACTTGCCTAGTTAAATAAAGGATAAATAAAAATAATAATAAAAAAATTCCACAACAGGGGATACAACAATATGCAGGGGAAAGCAATATATGATCTATATGAAGCAACATACAGCATATGTAACAACTATATAAGTGACACAGACGGTTTGGGTGAAAATACTAAAGGTTCTTCTATTGATGGTATGGATATATTATTTAGAGTTTATTTGTTGCACAAACTACACATATACACAAAACATTATGAATACCTGATCTTTCCATGACATAGTGACAGAGTAAATAACAATCAAAATAACCACAATAACTGTACAAGCCACAACACAATTAGTGAACATACTATCAAGTAACCACACACAGAATCCCTTAACTCCTTTACCCTACCCCCACACACTCCCCACCCCCTCCATCACCCCCACACACTCCCCCACCCCTCCCTACCCTCATCACCCCCACGTATTCCCTACCCCTCTACCCCACCCTCCTCTCCACACCCTCCCCTCCCTCCCTCCTCTACCCTCCCGTCCACCCCCTCCCTCCAACCTCCCTCCCCTTCCTTCCCTCCCTCCCTTAGTCATCACCTACACCACTTACTTCCTGTGGGGATGAGGTCTCTGTCTGGGATGAAGAGTTTGTACCCGTAGTGTTTCTCCAAGACGTCAGGGAGGATCTCCAGGGCAAAGCGCTCCTCCTCCTTGGTCTCCTGACTCCACTGGTCAGGGTCTACTTTAGTGTAGGACAGGTACGCATCATAGTCCTTATTATCTGCCGGAAACACAGAAGCACACAGACTTTATTATGTGAAAGTGAGAGAAATAAATAATGATATTGCCAGACATAATGACAGAGCTGAGAGATGCAGTAGAAAGCCAGACTGATGGATCAACAAGAGACTAGAGGAAGCAGTAGAAAGGTTCAGGCTCCCTAGAGGGGCCAGACACAGCCTGCATCAAATAACAACAACTTAAACATCTCAACCAACTACTGCTAATCATAACCAGTTAGATTACATGGTTAGATTTAACACTATGAGCTCCTTCCATTCAAATCAATTCTAACTGACAATATCAGAAGTGGCCACGACTCCACTTCAATGTAGAATTCTAGAACAGAACGCAGAAAACAACCAATCAAAGTGTGAATATAACACACACTGTATGAAAACACACCAACAAGCCCAAACTAGGACAGAACTAACTGTATCTGGGAGAATAAACTAAAAGTCTCCAACTTCAGTTTGTTGGTGGACCTTTTCCTTTGATTTGGGTAGGGAGGAAGTTGGCCTAGTCCCAGCCTCCCCGTCCCAAAGCAGACAGCAGTTCTCTGCTGGTCCACAGGGGAGGGTGGACATCATACCATGACATATTGAGACTGATCCCTCTCTTAAATGGAGAACAAATTGAAAATCTGCCTCCCCTCTTCCCAATGCATCCCTAGTGACCCCCACACGGTTATTACTGGAGACAATGGGCTGGCTGTCAGTGAAGGGTTTGTGTGTGTGTGTTTATGTATGTGACTTGTGTGTGTGTTTGTGTACCTGGGAGACTGTTATTGCTGCAGGCACTGACCGGTAATAGCTTTCATAGAAACAACCCATTCAACAACCTTCAAAGCACACACGCAAACACACACACAAACACTAGTTGATAAAGGATATTATGATATCGAGAGAGAGAGAGAGAGAGAGAGAGAGAGAGAGAGAGAGAGAGAATATAAGGTAGACTCATTTGAATTTCTTGGAGGGTAGAGGAAGAGAGATTGAGAGGGAGCAGAATGGACATTGGACACTTTATGGAACACAAAGCCTTCACCATCTTGTCCTGGAATATCCAAGGCCTGAGGTCATCTGCCTTTGGCATAAAGAGCAGGAACCTGTACTTCATGAAACTCTTTAACATCATCCTTAGCTCTGGCATCTTCCCCAATATTTGGAACCAAGGACTGATCACCCCTATCCACAAAAGTGGAGACAAATTTGACCCCGACAACTACTGTGGGATATGCGTCAACAGCAATCTTGGGAAAATCCTCTGCATCATTATTAACAGCAGACTCGTACATTTCCTCAGTGAAAACAACGTACTGAGCAAATGTCAAATTGGCTTTTTACCAAATTATCGTGCGACAGACCACATATTCACCCTGCACATCCAGCAATTACAGCTGCAAATCTCTTGGGGTATGTCTCTATAAGCTTGGCACATCTAGCCACTGGGATTATTGTCCATTCTTCAAGGCAATACTGCTCCAGCTCCTTCACATTGGATGGGTTCCACTGGTGTACAGCAATCGTAAGTCATACCACAGATTCTCAATTGGATTGAGGTCTGGGCTTTGACTAGGCCATTCCAAGACATTTAAATGTTTCCCCTTAAACCACTTGAGTGTTGCTTTAGCAGTATGTCCTGCTGGAGCAGTTGTCCGCTGGAAGGCGAACCTCTGTCCCAGTCTCAAATCTCTTGAAGACTAAAACAGGTTTCCCTCAAGACTTTCCCTGTATTTAGCACCATCCATCATTCCTTCAATTCTGACCAGTTTCCCAGTCCCTGCCGATGAAAAACATCCCCACAGCATGATGCTGCCACCACCATGCTTCCCAGTGGGGATGGTGTTCTCGGGGTGATGAGAGGTGTTGGGTTTGCGCCAGACATAGTGTTTTCCTTGATGGCCAAAAAGCTTTTAGTCTCATCTGACCAGAGTACCTTCTTCCATACGTTTAGGGAGTCTCCCACATTGCCTTTTGGCGAACACCAAACACGTTTTCTTATTTTTTTTGGGCCACTCTTCCGTAATGCCCAGCTCTGTGGAGTGTATGGCTTAAAGTGGACAGATACGCCAATCTCCGCTGTGGAGCTTTGCAGCTCTTTCAGGGTTATCTTTGATCTCTTTGTTGCCTCTCTGATTATTGCCCTCCTTGCCTGGTCTGTGAGTTTTGGTGGGCGGCCCTCTCTTGGCATGTTTGTTGTGGTGCCATATTTTTATAATGGATTTAAAAATGGTACTTCATGGGATGTTCAAAGTTTCTGATATTTTTTAGAACCCAACCCTGATCTGTACTTCTCCACAACGTTGTCCCTGACCTGTTTGGAGAGGTTTTCATAGTGGTTTTCATAGTGCCACTTGCTTGGTGGTGCCCCTTGCTTAGTGGTATTGCACTCTGGGGCCTTTCAGAACAGGTGTATATATACTGAGATCATGTGACACTTAAATAAAGTTCACCTGTGTGCAATCTAACAAATTATTTGACTTCTGAAGGTAATTGGTTGTAACAGATCTTATTTAGGGGCTTCATAGCAAAGGGGGTGAATACGTATGCACGCACCACTTCTCCGTTTTTATTTTTTTCGAATTCTTTGAAACAAGTAATTTTTTTTCATTTCACTTCACCAATTTGGACCATTTTGTGTATGTTCATTACATGATATACAAATAAAAATCTATTTAAATTACAGGTTGTAATGCAAAAGAATTGGAAAAACGCCAAGGGGGTGAATACTTTCGCAAGGCACCGTATGTACAGACTCAGTGAGCATAGCTTTGCTATTGAGAAAGGCCGCCGTAGGCAGACCTGGCTCTCAACAGAAGACAGGCTATGTGCACACTGCCCACAAAATTAGGTGGAAACAGAGCTGCACTTCCTAACCTCCCTCAGATTACACAGATCCACAAAGAATTCGAAAACAAACCCGATTTTGATAAACTCCCATATCTACTGGGTGAAGTATGTGACCTTGTCACGACTTCCGCTGAAGTTGGTCCCTCTCCTTGTTGGGCGGCGTTCGGCGGGCGACGTCGCCGGCCTTCTAGCCATCGCCGATCCACTTTTCATTTTTCCCTTTTCATTTGTTTTGTCTTCGTTTTATACACACCTGGTTTCAATTCCCCAATTACATGTTCATTATTTAACCCTCTGTTTTCCCCATGTTTGTGTGCGTTATTGTTCTAAGATTATGTCAGTCCAATTGGTGGGCTTGTTGTTTGTGACTACTTTGATTATTTTTGAATAAACTACATTGTGTTGCTCATCTCTGCTGTCCTGCGCCTGACTTTTTGCACCAACTACACCAAGCCATCTGACAGAATAACGCACCTCAGAATGGAGTCAGCGGGAGCAGACAACCCAGTGTTGGAGGTCGAGGAGCATGTCCAGCAGCATGCGACCATGTTGCAAAATCTCAGCACCGCCATGGATCGCATCCTGCAGACGATGGACCGTTGGGAGAGAGGAGTCACTCCAGCACCTTCACCAGCACCACCACAGGCACCACTGCTTAACCCTCCTTCACCTGGTCCCAGTGGGATTTGGCTCACGCTCCCGAGGGAGTATGATGGGTAGGCTGCCGGATGTCAGGGGTTCCTACTCCAGCTGGAGCTCTACCTGGCAACCGTCCACCCGGCTCCTTCGGGTCGTGAGAGTGTGTCCGCCCTCGTCTCCTGCCTTTCAGGGAAAGCCCTGGAGTGGGCCAACGCCGTATGGGGGGGGACGGAGAAGCGGTTTTGGACCATTATGAGGATTTCACCCGCCGCTTTCGGGCTGTTTTCGACCACCCGCCTGAGGGTAGAGCGCCGGGGGAACGTCTGTTTCACCTGAGGAAGGGGACGAGGAGCGCACAGGAGTTCGCCTTGGACTTCCGGACCCTGGCCGCGGGATGGAACGACAGGGCCCTGATCGATCACTACCGGTGTAGTTTGCGAGAGGACGTCCGTCGGGAGTTGGCCTGCAGGGACACCACTCTCACCTTTGACCAGTTGGTGGACCTGTCCATCCGGCTGGATAACCTGCTGGCTACCCGCGGACGTCCAGATCGGGGCCTGTCGATTCCATCCCCCAGCACCACCGATCCAACGCCCATACGCCCATGGAGTTGGGAGGTGCTGCACTAAGGGCGACCGGAGGAGGGACCGGTCCATGCACCATCTGTGGCCACAGAGGGCACACTGCCGGTCGGTGTTGGAGAGGTCCCTCTGGGAGTCGAGGCAGCAGGCAGGGCACTCTCGGGTCACCCCAGGCAAGTCAGCACCAGGCTCACCCAGAGCCCCCTGTTGCACACATGTTTTGTATATCAACTTTCCTGAGTTTTCCCCGCATAAGGCACTCGTAGATTCAGGCGCAGCTGGGAATTTTATTGACTGATCATTTGCACAAAGTTTAGGGATTCCTATTGTTCCTGTGGACATGCCCTTCCCAGTTCACGCCCTAGATAGTCGACCATTAGGGTCAGGGCTAATTAGGGAGGTCACCGCTCCAATGGGCATGGTGACGCAGGAGGGTCACAAGGAGAGAATTAGTCTCTTCCTTATTGATTCTCCTGCGTTTCCTGTGGTGCTGGGCCTACCCTGGTTAGCCTGTCATGACCCCACTATTTCGTGGCAACAGAGGGCTCTCACAGGGTGGTCACGAGAGTGCTCTGGGAGGTGTTTAGGGGTTTCCGTTGGTGCTACTACGGTGGAAAGTCCAGACCAGGTCTCCACCGTGCACACCCCCTCTGAATATGCCGATTTGGCTCTTTAAAAAGGCGGCGACTCAATTACCACCCCATCGACGAGAGGATTGTGCGATAAAATCTTCTGGTAGACGCAGCACTTCCCAGGAGTCACGTGTATCCCCTGTCGCAAGAGTAAACGGCGGCTATGGAAACATATGTCTCCGAATCCCTGGGGCAGGGGTACATTCGGCCCTCCACTTCACCTGCCTCCTCAAGCTTATTTTTTGTGAAGAAGAAGGATGGAGGTCTGCGCCCGTGTATTGACTATAGAGGTATCAATCAGATCCCTGTGAGGTACAGCTACCCGCTACCTCTCATAGCCAGTGCGATCGAGTCAATGCATGATGCGCGCTTCTTCACAAAATTGGATCTCAGGAGCGCTTACTACCTGGTGCGTATCCGGGAGGAAGCTGTAACCTGAGTACCTCGTCATGCCGTACGGGTTGATGAATGCTCCATCAGTCTTCCAGGCTTTTGTAGACAAGATTTTCAGGGACCTGCACCGGCAGGGTGTAGTGGTGTATATCGATGACATTCTGATATACTCCGCTACATGCGCCGAGCATGTGTCTCTGGTGCGCAGGGTGCATGGTCGACTGTTGGAGCATGACCTGTACGTCAAGGCTGAGAAATGTTGGTTCTTTCAACAGTCCATCTCCTTCCTAGGGAACCGCATTTCCATTTCAGGGTGGAGATGGAGAGTGACCGCATTTCAGCCGTGTGTAATTGGCCGACTCCCACCACGGTAAAGGAAAAGCAGCGGTTTCTAGGGTTTTCCAACTATTACCGGAGGTTTATCCGGGGATTTGGTCAGGTAGCGGCTCCCATTACCTCACTGCTCAAGGGGGGACCAGTACGTTTGCAGTGGTTGGCTGAGGCGGACAGGGCTTTTGGTCACCTAAAGGCTCTGTTTACCTCGGCTCCCGTACTGGCTCATCTGGATCCCTCTTTGGCGTTCATAGTTGAGGTGGACAAGTCCGAGGCTGGGATAGGAGCCGTGCTCTCTCAGCGCTCAGGTACGCCACCAAAGCTCTGCCCCTGTGCCTTCTTTTCGAGGAAGCTCAGCCCGGAGGAGCGAAACTATGACGTGGGGGACCGGGAGCTGTTGGCTGTCGTCAAGGCCTTGAAGACGTGGAGACATTGGCTTGAGGGGGCTAAACACCCTTTTCTCATCTGGACTGACCACCGAAATCTGGAGTACATCCGGGCGGCGAGGAGACTGAACCCTAGCCAGGCAAGGTGGGCCATGTTCTTTACCCGTTTTGTTTTCACCCTGTCCTGCAGACCAGGTTCCCAGAATACGAAGGCAGATGCCCTGTCCCGGATATGTGACACAGAGGAGCAGTCCATGGATCCCACTCCCATACTCCCCGCATCTTGCCTGGTGGCACCGGTAGTGTGGGAGCTGGACGCGGACATCGAGCGGGCGTTACTTACAGAGCCCACTCCCTCCCAGTTTCCAGCTGGCCGCCTGTACGTTCCGTCTGCTATCCGCGACCGTTTGATCTATTGGGCCCACACGTCACCCTCCTCTGGTCATCCTGGCATTGGTCGGACAGTGCGCTGTCTTAGTGGGAAGTACTGGTGGTCCACCTTGGCTAAGGATGTGAGGGTTTATGTTTCCTATTGCTCGGTGTGCGCTCAGTGCAAGGCCCCTAGGCACCTGCCCCGAGGGAAGTTACAGCCCTTACCCGTTCCACAACGGCCGTGGTCGCACCTGTCGGTGGATTTTCTCACGGATCTTCCTCCCTCACAGGGTAACACCACGATCCTGGCCGTTGTGGATCGGTTCTCTAAGTCCTGCCGTCTCCTCCTTTTGCCCGGTCTCCCTACAGACTGTGGGCGGCGTTTATTCCCTGGGCAGAGATGGCCCAAAACTCGCTCCGCCACTCCTCCATTAACCTCTCTCCTTTCCAGTGCGTACTGGGGTACCAGCTGGTTATGGCACCTTGGCATCAGAGCCAGATCGAGGCTCTTGCGGTGGACGACTGGTTTAGGCGCTCGGAAAAGACATGGGACGCTGCTCATGTGCACCTTCAGCAGGCCGTGAGGTGTCAGAAAACGAGCACAGACCGCCACCGCAGTGAGGCCCCGGTGTTCGCACCAGGGGACCGGGTCTGTCTCTCGAACCGAAACCTGTCCCTCCGCCTGCCCTGCCAGAAGCTGGGTCCGTGGTTTGTGGGGCCATTCAAAGTCCTGAGGAGACTGAACAAGGTTTGCTACAGGTTACAGCTTCCCCCAGATTACCGTATTAACCCCTTGTTCCATGCGTCTCTCCTCAGGCCGGTGGTGGCTGGTCCACTCCAGGAGTCTGAGGTGCAGGAGGTTCCTCTGCCCCCTCTGGACATCGAGGAGGCCCCGGCATATGCAGTTCGAGCCATACTGGACTCGAGGCGTCGGACGAGGGGCCTTCAGTAACTCGTGGTGTGGGAGGGGTACAGTCCGGAGGACGTTTTGGACCCTTCGATGCTGCAGGAGTTCCGCCATCTCCATCCGGATTGCCCTGTGCCTCGTCTTCCGGGTCATCCGAGGACGGCGACGGAGCCATCGCCGATCCACTTTTCATTTTTCCATTTGTTTTGTCTTTATTTTATACACACCTGATTTCAATTCCCCAATTACATGTTCATTATTTAACCCTCTGTTTTCCCCATGTTTGTATGCGTTATTGTTCTAAGATTATGTTAGTCCAATTGGTGGGCTTGTTGTTTGTGACTACTTTGATTATTTTTTAGTAAACTACGTTGTGTTGCTCATCTCTGCTGTCCTGCGCCTGACTTTTTGCACCAACTACACCAAGCCATCTGACAGACCTGTTGCCACAAGAAAAGGTCAACCAGTGAAGAACAAACACCATTGTAAATACAATACTATTATGTTTATGCTTATTTATTTTCCCCTTTGTAATTTAACCATGTGTACATCAGTACAACACTGTGTATATACACACATAATATGACATTTGTAATGTCTTTTTTCTTTTGGAACTTCTGTAATGTTTAATGTTTGTGTAATGTTTACTGTTAGTTTTTATTGTTTATTTCAGTTTTATATATTATCTACTTCACTTGCTTTGTCAATGTTAACATGTTTCCCATGACAATAAAGTCCCTTGAATTGAATAGAGGAAGAAAGAGAGAGAAAGAGAGAAAGATTGGTAGATAGAGAAAGAGAGATTGAGAGAGAGCGAGAGAAAGAAAGTGAAAGGGAGAGAGAAATTGAGAGAGATAGAAACAGACAACAGCCACCTATTGGTCTGACGCTCTGAGCCCTTACCTCCATCCAGGTCGTCGCTGCCGAAGTGTCTCCTGTAGAAGAGCATGAGCTCAATCTTATAACACTTATACAGAGAGATGAGGAAAAGCAGCAGCAGCAGGATGGCTCCCAAACCACCAGCCAACTCTACCGTGTACATCAGCTCTGCTGAGTGAGAGAGAGAGAGAGAGTGATAAGGGGAGAAAGAAAGCAGAGGGGAGAGAAAGAGAGAGCGAAAGAAAGACCATGTCATTAAAACTATTGAGTCAGTCAATGTTTCGCAACACCATAAATATTTGATGTGCGTATGTGTATGTGCATGGTAGTACACAGCTGTTTGCATGTGCTGCAATAAGAAACCATCAGACTGCAGAGTAATAAAGTCATCCCTGCTCTCTATGCTCTGCTCTGTTCTACCCTGCTCTGTTCTACCCTGCTCTGTTTTGTTCTGCCCTGACCTGCTCTGCCCAGAGCAGTGTAGAGTAGAACAGAACAGAGCAGGGCAGAGCAAAACAGGGTAGAACAGAGCAGGGCAGAGCAAAACAGAGTAGAACAGAGCAGGGCAGAGCAAAACATGATAGAGCAGAGCAGAACAAAACAGAGCCGGGGTAACAGAGCAGAACAAAACAGAGCAGGGTATAACAGAGCAGAGCTGGATAGAACAGATCAGAGCATGGAAGAGCAGAGTATGGTAGGACAGAGCAGAACAGAGCAGTGTAGAGCAGAGCCCTTCTCTGCTCTGTTCTACTCTGTCCTACCATACTCTGCTCTTCCATGCTCTGCTCTGTTTTACCCTGCTTTACTCTGTTCTGCTCTGTTTTACCCTTCTCTGCTCTACCATGTTCTGCTATGTTCTGATCTGATCTGCCCTGCTCTGCTCTACCCTGCTCTGTTCTGTTCTGCTTTGCTCTGCTCTACTTGCTCTGCTCTACCTGCTCTGCTGAGTTATACCCTGGTCTGCTCTATTCTGTTCCACCCTGCTCTGTTCTGTTCTGCCCCGTTATATTTTGTTCTACCCTGCTCTGATAGGTCCTGCTCTGTTCTTTTCTATCCTGCTCTGCTGAGTTATACCCTGGTCTGCTCTGTTCTGCTCTGCACTACTCTGTTCTGTTTTGTTCTACCCTGCTCTGTTCTGCTCTGCGCTACACTGCTCTGCCCTGTTCTACCATGCACTGCTCTGTTCTACCCTGGTCTGCTCTGTTCTGTTGAACCCTGCTCTGTTCTGCTGTTCTGTTCTACCTACTCTGCTCTGTTCTGCTCTGCTTTACTATGCTCGGTTCTACTCTGCGCTGTTCTGTTCTACCCTGCTCTGCTTTACCCTTCTCTGCTCTACCATGTTCTGCTCTGTTCTGTTCTACCCTGCTTTAAACTTCTCTGCTCTGTTTTACCCTGCTTTACTCTGTTCTGCTCTGTTTTACCCTTCTCTGCTCTACCATGTTCTGCTCTGTTCTACCATGCTCTGCTCTGTTATACATTGGTCTGCTCTGTTTTGTTCTACCCTGCTCTGTTCTGTTCTACCCTGCTTTAAACTTCTCTGCTCTGTTTTACCCTGCTTTACTCTGTTCTGCTCTGTTTTACCCTTCTCTGCTCTACCATGTTCTGCTCTGTTCTACCATGCTCTGCTCTGTTATACATTGGTCTGCTCTGTTTTGTTCTACCCTGCTCTGTTCTGCTCTGCTCTACCCTGCTCTGTTCTGCTTTGCTCTGTTGAGTTATACCCTGGTCTGCTCTATTCTGTTCCACCCTGCTCTGTGCTGCCCTGTTCTATTTTGTTCTACCCTGCTCTGATATGTCCTGCTCTGTTCTACCCTGCTCTGCTGAGTTATACCCTGGTCTGCTCTGTTCTGTTTTGTTCTACCCTGCTCTGGTCTACTCTGCCCTGCTCTGGTCTGTTCTGCTCTGTTTTACTATGCTCTGTTCTGCTCTACCCTGCTCTGCTCTGTTCTGCTCTACCCTGTTCTGTTCTACCCTGCTCTGCTCTGTTTTACCCTTCTCTGCTCTGTTCTACCATGTTCTGCTCTGATCTGCTCTGTTCTACCCTGCTCTGTTCTGTTCTACCATGTTCTGCTCTGATCTGCTCTGTTCTACCCTGCTCTGTTCTGTTCTACCATGTTCTGCTCTGATCTGATCTGTTCTACCCTGCTCTGTTCTGCTCTACTCTACACTGCTCTGCCCTGTTCTACCATGCTCTGCTCTGCTGAGTTATACCCTGGTCAGCTCTGTTCTGTTCAACCCTGCTCTGTTCTGTTCTACCTGCTCTGCTCTGTTCTGCTCTGTTCTGCCCTGTTCTACCCTGCTATGCTCTGTTGTGCTCTGCTCTGTTTTACTATTCTCTGTTCCTCTGCGCTGTTCTGTTCTACCCTGCACTGCTCTGTTCCCCTCTGTTTTACCCTGCTTTACTCTGTTCTGCTCTACCCTGCTCTGTTCTGTTCTACCTGCTCTGCTCTGTTCTGCCCTGTTCTACCCTGCTATGCTCTGTTGTGCTCTGCTCTGTTTTACTATTCTCTGTTCCTCTGCGCTGTTCTGTTCTACCCTGCACTGCTCTGTTCCCCTCTGTTCTGCTTTGCTCTGTTTTACTCTGTTCTGCTCTGTTCTACCCTGCTCTGTTCTACCCTGCTCTGCTCTGTTCTACCCTGCTCTGCTCTGTTCTACCCTGCTCTGCTTTGCTCTGTTCTGTTCTACCTGCTCTGCTCTACCCTGTTCTGTTCTACTCTGCTTTGCTCCATTCTGCTCTGTTTTACTATGCTCTGTTCCTCTCTGCTCTGTTCTGCTCTACCCTGCTCTGCTGTTTTACCCTGCTTTATTTTGTTCTGCTGTTTTACCCTTCTCTGCTCTACCCTGCTCTGCTGTTTTACCCTGCTTTACTTTGTTCTGCTGTTTTACCCTTCTCTGCTCTGTTCTACCCTGCTCTGTGCTACCCTGCTCTGCTCTGTTCTACCCTGAGCCATGCAGCACATCCACATGGAGGAGATAGGGGGATTATGATAACTTGAGGAAAAAAGAGGGAGAGGGAGAATGGGATGATCTACAATTGGGTTCATTGTCTAGGTAAGCCATGACACAAAGTGTATAACCTTCATCCTTATACCAACTTCTCTCCATTTCCTTGACACTCGTTCTCCTCATCCCTCTCTCGCTCTCTCTTTCCCTCTTTCCTCCCTTCCTCGGACAGAGCCTTCCCTCCCTCCTCCTCCCAACATCTGTTGGGAAAAGAAGAGGAGCCATTGGCTGCTTAAATATCCATCACTCTATTGGCTAAAGTGACAACCGCCACATGAAGACAGCCTAGCACAAGTCATGCCAGAGAACTAAGAATAATGGACGAATGTAAGAAAAACAACAACAAAAGAGACAATTGAATGAAATGGAGCGTAAACACACGTCGCTATGGTGGCAAACACAAACAAGCTCTGAACCTAACACAGGCTGGTGGGTGAGAAGACTGAAGGAGATGGAGAGAGAGGAAGAATATTGGAAGGGGGTATGGATGGAGAAAGAGAGAGAGAGCGACCGGAGAGACGTTTATGCTGTCTGAGTTATAAAATCATCAGATCAATTACTAAGAGGTATGGGTGTGAGAGAAAGAGAGCCCATACCCCTTACTGGAGAATGTATTGTGGGGTATGGTTGTGAGAGAGAGCCCCCATACCCCTTACTGGAGAATGTATTGTGGGGTATGGTTGTGAGAGAGAGCCCCCATACCCCTTACTGGAGGATGTATTGTGGGGTATGGTTGTGAGAGAGAGCCCCCATACCCCTTACTGGAGGATGTATTGTGGGGTATGGTTGTGAGAGAGAGCCCCCATACCCCTTACTGGAGGATGTATTGTGGGGTATGGTTGTGAGAGAGAGCCCCCATACCCCTTACTGGAGGATGTATTGTGGGGTATGGTTGTGAGAGAGAGCCCCCATACCCCTTCTGGAGGATGTATTGTGGGGTATGGTTGTGAGAGAGAGCCCCCATACCCCTTACTGGAGAATGTATTGTGGGGTATGGTTGTGAGAGAGAGCCCCCATACCCCTTACTGGAGAGTGTATTCTGGGTTTTGGGTGTGTGCTATGGGTGCATTGTCCCCACCCCACATTTTTACGCTGCTGCTACTCTCTGTTTATTATGCATAGTCACTTTACCTCTACCTACATGTACATATTACCTCAATTACCTCGACTAACCGGTGTCCCCGCACATTGACTCTTTACTGGAATCCCCTGTATATAGCCTCGCTACTGTAATTTTATTGTTGCTCCTTAATTATTTGTTATATTTAAAAATATATATATTCTTAAAACTGCATTGTTGGTTAAGGGCTTGTAAGTAAGCATTTCACTGTAAGGTCCACACCTGTTGTATTCGGCGCATGTGACAAATACAATTTGATTTGAAAGAACACTTACCCCTTCTGGAGAGTTGGATGGTGGCCTGCCGTCTCCCGTTGCCATTCTCCACATAGCAGGAGTAGTTTCCCAGATCCCCCTCTTCCACCGAGTGGATCGTCAAGGAGATGGACACTTCCTGTTCCCCCAGGTGCTCCCGGACCACCCTGCAAGACAAGAGAAAACAATCATTAATGGAGTAGATGGTAGTCTCTGTGGGAGTAGTCACATGTCCCCCTCCGTAGGGGGTGCAACGTGACAGAGTTCATAAATACTGTGTTGAAAGCCAGACAAAGTCATTCATGTTTCCTCCTAACTATGATGTCCATGTCTCCTCACTTCATAACAGTCTCAAGGTTAGAGAGACCAGCCAGTAACCGGAGAGTTGCCGTTTCGAATGTCAGGGCTGACAGGGAAAAACATTGGTGGGGGGATTGACTCGGTTTGCTGTGTGTTGAAGAGATGAGGACTGCAGAGCCTACAGAAAGTATTGAGTTTGCAATGTGCTGTAAGGATGGGCTGGTTGATAAAACATAAAATGTATGCGTTACTGTACAGGAGAATATTTACTGTGAAGCACTGGAAGGCTATGTTATTCACCATAAGTCAAAAAATGTATCTATGATCTATAAATATATTCAAATAATATACACAAATAAAACTATCATTTGAACAAATGTAGAACGATTTGTGAAGAAATGTTTTGAAATCCCTAACATTTACAACTGTGGAATGTGCATTTGAGCATTAAAAAAGTTATTGTGGATCTGTGTTTACAGAATTGAGAGACTTTTTTTCTGCATGTTGATGTATTACAATCCACAAATGGGACTTTAGATGAGTCGGCTATCTCCATTCATTGGGATAATCTTTGTGTCATCAAATCAAATTTCTTTGTCACATACACATGGTTAGCAGATGTTAATGCAAGTGTAGCGAAATGCTTGTGCTTCTAGTCTCGACCATGCAGTAGTATCTAACAAGTAATCTAACAATTTCACAACAACTACCTTGTACACACAAGTGTAAAGGAATGAATACGAGGGTGTACATATAAATATATGGATGAGCGATGGCCGAATGGCATAGGCAAGATGCAGTAGATGGTATATACAGTATATACATATGAGATGAGTAATGTTGGATATGTAAACATTATATGAAGTGGCATTGTTTAAGTGGCTAGTTATACATTTATTACATCCAATTTTAAATTATTAAAGTGGCTAGAGATTTGAGTCAGTATGTTGGCAGCAGCCACTCAGTGTTAGTGATGGCTGTTTATCAGTCTGATGGCCTTGAGATAGAAGCTGTTTTTCAGTCTCTCTGTCCCAGCTTTGATGCACCTGTACTGACCTCGCCTTCTGGATGATAGCGGGGTGAACAGGCAGTGGCTCGGGTGGTTGTTGTCCTTGATGATCTTTTTGGCCTTCCTGTGACATTGGGTGGTGTAGGTGTCCTGGAGGGCAGGTAGTTTGCCCCCGGTGATGCGTTGTGTGGACCTCACTACCCTCTGGAGAGCCTTACGGTTGTGGGCGGAGCAGTTGTCGTACCAGGCGGTGATACAGCCCGACAGGATGCTCTCGATTGTGCATCTGTAAAAGTTTGTGAGTGTTTTTGGTGACATGCCGAATTTCTTCAGCCTCCTGAGGTTGAAGAGGCGCTGTTGCGCCTTCTTCACTACGCTGTCTGTGTGGGTGGACCAATTCAGTTTGTCCCTGATGTGTATGCCGAGGAACGTAAAACTTCACACCTTCTCCACTACTGTCCCGTGGATGTGGATAAGTGGGTGCTCCCTCTGCTGTTTCCTGAAGTCCACGATCATCTCCTTTGTTTTGTTGACGTTGAGTGAGAGGTTATTTTCCTGACACCACACTCCGAGGGCCCTCACCTCCTCCCTGTAGGCCGTCTCGTCGTTGTTGGTAATAAAGCCTACCACTGTAGTGTCGTCTGCAAACTGGGTCCTGGACTTCCTGACGGGCCGCCCCCAGGTGGTGAGGGTAGGAAACAACATCTCCACCCTGCTGATCCTCAACACTGGGGCCCCACAAGGATGTGTTCTCAGCCCTCTCCTGTACTCCCTGTTCACCCATGACTGCGTGGCCAAGCACGCTTCCAACTCAATCATGATTAATGACGAGTTTGGAGGGTGTGAAGCGCAGAGTGATGACATCGCGGCTGTGTCCTTCTTGGGAGAATGCTTTCTAGCTAGAAGAAGAAAGAACAATTTCATGAAATGTGAGCATAACGTTTATTTATTCAACAAATCATGTTAAGATGTTCAACAAATTACTTTCATATGAATGTTAAGTTCAACCATTGGGGAATGCTACCCCAAGTGTGTGCTTTCGACATCAGCCCACTAGCTAATTAGCTGGCGTTGGAATCCACCAATAGCTAGCAGGCGATCTCATGAGCTGTTTAGACTAACAACCAATGTTCAACTTACTAGGTCATTGTTCATTCCGAAATGTGTCAATTATGAAGAACCGCTCAGTTTTAAAATCCTTAATTGGTGATCTGGCTAGCAAGCTAATGAGAAATGTTTCAATCTGTTTTCTTTCAGGGCAATTTATTATTTGACAGGACATGTCACTCTCTCAACTGGTGTGGCGGCAAGAACATGATCTGATTCCAAACAGACACTCAACTGACAAGATCACCTGCTAGCTATCGGTAGTGTCTAACGTTAGCTAGCTTGGCAAGTGGGCGAAAGCACACACTCAGGGTTGCATGCCCCAATGATTGAATTTATCATTCGTATGAAAGTCATTTAATTAAAATGTTAACATAATTTGTTAAATAAATAAACGTTATACTCACATTTTCTGAACTTCTTGTCACGTCGCTTGACGTCACCGGTCTACTAACCACCGGTCCTGGCAACCATGATTACGCTCACCTGGACATCATTATTTCCTTGATTATACCCCTTTATTCAGCCCTCAGTAGGCATCAGTCACTAGGTAATGTTTTCTCTCGCGTTCTGTACACTTCTCATGTTTTGTTCATCTGCATTTATTCATTATTGAACTCAACTTCTGCACCTGCTTCCTGCCACCCGGCGTATAAATTACACTACTAGTAGCTAGAAAGCGTTCTCCCAAGAAGGGACACCGCCATGATGTCATCACGCGTCACGTAACACAAATATAATGCCAATGAATGGAAGTAGCCGACTCTCATCTGAAGCCACATGTGTGGATTGTAATACATCAACAGGCGAAAAACTTCAACAAATTCTGTAAACACAGAATACACATCCACAAACACTTTTTGAACGCGCAAATGCATATTCCACAGTTGTAAATGTTAGGGATTTCTGAACATTTCTTAAAATTGCAGTTTTATTTGTGAGCTATATTGAATCTATTTTCAGATCATAGATTTATTTGTGACATGGATTAATTTGTGAAATATTTTAACATATTTACAGATGATGGTTTTATTTACGAAATATTTTAATATATTCACAGTTCGTATGTTGAATATATGCACGGATCGTTAGTTATATTGAATATACACACGGATCGTGGTAGACACATTTACAGAATAAATCTCATTCCATATGTTTCTTCCTGGGAGGAAAAAAACAAATAATGACATCGGGAAGATAATGTTTTTATAGCAGCTGCCATGGAAACAGAGCGGAAGGAGAGAAAGTAATATTCCATGAAGTAAATGAGTGTCCCCCGCTGAGGTGTTGGAGGCTGACGGAGGAGAGAAGGGAGACATGATGCTCCCTCGTTCTTCACACACAACTACTTAGCCTACTTTTAAAGCAGACAGAGGGGGGAGAGAGAGAGAGAGAGAGAGAGACAGAGGGGAGAGAGACAGAGAGAGAGGGGGGAGATAGAGAGATGGGATGACTGTTCTCTGATGTACTCTCCCCAGGCAGCATATACAGTAAATTGAGTTTGTTGGAGAGCTTTGTAGTCGGTAATTGAGAATGCATAGTGGGCTTTGTAGGACGTGATTGAGACTGCATAATGGGATTTGTAGTTTAAAATTAGTGCCATCTCAGAGGAAAGGGTGTGCGGGGTTGATTGACAGTTCTCTGGGGAGAGACAGGAGCTTGTTTCCATAATAAAACAGATTGCCACACCACTCAGCGGTTGCTAGGCGTAGGACTCCCACGACGACACTTTGAACCCATCCCGTGTTCAAGAAGAAATTCTGATCTTAGGTCATTTTACGTTTAACACCTAATAGGTACAGTGAGCATCTAGAGAGGATAAGCTGATCCTAGATCTGTGCCCAATGGACAACTTCTACCCAGACCAAACAGGCCAAGGGAACGTGAATGGAAGTTAGATGGGGATCGAATGGGACTGGACTTGATGTGGCTGATTGTAGCTTAACCCCTGGATGAGGCAAACATCAATAACAGATTTGAATTACGGCTCTGTTGGGGTTCTAGTCTAGACTCTCTGTCTTGTGTGTGACAATGATCATAGGAGCTGTCAAGACAGTGCAAACAGATCTGGGTTCAGGCTAGCTGGAGTAAAATCTCCTGAACAAAATGCACTATTCTTCCTACAGCTCCTCACTTCCTCATTAGTAAAGCCAGTGAATGCTGATTCTGCTCATTTAACTGATCAATTACAAATTCATTACCTTTATTTCTTCGAAAACCCCCCTGCGAACCCAGTATGAACAGAACTAAACGAGCTCAATACCCCATCGATAATTCTGAGGTGGATTGGTTTGGCTAATTTATTAATCTCACACATACACACACACACGCACACAAACACACACGGCCCCAGTGCTAATGCCCAACCATGCATGCTATGAAAATAACAATAGCCCTGTTGCCATCTGCGATGCAAATGAGAATTCATGGACCTGCGTTTTAATAGAAATGGAACTAGTCAGAATCAATAGGTTGGGTTGTTTAAATATAACCCTGGTGGGTTCCCTGGGATCTATGGGCTGAGGTTGCTGATGCGTTAGTAATGGACAGGCCAGGAGAGTGTGGGTGGGAGGCAAAACCTTGGAAACAGATCCACATCCCTGTAGCAGTGGAATGGAAGATACATTGGCTGCATGGCTTAAACATACTGTACATGATTACATGTTTTAATTTTACATTTATTTGGTAATGTTTACAAGTTGCTAACAAATTGGGAGGTTTCTCTCTCTCTCTCTCTCTCTCTCTCTCTCTCTCTCTCTCTCTCTCTCTCTCAATTTAATTAAATTCATTTTAAGGGCTTTATTGGCATGGGAAACGTTTGTTTACATTGCCAAACCAAGTGAAATAGATACTAAACAAAAGTGAAATAAATAATACAAAATTAACAGTAAACAAGTTTCAAGTTTCAAAATAAGAAAGATATTTCAAATGTTATTATGTCTATATAGAGTGTTGTAATGATGTGCAAATAGTTAAAGTATGAAAGGGATAATAAATAAACACAAATATTGTTTGCATTTACAATGGTGTTTGTTCTTCACTGGTTGCCCTTTTCTTGTGGCAACAGGTCACACATCTTGCTGCTGTGATGGCACACTGTGGTATTTCACCCAATAGATATGGAGTTTATCAAAATTGGATTTGTTTTCAAATTATTTGTGGGTCTGTGTAATCTGAGGGAAATATGTCTCTCTCTCTTTCTCAAATCCTAACCCCTTCCTCTCCATCTTCTACTTTGTATACATCTTCTCATTCCCCTCTCCTCCTACCCCTCCCTTGGCTCATTCCCCTCTCCTCCTACCCCTCCCTTGGTTCATTCCCCTCTCCTCCTACCCCTCCCTTGGCTCTCTCGCTTTTTGTCTGATAGTAATGAGTGTGTCCATCCCATTAAGGGTGTGTGTAGTGATCAGGGGTGTAAAGTCTGTGGCTGTGAGATGATCAGAGCAGGCCTGGGGTAAAGGCTGCGTGGACAATAAAGAATACATGATCAAATACATTATTGATCCACAGCATGAAATATCTGGCTGCATTATTAAAGAGATATAGCTCTTCAGCTGAGGAGAGAGAGCATCCTAGAGAGAGAGAGATGGAGGGAGGGAGAGGAAGATTGCTAACCTTAAAACTGAGCTCTGTAGCTGACTTTTCCCACAAAACCAAAACACAAGCGCTCCCTCCCTCCCCTAGTCCATCTGCATTCCTCTACGTTCAGTGAGGGATAGGGTAGTGACGGTAGTATGGGTAGTAGGATGAGAGAGGGTGGTGAGGGAGAAGGTAGTGAGGGTAGTGAGGGAGAGGGTAGGGAGGGTAGTGAGGGAGAGGGTAGTGAGGGTAGTGAAGGTAGTGAGGGAGAGGGTAGTGAGGGTAGTGAAGGTAGTGAGGGTAGTGAGGGTAGTGAAGGTAGTGAGGGTAGTGAGGGAGAGGGTAGTGAGGATAGTGAAGGGTAGTGAGGGAGAGGGTAGTGAGGGTAGTGAAGGTAGTGAGGGAGAGGGTAGTGAGGGTAGTGAGGGAGAGGGTAGTGAGGGTAGTGAAGGTGGAGAGGGTAGTGAGGGTAGTGAGGGAGAGGGTAGAGAGGGTAGTGAAGGTAGTGAGGGAGAGGGTAGTGAGGGTAGTGAGGGAGAGGGTAGTGAGGGTAGTGAGGGAGAGGGTAGAGATGGTAGTGAGGGAGAGGGTAGTGAGGGAAAGGGTAGTGAGGGTAGTGAGGGTAGAGATGGTAGTGAGGGAGAGGGTAGTGAGGGTAGTGAGGGAGAGGGTAGTGAAGGTAGTGAGGGTAGAGATGGTAGTGAGGGTAGTGAGGGAGAGGGTAGTGAGGGTAGTGAGGGAAAGGGTAGTGAGGGTAGTGAGGGTAGAGATGGTAGTGAGGGAGAGGGTAGTGAGGGTAGTGAGGGAGAGGGTAGTGAAGGTAGTGAGGGTAGAGATGGTAGTGAGGGTAGTGAGGGAGAGGGTAGTGAAGGTAGTGAGGGAGAGTGTAGTGGGTAGTGAGGGTAGTGAAGGAGTGGGTAGTGAGGGTAGTGAAGGTGGAGAGGGTAGTGAGGGTAGTGAGGGAGAGGGTAGAGAGGGTAGTGAAGGTAGTGAGGGAGAGGGTAGTGAGGGTAGTGAGGGAGAGGGTAGTGAGGGTAGCAGGGTAAAGGGTAGTGAGGGTAGCAGGTAGCGATAGCGAAGGGGAAGTGTGGTGAGGGTAGTGAAGGAGTGGGTAGTAGGGGAAAGGGTAGTGAGGGTAGCAGGTAGCGTTAGCGAAGGCGAAGTGTGGTGAGAAATGGTGGTTGTTAACTATCTGACAGGGTCGTCTCCCCAGCTACAGTCTCTCTACGCCCAGCGCTCCACGCCTAATGGGAAATTCACACAGACCAGCCAATGGATTCGTTTAATATGTTACACTACTGGGAGGGAGAGAGACACGGACATGGATTTGTTAAGTGTGTTGCTACAGCAAAGAGAGAGAGAGCGAGAGAGAGAGACAGAGAGAGAGAGAGAGAGAGAGAGAGAGAGAGAGAGAGAGAGAGAGAGAGAGAGAGAGAGAGAGAGAGAGAGAGAGAGAGAGAGAGAGAGAGAGAGAGTGTGTGTGAGAGAGAGAGGGTATATAAGGTGGACTCATTTGAATTTGTTGGAGGGTAGAGGAAGAGAGATTGAGAGGGAGCAGAAAGGACTCATTGTAATGTGCCGCATCACTGAGAAAGAGACATGGATATGGGTTTGTTTTAAGTATGTTATAGCATAGAGAGAGAGGGAGAGGGATAGAGAGAGAGAGAAAGAGAGGCAGTGGGGGAGAGAGGAAGAGCGTAAATTGACTGTCTTAACTAGATATGTTACAATATAGAGATAGACATGGGAAATGGGCTTGTTGAAATGCATGACATCGTGAAGAGAACAAGCAGAAATGTTCTTGTTTTGAACATTTCAACTTCAGCCCAGAGACAGAGATAGAGATAAGGTTCAGGGGACTCAGTAGGGGTTTAGTGTGAAACAGAGATGAGAGCTTGAAGGAACACAGCCGTATGAACTGCTAGACTAAAGCCAACAGACAGACGTACAGACAGTGTCCAGAGACAGTTTAGAGAATAGCTCCAGTGGCGTGTCCAGAGACAGTTTAGAGAATAGCTGCAGTGGCGTGTCCAGAGACAGTTTAGAGAATAGCTCCAGTGGCGTGTCCAGAGACAGTTTAGAGAATAGCTCCAGTGGCGTGTCCAGAGACAGTTTAGGGGGGCCATAACATTTTGAAATGTAATCAATGCAAGGTGGATTTTCTCAATATAATTATGATGAACATGAAATGCTTCAGCTGAGGTTTGGTACATTTCCCTATTCAAATACATCATAAATCATTCCAAAAGTCTTGTTACAGTGTTTGCCTTCAAGGTCAGGATTTGATATAAGGGTATTAGTGTACAGCAGTAAATTCACTTGAAAGTGCCATCCAAAGTGTGAAACATACCGTGACATTCGGGGGTCTCTAAACAGGTTTTATGTGCTTTATAGTAAAGACCTGTAATTTGACTGTACAAATGTATTACCTTTTAATGTGTCATGAACACAACCAGTCATTATGTTTTCATCTGATTGTCAAACAAAACACTTCAGAAAGGAGGTTAAGTAGGTTACCTACGCACGTTCGTCTACTCCAAAATAAATCCAGCATCCGAACAGTGGAAAGGGACGTCTATTACAAACACCATAAGTGTACACAGTAGGGTGTATTCATGGATGCCAAGGGAAGCCAAAATTGTAACAATAAAAAAAGAAACAAACGTATACAATTATTTCTCATTCATGTTTGTCCATGTTTCATAATTTCCTTTAAATTCACCAGAGAAAGCATCCATGCGAAGCAAACAGCGCCCCTCTGTCTTGGTATTTGTAGCCCATGTATGTGATGCTTTCTGGCGGAGAAGAATATTACATGTCTCCGGTGAGTGATAAGTCCTGCTGTCGGCCCGTCTTGGTCAAAATTATCAATATATTCAGAGACGACCTATCAGATCTCAGAATTCTAAGGGCGGCCACTTGGGTGGCCAATAAGATGTCAGGGCCACCCCCTGGACATAGCTAATCAAAGGCTTTGCACTTAAAGTATTACATCATAGTGTGGTCTACTACAGTATTCAATGGTGTCTGGTGATGTAGTTGTGTGTTGCTGTGTGATGTATCTATAAATCAGTCCAGTTGAACTGTGTACTGTGTTAGTATAGTCTACAGGATTCATATTTAATATTGACCACAATTCCATAGTTACAATGTATTCATCCTAATCGTATCAGAGGGATTATGATCACATTTTACGTCATATGGTTACTACATTAGATGTGAGGGGAGTAAAACCACCACGTGTCTCACTTGATTTCGCTCTCTTCGACTCTCTCCTCATCCAGGTCCTCGATGAACTTCTCTCCCTTCATCCAGTAGACGAGAGGACTGACCGCTGACCCGCTGTAGCCGAAGAACGCTCTGCACGTCAGGTTCAGGGCACTTCCTGTGGAGACAGGAAATAGCACACCGTTATTCTTCTCACTCCTTCAACACAGACATTAGTAGTCTGCTGTACGTAGAGAAATAGGAGATCTGGAATAGTTTTCTACACTGGTTAGCAGTAGAGAGATAGCTAACCGGCACCATTGTCTCATATCTATGGCTATATATGGCTAGTGACACGCAATAGGTGCACAGAACACACGCTGCCTCCAGGGGAAGAGTGTGTGTCAGATTACTAAAGGGTGTTCAGATGAAAAGTTCTGACACGTTCCGCCCATTCCACACACACACCTTCACCAAACCCCTGAGGTATGTAACAGCTAAACCTAGACACCCAAGACCTTACCTAGACGTTTCACTGTGTACAAATAGTACAAAGTCACCGAACAAACACTCACTAACTCACTGTCATACTGGTACAGTCCCCCTTGGCTCGTCGGAACAAAGAGATGACATTCTGATGAAATCTTGAGCATGTTGTTCATCATGTCTCTGTATTGTACATCTTTACATGAATAGGAGACACACCGCTGGTCAAATAAATACCAGTCCCACACACCACAAGGGGGCACTGAAGGGCTTCCAAACACTCAACGCCACCATCTGGGTGGGGAGAACAGGAGAGTGTGGGTATGGGGTTTGACATAACTGTTATTTCCATAAACAGCACATGAGATAGAAAACCTCAGTTCAGTATTCTTCTATTGTTGGTTCTAGTTCAGGTCCTGTGTGTTCGAACACATTCTCATCCAATCTGCTTACTGCTCCAGACAACAGGGAGAACCCACACTGCAAAGAGAAAAACAAACATCTCCAAACTAATTATATCATTGTCTCCAAACAATGGAACAGTCCCTATTGTCTGTGATGCTGTAGAACCCTCAAACTCATCTCTGGACCTCAAAGCCATTTCCACTACATTTTTGTCATTAAGCAGACACTTATCCAGAATGACTTACAGTAGTGGATGCATACATCTTCGTACTGGTCCCCCATGGGAATCAAACCCACAACCCTGGCGTCCCAAGCATCATGCTCTACCAACTGAGCCACATGGGACCTAATCAGGGACTTGTTTAGACCTTGAACACCAGGTGGGTGCAATTAATTATCAGGTAGAACAGAAAACCAGCAGGCTCCAGCAGGGTAAGAGTTGAATATCCCTGGTGTAGAATGTCTGTATATACTGTAGACACAGAGCAATTCCAAATGAAACAGCTGCTTCCTAAATAGTAAAAAACACCAGGAGAAGCCCCATACCTACCACTGACTACACACTGCACAGTGCATACGTCATTCATACTGCAGGGCTGAGGGCTCAGAGAAGCTTTTTTAATTAAATGCATGGAGCTCTCTCTCTCTCTCTCTCTCTCTCTCTCTCTCTCTCTCTCTCTCTCTCTCTCTCTCTCTCTCTCTCTCTCTCTCTCTCTCTCTCTGTGTGTATTTGTGTTTCTCTGTGGGACTACTGCAGTAGCAGAGGGTTAGGCTACTGACTGAGAAACCACATGCCTCCATGTAAACAACACATGTACTGTATGTATGGATAGATGTATGGGAGCAGCTCATGACAGTGTCTCTCTGGAGAGAAACTGTTGTGTCTGTCTCGGGGCAAACAGCTGTGTGTTTGGTGAGAGAGAGAGAGATCAAGAGAGAGGGGGGATGAGAGAAGAGGGATTGAGATGGAAGGGTGAAGGGTGAAGGAAGGGGCAGCTAGAGAGAGAGGTAAAGAGAGAGAGGAGTAGAGAAGAGGGGAGAGAGAGAGAGACTAATGAAGTATTATAAAAAGGTTATGAATGCAATGCTAATTCTGCTTTTGTGTGTTGACTGTTTTCCTTGACTCTAGCTAGTGAGGCCTTGTTGCTTTGCACAGTGGGTCCTGTGTGTGATGTTGCTCTTAGTATACTGTTCATAACATACTTCCCATAGTAGCTTCATACACATTCATTCCTTTTGGGTCCTGCCTAGAAAAAGCAGTTTAAAGTGGAAAGTTTGGGCCCACGACAATGAAATGCTAGCCTTTCCTGTGAGGAGCAGTGTCTGATATTTCCAAAGTTCAACAGCCATTCAGTGGATGGTATTTGTTCTGAGTATAGGACACTGGCACACAGCACACACAGTACCTTTGCAAACACACAGCAGCATTTAGAACACTGGCAGGAAGCCTTCTAGAATGTTAAAACATAAATATAGAACACTACTACCATTACTAATACGGTTGTCTATGGTTACAGCAGCACTGCCATCATACTGCATTATCTGATGGCAGTGGCAATGTCCAGGGACTAACACCAGAGAATGCAGGGCCATACACAAACTTCATCACCTTCAAAACTCCATACATTGTTGGTCAAGGTCATCACTGAAGTTGTGGAACCGATCTGTGTCTGTGTGTGTGCTCCATGCCGGTGTTTTAAACCAGAGATCAGTTTCAATCTGGTAATTTCATGCCTCCGTCCGTCCTGTGCTCCTGTAGGAAGTCTCCGCTGAGCTCTAGGGGAATCGCAGGAAATTGTCGGCAGCACCCCGTTGTGTCCTCCCTAATCCAGCCGTCACACCCCCCTGGTTCCCACCCAGACCTCCATGCATGTGTGTGTGTAAGGTGGACACACAGAGAGAAGCAGCCTGATAGCAGTCCCCAGAAACAGTGAGTCTCTCTCTCCTCAGCTCTCTCTCTTTTATCACTGCATAACACAAAAGAAGAAAACAGCACACGAATACTTTGCCATGACACAATGGGAAAAGTACATGTACCCAAAGCTGTCTGTAGGACGCAGTTGCTCGCGGGTCTGTGGACCCACATCCATACCCCCTCCCGCCCTCCCTATAGTGAGAAAAACATTTTAATGGCCCCCCTCTTGACAGTGGAGATAAAAAAAAATACGTTTTAGATTTCCATTTCATGCAATTCTACACATTTTGCCATGGAACAGAGAGAAGATTTAGTAATTTCATAAGTAATGTAATGCAATTCTACACATTTTGCCATGGGACAGAGAGAAGATTTGGTAATTTTACAAGTAATGTAATGCAATTCTACACATTTTGCCATGGGACAGAGAGAAGATTTAGTAATTTTATAACTAATTTAATGCAATTCTACACATTTTGCCATGGGACAGAGAAAAGATTTAGTAATTGTATAAGTAATGTAAGGCAATTCTACACATTTTGCCATGGAACAGAGAGAAGATTTAGTAATTTTATAAGTAATGTAATGCAATTCTACACATTTTGCCATGGAACAGAGAGAAGATTTAGTAATTTTATTAGTAATGTAATGCAATTCTACACATTTTGCCATGGGACAGAGAGAAGATTTGGTAATTTTACAAGTAATGTAATGCAATTCTACACATTTTGCCATGGGACAGAGAGAAGATTTAGTAATTTTATAACTAATTTAATGCAATTCTACACATTTTGCCATGGGACAGAGAGAAGATTTAGTAATTCTATAACTAACTTAATGCAATTCTACACATTTAGCAATGGGACAGAGAAAATATTTAGTAATTTTATAAGTAACGTAATGCAATTCTACACATTTTGCCATGGGACAGAGAGAAGATTTAGTAATTTTAAAACTAATTTAATGCAATTCTACACATTTTGCCATGGGACAGAGAGAAGATTTAGTAATTTTATAACTAATTTAATGCAATTCTACACATTTTGCCATGGGACAGAGAGAAGATTTAGTAATTTTATAACTAATTTAATGCAATTCTACACATTTTGCCATGGGACAGAGAGAAGATTTAGTAATTTTATAACTAATGTAATGCAATTCTACACATTTTGCGATAGGGTGTAGAGAATTTCTTTTCATATGATATCTGAGATAGACTGACTAACAAAATCACGGGCAGGTTATTCGACCATGATAAGTTTAGATAGATGGCCACTAAATTAATTTAGCAATCGAAAAAAATGTTAGCTGACCTGTCAGCAATTTAGTTTTTAGATTGTTAAATTGACTGACATAACAAAAATATAAATGCAGCCTGGTGGTTAGAGCGTTGGGCCAGTAACCGAAAGGTTGCCGGATTGAATCCCTGAGCTGACAAGGTAAA
The DNA here is from genome assembly GCA_030435695.1 of Brachymystax lenok tsinlingensis. Lineage (NCBI taxonomy): Eukaryota > Metazoa > Chordata > Actinopteri > Salmoniformes > Salmonidae > Brachymystax > Brachymystax lenok. The sequence continues at coordinate 12,705,577 of CM059781.1, forward strand.
AATCTGTCGTTCTGCACCTGAACAAGGCAGTTAACCCACTGTTCCCGGTAGGCTGTCATTGGAAATAAGAATTTGTTCTTAACTGACTTGCCTAGTTAAATAAAGGTAAAATAAGGAAGTCAGTCAATTGAAATAACTTAATTAGGCCCTAATCTGTGGATTTCACATGACTGGGAATACAAATATGTATCTGTTGGTCACAGATACCTTAAAAACAAAAGTAGGGGTGTGGATCAGAAAACCAGACATTATCTGGTGTGACTGCCTAATGCAGTGTGACACATCTCCTTCACATAGAGTTGATTGGGCTGCTGATTGTGGAATGTTGTTGGGGTATTGGTGAAACTGGAACACACTGTCCTACATGTTGATCCAGAGCATCCCAAACATGGGTGACATGTCTGGTGAGTATGCAGGACATGGAAGAACTGGGACATTTTCAACTTCCAGGAATTGTGTACAGATCCTTGCGACATGGGGCCATGCATTATCATGAAACCTGATGTGATGGCAGATACCATCATCACGGTATCTCTGTGCATTCAAATTGCCATTGATAAAATGCAATTGTGTCCCACAGGTGAAGAAGCCAGATGTGGAGGTCCTGGGCTTGTGTGATTACACGTGTTCTGCGGTTGTGAGGCCGGTTGGACGTCATGCCAAATTCTGTAAAATGACATTGGAGGCGGCTTATGGTAGAGAAATGAACATGAAACTATCTGGCAACAGCTCTGTTGGACATTCCTGCAGTCATCATGCCAATTGCGCGCACCCTGTTGTGTGACAAAACTGCACATTTTAGAGTGGCCTTTTATTGTACCCAATACAATGTGCACCTGTGTAATGATCATGCTGTTTAATCAGCTTCTTGAAAGGTGTATTATCTTGGCAAAAGAGAAATGCTCACTAACAGGGATGTAAACAAATTTGTGCACAAAAACAAGCATTTTGTGTGTATGGAAAGTTTCTTGGATCTTTTATTTCAGCTCATGAAACATGGGACTAACCATTTACATGTTGCGTTTATATTTTTGTTCAGTATATATATAGATACAGTGGGGCAAAAAAGTATTTAGTCAGCCACCAATTGTGCAAGTTCTCCAACTTAAAAAGATGAGAGAGGCCTGTAATTTTCATCATAGGTACACTTCAACTATGACAGACGAAATGTGAAAAAGAAATCCAGAAAATCACATTGTAGGATTTTTAATTTATTTATTTGCAAATTATGGTGGAAAATAAGTATTTGGTCAATAACAAAAGTTTATCTCAATACTTTGTTATATACCCTTTGTTGGCAATGACAGAGGTCAAACGTTTTCTGTAAGTCTTCACAAGGTTTTCACACACTGTTGCTGGTATTTTGGCCCATTCCTCCATGCAGATCTCCTCTAGAGCAGTGATGTTTTGGGGCTGTCGCTGGGCAACACGGACTTTCAACTCCCTCCAAAGATTTTCTATGGGGTTGAGATCTGGAGACTGGCTAGGCCACTCCAGGACCTTGAAATGCTTCACTGAAGCCACTCCTTCGTTCGGGCGGTGTGTTTGGGATCATTGTCATGCTGAAAGACCCAGCCACGTTTCATCTTCAATGCCCTTGCTGATGGAAGGAGGTTTTCACTCAAAATCTCACGATACATGGCCCCATTCTTTCCTTTACACGGATCAGTCGTCCTGGTCCCTTTGCAGAAAAACAGCCCCAAAGCATGATGTTTCCACCCCCATGCTTCACAGTAGGTATGGTGTTCTTTGGATGCAACTCAGCATTCTTTGTCCTCCAAACACGACGAGTTGAGTTTTTACCAAAAGGTCCTATTTTGCTTTCATCTGACCATATGACATTCTCCCAATCCTCATCTGGATCATCCAAATGCTCTCTAGCAAACTTCAGACGGGCCTGAACATGTACTGGCTTAAGCAGGGGGACACGTCTGGCACTGCAGGATTTGAGTCCCTGGCGGCGAGTGTGTTACTGATGGTAGGCTTTGTTACTTTGGTCCCAGCTCTCTGCAGGTCATTCACTAGGTCCCCGTGTGGTTCTGGGATTTTTGCTCACCGTTCTTGTGATCATTTTGACCCCACGGGTGAGATCTTGCGTGGAGCCCCAGATCGAGGAAGATTATCAGTGGTCTTGTATGTCTTCCATTTCCTAATAATTGCTCCCACAGTTGATTTCTTCAAACCAAGCTGCTTACCTATTGCAGATTCAGTCTTCCCAACCTGGTGCAGGTCTACAATTTTGTTTCTGGTGTCCTTTGACAGCTCTTTGGTCTTGGCCATAGTGGAGTTTGGAGTGTGACTGTTTTAGGTTGTGGACAGGTGTCTTTATACTGATAACAAGTTCAAACAGGTAACGAGTGGAGGACAGAGGAGCCTCTTAAAGAAGAAGTTACAGGTCTGTGAGAGCCAGAAATCTTGCTTGTTTGTATGTGACCAAATACTTATTTTCCACCATAATTTGCAAATAAATTCATAAAAAATCCTACAATGTGATTTTCTGGATTTTTTTCCTCATTTTGTCTGTCATAGTTGAAGTGTACCTATGATGAAAATTACAGGCCTCTCTCATCTTTTTAAGTGAGAGAACTTGCACAATTGGTGGCTGACTAAATACTTTTTTGCCCCACTGTATAACTAAGGTGAGTTTTCCTCTCTCTTTTTCTAGGCCCAATGGCTGTTTCCTTGTCTCTTCACTCCTTTGCCGCATACCTCCGCCGTGTTGTTCTCAACACCAGTTTAAAACAATAACGTTTTCTAGATATCTGTCATTTTTTCGGGTTCGAGCTCATTTAATTTCTGTGATGTCGGACCAGGCCTGGACTCTGGCTTCAGCTCACCGGGCTTGGGTCAGACTGCATTCAGGTCTCGTGTGCAGTCTGGCAGTGCAAATTATGCGTATGCTATAGGCTAAAGGCTTCCATGCGTCAACCTGTTTGCATAATGGGCTATTTAATTTTTTGGGCCAATTCACTACTGCACATTGTGTATTTTGTGGAATTGTATTATTAGTATGACATTGGGGAACAGGTTGTAATTTCTTAGGTCTTGTCATAGAATTTTTTCATGAAATGTGAAGAGTGACCCCAGTACAGTCCCAGGATCCCCTGCTGATCCCTTCCAGGTGGTAGTCATCTAGTAACAATGACTAAGGTTCAGGGCACGGTACTGGGCAGAGGCTGGCTAGTGGTGACTATTTACCAGTCTTGTGGCCTGGAGGTAGAAATAGTTTTTCAGTCACTTGATCCCACCTACATAGATTTGGTGTGTGGAAAATCTATTATCTTACATGAATGACAGCCTCCCCCCAGGCTGGTAGCTGGTCACGTAATGTGATGAAGGAGAGATTTCAGATCAATCCTTTATTTTCTTTGAATTCTCAGGAGTATCCCTCAGTATTTCCCGCAAACTGCCAGCAGCTGAAGTTATGTTAGATAATTAGGCTCTCAGAGGCTCTAGATAGATGGTACTCCAATTCTGAAAGAGAGGAGGGAATTCTCCCAATCACAGTGCAGGGGTATCCAACAGGTCGATTGCGAGCTACCAATAGCTCACAGACCACCTATGAGTTCCTCGCCAAACAATTATGAAAGTACATGCAATTTTCATGTGTTCCACTACAAATAGTCTTAAACAAATCTCACAAGTATCAGACACCGCAAGCTCCCAGCCATGTCTAATCAACACAACATTGACATTATCCCACCCTAGGCTATTGGCTTCAAAAGCCAAACCTAACACAATATCTGACAATTAATTTCCAGAAATATTGCCCCTCTCTGTCTGTGTAGTGCACACGTTTGCCTATCACTCCAGGTGTAGCCAGTTGATGAGGTAACCTTCTTGTGGGTTGACAGAAAACAATTCCCCCAAACCCTCTCAATTAAATGTTAACTGCAAAGTAGGCTTATCTGGCAGAAGTATATCATGAATGAATATATCATATGTAGCTATTATTTGTTATTTGCTAACTTTGCCATGAAATGAGCAGCAGCAGTACAGAATCATCACTAAATCAGCACATTAGACAGCACATTACTTACTAGCTAGACCCGCAATTAAAGGGCCAGTTGCGCAATTAAAGGGGAATTACACAAAAAAATCGAAACTTGTTTGTTTTCTTCCAGACCAAAAAAATTGTGTTCTGATGTGATTTAAGCATTGACATGGACTCAGAACATTCAATTTCCTTGTTTCTCTCTGAACAACTGTAATTTGGAAAGTGAATAAAATAAAAAACTTAAATAATAAAACTGGAAAAAAATATTTGGGAGAATATAAAAGATAATTTGTGAGAAAAAAATCACAGATTCCATAGGGCCCCCAACTTACCAGGTATATTGACAGATAACATTGTGCACTACTTTCTCTTGTACACTAATCTCCCGGGGAAGAGTTGAAGGGGAGAGGAGAAGAGAAGGATGCGCCTTTTGAAAGCTATAAAAAAATGACTAGCCTGGGACATGCTGATTTTTTTTTTAAGTAGCTCTCATGCTAGAAAAGGTTAGAGGCCCCTTGTCACGACTTCTGCCGAAGTCGGTCCCTCTCCTTGTTCGGGCGGCGTTCGGCGGTCGACGTCACCGGTCTTCTAGCCATCGCCGATCCACTTTTCATGTTCCATTTGTTTTGTCTTGTTTTACACACCTGGTTTCAATTCCCCAATTATATGTTCATTATTTAACCCTCTGTTTTCCCCATGTTGTTGTGCGTGATTGTTTTATGTTATTCGGTCTGTATTTTGTGGGCTTGGTTTTCTCGTGTGTATTTGAGCACTTTATTTGAGTAAAATGACATGTCTGCTGTCCTGCGCCTGACTCCTCTGCACCAGCTACACCCAGATCATTAACATCCCTACTCTAGTGTGTGTCAGTGAGGGATAGTGTGTGATGTGTGAAGTGAAGTATGAGAAGGTGTACTGTATGCTTGTGTATGTTTGTGCATGCATTTTTGTGTGCGTGTGTATGTGTGTAGTACGAAGGTGTCCTGTGTGAAGGTGTCCTGTGGAGATCACTGTAGGAGGCTCAGATGGAAGACCTGTCAATCAACACGCTCCCCCAGGGAAGTGTGAAATTATCAAACATTGTTGTTTGTGTGTGTGTGTGTGTGTGTGTGTGTGTGTGTGTGTGTGTGTGTGTGTGTGTGTGTGTGTGTGTGTGTGTGTGTGTGTGTGTAAGTGAGAAAACCTTACATAGCGAGAGCCTGATAGGCAGTGACAGGTTGATGGTGTGATGTGTGAGAGAACAAAATGTTATTTTACATGCTGAGTGTGTGTGCCTATGTATAAGTTTGTGTGTGTGTGTTTGGTGCCAGTGAGCGTTCCCAACGCATGTGTGTGTCTGTTCTCACTGATGGTTTACATGTAGTGAACATACAGTCAGTGTGCTAGTAATATACATGCTCTATATTACAGATATACATGCTCTATATTACAGATATACATGCTCTATATTACAGATATACATGCTCTATATTACAGATATACATGCTCTATATTACAGATATACAAGCTCTATATTACAGATATACATGCTCTATATTACAGATATACAAGCTCTATATTACAGATATACATGCTCTATATTACAAATATACATGCTCTATATTACAGATGTACATGCTCTATATTACAGATATACATGCTCTATATTACAGATGTATATGCTCTATATTACAGATATACATGCTCTATATTACAGATATACATGCTCTATATTACAGATATACATGCTCTATATTACAGATATACAAGCTCTATATTACAGATATACATGCTCTATATTACAGATATACATGCTCTATATTACAGATATACAAGCTCTATATTACAGATATACATGCTCTATTACAAATATACATGCTCTATATTACAGATGTATATGCTCTATATTACAGATATGCATGCTCTATATTACAGATATACAAGCTCTATATTACAGATATACATGCTCTATATTACAGATATACATGCTCTATATTACAGATATACATGCTCTATATTACAGATATACATGCTCTATATTACAGATATACATGCTCTATATTACATACAGTGCATTCGCAAAGTGTTCAGACCACTTTACTTTTTCCACAAAATTTATTAAAAACAAAAAAAAATACTCATCAATCTACACACAATATGCCATAATGACAAAGCAAAAATGGGTTTTAGAACTTGGAAATATCACATTTACGTAGGTATTCAGACCCTTTTCTCAGTACTTTGTTGAAGCACCTTTGGCAGCGACTACAGCCTCGAGTCTTCTTGGGTATGACGCTACACACCTGTATTTGGGGAGCTTGTCACACCTGTATTTGGGGAGTTTCTTCCATTCTTCTCTACAAGATCCTCTCAAGCTTTGTCAGATTGGATGGGGAGCGTCACTGCACAGCTATTTTCAGGTCTCTTCAGAGATGATTGATCGTGTTCAAGTCCAGGGTCTGGCTGGGCCACTCAAGGACATTGAGACTTGTCCCAAAGCCACTCCTGTGTTGTCTTGGCTGTGTGCTTAGGGTTGTTGTCTTGTTGGAAGGTGAACCTTCACCGCAATCTGAGGTCCTAAGTGCTCTGGAGCAGGTTTTCATCAAGGATCTCTCTGTACTTTGCTTCGTTCATCTTTCCCTCGATCCTGGGTAGTCTCCCAGTCCCTGCCGCTGAAAAACATCCCCACAGCATGATGCTGCCACCACCATGCTTCACCGTAGGGATGGTGCCAGGTTTACTACAGACGTGATGCTTGGCAATCAGGCCAAAGAGTTCAATCTTGGTTTAATCAGACCAGAGAACCTTGTTTCTCATGGTCTGAGAGTCCTTTAGGTGCCTTTTGGCAAACTCCAAGCGGGCTGTCATGTGCCTTTTACAGAGGAGTGGCTTCCGTCTGTCCACTCTACCATAAAGGCTTGATTGGTGGAGTGCTGCAGAGATGGTTGTCCTTCTGGAAGTTTCTCCCATCTCCACAGAGAAACTCTGGAGCTCTGTCAGAGTGACCATCGGGTTCTTGGTCACCTCCCTGACCAAAGCCCTTCTCTTCCGGACTGCTCAGTTTTGCTGGGCGGCCAGCACTAGGAAGAGGTGTGAATGGAGGCCACTGTGGTCTTGGGGACCTTCAATGCTGCAGAAATGCTTTGGTACCCTTCCCAAGATCTGTGCCTCGACACAATCCTTTCTTGGAGCTCTATGGACAATTCCTTTGACCTAATGGCTTGAGTTTTGCTCTGACATGCACTGTCAACTGTGGGACCTTTATATAGACAGGTGTGTGCCTTTCCAAATCATTTCCAATCAATTGTATTTCCCACAGGTGGACTCCAAACAAGTTATAGAAACATCTCAAGGATGATCAATGGAAACAGGATGCACCTGAGCTCAATTTCGACTCTCATAGTAAGGGGTCTGAATACTTTCCGAATGCACGGTATATACATGCTCTATATTACATATATTACATATATTCACTCTATATTACACTCACCCCTTAGTCCCATTACTGTCCCCATTCCTATACCCATTCCTATACAAATTCCCAACCCCCAAGCCCATTCCCTGCCCCCAGCTCTTCATGGCATATGCAAAAAACATGACAAAACATTAGGAACAACTTCACAATATTGAGTGCACCCCCTTTTGCCCTCCGAACAGAGTCAATTATTTGGGCATGGACTCTACAAGTGGTCGAAAGCGTTCCACTGGGATGCTGGCCCATGTTGACTCCAATGTTTCCCACAGTTGTGTCAAATTGGCTGGATGTCCTTTGGGTGGTGGACCAGCAGCCTGATGGCTGATAATAAAACTTGCCTCCCCCTTTCCTGAGAAAAGTCCTAATTACCATTATAAGCCTGAGAGATTTTTCCCTGACAAAGAATCCTGTCATTTTTTCTCTTTCCCCCTCTCTGTCGCTCCCTTCTCTCCATTTGTTCTGCTGCCCTGATGATCCGACAGGGAAAATGTAAGACTTTAATTACTGGTAAAAATTACAGTCTTTTGTGAACAGGTACTCTGTCGCCCTTCCTTTCATCCCCCCCTCTGCTGCGTTAATCGTCCCCTTTTGATGACATAATAGGGGCTTTGTCCGCACAGAAGCGGAGAGCAGGGCCCATTATAGCACGGAAGGTATTGTGGAGGATTAGGTAGATGATGTGATGAGTTGAATGGCTTTTCATTTTCTCCTGTAATAACACTGCTGTGAACGCAGGGAGGGGCTAAAGCAAGAGGTTTAGCTAGCAACAAGTGGTGCCCACCTAACACAGACCTCCATCACACCCCGTCACACACCCAACCACACCTACACCCCTGGTCCTATCCCACAACTATGTGACACTACCTACAACAGGAACAGAAAGACCATTATGGGAAAAAAACGATTATTCTTTCAATATCGTTCCATTGTTCTCTTTATTCACAAACTCCATTTTAACCCCACTCTCTTTTTATTTTCTCCTCTTTCTCTCTTTGTTGGCCAAATCAAAAGGCACCAGGTTCATCTGAAACATCCCACTTTGATATAAGATAAAAGCAAACTCCACTTCTCTACAAAGACACAGGTTATTGTATTCCCTCGGCACACTGTGTGAATGTTTGTCCCTGAAGAGATCGCATCAGTCAGCCTCTTCACTACCAGGAAAGTTTTTATGCCTCTCTATTGCTGCTCTCCAAATGAGTGTGTACTCAGGTGCAACTCTCTCTCTGCCTGTCTAAAAGTCTCAGACCAAAGTCTTAATGTCTAGTCGAGGAGAGAAAACAACTCCAAATGACCATGAAGAGCAAATAAAGGGGGATAGATTGAGGGAGAGAGAAAGAGATAGAGAGGGAGAGAGATAAAGTGATGCAGAGGGACATAGAAGGAGAGAGAGCGGCTATAATTGGCTCATGTCCAGGGGGCTGGAGGCCAATTAAATAGTGTGATCTGAGCAGTTGACGAGGAACATCACTTTAACTTCCCTGAATAGGCCTGGCTGCAGGCACTGACCCACTGAGCACAACGTCAGCCCAGGATACAGTATACAAGACATACAGCTACAGTACAAATCTAATACTGTAAAACTGCTGCAACTGACCACTCAGTCAAACCAGGACATAGCTACTGCATTATGGGTACTGTAGTACATCATGCTACACACGCACTACTATCTACTTGGCTTTTACTGACCACACAGTCAACTCAGGACAGGCATAGGCCTATACCTCAAGACATCCTCACCATGTTCCAGTAAGGTTTCTGGATCGAATCCCCGAGCTGACAAGGAAAAATCTGTCATTTTGCCCCTGAACAAGGCAGTTAACCCACTGTTCCCCAGTAGGCCGTCATTGTAAATAAGAATTTGTTCTTAACTGACTTGCCTAGTTAAATATATTTTTTTAAATACAATGTTGAAAAGGATGAATGTCTCTCCTCATCCTCTTCCACCTCCCACAAGTCATTCTCAGCTTCTCTCTCATATCTCACTCTTCACCTGCAGATGAGAAACTCTTAAATCCCCTCTTCATCCCCTCTATAATCTTCCAGACATCTCTGTCCCCCCTCTTCCTCTTTCCATCTCTTCCTCTGAACACCTCCTCCATTAAATCCCTTGTTTTATCTACTTAATCAGGAGCCAGGGGGACAGTACAAAGACCCAGTATCTTTAAGAAATTGGAGGCACTTCACCTTTCAATGTTGCAATGCAAAAATATTGGCAAAATGTATTGCTCAAGTAATTAAAATGATCAGATGGGATTCTTAAAAGGAAGATATATTGGAGACAACATTAGACAACTTTTAGGACTAATTGAAAAATGAATTAGAATCCAGGGAAACCAGATATAATCTTTATAGTAGATTTTGAGAAAGCCTTCAATACAGTACATCTATAATCTGTTTAAGTGCTTGGAATTTCTATACTTTGGAGAATCTCTCATAAAATAGGTAAAAGTCATGTACAACAGTTCTTTATGTAAAATCATAAATAATGGTTACTTCTCTGAGAACTTTGAATCGTCAACAGGAATAAAACAAGATTGCCCTTTGTCACCATACTTACTTATTACGGCCATTGAACTGTTACCTATAAAATATCAAATGACAACATGAAGGGGCTAAACCTGTATGGTATAGAGACAAAAGCATCAATGTACGTCGATGATTAAACCTTGAAGGACCTTATTGAGGACCTGGAAAATGTGTCCAGCTTCTCGGGACTAAAACCCAACTATGAGAAGTGTATGATATTATGGATTGGGTTGTAACTATTAACTTTGAAAACTTTGCAAAATAGATCTTGAGAGGGAAAACCCTGTGCATCTACGGAAAGTTACTCTGATGAATTATCTTGTGAAATCTCAGTTTACATATTTATTCATTTCATTTCAAGTCATGCGAGAAAAAAATATGACATTTTATTTGGAATGGCTAACCAGATAAAGTTGAACAGGGATATTTATATAACGAGCATGAGTTTGGAGGGTTAAAAGTATAAAATTTTAAGAACCTTTCTCTTAATGTCTCCATTATACTGAAATAATATCTCAGTCCAAACTGGTTGTTGAGCAGGTTACTAAGGAAGGCACATTCAATGTTCAAAAGCAGTCTTTTTGACGTTATACAGATAAAAAACAACCATTTTAGGAGGATTGGCAATGTTTAAAGTTTTCTCCTTTTTAAATGAAACCATACAAAGTTGGTTACAATTCCAATTTCATCTTCCAGAAGAGAACAAATTGTACAGCAAATAATATGGCTAAACTCCAATGTACTTATAGAGGTCCAATTTTCTTGGGAAAAATGTACAAGGACGGTATCACGTTTATGAATAACATTGCAAAGTAAAATGATGTCACACAAACAATTAACAAAGGTGTATAGAGATTTAAACAAAGTTTAAACAATCGCAGCTCTGCCGCAAAAATAGAAAAGGCAATTACTCAAAAGAGAAAGGAATTGATGTATTTGTCTGCCTACAATGAAAAACAATGTATGGCTTCTAAATTGTAGAATGTAACAGTTTCACTTAATGGAAAACCACTCAAAAACATATGGTATTTGTTTCATTAGTCCATTGTTGATATAGTCCCAACATGTTTTGCATGTCAGCATTCAAGTTTTCAAGATATCACTTTCAAAAGACAGAAATACAGCTGGTACGTATGTTTGGTTTTGCATCATTGATACAAAATGCATAAAAAAAGCTGAATTATGGGTCTGGAGAAATGTAACCACTCTCAAATTTACAGACAGCAATATGGATGCAAGGACAGACCATCAATGATATAAACATAGTTTTAACCAGGTTTACATTAAGTTTGTTTGCAAACATTGGAGTAAAACAAGCTTATATGTTGGGCTCTAGTCGAGTACGACAATTGAACTAAGCTCATGAGGCATTTGTATGTTATTGTCACGTGTGCTCCCTCTCCGGCCTCTAGGTCACCAGGCTGCTCGTTATGCCCCACACCTGTCACCATCGTTAGGCGCATTATGACACTCACCTGGACTCCTTCACCTCCTTGATTACCTGCCCTATATATGTCACTCCCTTCCCCAGGAGTGATTGTTTCTGCTTCTTGTTAGTGTTTCGTTCATTTATTTATTAAATGTATTCACTCCCTGAACTTGCTTCCCGACTCTCAGTGTACATCGTTCCAGAATGATGCCTCACCAAAGGGAAGCATCAGGGAGTGTTTTTTTGTTTGTTTTGGAGGTGATGTTGGGTCCAGATGTCCAAACCGGAGCCACCTGGGAGGCCTCAGCCAGTTTGTCGGATTCCCATGCCTCGGCAGGTTCGACGGGTTCCCCTGCCTCAGCTGGCTCAATGGGTTTCCATACCTCAGCCGGCTCAACAGGCTCTCACGCCTCAGCGGGTTCGTCAGGTTTCTGCGCCTCAGCGGTGGCGACCGGTCCGCTCCTGATCCCCAGGATTGTCCCTGTGGTTGGCGTCCTGCGGCTGGAGCCGACCGCACCGGGGAAGCGGTACTGTCACGTATGCTTTCTTTCCGGCGCTCTAGGTCACCATGCTCCCGCGCCTCTGCTGGATCGACAGGTTCCCTGACCAGTCCTCTTCGGCCTCTAGGTCACCAGGATGTTTCATGTCGGTGCGCTGTTTGTTTCTTGTTTTGATCCTTTATTTATTAAATGTATTCACTCCCTGAACTTGCTTCCCGACTCTCAACGTACATTGTTACAGATATATTCTTCAAGACTCAATGGGTACACATAACTCATTTACAAGGGAACAGATTCATTTTTAGGACAATCTCTGTAGAAATTGTAAAAATAGAGGTTCAAGACCCTCGTAAGGCATTATAGTAAAATAGAAGGATGCATTGCAAAAATTGTAACGATGTGCGCTGAGAGTCGGGAAGCAAGTTCAGGGAGCGAGTGTTTTAATAAAATAAACGGAACATAATGCAAAGCAAGAAACACTAATAGCACACAGACATGAAACAATGACGCCTGGGGAAGGAACCAAGGGGAGTGACATATATAGGGCAGGTAATCAAGGAGGTGATGGAGTCCAGGTGAGTGTCATATTGCGCTAATGCGTGTAACGATGGTGACAGGTGTGCGCCTTAACGAGCAGCCTGGTGACCTAGAGGCCAGAGTGGAAGCACACGTGAAAAAAATGAATACAGTGCATTCGGAAAGTATTCAGATCCCTTGACTTTCTCAATTTTGTTACGTTACAGCCTTATTCTAAAATGGATTACATCGTTTTTTTACCCCCTCATCAATCTACACACAATACCCATAATGACAAAGCAAAATAAGAGTTTTTAGACATGGATCTACGAGACCAAATACCCTCAACTAAGGCACAGGGAAGCCTAAAAGCACCCCAAACAAAGCAAGACAGCGAGCCAACGAAGACCAGCGAGGATACATCCAACTGCGCCATATTGAAGGCTCTGAATCAACAACAAATGTTGATGCAGGCAATGGTCAAGCAAGCAGTTAAGCAATCCCTGCAGGAACTGGTTTCGGGAAAAATTTAATGACATTGCCAGCCAATCTGTCACATGCAAGTCTCTTTAAATGCAGGTTAGCACCAGACGACATAGTCACCTGCCGAGATGCAGAGAAGCAACTGCAGGAGAAAATTACTTCTTAACTGGTAAGATGGACACAACTAATACTAAGCCAACGTCACCCATGTTTATTTATTATTCAGCGACATAACTTAGTTAATTTGGTATGAGGGGCATGGTGGATTTGTTAACATGGCTGTTGGCACTTAACCAACATTGCAGTTTAAGAAATAGAGTTAAGAAAATGTTTACTAAATAAGCTAAAGTAAAAAAAAAAAAAAAGTAACAAGAAAATTACATAACAATAATGAGGCTATATACAGGGGGTACTGGTACAGAATCAATGTGCAGGGGATATAGGTTAGTTGAGGTCATTTGCACATGTAGGTAGGGGTAAAGTGACTATGCATAGATAATAATCAGCGAGTAGCAGGAGTGTATTAATTGTTCAGCAGTTTTATGGCTTGGGGGTAGAAACTGTTAAGGAGCCTTTTGGACCTAGACCTGGTGGCGGCCTGTCAGGAAGTTCAGGATCCAGCGCTCCGGTAGCAGAGAAAACAGTCTATGATTTGGGTGACTGGAGTCTTTGACAATTTTTTGGGCCTTCCTTTGTCACGCGTAGTATATAGGTCCTGGATGGCAGGAAGCTTCTCCCCAGTGATGTATTGGGCCATACGCACTACCCTCTGTAGCACCTTACGGTCAGATGGCGTGCAGTTGCCATAGCAGGCGGTGATGCAACTGGTCAGGATGCTCTCGATGGTGCAGCTGTAGAACCTTTTGAGGATCTGGGGACCCATGCCAAATCTTTTCAGTCTCCTGAGGGGGAAAAGGTGTTGTCGTGCCCTCTTTACAACTGTCTCGGTGTGTTTGGACCATGATAGTTTGTTGGTGATGAACTTGAAACTCTCGACCCGCTCCACTACAGCACCGTCGATGTTAATGGGGGCCTGCTCGGCCCTCCTTTTCCTATAGTCCATGATCAGCTCCTTTGTCTTGCTCACATTGAGGGAGAGGTTGTTGTCCTGGAACCACACTGCCAGGTCTCTGACCTCCTCCCTTTAGGCTGTCTCATTGTTGTCGTTAATCAGGCCTACCACTGTTGTGTCGTCAGAAAACTTAATGATGGTGTTGGAGTTGTGCTTGGTCACGAAGTTGTAGGTGAACAGGGAGTACATGAGGGGACTGAGCACGGACGCCTGAGGGGACCCAGTGTTGAAGATCAACGTGGCAGATGTGTTGTAGCCTACCCTTACCACCTGGGGGTGGCCTGTCAGGGAGTACAGGAGGGGACTGAGCACGGACGCCTGAGGGGACCCAGTGTTGAAGATCAACGTGGCAGATGTGTTGTAGCCTACCCTTACCACCTGGGGGTGGCCTGTCAGGAAGTCCAGGATCCAGTTGCAGAGGGAAGTGTTTAGTCCCAGGGTCCTTAGCTTTGTGGGCAATATGGTGTTGAATGCTGAGCTGTAGTCAATGAACAGCGTTCTCACATAGTTGTTCCTTTTGTCCAGGTAGGAAAGGGCAGTGTGGAGTGTGATTGAGATTGAGATTGCATCATCTGTGGAACTATTGGGGTGGTATGCAAATTGGAGTGGGTCTAGGGTTTCCGGCATGATGATGTTGATATGAGCTATGACCAGCCTTTCAAAGCACTTCATGGCTACCGACGTGAGTGCTACGGGGCGGTTACCTTTCGTTTTTCATTAAGGATCTCTCTCTACTTTGGTCCGTTCATCTTTTTCTTGATCCTGACTAGTCTCCCAATCCCAATCCTTTAGGTGCCTTTTGGCAAACTCCAAGCAGGCTGTCATGTGCCTTTTACTGAGGAGTGGCTTCCGTCTGGCCACTCTACCATAAAGGCCTGATTGGTGGAGTGCTGCAGAGAAGGTTGTCCTTCTGGGAGGTTCTCCCTTCTCCACAGAGGAACTCTGGAGCTCTGTCAAAGTGACCATCAGTGACCGACTTTATATAGACAGGTGTGTGCCTTTCCAAATCATGTCCATTCAATTGAATTTACCACAGGTGGACTCCAATCAAGTTGTAGAAACATCTCAAGGGTGATCAAACGATGCACCTGAGCAAAATTGAGTCTCATAGAAAAGGGTCTGAATACTTAAGTAAATAAGATATTTCAAAAACTTGTATTAGCTTAGTCATTATGGGGTATTGTGCTTAGATTAGTGAGGGGGGAAAATTATGTAATACATCTTAGAGTAAGGCTGTAACGTAACAAAATTGAGAAAGTCAAAGGGTCTGAATACTTTCCGAATGCACTGTATATATGATGAGCCATGACTAGAATACAGGATTTTCAGTGCCCTCTGTAATTATTTGGACAGTGATGCATTTTGTTCTTCTTTTGGCTCCATACTCCAAAACTTTGGATTTGAAATCCCTTTTTGTACATAACTAAGGTGAGTTCTCCTCTCTCTGCACTTTTTCTAGGCCCAATGGCTGTTTCCTTGTCTCTTCACTCCGCCCACCTCCGCCGCATTGTTCTCAACACCAGTTTAAATCAATAAAGCCTACTGTTTTCTAGAAATGGGGAATTTTCTAGGATTCGGGCTCATTTAATTTCTGTGATGATCAATGGAAACAGAATGCACCTGAGCTCAATTCCGAGTCACATAGCAAAGGGTCTGAATACTTATTGAAATAAGTAAATGTCACGACTTCCGCCAAAGTCGGTTCCTGTCCTTCGGGCGGCGTTCGGCGGTCGATGTCACCTGTCTTCTAGCCATCGCTGATCCACTTTTCATTTTCCATTTGTTTTGTCTTGTTTTCCCACACACCTGGTTTTCATTTTCCCTCATTACTGTTGTGTATTTACCCTTTGTTTCCCCCATGTCTGTGTGGGGAATTGTTTATTTGACATGCTGGTACGCCGGGTTGTTAGTTTGTTCACCCGTGCTTTGTAGCAACCGGTTATTGTGCGGTTATTTTGTACTTTGTGCTGCCTTACTTGTTTTTTTGGGGCATTTGTTTTGTGACGCGGTTGCGTTCTGTATTTGACATTGCCTAAGTAAAGTGTTTCGTCCACTCATCTCTGCTCTCCTGTGCCTGACTTATTACACCAGCTACACCCACCGCATGAAAGTAAAACATTTCTAAAAACCTATTTTTGACCCTTCCCCTTCTCCCTCTTGATCACCATCTCCATCTCTATCCTCTCTCTTTCTCACTCTCCCAATATCCGTCCATCCCTCTCTTTCTCTCCATCTCACACACTGTCACACCCTGTCACATCTCCATCTCTATCCTCTCTCTTTCTCACTCTCCCAATATCCGTCCATCCCTCTCTTTCTCTCCATCTCACACACTGTCACACCCTGATCTGTTTCACCTGTCCTCGTTATTGTCTCCACCCCCTCCAGGTGTCGTTTGTTTTCCCCAGTGTATTTATCCATGTGTTTCCTGTCTCTCTGTGCCAGTTTGTCTTGTATGTCTGAGCCTACCAGCGGTTTTTCAACAGTTTCCTGCTTTGCCTTTTCTCCTTTTTCTAGTCCTCCCGGTTTTGGCCCTTGCCTGTTCTGAACTCTGTACCTGCCTGCTTGACCATTCTGCCTGCCCTGACCTCGAGCCTGTCTGCCACTCTGTACCTCCTGGACTCTGATCTGGTTATGACCTTTTGCCTGTCCACGACCATTCTCTTGCCTATTCCTTTTGGATTTTCTAAACATCTTAAACTCCAACCATCTGCCTCCTGTGTCTGCATTTGGGTCTTGTCTAGTGTCATGATACACACAGAAAGAGAACTCTTGGACCACTTTCCCTATCTCTTATCTCTGTCCCTGCACCTTGCTCTCCCTCTGGCCCCCACAGCTTTAGAGCCAGACCCTCAAATCTCCAAACCACTGTCTCCACTTTCAATAAAGGCTTAAGCAGAGACATGGGCTACATGACTTACCGCTCTCTCTTCCTCTTAACCTCTGTCCTGTTTTCTCTCCAACCATCCACTCTCATTTCCCTCCCTCTTTAACACGTTCACTAGCATTGCATAGGGGTCGTTCCATAGGATTTCTGACAGAACTCCTGATTTGAACAAAACCTTCCATACATGTTTTCCCATGGTATACGAGGTCAGAAAGTTACTTTTTGGACCTGAATGCCAAAACATTCAAGAGATAAAGGTGCTCAAAATTGACCCATTTTGCATACCCCAGCCTACATCCATGTCTTCATCACTGAAAATTATAAACGGTTGAGTTTGATATCATTTTTATTTTATTTATTTGTTACAAATTGTCATAATTTTTACCTTAAAGTCAGCTTTTTCTCATTTTCACGATGTATCTTAGACCCTATTTTACATCATCTGAGGTGTTTGTGTTGTGCCCACCATCAGTTGAGAAACAGCATGTCTTGTTTCGTTCAAATCTAAAGGGGTGCAATCAGAAAGTGATTGAATTCATATGGAACGACCCAGAAGGTTAGTGAGCAGAATAAGCTGTGGTCACAGGGTGTCCTGGTGTTGATAAATCTGGCCTGACAAATGGCTGTGGCTGCATAGAGAGCAGGCTGGAAGGGAAGGGAATCTGCTTTGTTTACCCAGTAACTCAGCCTGACTTCCCCGGATAATTTGCGCCAGGATAATTTAATCCTGGAAAAATACCTGTGGGATGGATCTCAGCAGAGCTACACCATAGTAGGGTTCTCGGGCCAATGAGAGAAGTCGTGAGGGAAAACAAGAAGTTAATTACTTCAATGGTTTCCTTTGTGAGACAGAGTGTGTGTGTGTGCGTGTGCGTGTGTGTGTGTGAGAGAGAGAGTATGAGAAGTCAGTTGGGACATGTACCTGCTTTGTGCATACTCAGCACACACTAAGCCACTCTGATTATTATAAACACATACTTAGCACACATGATTGATTGATTACCCAAAACAAAGAAAACACATCCATCCATCCGTGGGCTGTAAGGGAACACAGTTTCTTTCATGGACAACAGACTGATATAGTGATACAACATGCTGCACTGCGCTCAACATCTCAATTCAGACTCATCATAATCTGTAGGTAGAGACAGACATTTCCCCTGGCCGTATGACCTGGACAGGAAAACTCCAGGCCAGAGTTATAATTATCACCTTTATTGTTTCCTGGTCAGGCCACTTGTCCTCTCCTATACAGCGCTATATTGTACGCACAGCTCTATCTAAACCAGGGATGGGCAACTTTTGAAAGCAAGTTTGCTGCTATTCTATACATTTTGCCATGGAGCAGAGAGAAGATTTGGCAATTTTATAACTCATTTCATGCAATTCTATTCAATTTGCCATGGGGCTGAGAGAAACATTTGCAGTTTTACAGCTAATATCCTGCAATTCTACACATTTTGCCATAGGGTGGAGACAAATGTTTGCAGTTTTTAATATGATGTCTGAGTGAGAGTGACTGACAAAATCAATGGGAAGCCCCGGCTGCTAGACTAATTTACCAATCTAAAAACATTTGAGCTGACATGGGATAACTGAGTGACTGTCAGTGACTGACATAAGAGAAAAACTGCTGATGCACAACCACATTTTGAAAATTGCATCTTGTTTATTCTACTATTCTAACTCTCAACAGTTAGTTGAGACCCCGAATGAGATCCACATTTTGATCCGAGGGCCTACAAAAGGAGGAAGGCACGCAACGCGGGCTGCCAGTTTCCCATCTCTGGTCTAAACCATGGGTGTGGGTTATTCAAAATGAAAATAGACAGACACATCATATCATATTTTCACATATCCGGCCCTTTTTTCTCAGGATCATTACATTAAAAGAACAAACAGTGGTGGAGCACGTTGCCATGGTGACCCAAAAGTAAACTTTTCCAGCATGCCTCTGAGTACAAAAAATATTTATTTTTAATTATCTCTGGAGACTCCTCTGATGCACAGTATGTGTGTGTCTCTGTGGGTGTGCATACCTGTGTGTAGGAGAGACAGACAACCTCCAATCATCAGTAAACACGCCAACTCTCCAACACCACAGCCATCCTGTCTGAATGCTCTCCCTCTCTCTCTCTCTTACTCCCTCTCTCTTACTCTCTCTCTCTCTCTCTCTCTCTCTCTCTCTCTCTTACTCCCTCTCTCTCTCTTACTCCCTCTCTCTTACTCACTCTCTCTCTCTCTGTCTCTCTCTCTCTCTCTCTCTCAATTCGATTAAATTCAAAGGGCTTCATTGGCATGGGAAACGTATGTTTACATTGCCAAAGCAAGTGAAATAGATAATAAACAAAAGTTAAATAGAAAATAAAAGGAATAGAGACATTTCAAATGTCATATTATGTTTATATACAGTGTTGAAACAATGTGCAAATAGTTAAAGTACAAAAGGGAAAATAAATCAACATAAATATGGGTTGTATTTACAATGGTGTTTGTTCTTCACTGGTTGCCCTTTTCTTGTGGAAACAGGTCACAAATCTTGCTGCTGTTATGGCACACTGTGGTATTTCACCCAGTAGATATGGGAGTTTATCAAAATGTGATTGTTTTTTAATTCTTTGTGGGTCTGTGTAATCTGAGGGAAATATGGGTCTCTAATATGGTCATACATTTCTCTCTTTCTAAATCTCTCTCCATCTCTTCCTCCCTCTCATCCTCCCTCTCTCTTTCCCTCTCATCCTCCCTCTCTCTTTCCCTCTCTCGCTCTGTCTCTGTTTCTTTCTCTCTCTCGGTCTCTCAATTTAATTCAATTCAAACATACTTTTGTATATATAGTATATGTGGACACCCCTTCGAATTAGTGGGTTTGGCTATTTCAGCCACATCCGTTGCTGACAGGTGCATAAAATCGAGCACACTGCCATGCAATCTCCATAGACAAACATTGGCAGTAGAATGGCCTTACTGAAGAGCTCTGTGTCTTTCAACGTGCCACCGTCATAGGATGCCACCTTTCCAACAAGTCAGTTCGTCAAATTTCTGCTCTGCTAGAGCTGCCCGGGTCAACTGTAAGTGCTGTTAATGTGAAGTGGAAACTTCTAGCAGCAAAAATGGCTCAGAAGGGAAGTGGTAGGCCATACAAGCTCACAGAACGGGGCAGCCGAGTGCTGAAGCGCGTGAAAATCTTCAGTTGCAACACTCACTACCAAGTTCCAAACTGCCTCTGGAAGAAAAGTCAGCACAATAACTGTTCGTCGGGAACTTCATGAAATTGGTTTTCATGGCCGAGCAGCCGCACAAGATCACCATGCGCAATGCCAAGCGTCGGCTGGAGTGGTGTAAAGCTCACCGCCACTGGACTCTGGAGCAGTGGAAACGTGTTCTCTGGAGTGATGAATCACGCTTCATCGTCTGGCAGTCCAACGGACTAATCTGGGTTCGGCGGATGCCAGGATAATGCTACCTGTCCCAAGGCATAGTGCCAACTGTAAAGTTTGGTGGAGGAGGAATAAGGGTCTGGAGCTGTTTTAAATGGTTTGGGCTATGCATCATAGTTACCGTGAAGGGAAATCTTAATGCTGCAGCATACAATGACATTCTAGATGATTCTGTGTGTCCAACGTGGAAAAAGTTTGGGGAAGGTCCTTTCCTGTTCCAGCATGACAATGCCGCAGTGCACAAAATGAGGTCCATACAATGTTTTTTTTTTTAGATCGGTGTGGAAGAACTTGACTGGCCTGCACAGAGCTCTGACCTCAACCCCATCAAACACCTTTGGGATGAATTGGAACTGTGAGCCTGGCCTAATCGCCCAACATCAGTACCCAACCTCACTAATGCTCTTCTGGCTGATTTTATGTTTGAGGTTTTATTTATTCGCACCAAAGAAAATAAGTGAATGACAAGACAGTACAGATAAGAAACTGGTAAAAACGGTGTGCAGGTGAGGTTAGAAAATCACACCACAAATACACAGTACCAGTCAAAAGTTTGGACACACCTACTCATTCAATGGTTTTTCTTCATTTTTACTATATTCTACATTGTAGAATAATCAAAACTATGAAATAACACATACATGGAATCATGTGGTAAGCAAGAAAGAGTCAAACAAATATAAATATATTTTATATGAGATTCTTCAAAGTTGCCACCCTTTGGCTTGATGACAGCTTTGCACTCTCATGGCATTCTCTCAACCAGCTTCACCTGGAATGTTTTTCCAGCAGTCTTGAAGGAGTTACACTTATGCTGAGCACTTGTCGGCTTCTTTTCCTTCACTCTGCAGTCCAATTCATCCCAAACCATCTCAATTGGGTTGAGGTCGGGTGATTGTGGAGGCCAAGTCTTCTGATGCTGCACTCCATCACTCACCTTCTTGGTCAAATAGCCCTTACACAGCCTGGAGGTGTGTGGGGTCACTGTCCTGTTGAAAACAAATGATAGTCACACTAAGCACAAACCAGATGAGATGGCAAATAGCTGCAGAATGCTGTGGTAGCCATGCTGGTTAAGTGTGTGCCTTGAATTCTAAATAAATCACTGACAGTGTCACCAGCAAAGCACCTCCACACCATCACACCTCCTCTTCCATGCTTCACGGTGGGAATCACACATGCGGAGATCATCCGTTCACCTACTCTGCATCTCATGGTGGTTGGAACCAAAAATCTCAAATTCAGACCAATAAACAGATTTCCACTGGTCTAATGTCCATTGCTTGTGTTTCTTGGATCAAGCAAGTCTTTTCTTCTTATTGGTGTCCTTAGTAGTGGTTTCTTTGCAGTAATTCAACCATGAAGGCCTGATTCACGCATTCTCCTCTGAACAGTTGATGTTGATATGTGTCTGTTACTTGTGAAGCTTTTATTTGGGCTGCAATTTCTGAGGCTGGTAACTCTAATGAACTTATCCTCTGCAGCAGAGGTAACTCTGGGTCTTCGTGTCCTGTGGTGGTTCTCATGAGAGCCAGTTTAATCATAACGCTTGATGGTTTTGCGACTGAAATTCTCAGAATTGACTGACCTTGAAGTCTTAAAGTAATGTTTTTTTGAGCTGTTCTTGCCATAATATGGACTTGGTCTTTTACCATATCTTCTTTATGCCACCCCTACCTTGTCAAAACACAACTGACAACTGGCTAAAACTCATTAAGAAGGAAAGAAATTCTACAAATGGCCTTTTAACAAGGCACATCTGTTAACTGAAATGCATTCCAGGTGACTACCTCATGAAGCTGGTTGAGAGAATGTCAAGAGTAGAGCAACGAACCACCCTTGCTGTCTTTGCCTGGCCGGTTCCCCTCCACTGGGATTCTCTGCCTCTAACCCTATTACAGGGGCTGAGTCACTGGCTTACTGGTGCCGTGGCGGAGATCTTGTGGGCTATACTTGGCCTTGTCTCAGGATGGTAAGTTGGTGTTTGAAGATATCCCTCTAGTGGTGTGGGGGCTGTGCTTCGGCAGAGTGGGTGGGGTTATATCCTGCCTGTTTGGCCCTGTCCGGGGTATCGTCGGACGGGCCACAGTGTCTCCCGACCCCTCCTGTCTCAGCCCCCAGTATTTATGCTGCAGTAGTTTATGTGTCGGGGGGCTAGGGTCCGTCTGTTATATCTGGAGTATTTCTTCTCTTATCTGGTGTCCTGTGCGAATTTAAGTTTGCTCTCTCTAATTATCTCTCTCTTTCTTTCTTTTTCTTCTCTCTCTCTCTCTCTCTCTCTCTCTCTCTCTCTCTCTCTCTCTCTCTCTCGGAGGACCTGAGCATTAGGATTATTCCTCAAGGCCTACCTGGCCTGATGACTCCTTGATGTCCCGAGTCCACCTGGCCGTGCTGCTTCTCCAGTTTCAACTGTTCTGCCTGTTTTATGAACATTTTAAAATCTTGTCCATGTTCTGTTATAATCTGCAACCGACACAGCCAGAAGAGGACTGGCCACCCCTCACAGCCTGGTTCCTCTCTAGGTTTCTTCCTAGGTTTTGGCCTTTCTAGGGAGTTTTTCCTAGCCACCGTGCTTTTACACCTGCATTGCTTGCTGTTTGGGGTTTTAGGCTGGGTTTCTGTACAGCACTCTGTGACATCAGCTGATGTAAGGGGGGCTTTATAAATACATTTGATTTGATTTGATTTGAAGAGTGTGCAAAGCTGTCATCAAGGCAGAGTGGCTACTTTGAAGAATCTCAATTATAAAATATTTGTATTTCTTTAACACTTTTTTGATTACTACATGATTCCATATGTGTTATTTCATAGTTGTGATGTCTTCATTATTATTCTACAATGTAGAAAATAGTAAAATAAAGAAAAACCTTGAATGAGTAGGTTATCCAAACTTTTGACTTTTTTCTTAATTTTCTAAAAATACATAAATTATTATAATAATTTTGTGTCTGTCACAGTGGTCAGGTATTCTGCTACGGTGTTCTCTCGGTGTTCTCCAATCTGCTCAGTTTTTTGTTTGATTCTTCCCAGTTTGCCAAATAGTTATGTTTTTGTTTTCTAATAATTTGGTTGGGTCTAATTTTGTTGCTGTCTTGGGGCTCTGTGGAGTCTGTTTGGGTTTGTGAACAGAACCCAGAACTAGCTGGCTGATAGGACTCTTCTCTACATGAATCTCTCTGTAGGTGAGGGCTTTGCGGTGGAAGGTGTGGGCATTGTTTCCTTTTAGGTGGTTGTAGAATTTAACAGATCTTTTCTGGATTTCGATAATTAGCGGGTATAGACCTAATTCTACCCTGCATGCATTGTTTGGTGTTTTGCGTTGTACATTAAGGATATTTTTGCAGAATTCTGCATACAGATTCTCAATTGGGTGTTTGTCCCATCTTGTGAATTCTGGATGGTGAGTGGACAACAGACCTCAAAAACATAGAGAGAAATGGATTGTATAAACGATTGGTGTATTTTTAGCCAGATCCTAATTGGGATATTGAGTTTACATAGTATACATAACACTGCATAATACAATAACAAATACAGTACATGATACAATACATTTAAGTGATAATGCCAGAGAAGCCGGTGTTTGGAGGATAAATTGCCACGGGTGTTGTTAGGCCCGAGACCAAGTTGATATATGCCAATATATCCTCCAAACACCGGCTTCGAAGGCATTATCACTTTCATTTCACAGGTTACCAACAAATTCAAATAATGATTTACATATTTTCATATATTTTTTTATTTGGATTAATTTATTTATACTATTAAATCCTTCCACAAGATATAATCCAGACACAAATCTAAGGTTGCTACCCAAGCCGGCTGGTCGTTCGTTCTATCGGTTCAGTTACCAGGGACGTGACCCAGTTGTTAAGTCTTTTTTTTCTGTATTTATGGTTGCGACCCTGTCGTTCATTCTAAATGTTCTATTGTCATACTGGCTGGCAATGTTCTTATCCCTTGCTTGCTAGCTACCCAACTACGAGATCAATCCAAGATGGCGTAGCAGTAAGACGTGTTTGTCCCCTTTTTGTCCCGTGTAAATATTCAGTTTTTTCCGTTATTTTTTGTATACATTTCATTATATTTCAATCTCTTTTTTCCATTTTCGAATAAAATATTCCTTCCTGCAACCCACCTCACCCAATGTGGTTTGGATCTGCTATTTTTTAGACCTTATAACTGGAACCTCCATCAGAAGCTAGCCAGCTAATGAGCTACCAGCTATTTAGTCATTGTTAGCCACTGCTATCTGCCCTGAGCATATCGGACTGCTTTTTTTCCCACTACATCACCGGATTCCTGCCACAAGCTCTGGACCATTACACTGGATCATCGCAGCTAGCTAGCTGCTACCGAGTGGCTATTGTCCAGAAGCATGCACCAGTTAGCCTCGAGCTAGGCCCATCTTCCGGCTAGCAAACGAAGTACACCTACTACAATACCTCTTTTGCAAATTGGCCTGGACCCTTTGTCGACACGGAGCCCCGCCGATCCATCCCGACAGGTTTGCTGGTCTGCTGACGTAATTCGGCCAATGTGCTCTCAACCGGACTCTGCGTTGTGGATGTTGGTGAATATCCATCTGCTAGACCCGGCCCGCTAGCTTCCTGAACCCTGTGTCTCCCGCTCGCCTAGCGTAGTAATCGACTACCGAACGGCTCCCTGTTTCATCTATTGCTGCTCATTGGACCCTTTGATCACTCGGCTACACAGCTGATGCCTGCTGGACTGTTCATTAACACATAAACAAAATGAAGTAACCTGTCGGCCCCAGCCTCGAACTCAGGCCCTGAGTGTAGCTAACTGACACTCTATGCCCATTCATCGCCATTTACCTGGCGCCTCCAGAGATGCAACCTTTATCAGCGTCACTCAATGCCTAGGTTTACCTACACTGTACTCACACCCTACCATACCCTTATCTGTACACTATGCCCTGAATCTATCCTACCACGCCCAGAAATCTGCTCCTTTATTCTCTGTTTCCAAAGCACTAGACAACCAGTTCTTATAGCCTTTAGCCATACCCTCATCCTACTCCTCCTCTGTTCCTTTGGTGATGTAGAGGTTATGCAACTTTTCAGGGAAGTCAGGAACCAATATACACAGTCAGTTAGGAAAGCAAAGGCAAGCTTTTTCAAACAAAAATGTGCATCCTGCAGCGCTAATTCCAAAAGGTTTTAGGACACTGTAAAGTTCATGGGGAATAAGAGCACCTCCTCCCAGCTGCCCACTGCACTGAGACTAGGAAACACTGTCACTACTGATGAATCCACGATAATCGAGAATTTCTCTACGGCTGGCCATGCTTTCCACCTGGCTACCCCATCCCCGGCCAACAGCTCTGCACCCCCCGCAGCAACTGGCCCAAGCCCCCCTCACTTCTCCTTCATCCAAATCCAGACAGCTGATGTTCTGAAAGAGCTGCCAAATCTGGATCCCTACAAATCAGCTGGGCTAGACAATCTGGACCCTCTCTTCCTAAAATTATCCGCTGCCGTTGTTGCAACCCCTATTACTAGTCTGTTCAAAGATCGAATTTGAATATTGAAACAATGTTGCAAATGTCGGAGACAGACAGCTAGGTTTATACTAATCTCCGCTGTTGAAAACGAAATGTTAGTCTAAAAGAAATGTGAGATAATGTGTAGATGCTTTTTATAGTGGAGGTCAAGTTTATAAATTGCCTGGCTGGGCTGATGAGACAGTGGATTGCGCAGTCAGATGAATCAGAGTAAATAGGCATTTTAACGCAATAGATTTAGCCGGTGGTAACTTGTGGAATAGACACCGGCTGGAATGCATTTTTAACCAATCATCATTCAGGATTAGACCTACCCATTGTATGAAATACAATACTAGATATATAAAAATGTCTGTTTCTCTTCACAGTCCCCGTCATGCCATAAGGTGTTCATAAGGTCTTTATTGCTAGCTTGAGTTACCTGGGGTAGCAGAGAGTTCCATGTATCTGGGGTGGCAGAGAGTTCCCCCCTTGGGTTGTGCCGTGGGGGAGATCTTCGTGGGCTACACTCGGCCTTGTCTCAGGATGGTAAGTTGGTGGTTGAAGATATCCCTCTAGTGGTGTGGGGGCTGTGCTTTGGCAAAGTGGGTGAGGTTATATCCTGCCTGTTTGGCCCTGTCCGAGGGTATCGTCGGACGGGGCCGCAGTTTCTCCCGACCCCTCCTGCCTCCAGTATTTATGTTGCAATAGTTTATGTGTCGGGGGGCTAGGGTCAGTCTGTTATTTCTGGGGTATTTCTCCTGTCTTATCCGGTGTCCTCTGTGAATTTAACCTCTTCCAGCTAGGGTCCCATTTTCCAAATTTTCGCCTGTCTGACGTGCCCAAAGTTAAATGCCTACCACTCATGGCCAGAAACTAGGATATTTACATATTTAGTACTATTGGATAGGAAACACTCTGAAGTTTATAAAACCATTAAGATATAGTCTGTGGCTATTCCAGAACAGATTTAGCAGGCAAAAACCAGAGAGATTTCTGTCCGGAATTTATTTTTCTGTTGCTCTCCTCTCATTTTGAAGCCCATGTAATATTTTTCTATGGGGAATAGGACCGAGGTTGCAGTACTTATGGCTTCCACTAGATGTCAACAGTCTCTGGAAAGGGTATGGAGGAAAAAGCTCTGACCAGATCCTTAGAGAGAGAGAATTACTACGGGTAGGGAAAAAGGTAAACAGGCGTGCGTTCACGAGAGCGTGAACGCAGCCCAAGCGCGACCAACTTTCTTTTAGTCTTTTAACGTTTCACTTACCGTTCTTGTAAAATATGATCGCTATTATTCATAAAAGAATACATAAGGATGCATTATTAATGATATTTGATTTGTTTGTGAAAAGATGAGAGGTATAATTTGAACGCGATCCCTTCACTGTAAAGCGGGCGAGTAGACTGACAATGCTTGGTGGAGTAGCTGAACGTAACGTGCCAAAAACAACGGATATTTATGGATATAATTATTTACTTTTTCTAACAAAAGAACCATGGATTATCTTGTTTGGACACTTGGGAAGACCTCAGAAGAAGTTATTTGAAAGGTAAGCGATTTATATTAGCTGTGATATGGATATTTTGAGAACCGAGCTGGATATTAATTTATGCTAATGTGGAAAATATGTGAGGTACTAGCCTCAAACAATCAAATGTAGTGCTTTCGCCGTAAAGCCTTTTTAAAATCTGACAACGCAGTGATATTGCCAAGAAGCAGAGCTTTTGATGGCTATGCAACACTATGCAACACTTGTATATCGAAGTTAAATATTACGAATATGTATTACGAATATGTATTTTGAATTTGGCGCGTTATGTTTGCTCTGAAAACGATCCCGCTAAAGGGATCGGCGCGCTAAGAGGTTAAGTCTGCTCTCTCTAATTCTCTCTCTAATTATCTCTTTCTCTTCTTCTTTCTTCCTTTCTCTCTCTCTCTCAGAGGACCTGAGCCCTAGGACCATGCCTCAAGACTACCTGGCCTGATGACTCCTTGCTGTCCCCAGTCCACCTGGTCGTGCTGCTGCTCCAGTTACAACTGTTCTGCCTGCGACTATGGAACCCTGACCTGTTCACCGGACGTGCTATCTGTCCCACACCAGCTGTTTTCAACTCTCTAGAGACAGCAGGAGCGGTTGAGATACTCTGAATGATCGGCTATGAAAAGCCAACTGACATTTACTCCTGAGGGGCTGACCTGTTGCACCCTCTACAGCACTTTGTGACATCAGCTGATGTAAGAAGGGCTTTATAAATAAAATAAAATACAATTTGATTGATGTAGTCATGGCTCTATTGAATACTGTGCGTTTCCCAGCCTCTATTCTGGACCTGGGAACTGTGAAGAGACCTCTAATTGCAATTCCTGTGTGCTACCGATGAGTGTACAGCACAAGACTTGCAAGTTTCCTGTTAACGCAGATTCCACAGTAGTTATTGGGGTCAAATTTGTCTCCACCTTTGTGGATAGGGGTGATCAGAACTTGCTTCCAAATATTGGGGAAGATGCCAGAGCTGAGGATAATGTTGAAGAGTTTAAGATTAACCCATTTGAATGTGTGGTCAGTATATTTTATCATTTATTTTAGTATACCATCAACACCACAGGCCTTTTTGGGCTGGATGGTTTGTATTTTGCCCTGTAGCTCATCCAATGTAATTGGAGAATCCTGTAGGTTCCGGTAGTCTTTAATAGCTGATTATAGGTTTAGCAAATTATCATGTACAGTGCATTCGGAAAGTATTCAGCCCCCTTCCCTTTTTCCAGATTTTGTGACATCACAGCATTATTCTAAAATGTATTAAATTCATTGTTTTAATCATCAATCTACACACAATATCCCAAAGCGAAAACAGGTTTTTAGAAATGTCAAAACAATATACTGAAAAAACATATTTACATCAGTATTCAGACCCTTTACTTTGAGACACGAAACTGAGTTCAGGTGCATCCTGTATTCATTGACCTTCTTTGAGATGTTTCTACAACTTGATTGGAGTCCACCTGTGGTAAATTAAATTGATTGGACATGATTTAGAAAGGCACACAGCTGTCTATATAAGGTCCCAGTTGAAAGGGCATGTCAGAGCAAAAACCAAGCCATGAGGTCGATGGAATTGTCCGTAGAGCTCGGAGACCGGAGGCATAGATCTGGGGAAGGGTAC
Organism: Brachymystax lenok tsinlingensis; assembly: GCA_030435695.1. Taxonomy (NCBI): domain Eukaryota; kingdom Metazoa; phylum Chordata; class Actinopteri; order Salmoniformes; family Salmonidae; genus Brachymystax; species Brachymystax lenok. The sequence goes on from CM059781.1 coordinate 12,734,555, forward strand.
CCAAAATTTTCTGCGGCATTGAAAGTCCCCAATAACACAGTGGCCTCCATCATTCTTAAATGGAAAACGTTTGGAACTACCAGGACTCTTCTTAGAGCTGGCCACCTGGCCAAACTCAGCAATCGTGGGAGAAGGGCCTTGGTGAGGGATGTGACCAAGAACCCGATGGTAACTCTGACAGAGCTCCAGAGTTCCTCTGTGGAGATGGGAGAACTTTCCAGAAGGACAACCATCTCTGCAGCACCCCAACAATCAGGCCTTTATGGTAGAGTGGCCAGATGGAAGCCACTTAACGGCACATGACAACCCTCTTGGAGTTTTCCAAAAGGAACCTAAAGGACTCCAGACCATGAGAATCAAGATTATCTTGTCTGATGAATGCCTGAATGCAAAGTGTCACATCTGGAGGAAACCTGGCACCATCCCTACGGTGAAGCATGGTGGCAGCATCATGCTGTGGGGATGTTTTTCAGTGGCAGGGACTGGGATATTGGCCAGCATCAAGGGAAAGATGAACGGACCAAAGTACAGAGAGATCCTTGATGAAAACCTGCTCCAGAGCGCTCAGGACCTTAGACTGGGGCGAAGGTTCACCTTCCAACAGGACAGCGACTCTAAGCACACAGTCAAGAAGTGAAGTGGCTTTTGGAGAAGTCTCTGAATGTCCTTGAGAATCAAGGCTGTAATCGCTGCCAAAGTTGCCTCAACAAAGTACTGAGTGGAAATTTCAGTACTGAGAGAGACTTGGACAATTATTCAAACAATCATCTTTATTCAGAATTGATAAATTATTGCAAAAATGAAACTGTCGACCGCACACTCTAGGTTGTGTTGCCGAGCGCTTAACAGATAATGAAAAAACAGAGATCTTATATAGGCCCTAATTGCTCAGTCAGTAATTTCTACCGTTCCCATAAGCCACCTTGGTCCATCTCCTGGTAATCTGCACAGGATGTTGTTTTACTTCTAACCCGGCTTAGTTTCCCAGATGCCAGGAAGATGAGACAATGAGACATTGCTCTAAACTTTTGTAGGCTATCTCTATCTCGGGCCACACACACCACATCTTGTCTATAGAATGGCAGCTTTAGATTTTTATCATCAAGTCATTGTCAGCTCAAGCTATCCCTAGCAAAACCCATTTCCTTAACCAGATGCCCAGACTAACTGCAGGAAGCTAGAGTGGACACCATAAAAACTCAACATTAGCAGGCCAGTCTTACTCTTAGTTAAATATATAACCGTTTACTATTAATATCAAACAAATCAGGTAAGTATGTAATTTTCCCGTGACAATACTCATGTAAATGTGATATTTCAGTTTTTTTTTATTTGTTTTTGATTTGTCATTATGGGGTATTGTGTATATATTGACGAGGGGAAAAAACAATTTAATCCATTGTAGAACAAGGCTGTAACGTAACAACATGTAGAAAATTGTCAAGGGGTTTGAATACTTTCAGAATGCACTGCATACGTTTTTGCTCTTGGTTCTTAGTTTTTTGTCCAAAAAGGTTGGAGAAGTGATTTATCCGTACATCTCCAATATGGCTCTTCGTGTTGTTGTTTGTTTAGTGTGTTCTAATATTTCCAGAAGTGTTTTGATTCAATGGTTATTTTTCTATTGCATTGAGTTGTTTTCTGATGTGATGTTCATCCTTTTATCTTAGTGCATTTCTGTACTGTTTTAGTGATTCACCATAGTGAAGACGTAGGTTCTGGCTTTCTTTCTTAGCCTTTTGCATTCTTTATCAAACCATTTCTCATTTTTGTTAGTTTTAGGTTGTCTGCTATACTATTTTAAATTTGATGTTAGCTAATATGTCAAATATACTGTTCAAGTTTACACTTACACTAATGCAGGGAAACATTTTGTCTGGGATGTTGTCTATGATTGATTGGATTTGTTGTTGACATATTGTTTTTACCTTACCGTCCTTCCAGCGATAGTCTTTAATAGCATACCGTTTGTTCGGCTTTGATACTGCATGGTTAAGTATTGCTCTGTTCAAGTAGATTGTTATTTTGCTGTGATCTGATGGGGGTGTTAGTTGGTTGACTGTGAACGCTCTGAGAGACTCTGGTTTGAGGTCGGTGCTAAAGTAGTCTACATTATTACTGCCAAGAGATGAGCTATAGGTGTACCTACCGTAAGAGTCCCCTCAAAGCCTAAAATTGACTATGTATAGACCCAGCGTGCGATAGAGCTGCAGGAGTCGTGACCCATTTTTGTTGGTCGTTTTGTTGTAGTTGTGTCTAGGGAGGAATACTTCAAATCCAATTTCATTTGTCACATGCGCCAAATACAACAGGTGTAGACCTTCCCATGAAATGCTTTCTTACAAGCCATTACCAACAATGAAGTTAAGAAAACAGAGTTAAGAAAATATTTACTAAATAAACTAAAGTAAAAATAAAAAATAACAATAAAATAACAATAATGAGGCTATATACAGGGGGTACCGGTACCGAGTCCAGGTTAGTCGAGGTAATTTGTACATGTAGGTAAGGGTTAAGTGACTATGCATAAATAAACAGCGAGTAGCAGCAGTGTAAAAACAATTTGGTAGGTGCTTGTCCCCCTGTGTGCTGAGGGTGTCAAGTTCTTGTCCAGTTCTTGCGTTTAAGTCACCACAGCCTAGTACATGTCCCTGGGCCTGGAAAAGGTTGATTTCCCCCTCTAGGATGGAGAAGCTGTCTTCATTAAAGTATTGGGATTCTAGTTTGGGGGATATAAACTAGGTGGCACACAGGGGGACATTTCTCTCTTGAGAGTAAATCCTTTTTAATTTCTAGCCAAATGTAAAATGTTCCTGCTTTGATTAATGAAATGGAGTGGGTTAAGTCTAAACTATACCAAATTAGCATATCCCCTGAGTATCTTCCCTGTGACACTCTACATGTGTCACGATCTTCGTATTGAGCGGACCAAGATGCAGCGAGGGTTCCAGTATACATCCTTTATTATACGTATTGCACCTGGCAAAACAATAAACAACCAAAGATCGTAATACAGGTGTGGCTCAAAACAGGCGCGCACACACACGCACACGCACACACACACACACACACGCACGCACCAACCACTTATTCGACTGTACAATCTGCAATGATGAATAAGGACCATTCCAAATCACTTACTGGATGTTTACACTGGACTGGTAGACATGTGTCCATGGTGTACGGGAATGAGAGACTGTGATTTATTATTATTTCCATCACAGCAGGGACTCAGTCTTATGGTGCATGTAATTGAGGCCATAAAGAGACAGGTATTACCTCGGAGGCAGCATCCTAATTCATTACACTGACAAGTAGATATACTCGCAAACAAACACACTGCATTTACATAGGGCTGTGTGTGTGTATGCATATGTGCTTCTACTCTGAGCAGCTGGCTTCTCAGTGTCTTCAAAATATGGAACAAGAAGAAGAAAAATGTGGATTCTTTCTATTTAATCTTATTTTAAAGCCAATTGAGATTGTGATGTCGTTGCCTTGCTCTTCATGTCTTATATTTCAGGAACATTCATCAAACTTGACAGTGTGTGTGTGATTGTGTGTGTGTGTGTATGATTGTGTGCATAACGGTAAATTGAGATTAGAAAGACCCTATAGAGACAGGAGAACCTTGAATGACCTGACTTTGATGGGAAGCATAAAATAACCTCCTACAATAAACATTTAAATGGAATTGGTGAGGCTACAGGAGATCATCTCTCTCTCTACCTCTATCTCTGCTTCCTCTCTGCACCCTCCCTCCCTCTCTAACCACCCTGTTGGGACCATATTACCAAAGTGTGTGCTAATACATCTATTGAGGTCTCTGTCACTGTCTCTCTCTCCCTCTCTCCCTCTCATCTCCCCCTTCCTCTCTCTCTCTAAACAACAGTGCATCGATTCTGCTCGTTGACAAGTGAATGTATCGCATGAATTACATATTTTAGGTGCTATATCCTATCTATCTCGTTAGCATCAGTGAGTGACTATTCCTATAAATGTGTTGTTCTAATTCCTCTGGGATCTGATTATAAAGGATTTATTACTGTAACAGTGATAATCTACCTGAGCAGTCCCTCTGGTCCGGCAACCAAACAAAATGAGCATCAAACTAATTTACACCTCATCCCTCCATGGACTAACAGATCAGCCTGTTTATATTCACGCCAGATTGTTACTATAATCAACAAGGTCAACACACATACAGGGGCACAAATAAGCACACGCATGCACACACACACACACACACACACACACACACACACACACACACACACACACACACACACACACACACACACACACACACACAAAGACACACACCACACACACACACACATTCACACGCACACACACACACACACAAACAACAATGTTTGATAATTTCACACTTCCCTGGGGGAGCTTGTTGATTGACAGGTCTTCCATCTGAGCCTCCTACAGTGATCTCCACAGGACACCTTCACACAGGACACCTTCGTACTACACACATACACACGCACACAAAAATGCATGCACAAACATACACAAGCATACAGTACACCTTCTCATACTTCACTTCACACATCACACACTATCCCTCACTGACACACACTAGAGTAGGGATGTTAATGATCTGGGTGTAGCTGGTGCAGAGGAGTCAGGCGCAGGACAGCAGACATGTCATTTTACTCAAATAAAGTGCTCAAATACACACGAGAAAACCAAGCCCACAAAATACAGACCGAATAACATAAAACAATCACGCACAACAACATGGGGAAAACAGAGGGTTAAATAATGAACATATAATTGGGAATTGAAACCAGGTGTGTAAAACAAGACAAAACAAATGGAACATGAAAAGTGGATCGGCGATGGCTAGAAGATCGGTGACGTCGACCGCCGAACGCCGCCCGAACAAGGAGAGGGACCGACTTCGGCGGAAGTCGTGACAAGGGGCCTCTAACCTTTTCTAGCATGAGAGCTACTTAAAAAAAAAATCAGCATGTCCCAGGCTAGTCATTTTTTTATAGCTTTCAAAAGGCGCATCCTTCTCTTCTCCTCTCCCCTTCAACTCTTCCCCGGGAGATTAGTGTACAAGAGAAAGTAGTGCACAATGTTATCTGTCAATATACCTGGTAAGTTGGGGGCCCTATGGAATCTGTGATTTTTTTCTCACAAATTATCAACACAAGTAGCTAGATAGACAGGCTTCCATCAACGCAAGTAGCTAGATAGACAGGCTTCCATCAACGCAAGTAGCTAGATAGACAGGCTTCCATCAACACAAGTAGCTAGATAGACAGGCTTCCATCAACGCAAGTAGCTAGATAGACAGGCTTCCATCAACGCAAGTAGCTAGATAGACAGGCTTCCATCAACACAAGTAGCTAGATAGACAGGCTTCCATCAACGCAAGTAGCTAGATAGACAGGCTTCCATCAACACAAGTAGCTAGATAGACAGGTTTCCATCAACACAAGTAGCTAGATAGACAGGCTTCCATCAACACAAGTAGCTAGATAGACAGGCTATCTCCATCTCCATCAACATGAGTGGAGATGGAGCCAGGGCAACTTTCCATCCTTTTGTTATAGGTTCATCTAAGGGTCATGATAGGGCTGTACTAAATGTTGGATGTATTATAATAATTGTTTATGCTTATGTTGTATTGATAGAAGGGGAGGGGTTATAAGTCCTTCACTCTTTACATTTATAGGGTCCTAGATTTTAGATTAACAATATATATTAATTGTAGAGGTTTAGTATTGTTATAAAGTTGTTTTAGTTCTCTCTCTCTCTCTCTCTCTCTCTGCTTCTTATGAAGAAGCCCTATGGGACATGTGTGACTGAGACATAGCTTTGCAGGGGAGTGAGGGAGATAAGAGACTATTCAAGACATTCCACAACAAATCAACTTTGGGGAGTGGACATTTATTGCCTAGCGTTTAGATAACACCGAACTATATGTTTGTGCAGCTGTGGATGCATGGGCTTGGCCTGATAAGTAGAGAGTAATAAACTAACGCAGTGACATCACAGAGGGTTGGCTACAAGCATGATAAAAGCAACTTAGACTTTCCCTAAAGTGCAGAACTTACTCGGAAACATGCGTGCTATGTTCCTGTTTGTCAACTTCTGTCTGCAATTGCATTAATAAAGGTTTTTGAATGATTTAATTAAAGATATTGTCATAATGCTAATTTCACCAATGAGCCAATGATTGATAAGGACACAAGGAACGAACCCGAACACTTTTAAATCAGGTATGGTTAAAAACATTGAAGTGTGGCCTTCATACTGATGGATAGCCATGTGGGCACAAACATCAATGTTCTAAAGCAGAAAAGATCAATTCCAGACAGCTGTTTTAAAAGGAAAGACAGCCGTCTTCTGACTAACTCCAACTATTCTGAAGGACAACTAGAGGTTAAATTCTACTTCTAAAAACACACTGGTGTCTCTGTTTCCTTGATTGGACAGCCAATCCATATCATGTAAGCATTTATAATTCAAGTGGACAAAGAAGGGCAGAGAGAAACAGACACTAAGAGAGTGAGAGAGAGCGACAAAGTGTGCGTGCGTGTGATGTGTGTGTGATGACCAGTAAGTTTCAGTGAGAGAATCTTTCCTGGGTACTGTGTTAGAATACTAATGTAGTGGTCTGTTGTGATGTGGCAGGCTCATGTTTGTTGTCATCAATCTTGTCCTGGAGACAGAATTGAGCGATTTCCCCATAGATAGTCAAAATATATTGTAAAAAATCATTTTTTTGTTGTTTCTTTTTTGTCTTAATTAAAGGTTAGGGTTAGTCATTAGGGTTAGCAGTGTGGTTATGGTTAGGGTTAATGACTGTGGCTGGTCGGCAGAGCTTCCAGTGATGTTGTACTCCAGTAGGAATCCATTATGGACGGACTCCTTAACAATGTTCCCTCACATTTTGGGGGTCACTGAGCAAATTGTTGGTCTTGTGAGCGGAAACATGAACGTTGTGATAATTTTGTGAAACTTTGAGCACACGTTTACAGTGAAGACTGAGGCTGTATCCTTACAGTTTTAGACAGTAGCCATTAGGCTATAGTGGCTGTTGGAGCATAATGTAGGTCTACCAACAAAACCAATGGAGCAAATCCCAGAACATTTTCACATTGAAATAGCTTGTGATTTCTATGGTATAGCCTACAGTAGCCTATATGTGGTGTTCAACGCAGGCCTACATTGCAGGAGACTTTAAAAAACATTATTACATTATGAAGGACTTGACATTAATTAATTCTTTTTTACTTGGTCTGTAACACCATGTACCAAATAGGTGACTGTGTACATTGCATTGTATTGTGTTGTATGATGCAATTAGCCCCTTTACAAACTAAAATACATTATTATTACCAGACAGAGAACGAGACAATGTAGGCCACCCCTCATTAAGACATAAACTTTTTTACCTGACTGGCTTTTCAAAGACAGCTTGAAATGTAGCCTACACGTTTTGTGCTCTTGTAGGAAGCAGTAACTCCCCATTGCTGACCTATACTTATCTATAACTGGGCTAATAACCCGCTAACTAGCAAAGAATATCAACAAATATTGATCTGAACTGATCTGAAAAGCACATTCACTCACAAGTGATTGAAAGACAGCTCATGGGATACCACCCCAATAGAATTCTACTCCGTTGCGCTCTGGCTCTGCCTACAACAAAATCACAGACTCAATCTTGCAAAGTTAGATTTATTTTCGTTTGTTGCATTGAAAAGGAGCTGATATAATGTTGATTCGATCACAGAATAAACATTGATCTATGTAGTGCAAACTAATGGGGCGACCTGAGTGAAGTTCAATCTCTTGCGTATCTGCGGCCTTGCATTTCTTCCCTGCAGCAGTCCTGGAGGAGGTGCACGGCCACACACACGCACAGCATAGAGGGAACATTGCTCTTCAACCATGCTGCTCATATGACTTCCACTCTGTCTGTGTGTCTGTGTGTGTGTGTCTGTGTCTGTGTGTGTGTGTGTCTGTGTGTGTGTAACTTTGTATGTGTCTGTGTGTGTGTCTGTGAGTGTGTGTGTATGTAACTATGTGTGTGTGTGTGTGTGTGTGTGTGTGTGTGTGTTTGTGTGCAGTAGTGACAAAAGTAAAACATTGTCATACTTGAGTAAAAGTTGCATTGTAGGATTGATCCATTTTATTTAACCAGGCAAGTCAGTTAAGAACAAATTGTTATTTACAATGACAGCCTAGGAACATTGGGTTAACTGCCTTGTTCAGGGGCAGAACGACAGATGCTTACATTGTCAGCTCGGGGATTCAATCTAGCAACCTTTCGGTTACTGGCCCAACGCTCTAACCACTAGGCTACCTGCCGCCCCAATGGTTTGAATCAGGATGAATGGTTGGAATCAGGATGAATGGTTTGAATCAGGATGAATGGTTGGAATCAGGATGAATGGTTTGAATCAGGATGAATGGTTGGAATCAGGATGAATGGTTGGAATCAGGATGAATGGTTGGAATCAGGATGAATGGTTTGAATCAGGATGAATGGTTGGAATCAGGATGAATGGTTTGAATCAGGATGAATGGTTTGAATCAGAAGACGGTAGTCATGGGGACATGAGCGCCTTAGTGACCGCAGAACAACATCTGTACCAGCAATCTCTACATAATAATAACAACAATATGTCTGTGTGTGCGTGCGGCACTGTCGACTCTCATTGGTCAACCATCTGATTTCCTATGGAACAGAAGGAGTCTGGGTAAAGTTATTTACTTCACACATTTATTTAAAGCCAAAGGGAGCTAGAATTCTCATTTAGAAAACGGCACACACGCATGCAGACACGCACATACATACACAAACAGGAATGGAAAGCTCAGTTCTTTGATTGGTGTTTATGTAGTAGGTAGCATTTTAAGGAGGGGGATACACAAAATAAAAGTAGCTGTCTTTGAACAATACACAGCACAATGAGGTCATGGTTAGTTAACACAGCTTACATGACAACAGCATTATCTTTTATATAATTATCACACGCCCAGAGAGTTTTCTGTTCTCATTTAAAGAATATCAAAGAGAGAGAATGGGAGAGAGAGAAAGAGAGAGAAAGAGAGAGATATGGAGAGTGGAATAGAGGTCACGTAGAAAGGAAAATAGTGAAAGGGATGGAGGGGAGAGGAAGATAGAGAAACCCTTCCTTTATAGTTGCAACTCTTAGAAGAACAAAAACACCCGAGAACAGAGAAGCCCCAGCTAACCGTTTGTTGTATTATACGTTAAAACTAGATGAGAACCATAGAAACACAGCTCTATTTTATAAATAGAGAGAGGGAGAGAGAGAGAGTGGTAGAGAGAGGGAAAGAGAAAGACAGAGTGGTAGAGAGACGGAGAGAGAGATAGAGTGGTTGAGAGAGAGAGGGAGAGAGAAACAGTGGTAGAGAGATGGAGAGAGAGGGAGAGAGAGAGAGAGAGAGAGAGAGAGAGAGAGAGAGAGAGAGAGAGAGAGAGAGAGAGGAGAGAGAGAGACAGAGTGGTAGAGATAGGGAGAGAGAGACAGAGGGAGACAAAAGACAAAAATGGACAAAAGTACGTGGCGTCGGCACTAGAGAAAAAGATGAAAGGAAGAAGAGAGAATGATAGATGACTTGTGAAACAGAGTGATCATTCAGTTGAAGTATAAGAGAATGGTCAGAGAGAGGAAGGTCAGAGGAGTCCTTGTAAGCTCAGCTACACTCACAAAAACGTAAAGGTGACAAATTTTCAAATTTTCCAGTTGAGGGCTAAGAGCTGTAATGGCCCCTTTCTGGCTGAGCTCAGTAATGGAGTCGACATTAGCCCTGCATTACGTGCCAGTCCACCCGCAGCTGCTCTCAGCCTGCCTCACTCTTAAAGGTCGCCCAGGAAACTGCCAACACACAAAGGTCATGTTGGCTCTAATAGGGGTGTGATAGTGATTAGGAAAGTGGCCGTGTAGAGCCAAAATGAAGTTAAAGCGGAGAGGGAGGAGATGTGCTGGAGAGGACACTGTTGCTATGGGGGAACAGAGTTGTCCTCTGTGGTTAAACATGGTTCTCCAGGATAACATTATGTACTCACCTGACATAGTTGATAAGGTAATGAGGAAGATGTTCAGCTCTCATCAACTACCCTCTGGGCAGACAGTAGGTGCAGATCTAGGGTCACCTTACACGCCAACAATTCTAACCATAACCATTAAGGGGAAAACTGTCATGACGTGGCTCTTTCTGGGTGTAGATCGTGGCTTTCCCCTCCCCCAAGACTTGGCCAAACTCCTAAATCCCTGAAATGGGAGAATTAAGCAATATTTATACTTTTGAGAATGTGGGAATGGTCTGTGGACACTTCAGGGACAGTCATGTTGAGTGAGTTTCATTTGGTGATCTCATGAAGGACAGGAAACACACATAACAATATCTCTTAGTGCACATGTCCCAGCTGTCAGGTTTACATCTAAATATTGTGAAAAATATGTGATTAAACATGAAACTATTTGTGAAAAGATGTAATGTGATGTTAACCTTCTAAATGAGAGTATGTGTTTTTCATATAAAGTTAACCAAATCAATGGCCACACCCATTGAGCATAGACATTACGTCAGAGTCATGGAACCGCCCTTTTCTACTGAAACGTATCAAATCCACTCCTGATGAAATTCACACCAGACCACGCAAACCTCGGTGTAAGCTAAGGTTGCAAATGGTTGAATTTCTAAGACCAAAACATGCCGGGTGACACTGGGGTGTGAAGTGGTTTAAACTACAACTCTACCAAAGGACAAGACTATACCATGTGGAGCATTGGCTACACGGCTGGAAATTGTTAAACTCTGAGACTATCAATCCCTACAGAATAAGAGCAAATCTTAGACCTATAATTATTAGTCTGCAGCTAGAAATTACATAAGTCTAGAACGAGAATACTGACACCCGCCAAATCATCTATCCTATGAGAACATTTCTGAATGGTACTCTGAAGTATCCATTCTAACCACTTACCACCACAAAATACTTTGTGACTTCAATGAAAGTTAACCAGAGACTCTGATGAACCCTACAGGACGATAGAGGATTCCAACAGAGAAGATAACAACAACAGACGGGCGTAAATATATATATACATTGCAATTATTCTCGAATGAGCTGCCGTTCATGTGCCAAGGATTAGCATTTCAATGAATATAATTATAGACTGTGTGTAAGGAATCCATTTAGTCTTTCCTGCTCTTTCTCAGTCCCACCCCTTTCCTTTGTCTTCCAAGCTGTCATATCGGCTTAGCCCACTAGGGACTTTTCTATCATTGTTAGTAGCCAATATCTACTGTTTGTTTGTTATGTATTTCTGTGATTATTTAGTTAGTTAGTTTATAAATAATTAAGCCAATTTGTATATTGCTGATTCATAATTTATGCCAGGGTTTGTGCAGATAACCAATCATTTTATGACGTTTGGAATGAGACTGACGGAAGGTAAAGATCAATAATCATTAATAGAAGACTGTACTCGATAAGATATGAAAATATCTGAAGAGTCGATTCGGGAAATAGAGACTGTAATAATTTTCCCGTAGTGCCCCGACTTCCTAGTTGATTAAAGTTTACATGATTAGTTTAATCACATAATAATAAGGGCATTGATTTGATAAAATAAGTCTTCACATTTAATGATAGTAAAGACACTACAAAACTAAAAACAGACCTTAGGTCAGTGGCGAGCTACGTCATTCTACTCCTAGGAGAGGTGAAGAGGGGTGAGAAGGGGAAGGGGGAGGGGACACGGACTGGAGCAGTGGGTTAAACCAGCTGTGACAACACCTCCAGAGAGGACACGGACCGGAATAGTGGGTCAAACCAGCTGTGAAAACACCTCCAGGGAGGACACGGACCGGAATAGTGGGTCAAACCAGCTGTGAAAACACCTCCAGGGAGGACACGGACCGGAATAGTGGGTCAAACCAGCTGTGAAAACACCTCCAGGGAGGACACGGACCGGAATAGTGGGTCAAACCAGCTGTGACAACACCTCCAGGGAGGACACGGACCGGAATAGTGGGTCAAACCAGCTGTGACAACATCTCCAGGTGAAAGAGTCAGGCTGATGGGAGGTCTGGTGTGGTGGTGGAGCTAGACTGTACACTGTGTATGTGTAAGTGTTTGAATGTGTTTATTAGTGATTGAATGCATGTATGTATACTGAACAAAAATGTTCATGCAACATGTAAAGTGTTGGTCCCATGTTTCATGAGCTGAAATAAAATAAAATGTTAAATACGCACAAAAAATGTTGTGCACAAATTTGTTTACATCCCTGTTAGTGAGCATTTTCCTTTGCCAACAAAATCCATCCACCTGACAGGTAGACCAACAGACGAGCTACAGTCAACTGACAGTCCAGTACAACATTGATGTCCAAAGACCCATAAAAGAAGGCACAACTCGTCGTACCTTGACACAAATGGGGTATGGCAGTTCAACTTCTTTCAGCAAAAAACGAGAAACTGTGTTTACAGTGGGCTTAGGAATGAAAACACTGGACACTGGAGAATTTGAAAAACTTTGCTTGGTCTGATGAATTCCCGTTCTTACTGTTGTACACTGATGGGAGTACAAGGGTACGGCGATAACCACATGACAACAGAAATAGGACAGCACTCCGGTATTGTATTGTCGAAGCTTTTCGGATATAAGCCCTTCTTCAGCATGCACGGCAATGGCAATCAATGTCAACAACAAGACCTCATAATTATACATTCACAGTCAGTATTGGCCCAATCAAGATAACCACGAGTACACTCTTCCATCATGCCACATGTCTTCATTGCAGGCTGGTGGTGGGAGTGTGGTGGTGTCTTCATTGCAGGCTGGTGGTGGGGGTGTGGTGGTGTGGTGGTGTCTTCATTGCAGGCTGGTGGTGGTGTGGTGGTGTGGAGCGTGTGTTCATTGCAGGCTGGTGGTGGTGGTGTGGAGTGTGTCTTCATGGCACATATTGGGCCCCTTGATTAAAGTGGAGCCACGTTTGAATGTCACAGGATATCTGAACATCATTGGCAATCAGTTGCATTCCTTCATGGCAGCAGTGTATCCATCTGTGAATAGATTTTTTCAGCAGGATAATGCCCCATGCCAAGATTAATTTAGACTGTTCTGAGGACAAAAGGGGGTGAAACTCAATATTAGGAAGGTGTTCGTAACGTTTAGTACACTCAGTGTACATACAGTGTACATGAGACATGGATGGAATTGTGAGAACCCCTTATCATTTCATTCATACACTATAAAACCAAGTTTTTAGAATCTGAACACTTTTCAGTAACACTTTTTAAATGTGCCAAGATGCCAAGGCATTTAGAATTTCAATGAAAACTTGTAACAGTGTTGAGATTGTAAACACCACAACATGTTTATTCACTGTTGCACTTTTTAAACACATTAACACGTTTATTCAGCACAAGGTGTTTATGGTTTAAAACACTAAACACTGGGGGTGTTGTTTTAACACTGTAGGGTGTAAAGCCATATTTGCATATTTTCCAGAATGCTATTCTAGTGAATGTGAGCGATACCCACCCATGTCTGTGTTTGTTAGTGACAGAGACATGGTTGTTGCAATCAATAACTTATATTCCTGAAGCCTTCACCGAATGACTACCCAAGTGAATGTGTTTCAATTCAAAGTAAACCCTTTATGACCAAGTACTATACATCACATACAGTGAGGGAAAAAAGTATTTGATCCCCTGCTGATTTTGTACGTTTGCCCACTGACAAAGAAATGATCCGTCTATAATTTTTATGGTAGGTTTATTTGAACAGTGAGAGACAGAATAACAACAAAAAAATCCAGAAAAACCCATGTGAAAAATGTTATAAATTGATTTGCATTTTAATGAGGGAAATAGGTATTTGACCCCTCTCAATCAGAAAGATTTCTGGCTCCCAGGTGTCTTTTATACAGGTAACGAGCTGAGATTAGGAGCACACTCTTAAAGGGAGTGCTCCTAATCTCAGCTTGTTACCTGTATAAAAGACACCTGTCCACAGAAGCAATCAATCAGATTCCAAACTTTCCACCATGGCCAAGACCATGTTTGGAGGAGGAGAAATGCTGCCTATGACCCCAAGAACACCATCCCCACCGTCAAACATGGAGGTGGAAACATTATGCTTTGGGGGTGTTTTTCTGCTAAGGGGACAGAACAACTTCACCGCATCAAAGGGACGATGGACGGGGCCATGTACCGTCAAGCCAGGGCATTGAAAATGGGTCGTGGATGGGTATTCCAGCATGACAATGACCCAAAACACACAAGGCAACAAAGGAGTGGTTCAAGAAGAAGCACATTAAGGTCCTGGAGTGGCCTAGCCAGTCTCCAGACCTTAATCCCATAGAAAATCTGTGGAGGGAGCTGAAGGTTCGAGTTGCCAAACGTCAGCCTCGAAACCTTAATGACTTGGAGAAGATCTGCAAAGAGGAGTGGGACAAAATCCCTCCTGAGATGTGTGCAAACCTGGTGACCAACTACAAGAAACGTCTGACCTCAGTGATTGCCAACAAGGGTTTTGCCACCAAGTACTAAATCATGTTTTGCAGAGGGGTCAAATACTTATTTCCCTCATTACATTTTTTTTGTTGTTGTTCTGTCTCTCACTGTTGAAATAAACCTACCATTAAAATTATAGACTGATCATTTCTTTGTCAGTGGGCAAACGTACAAAATCAGCAGGGGATCAAATACCTTTTTCCCTCACTGTAAGACCTTTAGTTATGGCCTAGATATCCTTGGCATAGTGGTCTGAAAATCCTGGCTCATGAGCCACATCAGACCTGCAAGTCACAATACGCTGGTTTCTGAAGTGATTAGTAATTCCTATCGGAATCTAGCCAAATTTGAATATTTTGTCACCCACATCCTGCACTCAGAATGACTGCTGTGGTGAAGGACTTAAATAACAAATAAGACTACTTAAACCATCCAAATTGAAACAACCATCTCAGTAACCGGTGCAATAAGTCCAACCCCTTACAGATTGGATTAGTTAGAAAAATGTACGTTATTTATCTTTGTATAGTTTAAGATCAATTCATCAATTAATGTGCATGAGTTAACATGGATATTAAAAAAAACAATTCAAAAAATCAACCTGCAACAAAGCATGCTGGAAAATATGATAAGGAGGCCCCTCCCACATCTTTTGCACTCAGAGATTAAACAGATATTAACTCAACACAGTCGAGTAACAACACCACCACACGGTTGAAAATATTTCTTGAATCAAATGTCCTGTTCAGTGCTGAAATGTAGGTAAGGTGAGAGACACTCTTAACACTGATCTGAATAAAAGTCATGGACAGACATATTCATGTTTTAGGACTAAATGTACTCTAAGCAGGACATTGTTTAAAATCTAAACACTGAGGAAAACTGTTTGTAAACTGACTGGAAAAAGCTATCATGTTTAATCTTGCATTCTAAAAGCCTGTGTTTAAAATGAGAACACTTATTGGTAAATATAAATGCTTTATAATTAAGTCTTAAACACACTAACGTTTAGATTATAAACTGTCACATGTTTCATGGTTTTACAGTGTAGAATACTTATTGGGATGGCACAGTCCAAGAACAAGGAGAGTATGGCTGCACAATACACTTCTCTCTCCAGAATGCACTTTCTCACGCCAATTTGTGCACATTCATTGTTTCATAACTTTGTGTGCATTGGTTGCATTAGATTTTTAGTATCTATCAATTCCCCATTACATATACAGTTGAAGTCGGAAGTTTCCATACACTTAGGTTGGAGTCATTAAACTTGTTTTTCAACCACTCCACAAATTTCTTGTTAACAAACTATAGTTTTGGCAAGTCGGTTAGGACCTACTTTGTGCATAACACAAGTAATTTTTCCAACAATTGTTTACAGACAGATTATTTCACCTATAATTCACTGTATCACAATTCCAGCGGGTCAGAAGTCTACATACACTATGTTGACTGTGCCTTTAAACAGCTTGGAAAATTTCAGAAAATTATGTCATGGCTTTAGAAGCTTCTGATAGGCTAACTGACATCATTTGAGTCAATTGGTGGTGTACCTGTGGATGCATTTCAAGGCCTACCTTCAAACTCAGTGCCTCTTTGCTTGACATCATGGGAAAATCAGCCAAGACCTCAGAAAAACTAATTGGAGACCTCCACAAGTCTGGTTCATCCTTGGGAGCAATTTCCAAGCGGCTGAAGGTACCACGTTCATCTGTACAAACAATAGTACGCAAGTATAAACACCATGGGACCACACAGCCGTCATACCGCTCAGGAAGGATACATGTTCTTTGGTGCGAAAAGTGCAAATCAATCCCAGAACAACAGCAAAGGACCTTGTGAAGATGCTGGAGGAAACAGGTACAAAAGTATCTATATTCACAGTAAAACGAGTCCTATATCAAGATAACCTGAAAGGCCACTCAGCAAGGAAGAAGCCACTGCTCCAAAACAAGCATAAAAAAGCCAGAGTACGGTTTGCAACTGCACATGGGGACAAAGATCTTACTTTTTGGAGAAATGTCCTCTGGTCTGATGAAACAAAAATAGAACTGTTTGGCCATAATGACCATCGTTATGTTTGGAGTAAAAAAGGGGGAGGCTTGCAAGCCGAAGAACACCATCCCAACCGTGAAGCACAGAGGTGGCAGCATCATGTTGTGGGGGTGCTTTGCTGCAGGAGGGACTGGTGCACTTCACAAAATAGATGGCATCATGAGGTAGGAAAATTATGTGGATATATTGAAGCAACACCTCAAGAAGTCAATCATGAAGTTAAAGCTTGGTCGCAAATGGGTCTTCCAAATGGACAATGACCCCAAGCATACTTCCAAAGTTGTGGCAAAATGGCTTAAGGACAACAAAGTCAAGGTATTGGAGTGGCCATCACAAAGCCCTGACCTCAATCTTATAGAAAATTTGTGGGCAGAACTGAAAAAGCGTGTGCGAGCAAGGAGGCCTACATACCTGACTCAGCTACACCAGCTCTGTCAGGAGGAATTGGCCAAAATTCACCCAACTTATTGTGGGAAGCTTGTGGAAGGCTACCCGGAACGTTTGACCCAAGTTAAACAATTTAAAGGCAATATTACCAAATACTAATTGCGTGTATGTAAACTTCTGACCCACTGGGAATGTGATGAAAGAAATAAAAGCTGAAATAAATCAGTCTCTCTACTATTATTCTGACATTTCACATTCTTAAAATAAAGTGGTGATCCTAACTGACCTAAGACAGGGAATTGTTACTAGGATTAAATGTCAGGATTTGTGAACAATTTAGTTTTAATGTATTTGGCTAAGGTGTATGTAAACTTCAGACTTCAACTGTATCCCCTGCAATGCAATTACCGTTAATTCCTTCCTATCATTTCTAATGTACAATGTTTGTTTGGCCAGTCTTTTACCGTTCTCATTGTCGGAGTGGACACGTTTGCAGAGCGCACAACCTATGCTACACTTGTGAGAAACAAGTTTTGGTTTATTTCACTCCATTTACGAATTTTGCCAATTTAGTCATTGTCTTTTGTTTGGATCACTCCTGTCAATGTTGAGTAAGGACATGCTCATAAATACACATAGAAGGAGGCCTATAGGCTACCTGGCCTGCGCGCAAATGTAGGCATATAAATGTGTCCATTTTGGGATCTGATTATATTTCTGATTGGCTTAATGCACCACCACAAATGAGCTGAGGAGCTTCTCAAAGTCATGTTTTCTTCACCTCAAACAGCTAGCAAATTAAGTTTATTTTTACATCCATTGAGAATGACAACAATTCCTCAATGTATTTTAAAAATCTTTCCAGCTCTCTCCCTTTCGATAACCACTCAGCGTGAAGGGAAACATATCATGCTATGATCCACTTCTTATCCCTCACTGGCTCTGGAAACTCTGAGGGCCCAGAATATTTTATACAATGTTGCAAGGAGCTTCAGGCTAGACCCAAGTTAATAGCTGATACAATGTTTCAAGTTCGTTGTGATTTATAGGATATTTATTTTTATCCTAACATTTTCTACCTGCAGGCTGCAATGTTTTTATTTGTTGGCTTTTAGGCTATTTTTACATAGTTGGCAATGTGAATAGAAGGTACGTTTTAGGTTTGTATCCTTTTCCTTTAGATTTGGATAGAATGTTGAATAACCACATGACAATGATTTTGAGATACGAAGTAGTTATTATAAAAATGTAATGAAACTGTTCCACTGAAATGTACATATGGAAACCATAACTGGCACGCAGATCGGTAGTTAAAGCATTCCATGAGAAAGTTTGCCGACTCCTCATGTAGCCTATTACCGGCAATTTTGGGAGAGTAACGGCAGAATATGCGAAAAGCCAGTAAGAGCAGGAGGAGGATGGTAGGGACATGTAAAGTTCTGTTTTTCTTCTGCTTATTTTGATCTCTGGCTCCCTCTTGAGTCATTTGTGACTTATTTCATCAAACAGAGAGCTTAAAGCATCAGACAAGCTCAATGCATATGCAGTATAGTGTAGACACATTTGCTGTTTCTATATATGGAAAAATACACAGTTTAAAATGCTTAAAATGTGCAGTAGAGGGTTAAAGTTTGGGAAAGGCTTAATACAGAAAAAACAATAACCTACCACTGGTATTGAACACGCAACCTACAGCGCTTCAGCGCTGTATTTTCACCCATCCACCATCCTCGTCAACAACACCCTAGAAAGCCGACATCCTACTTGAAGGTAATAGCAAATTCTAGATGTTCTTGGGATGTGGATGGCAACTAACTTCGACTTCAAACTAGAGTGATCTCCCTGTGTGAGCTACCAATAACCCACTTGTATCCCTGATAACAACAAAACACCAAAGACAAGAGTGGTATTGTCTCCAAAGAACTCTGTAGAGCAAACACACACACACACACAGTAGTTGTGCTGTGGTGAGTGGAGAGACTCACGTAGACTCCCACACCCACCCATCCACTGACCCTCTCTCTCTCTCTTTCTCTCTCCTCTCTCACACCTCTCTATTTCTCTCTCTATCTCTACATCTCTCTCACTGTGTCTGGTCAGTCAGTTTATCTCCTAATTGTTTACACCAGACTGGACATGAGGCAGAGAAGAGTAAACACAAACATAAACACCATCTCCGCCACCACAGCAGAGTAAACACACACACTCCCAGTCACCTATAACCCAACCTGATCAGGCAGGACAAACAGTAAGAGAGAGAACTAAACAAACTCTGAAGTCACACTCTGTCCTTGGTTAGACCAGTCCCACTGCACTGGCTACAGCAGTTTAAAGCTACTGTACTAAGGGGCAGGAGTGAAACCTAGTATTTCCCCTGGGTCCACAGAACCAGAACTGAACACACTAACACACAAGAACACACTTGGAACCACAGCTGTGTGCCTGTTGCTTAGTAACCACTGTGTGTGTTTTCTTTAAATCCAGGGGGTAATTCTTGGCATGGAGGGCAGACATTACGAAAAGCAAAGCATGCAGTTAAACAACTCATCCTTCCTTTGTTCTAAACTGATTACACGTTCCAGAGGATGGAGAGAGGAGAGAAGAGGGGAGGAGGAGGGACATAGGTGAGAACAGGGAGAGAGGGGAGAGGATGGAGAGAGGATAGTAGATAGAGGAAAAGAGAGCAGTGGAGAGGAGAGCGACTGAGAGGGGAGGTGGGGGAGAGAGAGGAGAGAATAGCGAGAGAAGTTGGAGAAGGGGGAGAGAGGATGAGAGGAAGAGAGAGGAGTGGATAGTTATTTGCTACAGCTTTCTATCTGTAAAGTGGAGTGGTAAAAGAAGTGTTCCATCTGTAAAGTGGAGTGTTAAAAGAAGCGTTCCATCTGTAAAGTGGAGTGTTAACTTCTCAGTATCCAGTGGGTCCCTAGCGTTCCATCTGTACAGGACTGGAGATTGAAGACATAGCTAATACGAAGGTCTGGAGATTGAAGACATTAATAAAGAATATAAAAAATATAAAAAATAAAGTACATTAGAGTGTCTAGTTTTAGAAACAGATGCCTCACAAGTCCTCATCTGGCAGCTTCATTAAATAGTACCCACAAAACACCAGTCTCAACGTCAACAGTGAAGAGGCGACTCCGGGATGCTGGCCTTCTAGGCAGAGTTGCAAAAAAAAAAGCCATATCTCAGACTGGCCAAGAAAAAAGAAAAGATTAAGATGGGCAAAATAACACAGACACTGGACAGAGGAACTTTCATCCCGGAGTCGCCTCTTCACTGTTGACATTGAGACTGGTGTTTTGCGGGTGCTATTTAATGAAGCTGACAGTTGAGGACTTGTGAGGCGTCTGTTTCTCTTGCTCAGTTGTGCACCGGGGCCTCCCACACCTCTTTCTATTTTGGTTAGAGCCAGTTTGCCCTGTTTTGTGAAGGGAGTAGTACACAGCTTTGTACGTTTCTTGGCAATTTCTTGCATGGAACAGCCTTCATTTCTCAGAACAACAATAGACTGACGAGTTTCAGAAGAAAGTGATTTGTTTCTGGCCATTTTGAGCCTGTAATCGAACCCACACATGCTGATGCTCTAGATACTCAACTAGTCTATAGAAGGCCAGTTTTATTGCTTCTTTAATCAGAACAACAATTTTCAACATAATTGCAAAATGTTTTTCAAATGATCAATTAGCCTTTTAAAATGATAAACTTGGATTAGCTAACACAATGTGCCATTGGAACAGAGGAGTGATGGTTGTGGATTTTGGGCCTCTGTCCGCCTATGTAGATATTCCTTAAACAATCTGCCGTTTCCAGCTAATAGTTATTTACAACATTAACAATGTCTTCACTGTATTTCTGATCAATTTGATGTTATTTTAATGGACAAAAAATGTGCTTTTATTTAAAAAACAAGGACATTTCTAAGTGACCCCAAACCTTTGAACGGTAGTGTATATATAAAAAAAATATATACAAATAAAAAACACTAAAGTCTGGAGACTGAAGACATAGCTAACACTAAGGTCTAGAGACTGAAGACATAGCTAACACTAAGGTCTAGAGACTGAAGACATAGCTAACACTAAGGTCTGGAGCCTGGAGACATAGCTAACACTAAGGTCTGGAGACTGAAGACATAGCTAACACTAAGGTCTGGAGACTGAAGACATAGCTAACACTAAGGTCTGGAGACTGAAGACATAGCTAACACTAAGGTCTGGAGACTGAAGACATAGCTAACACTAAGGTCTGTAGTCTGAAGACATAGCTAACACTAAGGTCTGTAGCCTGAAGACATAGCTACCACTAAGGTCTGGAGATTGAAGACATAGCTAACACTAAGGTTTGGAGATTGAAGACATAGCTAACACTAAGGTCTGGAGACTGAAGACATAGCTAACACTAAGGTCTGGAGATTGAAGACATAGCTAACACTAAGGTCTGGAGACTGAAGACATAGCTAACACTAAGGTCTGTAGCCTGAAGACATAGCTAACACTAAGGTCTGGAGATTGAAGACATAGCTAACACTAAGGTCTGGAGACTGAAGACATAGCTAACACTAAGGTCTGTAGCCTGAAGACATAGCTAACACTAAGGTCTGGAGACTGAAGACATAGCTAACACTAAGGTCTGGAGACTGAAGACATAGCTAACACTAAGGTCTAGAGACTGAAGACATAGCTAACACTAAGGTCTGGAGACTGAAGATATAGCTAACACTAAGGTCTGGAGATTGAAGACATAGCTAACACTAAGGTCTGGAGACTGAAGACATAGCTACCACTAAGGTCTGGAGACTGAAGACGTAGCTAACACTAAGGTCTGGAGATTGAAGACATAGCTAACACTAAGGTCTGGAGATTGGAGACATAGCTAACACTAAGGTCTGGAGACTGAAGACATAGCTAACACTAAGGTCTAGAGACTGAAGACATAGCTAACACCAAGGTCTGGAAACTGAAGACATAGCTAACACTAAGGTCTGGAGAACATTAACAATGTCTTCACTGTATTTCTGATCAATTTGATGTTATTTTAATGGACAAAAAATGTGCTTTTATTTAAAAAACAAGGACATTTCTAAGTGACCCCAAACCTTTGAACGGTAGTGTATATATAAAAAAAATATATACAAATAAAAAACACTAAAGTCTGGAGACTGAAGACATAGCTAACACTAAGGTCTAGAGATTGAAGACATAGCTAACACTTCCCATGAGCTGGGTTGTGACAAAAACTCACACTCATTCTTATGTTTAATAAATGTATCATATAGTGTGTGTGTGTGGCAGGCTTACAATGATGGCAAAAAACAACATTTGAGAGTGCGCTGACCCTGGTGCTAGAGGGGGTATGCAGCTGGAGGTTGAATGTTTGAAGGGGTACGGGACTATAAAAAGTTTGGGAACCACTGTCTACTCCAATCAAAATCCCCAAATCCCTATCTAACCAATGGGAGAGCAGAAGCATCAGAAGACGTTTGGATGTGTCCTCCTGTCTCTCTGACTCTCTCACTCCTCTCCCTCCTCTCCTCTCTCTTCTCTCCCTCCTCCTCCTGGCCTCTCACTCCTCTCCCTCCTCCTGGCCTCTCACTCCTCTCCTCTCTCTTCTCTCCCTCCTCCTCCTGGCCTCTCACTCCTCTCCCTCCTCCTGGCCTCTCACTCCTCTCCTCTCTCTCCTCTCTCTTCTCTCCCTCCTCCTCCTGGCCTCTCACTCCTCTCCTCTCTCTTCTCTCCCTCCTCCTCCCCTCTCTCTTCTCTCCCTCGTCCTCCCCTCTCTCTTCTATCCCTCCTCCTCCCCTCTCTCTCCTCTTCCTCCTCCTCCCCTCTCTCTTCGATTCTCTCCCTCTTCATCCTCCTCTCTCTTCTCTCACTCCTCCTCCTCCTCCTCCTCCTCCTCCTCCTCCTCCTCTATTCTCTCCTCTCTTTTCTTCTATTATCTCCCTCCTCCTCCCTCTCTCTCCTCTTCCTCCTCCTCCACTCTCTCTTCGATTCTCTCCCCCTTCATCCTCATCTCTCTTCTATCCCTCCTCCTCCCCTCTCTCTTCTATCCCTCCTCCTCCCCCTCTCTCTACTCTCCCTCCTCCGTCCCTCTCTCTTCGATTCTCTCCCTCCTCCTCCCCCCTCTCTTCTCTCCCTCCTCCTCTTCCTCCTCCTCTATTCTCTCCTCTCTTTACTTCTATTCTCTCCCTCCTCCTCCCTCTCTCTCCTCTTCCTCCTCCTCCCCTCTCTCTTTGATTCTCTCCCTCGTCATCCTCCTCTCTCTTCTATCCCTCCTCCTCCTCCCTCCCTCTCACTCCTCTCCCTCCTCCTCCCCTCTCACTCCTCTCCCTCCTCTCCTCTCTCTTCTCTCCCTCCTCCTCCCCTCTTACTCCTCTCCCTCCTCCTCTCCTCTCTCTCCTCTTCGTCCTCCTCCCCTCTCTCTTCGATTCTCTCTCTCTTCATCCTCCTCTCTCTTCTATCCCTCCTCCTCCCTCTCACTCCTCTCCCTCCTCCTCCCCTCTCTCTTCGATTCTCTCCCTCCTCCTCCGCCTCTCTCTTCTCTCCCTCCTCCTCCCCCTCTCTATTTTCTTCTTTCTCCTCCCCCTCACTCTCCTCTCCCTCCTCCCCCTCTCTATTCTCTACTTTCTCCCCTCCCCCTCTTCCACCTCTCTCTTCTCTCCCTCCTCCTCCCCCACTCTATTCTCTCCTCCTCCTCCTCCTCCTCCTCCTCCTCCTCCTCCTCCTCCTCCTCCTCCTCCTCCTCCTCCTCCTTTACCTCTCTCTTCTTTCCCTCCCACCTCCTCCTCCCCCTCTCTATTCTGTCCTTTCTTTCTTATCTCTTCTCTCCCTGTTTTCCTTGGTTCTATTATGTAAGAGAACAGAAGTGGAGCAGGCTTCAAAGTGAATGGTAAAGCCGCCTTTCCCAGCTCACTTTTCACGCATGTCAATCCATCTCTTCCCCAATCTCTCCTCCCTCCTTCAATCCCTCTTTCTCTCTCTATCCCTGTCTCTATACGTTCTTGTCTCCCTTTTCCTCTCTTTCACCCCTCTCTCATCCTCTGTCTACCTCCTCTCTCTCCTTTCTCCTCCTCTCTCTTCTCTCCTCCTCTGTCTACCTCCCCTCTCTCCTCTCTCATCCTCTGTCTACCTCCTCTCACTCCTCTCTCATCCTCTGTCTACCTCCTCTCTCCTCTGTCTATCTCCTCTCTCCCCTATCCCCTCTCTCCTCCTCTGCCTACCTCCTCTCTCATTCTGTGTCTACCTCCTCTCTCTCCTCTCTTCTCCTCTGTCTACCTCCTCTCTCTCCTCTGTCTACCTCCTCTCACTCCTCTCTCATTCTCTGTCTACCTCCTCTCTCCATCTCCTCTCTCCCCTCTCTCCTCATCTGCCTACCTCCTCTCTCATTCTCTGTCTACCTCCTCTCTCCATCTCCTCTCTCCCCTCTCTCCTCCTCTGCCTACCTCCTCTCTCATTCTGTGTCTACCTCCTCTCTCTCCTCTCTCCTCCTCTGTCTACCTCCTCTCTTTCCTCTGTCTACCTCCTCTCACTCCTCTCTCATCCTCTGTCTACCTCCTCTCTCCTCTGTCTATCTCCTCTCTCCCTTCTCTCATCCTCTGTCTACCTCCGCTCTAATTCTGTGTCTACCTCCTCTCTCTCTTCTCTCATCCTCTGTCTACCTCCTCTATCCCCTCTCTCTACCTCCTCTATCGCCTCTCTCTGTCTACCTCCTCTCTCTCTTCTCTCATCCTCTGTCTACCTCCTCTATCCCCTCTCTCTACCTCCTCTATCCCCTCTCTCTGTCTACCTCCTCCCTCTCTTCTCTCATCCTCTGTCTACCTCCTCTATCCCCTCTCTCTACCTCCTCTATCCCCTCTCTCTGTCTACCTCCTCTCTCTCTTCTCTCATCCTCTCTCTACCTCCTCTATCCCCTCTCTCTGTCTACCTCCTCTCTCTCTTCTCTCATCCTCTGTCTACCTCCTCTCTCTTTTCTCTCATCCTTTGTCTACCTCCTCTCTCCCCTCTCTCCCCATCCCTATATTGCTCTCTTTTCTTCCAGTCCCTGACTCTATACCTTCTCTTCCACCCCCTCTCTCAATCTCTCTGCCCCTCTCTCTCTCTGTCTCTCCTTCTCTCTCAATCTCTCTGCCCCTCTCTGTCTCTGTCTCTCTCTCTCTCTCTCTCTCTCTTAATTTCTCCCCGTCCCTCTCTCTCCCTCTCTGTCCTGTGTTGTTGCTCTGAATTTATGTGTAACACACATCAGACAGCATCTTCCTGATGAGAACAGGGAGGAAACTAGAGGAAATGAAAGAAACCTAATGGCTTTGCTCTTCCGTCTGCTAGCCCTCACACTACAACACCAGCACATGGAATGGCTTTAGTGTGGCAGATATAATCGAGATTGAAATGATCAATTTGAGGCACCACACAGAAAAACACACACGCATGCACACAAGGACACACTCTCTCAGAAACTCCCTCCTCCTCCTACCCCATCCTCTCTCCCTCTCCCCAAATCACAACACCCTTCTGGCCCCACAACTGAAGTGGTCCACTTAAGATATGAGCCATTTCCTTCTGAGAGAGTGTGCGTGTGTGTGAGGAGCAACAGGGTCTTTCAGATGTGCTTTCCTCTGACAGGTTCACCCATATCTAATTTCCCTGTCCACATCATCACTCCCTCCCTCTCTCCCAATCAGGTCACAGTTAAACAAGGGAAAGAAGAGAAAGAAAGAAAACACGAGAAAAAAGAAAGACAAGAGCATCTCTAAAGAGAGAGAATATCCCCAGTTTATGCAAGCGTTATCAAACAGCCAGGAAGGACAGAACTGTCTGTGAGAATGTCTGATTAGAGTTAGGGTTAGCCAGGGCTTTGGTGAGTGGGACCATTACTACAATCACACCTCTATATAGACCTGCCTCATTAGGGGACAAAATCAGATGAGTAGCACATCTGTATAATACAAACCCTGTATTAAACAAGACAGTGTTAAGGCGTTAACCAACAACGTAGTCTATCTAATAGGGCCAGGGTTAACACTACAGATGGCTGTACAGGGATACATAAAATACATCTGTTGCTTTAATATATCCTAAAAGGACCACGAATACATATCAGCCTTTCAAAAGACAATGCTGAAATTGAAGCACACACACTCCACACACACGCGCGCACACACACACACACACACACATACACATCCCTGAATATATTAGTCAGTCTTTTGTAAGGTAAATCCCTGCAGAATAATTACCTGGCCATTATAGCAGTCATTCTCCAGGAGATGGAAAGGAACAAAATGGCTGTTACATGTCTCTCGCCTCTCTTCCTCTCCCCTTTTCCTATTCTCTCCTTCCTTCCTCTCTATATTATCTCTCCCTCCCGTTCCTCTTCCTCTCCCCTTTCCTACTCTCTCCTTCCTTCCTCTCTATATTATCTCTCCCTCCCGTTCCTCTTCCTCTCCCCTTTCCTACTCTCTCCTTCCTTCCTCTCTATATTATCTCTCCCTCCCGTTCCTCTTCCTCTCCCTTTTCCTACTCTCTCCTTCCTTCCTCTCTATATTATCTCTCCCTCCCGTTCCTCTTCCTCTCCCCTTTCCTACTCTCTCCTTCCTTCCTCTCTATATTATCTCTCCCTCCCGTTCCTCTTCCTCTCCCCTTTCCTACTCTCTCCTTCCTTCCTCTCTATATTATCTCTCCCTCCCGTTCCTCTTTCCCTCCCTTTCCCCTCCCTCCCCCTGTAGGGTCTGTGTAGCTGTGCTGCTGGCTGGTTCCTCATTGGCCTCTACTCTGGGCTACACGCTCAGTGATTAATGACAAATGTTCACATGCTTAAACAGTTAGCTTTGTTTCGATGCGACCCCAGTTGACGTGGCAGTTACTGTGGGTTACTTAGAGTACCGACGGCTTGTCATCGTGGGAATGGAACAGTACAGAAGTGGAAAATCTCCAGAACGTTTCTGACACCCATACAAGGCCCAGATCAATTCCATTTTAATGCAGTCGTTTGAGGAGGTGGATCAATTTGAGAATCTATGAAAAGTGGCATTCAAGTTTCATGAAAACAGTCAGTGAACACGAGGACCATTTAGACAAGAACTGTACATTCTCCCAGATACAACACACACAGACACACACACTCCCCCTTCTCAAGTCAAACGTGTAAAGGACAACAGAAAATAGAGAGGATGGAAGTAAAGTAATGGCAGACGGAGAAAAAGGAGAAAAAGAGAGCGAGAGATAGTAATTTAGCATGTGACTCAAACCCTGACATTCAGCAGCCTTCAGCAGCTATGTGAATTTCAACTATCATCACGGAAACATGGCAAGTCAGGCGTCACAGAAAGGTATGATGCTGAGGAGTATTTCTGCCTTTAATAAAGCCTTTTTATGAGGAAAAACTCATTCTGAATGGCTGGGACTGTCTCCCCAGTGGGTGGGGAGACAGTCCTTCAAGGCCCACCCATGGCTGCACCCCTGCCCATTCATGTGAAGTCAATAGATTAGGGCCTAATGAATTTATTTCAATCGACTGATTTCCTTATTTGAACTGTAACTCAGTAAAATCTTTGAAATTGTTGCATGTTAGATCTGGCGACTGACACACACACATAGACACACACACACACACACACACACACACACACACACACACACACACACACACACACACACACACACACACACACACACACACACACACACATACACATACACACACATAGACACACACACACTTTAAACCCCTTATGCTCCTTTGAGATCCCTCTTTAAAAGTAACTGATATATTTTCTTCTAGCCATGGTAGCCACGGTAGCCAAAATAATGGACAACTGGGCATTTTTATACATGACCCTAAGCATGATGGGATGTTAATTGTTCAATTAAATCTGGAACCACACCTGTGTGGTTTCAATATACTCCGGAACCACAGCTTGCTTTCAATATACTTTGTATTCCTCGTTTACTCAAGTGTTTCCTTTAATTTGCCAATGACCTGTATTTTATTCCATAGTGTGAATAGTAAGGATAGAACACTTCTAAAGGAAGAGGAGAGGGCCAGGGTAGAGGACTTATTAAGGAGAGGTCCAGGGTAGAGGACTTATTAAGGAGAGGTCCAGGGTAGAGGACTTATAAAGGAAAAGGAGAGGGCCAGGGTAGAGGACTTATAAAGGAGAGGGCTAGGATAGAGGACTTATAAAGGAAAAGGAGAGGGCCAGGGTAGAGGACTTATGAAGGAGAGAGCCAGGGTAGAGGACTTATAAAGGAGAGGTCCAGGGTAGAGGACTTATAAAGGAGAGGTCCAGGGTAGAGGACTTATAAAGGAGAGGTCCAGGGTAGAGACCTATATAAGGGAGAGGTCCAGGGTAGAGGACTTATAATGGAGAGGGCCAGGGTAGAGGATTTATAAAGGAGAGGGCCAGGGTAGAGGACTAAAAAAGGAGAGGGCCAGGGTAGAGGACTTATAAAGGAGAGGGCCAGGGTAGAGGATTTATAAAGGAGAGGTCCAGGGTAGAGGATTTATAAAGGAGAGGGCCAGGGTAGAGGACTTATGAAGGAGAGAGCCAGGGTAGAGGACTTATAAAGGAGAGGTCCAGAGTAGAGGACTTATAAAGGAGAGGTCCAGGGTAGAGGACTTATAAAGGAGAGGTCCAGGGTAGAGACCTATATAAGGGAGAGGTCCAGGGTAGAGGACTTATAAAGGAGAGGTCCAGGGTAGAGGATTTATAAAGGAGAGGGCCAGGGTAGAGGACTAAAAAAGGAGAGGGCCAGGGTAGAGGACTAAAAAAGATATTTGCATTTATTATGCGAAGGCAGCAGCTACTCTTCCTAAGTCAATTATACTATTTTGAATTCACAACATATTTCACAACAGATTTCACTACTCTACTACCACATATCTATAACACAAAATCCATGTGTATGTGTGTGTATAGTGAATATGTCACATCCTCCCAGACCCCCTAGACCCACTCCAATTCGCATACCGCCCCAACAGATCCACAGATGATGCAATCTCAATCACACTCCACACTACCCTTTCTCACCTGGACAAAAGGAACACCTATTTGAGAATGCTGTTCATTGACTACAGCTCAGCGTTCAACACCATAGTGCCTACGAAGCTCATCACTAAGCTAAGGACCCTGGGACTAAACACCTCCCTCTGCAACTGGATCCTGGACTTCCTGACGGGCCGCCCCCAGGTGGTAAGAGTAGACAACAACCCGTCTGCCACGCTGATCCTTAACACTGGGGCCCCTCAGGGGTGTGTACTTAGTCCCCTCCTGTATTCCCTGTTCACCCACAACTGCGGGGCCAAACACGACTCCAACACCATCATTAAGTTTGCTGACGACACAACAGTGGTAGCCCTGATCACTGACAACAATGAGACAGCCTATAGGGAGGAGGTCAGAGACCTTATCGTGTGGTACAAGGACAACAACTTCTCTCGCAACGTGATCAAGACAAAGGAGATGATTGTGGACTACAGGAAAAGGAGGACCGAGCACGCCCCCATTCTCATCGCCGGGGCTGTAGTGGAGCAGGTTGAGAGCTTCAAGTTCCTTGGCGTCCACATCACCAACAAACTAACATGGTCCAAGCACACCAAGACGGTCGTGAAGAGGGCACGACAAAACCTATTCCCCCTCAGGAGACTGAAAAGATTTGGCATGGGTCCTCAGATCCTCAAAAGGTTTTACAGCTGCACCATCGAGAGCATCCTGATGGGTTGCATCACTGCCTGGTATGGCAACTGCTAGGCCTCCGACCGCAAGGCACTACAGAGGGTAGTGCGTATGGCCGAGTACATCACTGGGGCTAAGTTGCCTGCCATCCAGGACCTTTACACCAGACGGTGTTGAAAGAAGGCCCTAAAAATTGTCAAAGACCCCAGCCACCCAAGTAATAGACTGATCTTTACCCCCAAGCCATAAGACACCTGAACAGGTAATTAAACGGCTACCCGGACTATTTGCATTGTGTGCCCCCCCTCCCAACCCCTCTTTTATGCTGCTGCTACTCTCTGTTTATCATATATGCATAGTCACTTTAACTCTGCATTCATGTACATACTACCTGAATTAGCCAGACTAACCAGTGCCCCTGCACATTGGCTACCCGGACTATTTGCATTGTGTCTCGACACCCACCACCCGTCAACCCCTCTTTTACGCTACTGCTACTCTCTGTTTATCAAATACTTTAAACATACATACATGTACATACTACCTCAATAAGCCAGACTAACCGGTCACTGTATATAGCCTCGCTGCTGTTATTTTTAACTTTTTTTTTACTGTTGTTTTTGTTTCTTACTTATCTATTGTTGACCTAATACCTTTTTTTTTTTACTTAAAAATTGCACTGATGTTTAGAGCCTGTAAGTAAGCATTTCACTGTAAGGTCTACACCTGTTGTATTCGGCGCTAGTGACAAATACACTTTTTTATTTGATTTATCATCATAAAATGGCACCGACAGATATAGCAGCTCTGCTTCTAGCTCCTAAGCAATTTTATTTTTTGTGTGTTATTTCTTACATTAGACCAGAAATGTTTTGTGTTATTACATACATCCGGAAAGAATGTCTGTAATGCTCACTAGCAGGATCAGGAATACAACTTTCCCGAATTGGATCTTTGTTTGTCCCCCCAGGGCAATTGAACTCATTCCAGAGGCTGCTCCAAACATCGCCGGTGGAGAAGAAGTATTCAGAGTGGACATCTAGTCCGACTCAGGAGGCGTGCACACCATCCACCGCTTCCGAGTATATTACTCGCTAATGTTCAGTCTCTAGACAATAGAGTAGATGAGGATCTCAGGGCGTGGATCTCCTTCCAGAGAGACATCAGGGATTGTAACATACTCTGTTTCACATAAACATGTCCCCGTCCATACAGCCATCTGGGTTCTCAGTACATAGTGTGGACAGGAATAAAGAACTCTCAGGGAAAAAGAAAGGCGGGGGTGTATGTTTCATGACTAACTACTCATAGTGTGATTCTGATAACATAGAGAAACTCAAGTTCTTTCTTTCACCCAGCCTATTATACCTCACAATCAAATGCAGACTGTATTACCTCCCAAGATAATTATTTTAGGTTATAGTCACAGCCATGTACATTCCCCCTCAATCAATTTCGATCCTCCATTCCTAAAGGCAGAAATTAAAACAGGAAGTACCCGTGCTGAGGTCTATTCAACGCTGGTCTGACCAATTGGAATGCATGCTTCAAGATTGTTTTGATCACGAGGACTGGCATATGTTCCGGGTAGCCTCTGAGAATAACATTGACGAATACACCATCGATAAGAGACCGCCATCGATAAGAGACATTACTGTGCAGCAGTATTCATTGATCTGGCCAAGGCTTTCGACTCTGTCAATCACCACATCCTTATCGACAGACTCAACAGCCTTGGTTTCTCAAATGATTGCCTCGCCTGGTTCACCAACTACTTCTCCGATAGAGTTCAGTGTGTCAAATCGGAGGGCCTGTTGTCCGGGCCTCTGGCAGTCTCTATGGGGGTGCCACAGGGTTAAATTCTCGGGCCGACTCTCTTCTCTGTATACATCAATGATGTCGCTCTTGCTGCTGGTGAGTCTCTGATCCACCTTTACGCAGACGACACCATTCTGTATACTTCTGGCCCGTCTTTGGACGAGTCGAGCTTCAATGCCATACAACTATCCTTCCGTGGCCTCCAACTGCTCTTAAATGCAAGTAAAACTAAATGCATGCTCTTCAACCGATCGATGCCCGCACTTGCCCGACCGTCCAGCATCACTACTCTGGACGGTTCTGACTTAGAATACGTGGACAATTACAAACACCTAGGTGTCTGGTTAGACTCTAAACTATCCTTCCAGACTCACATCTCTAATTCAAAATTAAATCTATAATTGGCTTCCTATTTCGCAACAAAGCATCCTTCACTCATGCTGCCAAACATACCCTCGTAAAACTGACCATCCTACCGACCCTCGACTTCGGCGATGTCATTTACAAAATAGCCTCCAATACTCTACTCAACAAATTGGATGCAGTCTATCACAGTGCCATCTGTTTTGTCACCAAAGCCCCATATACTACCCACCACTGCGACCTGTATGCTCTCGTGTTGGCTGGCCCTCGCTTCATACTTGTCGCCAAACCCACTGGCTCCAGGTCATCTACAAGTCCCTGCTAGGTAAATCCCCCGCCTTATCTCAGCTCGCTGGTCACCATAGCAGCACCCACCCGTAGTACGCGCTCCAGCAGGTATATCTCACTGGTCACCCCCAAAGCTAATTCCTACTTTGGCCGCCTTTCCTTCCAGTTCTCTGCTGCCAATGACTGGAACGAACTAGCTTTAAGCACCAGCTGTCAGAGCATCTCACAGGTCTCTGCACCTGTACATAGCCCAACCAACTACCTCATCCCCTACTGTATTTATTTATTTATCTTGCTCCTTTGCACCCCAGTATTTCTACTTTGCACATTCATCTACTGCACATCTACCATTCCTGTGTTTAATTGCTATATTGTAATTACCTCGCCACCATGGCCACTTTATTGCCTTACCTTCCTTATCTTACCTCATTTGCACACATTGTATATAGATTTGTTTTTTCTACTGTATTATTGACTGTATGTTTGTTTACTCCATGTGAAACTCTGTGTTGTTGTATGTGTCGAACTGCTTTGCTTTATCTTGGCCAGGTCACAGTTGTAAATGAGAACTTGTTCTCAACTTGCCTACCTGGTTAAATAAAGGTGAAATAAAAATAAAAAACACGGATACAGTGACTGAGTTTATCAGGAAGTGTATAGGATATGTTTTACCCACGGTGACTATTAAAATCTACCCAAACCAGAAACAGTGGAAAGATGGCAGCATTTGCACAAAACTGAAAGCGCAAATATGGCCGAATACAAACAGTGTAGTTATTCCCTCCGTAAGGCAATCAAAAAAGCAAAACGCCAGTACAGAGACAAAGAGGAGTCGCATTTCAACGGCTCAGACACGAGACGAATGCGGCAGGGTCTACAGACAATCACGGACTACAAAGGGAAAACCAGCCACGTCGTGGACACTGACGTCTTGCTTCCGGACAAGCTAAACACCTTCTTCACCCGCTTTGAGAATAACACAGTGCTACCGACACAGCACGCTACCAAGGACTGTGGGCTCTCCTTCTCTGTGGCCAACGTAAGTAAGACATTTAAGAGTGTTAACCCTCGCAAGGCTGCCGGCCCAGACGGCATCCCTAGCCACGTCCTCAGAGCATGCGCAGACCAGCTGGCTGCAGTGTTTACGGACATATTTGCTTCAAGATGCTTCAAGATGTCTACCATTGTTCCTGTACCCAAGAAAGCAAAGGTAACTGAACAAAATGACTATCGCCCCATAGCGCTCACTTCTGTCATCATGAAGTGCTTTGAGAGACTAGTTAAGGATCATATGACCTGTGCAACTGGGTCCTGGACTTCCTGACGGGCACATGCCTCTAACTTAATAATTACGTTTGCAGATGACACTACAGTAGTAGGCCTGATTACAAACACTGACGAGACAGCCAACAGGGAGGGGACTTCAGGGAACAGCATAGGGAGAACTCCCCTATCCACATCAACGGGACTGCAGTGGAGAAGGTGGAAAGCTGCAAGTTCCTCTGCGTACTTATATATACAGTTGAAGTCGGAAGATGACATACACTTAGGTTGGAGTCATTAAAACTTGTTTTTCAACCACAAATTTCTTGTTAACAAACTATAGTTTTGGCAAGTCGCTTAGGACATCTACTTTGTGCATAACACAAGTAATTTTTCCAACAATTGTTTACAGAAGATTATTTCACCTATAATTCACTGTATCACAATTCCAGTGAGTCAGAAGTTTACATACACAAAGTTGACTATATCTTTACACAGCTTGGAAAATTCCAGAAAATGATGTCATGGCTTTAGAAGCTTCTGATAAGCTAATTGACATAATTTGAGTCAATTGGAAGTGTAGCTGTCTATGTATTTCATGTCCTACCTTCAAACTCAGTGCCTCTTTGCTTGACATCATGGGGAAATCAAAAGAATTCAGCCAAGACCTCAGAAAAACTAATTGGAGACCTCCACAAGTCTGGTTCATCCTTGGGAGCAATTCCAAAACGCCTGAAGGTACCACGTTCATCTTTACAAACAATAGTACGCAAGTATAAAAACCATGGGACCACACAGCCGTCATACCGCTCAGGACGGAGACACGTTCTTTGGTGCGAAAAGTGCAAATCAATCCCAGAACAACAGCAAAGGACCCTGTGAAGATGCTGGAGGAAACAGGTACAAAAGTATCTATATCCACAGTAAAACGAGTCCTATATCGGCATAACGTGAAAGACCACTCAGCAAGGAAGAAGCCACTGCTCCAAAACCGGCATAAAAAAGCCAGACTACGGTTTGCAACTGCACATGGGGACAAAGATCTTACTTTTTGGAGAAATGTCCTCTGGTCTGATGAAATAAAAATATAACGTTTTGGCCATAATGACCATCATTATGTTTGGAGGAGAAAGGGGTAGGCTTGCAAGCCGAAGGACACCATCCCAACCGTGAAGCACGGTGGTGGCAGCATCATGTTGTGGGGAATTTCTGTCCTGGAAAAAGTGTTTTTGACAGTCTCTAGACAGTGTTTGGTGATGTTATAGTTGCTCTGGATGGTAATAGAAGAAGAATTTCGAACTAGTCATCGGATGTAAACAGAAGAGGATGCGCGTGCGCTGTGGTTTTTTCCTTTCCTATCGTCCAGTTTATAATCCGGTTGAAATATTATAGTAAATATACATAAAAGTGTTCCTAAGGATACATTATCAATGATGTTTGATTGTTCTTGGACAAGTGTATAGGTATAGGTATAGTTATAGGTTGAACGCGTTCTCTTCACGGTTCAATGGGCGAGTGGACGCTGTATTTTATGATCATACTGCGCCAACCAAACTGAGATTTATGGATATAATAAAATACTTTTTCTAACAAAATAACCATTGGATGTCTTCGTTGGACACTTGGGAAGCCCTCAGCAGAAGTTCTTCAAAAGGTAATGGATTTGTTTTCGCTGAGAAATGTGTTTTGTGTGAACCGCGCTGGTTTATGAATTTATGCTAATGGCAAAATATTGGAGGTGCTACCTTCAAACAATCAAATGTTGTGCTTTCGCCGTAAAGCCTTTTTGAAATCTGACAACGCTGTGATATTGCCAAGAAGCAGAGCTTTTGATGACTATGCAACACTTGTATATTGATGAATGTTTAATAATTCAACTTTTACATTTTGAATTTGGCGCCTTGCATTTCACCTCTAGCGCCCCACCACTCCCTAAGTAGTTAAGGACAACAAAGTCAAGGTATTGGAGTGGCCATCACAAAGCCCTGACCTCAATCCCATAGAAAAGCGTGTGCGAACAAGGAGGCCTACAAACCTGACTCAGTTACACAAGCTCTGTCAGGAGGAATGGGCCAAAATTCACCCAGGTTATTGTGGGAAGCTTGTGGAAGGCTAACCAAAACAATTGACCCAAGTTAAAAAAATGTAAAGGCAATGCTACCAAATACTAATTGAGTGTATGTAAACTTCTGACCCACTGGGAATGTGATGAAAGCAAAAATAAATCATTCTCTCTACTATTGTTCTGACATTTCACATTCTTAAAATAAAGTGGTGATCCTAACTGACCTAAAACAGTAGGATTAAATGTCAGGAATTGTGAAAAACTGAGTTTAAATGTATTTGGCTAAGGTGTATGTAAACTTCCGACTTCAACTGTATATATATTATTATTTGACTGAGAACAAATTCTCATTTACAGCAACGACCTGTGGAATAGTTACAGGGGAGAGGAGTGGGGATGAATGTGCAAATTGTGAGCCAATTGTACACATCACTGACGATCTGAAATGGTCCACCCACACAGACAGTGTTGTGAAGAAGGCGCAACAGCGCCTCTTCCATCTCAGGAGGCTAAAGAAATTTGGCTTGGCCCCTAAAACCCTCACAAACTTTTTCAGATGCTTTACTGAGAGCATCCTGTTGGGCTGTATAACCGCCTGGTATGGCAACTGCACCTGCAACAGCAGGGCTCTCCAGAGGGTGGTGCGGTCTGCCCAACGCATCAACGGGGGCAAACTACTCGCCCTCCACGACAGCTACAGCACCCAATGTCACAAGAAGGCCAAATAAATAATCAAGGACATCAACCACTCGAGCCATGGCCTGTTCACTATGCTATCATCCAGAAGATAGCTAAGCTAGCTGCCAGCTCTTAGCAAACTGTTGGGAAAAATGGTGTTTGACCAAATACAATCTCTGTATACAAATTAACAACAGACTTTCAGCATGCTAATAGAGAAGGGTACTGCACTGACACAAATGACTAATGATTGGTTGAAAGAAATTGATAATAAGAAGATTGTGGGAGCTGTACTGTTAGATTTCAGTGCAGCCTTTGAAATTATTGAACATATGTGTGGATATCGTGGATTCAGAGCAATCTATCTAATAGAACAAAGGGTTTTCTTTAACGGAATATTCTCTAATGTCAAACATGTAAAGTGTGGTGTACCGCAGGGCAGCTCTCTAAGCCCTCTACTCTTTTCTATTTTTACCAATGACCTGCCACTGGCATTAAACAAAGCATGTGTCCATGTATACTGATGATTAAACTATATATGCATCAGCAACCACAGCTAATGAAGTCACTGAAACCCTTAACAAAGATTTGCAGTCTGTTTTGGAATGGGTGGCCAGCAATAAACTGGTCCTGAACATCTCTAAAACTAAGAGCATTGTATTTGGTACAAATCATTCCTTAAGTTCTAGACCTCAGCTGAATCTGGTGATAAATGGTGTGGTTGTTGAACAAGTTGAGGAGACTAAATTACTTAGCGTTACTTTAGATTGTAAACTGTCATGGTAAAAACATATAGATTCAATGGTCGTAAAGATGGGGAGAGGTCTGTACGTAATAAAGAGATGCTCTGCATTTTTGACACCACACTCCAAAAAGCAAGTTCTGCAGGCTCTAGTTTTGTCTTATCTTGATTATTGTCCAGTCGTGTGGTCCAGTGCTGCAAGGAAAGTCCTAGTTAAGCTGCAGCTGGCCCAGAACAGCGGAACGTTTTGCTCTTAATTGTAATCAGAGGGCTGATATAAATACTATGCTTGCCAGTCTCTCTTGGCTAAGAGTTGAGGAGAGACTGACTGCATCACTTCATCTTTTTATAAGAAACATCAATGTATTGAAAATCCCAAATTGTTTGCATAGTCATTTTACAGACAGCTCTGACACACACTTATCCCACCAGACATGCCACCAATCTTTTCACAGTCCCCAAATCCAGAACAAATTCAAGAAAACTTACATTATTATATAGAGCCCTAATTGCATGGAACTTCCATCTCATATTGCTCAATTAAACAGGAAACCTGGTTTCAAAAAACAGATAAAAGAAACACCTCACGGCACAATGCCTCTCCCCTATTTGACCTAGATAGTTTGGTGTGTATGCATTGATATGTAGGATACGAGTGCCTTTAAAAAAGGTTATTGTCTATTAATGTTCTGTATTATGTCATTCTGTATTATGTTTCATGTTTTGTGTGGACCCCAGGAAGAGTAGCTGCTGCTTTTGCATCAGCTAATGGGGATCCTAATAAAATACCAAATACCAAAAACGAGGTCAGTGCAGGTGCATCAAAGCTGGGACCGAGAGACTGAAAAAGGCCATCAGACTGTTAATGCCATCACTAGCCTGCTTCCACCCGGTTACACAACCCTGCACCTTAGAGGCTGCTGCCCCACATACCTAGACTTGGAATCACTGGCCGCTTTAGTAATGGAACACTAGTCACTTTAATCATGGTTAAATAGTGTTTACATACTGCTCTACTCATCTCATATGTATATACTGGATTCTATTCTACTGTATTTTAGTCAATGCCACTCAGAGATTGCCCGATCTAATATTTATATATTTCATAATTCCATTCTTTTACTTTTATATTTGTGTGTATTGTTGTGATTTGTTAGATACTACTGCACTGTTGGATTTAGGAACACAAGCATTTCACTACACCTACAATAACATCTGCTAAATATGTGTATGTGACCAATACAACTGATTTGATTTTATACACCATATTAGGCCCAGCCTTTGGAACTTTGGTTTTCCTGGATATGGCTACTATGTGATCACTACATCCGATAGATTTGGATTTGGGTAGAGGACTTATAAAGGAAAAGGAGGGGGCCAGGGTAGAGGGCCTTTACAGGTATAGGAGAGGATCAGTCATTTCATACCACAAAATAATCATAGCTTTGTAATACATTGTCTTATACGATAGTAGCACCATCACACTGAATAGTCCTACTGAACATCAGGGACCTTTCAGTCTCCTCACAGCAGTTGTGTTGTTAAACACAGAACGTTGTTGTACAGATGTGGTCTCCTCCTACTGGATGGATGGCAGTGCAGCACAGTGGGAAAGTGTTGTTTACATCACACGGATGTCTCTGGAGCTCGGATAGACAGAGAGCAGGGAGAGAGAGAGAGAGAGAGAGAGAGAGAGAGAGAGAGAGAGAGAGAGAGATGGAATCTATCCTGTGGTAGGTAACTAGATTCACATAGTTAAATTGAGAAACGATGTTCTTATTCATGGGAATACTATATTTC
Source organism: Brachymystax lenok tsinlingensis (assembly GCA_030435695.1). Classification (NCBI taxonomy): domain Eukaryota; kingdom Metazoa; phylum Chordata; class Actinopteri; order Salmoniformes; family Salmonidae; genus Brachymystax; species Brachymystax lenok. Next base: position 12,773,225 of record CM059781.1, read on the forward strand.
CCAAATGAAACACATTTTTTGCTGAATTCCTGGTGATTTTAGTAAAAAAAAAAAAATTACTACAATCATAAACATTTGTATTTATCACTTGCAGGACGGTTTTGTCCCGCGGGCCGCCTGTTGCCGAACCCTGCTGTAGCAGATGAAAGCTCTAGTGTTTTAAGCTTAGTCTGTGTGTGTGTGTGTGTGTGTGTGTGTGTGTGTGTGATTCTCCCTCTATGCTTGTCACAGATCCGCCAGTAAAGTGCCATGGAAACCAGGGTAGTTAGCAAAGTATATGTCTGATGAATGCCATAGCATGTGTATCATCAATGTGTGTGTTTGTGTGTATCCGTTAGTAAACGTGTGTGTATCAGTGTGTTAATGTGTGTGTGTGTGTGTGTGTGTGTGTGTAAAATGCATGACCGAGCTGCCAGATACAGTCCTTTTTACTGCTATCATGTGTTTATGGAACCTGGCCTGTGAAATAATGGAGTCTAATTTCTTTCCACTAGAGTGCTCCCATCTGCTGGATTTGGGGCCAGTACAGTAAAACCCTCTATCAGTGACAATTATCCCATGCTTAGAGAGGACTGCACCGTAAGCGTGTGTGTGACCCACTCACTCCCAATGCTAATGATGTAAAGAATGTGTGTGTGTGTGGGTGTCGCTCCGGGTGGACTGCTGCGTAAGCGAGTGTGAATCTCTCACTCTCCTCTTCTGGGACAGTGAATCTAGGACAAATCGCCCTGAGGGAACATCACAAAAGGTGTGTGACAGTGTGTGTCCCACTCCCTCCCCAATGGAATGTCTCCAGGGATGACGGATGCTACCCCAAGACGTCACAGCATGAATCACTCCCCAGATTACTGGAAAGGAGGGGTGGACTGCATCAACTCAGCCCTGGGGGAAGGGGAGGGGGCAGTATATCTACTGCTGCATGTACAGTATTGGTAAAGGTAAAGGTGGTGTTTTGGAGAAAGAGGGTACACTAATGGAACATTTTAATTTATACTGTCATTTTAGGTATTATCTTCAGCATAATGTAAAGAATGGTGCATTGTGGGAAAATGTCTGTATTTCCAATGGTACTGTAATTCCAACCCCACAGAATACAGTACTGTATTGTATCTTTGGCGTGCCAAAACACTTTTTGACCACTAGTTGATGCATGGCATTGTTGTTTATGGCTCATTAACATATTTTGAGGCATTTCCTTTTAAGAGGCTATATTTGTTGAGCCTGTGAGTGAGAATGCTGTACCAATTTAACTTCTACAGTATGGGGTTATAGTTCTCCATTTTAAATGTACAGTGGACAGATTAGAGTGGCAGCAAGTCTGAAACCTTAAACGGTTGAGCATTTTGCCATGTCCTTTTGGTCTGTTTTGTCCTGTAGTCACGGCCAGTTTGGAAGCCTTTGTTAAGGCCTCTAGAAGTGCAAGTGATATAAAACACCAAATATTCATTAACATGCTGTAATGTGTGAACACTATCTAGCAGCCAGCTTGCTTTTATACCGTATTTATATTACTGTAGGTGTACTGTAATATGAAATACAGAATTTTACTCGCCACCGAGCTGCCTGTAAGATACTGTAAAATTCATGGCAAACCCTTTACAGTGCATAATACAGCTGGTAATGTACAATCACAACTCCATTAACGGTAAGGTAGTAGTAGCCAAGTCATCCCCCATACAATATAACACCGCTTCCAGCTTTACAGGTGTGTGTGTGTGTGCGTACCTATCTATAATGAGTATGTCAGTGTGTTTTTAAAGCTATATAGCGGCTAGGTTCAGAGCTACGTTGGCCAGCAGGTTTGCCGAGGAGATAAAGTGGGCAGTGTTTCCTGGCAGCTCTCTCTCTCGCTCACTCTCTCGCTCGCTCTCTCTCTCTCGCTCTCTCTCGCTCTCTTTTGCTCTCTCTCTGCAGATTTATCCCTCTGATTACGCCACCGTTTTTACTCCCCTCCCTCCGTCCCTCCCTCACTTACTTCTTCCATCCCTCCTTCCTTCTATCCCTCCCTCTCTTCCTCTTGCCTCCATAACAGCTACCTGCTCTCTCTCTCTCCCTTTTTCTTTGTCGCTCTCTTTATCCCTTTTTCTCTTTACTTCTCTCTACTTCTCTCCTCTTTCTCTTTCTCTTTTTATCTCTACCTACACCCCTCCCTCCCTCTCTTTCCTCCCTCTCCATCAGGAACGGCCTCAGTGCTGCTGGCTCCCAATAGTAAATCTGCCATATAGTTCCATAAAGCTGCTAGGGGCATGACTTGACAAATATTAAGAAGGAGGAGAATAAATAAATAAAACTAAATAAAAGAGAAGAGCGTCTGGAGTGAGAGGCTTCTTCTTCCTTGCTCTGTAAAAGTGTGTGAGAAAAACTAAATGGAGCCAGGCTGTAAAATATTTACCTCAGTGTCTCTGAGCTTCACTAACTCTGCTGGGAGCCCTGTGGACTCACTGCATCAACACCATACACATTAGCACACACTCAGGCAGGCATACACATGTGTGTGTGTGTGTGTTTCAATCTATAGCTGGAGGACTCTTGATATCTCCAGGAGTGATAAGTATAATTTGTTGTTGCCTAGTACTGTCTTTTTGCTAGCTAGGGCCATCTACTTTATGTGCTGCCTGTCTTCCCAGTAGCCTACTTGGTTTGTGAACTGCTGACTGCTAATAACTTGCAGAGGATTGTTGACACATCAACCAGGATTAAGGGGCAGGGCAATTTGTGACTATTGTGGTTTTGGTACTCAGTGTCAGCGGCGGTCTAGTCGTCAAAACTTTCGCCGAAACAAAGAGGAAGGAAGGAGAGGAAGGCTCCACTCTCTCACTTTAGTATCTCACCTAGTTATTTTCAGATTAAATCATTTTGCTCTTTTGTACTTTACGCAACTACTGTATGTGTGTGTTTTCTTTACCTGTTCGCTCCTCGCACGGTAGGCTTTACAGATGCTCCCCACCCCTTGGCTGCAACCCTTCTAATTTAGTGTACCTGCGTGCACAACCCATGTGGAATTCCTGGTCTCCGGCAAAGTTTGAAACTCCTGACCTGCTGTCAGGTCCGCCCGAGTTCATCTCAGCCTATGCTGCCTTCAGTCCCTTGACTTTTTGGCCCTGAAGGAGACATGGATCACCCCAGAGAACACTGCTACTCCAGCTGCTCTCTCTTCATCTGACTACGTTTTCTCTCATAGTCCGAGAGCATCTGGTGTGACAGAGCTGCTCATTTCTCCTAAGTGGAGATTTTATCTTTTCTCCCTGACTCACCTGTCCATCTCCTCATTTGAATTCCATGCTGTCTTTGTCAGTTGTCCACTCAAGCTTAACATTGTTGTCATCTATTTCCCACCAGGTGCCATTAGAGAGTTCCTCAGTGACCTTTATAAACTAATTCCTTGACGATGGCTCACCACTCTTCATACTGGGCAACTTCAACCTTCTAATATCTGCCTTCGATTAATTTATTTACAACTGTTTCCTTCCCCTCTTTGCCTCTTTTGACCTCACCCTTTTCCAGTCCCCTCCCACTCATAAGGCAGGCAATTCGCTTGACCTCATCTTTAAGGCTGTTCTCCTACTAATCTCACTGCAACCCCCCTCCAGGTCTCTGATCACTACTTTGTTTCCTTTTTCCTCCAACCCTAACCACTCAGCCTTTACCCAGATGGTCTAGCGCTGTCACAATCTTTGTTATCCTATCATATCTCCCTTCTGCTAAATCCTTCTCTCTCCTGATTCTGCCTCTTAGATCTTACTATCCTCCCTTTCCACATCTTATGATTCGCACTGTCCCCTTTCCTCCCGCCTGGCTCGACCCTCCCCTCTTACTCCCTAGCTAAGTGACTCATTGCGAGCTTACAGAACAGGACTGAGGGCAGCTGAGTGAAAATTAACTTCTGGATGGCCTATCATCCTTTCACTCCCTCCTCTCTACCTTCTCTTCCTCTGTATCCGCTGCTAAAGCCACTTTATATAATTCTAAATGTAACTAACCCTAGGAAACTCTTTTCCACCTTCTGCTCTCTCCTTAATCCTCCACCCCCTTCCCCTTCCCCTTCCCCATCCTCTCTCTCTGCGGACGCCTTTGTCAACCACTTTGAAAAGAAGGTTGACAACATCCACTTCTCATTCACTCAGACTATAGAGACTACTCACACAGAACTACCCTACGCTTTGACCTATTTCTCCAGATGAAATCCTGGGACTAGTGAGGTCTGGCCGCCCGCTTCCCTTCATCACTTCCCTCATCAACTCATCCCTGACCACGGGCTGCGTCCCATCTGACTTCAAAATGGCCTGAGTCGCTCCTCTCCTTAAGAAACCAACACCCGACCCCTCTGACATCAAAAACTATAGAAAAAAACGTATTTACAAAACATTTGAACGTGCCGTCTCTGACCAACTCTCTCACTATCTCTCTCAAAAATGATCTTCTTGACCATAACCAGTCAGGCTTCAAGATGGATCACTCAACCGAGACTGCTCTTCTCTGTGTCACGGAGGCTCTACACACTGCCAAAGCTGACTCTCTCTCTTCTGTTCTCATCCTACTACATCCATCTGCTGCCTTCGACACCATGAATCATCAGATCCTCCTCTCCACCCTCTCAGGGCTAGGCTGGCAGGCTGCTCCTACCAGGTGACTTAGAGAGGATCTGTGTCTGCACCACATACTCCCACTACTGGTGTCCCCCAGGGCTTGGTTCTAGGCCCTCTCCTCTTTTCTCTATACACCAAGTCACTCGGCTTTGTTATGTCTTCACATGGTCTCTCCTATCATTGCTATGCGGATGACACTCAACTACTTTTCTCCTTCCCCCCTTCTGACAGGCATATATCTCAGCTTGGATGATGGCCTACCACCTCAAGCTCAATACGATGGAGCTGCTCTTCCTTCTTGAGAAGGCCTGCCCGCTCTAAGATCTCTCCATCATGGTTGAAAACCTGCTCCCAGAGTGCAAAGAACCTTGGCGTGACCTGGTACCCCAATGCTGGAACCAGCTTCCCCCTGAAGCTAGGACAGCAGAGTCCCTAATCATCTTCTGAAAACATCTAAAACCCTAATTCTTCAAAGAGTATCTTAAATAATCCCACAGCCTTTCATGTTCTAAAACTCGCACTTGACCCCTACTAGCTCTGACTTTGCCAAACCCACTTTATTGATGAAAAAATGACTTACTATGACTGACATATGTGGTTGTCCCACCTAGCTAAAGTGAGGGAAAAAAGTATTTGATCCCCTGCTGATTTTGTATGTTTGCCCACTGACAAAGAAATGATCCATCTATAATTTTAATGGTAGGTTTATTTGAACAGTGAGAGACAGAATAATAACAAAACAATCCAGAAAAATGGATGGGAAAAATGTTATAAATGGAATCGCATTTCAATGAGGGAAATAAGTATATGATCCCCCTCTCAATCAGAAAGATTTCTGGCTCCAATGTGTCTTTTATACAGGGAACGAGCTGAGATTAGGAGCACACTCTTAAAGGGAGTGCCCCTAATCTCAGTTTGTTACCTGTATAAAAGACACCTGTCCACAGAAGCAATCAATCAATCAGATTCCAAACTCTCCACCATGGCCAAGACCAAAGAGCTCTCCAAGGATGTCAGGGACAAGATTGTAGACCTACACAAGGCTGGAATGGGCTACAAGACCATTGCCAAGCAGCTTGGTGAGACGGTGACAACAGTTGGTGCGATTATTCGCAAATGGAAGAAACACAAAAGAACTGTCAATCTCCCTCGGCCTGGGGCTCCATGCAAGATCTCACCTCGTGGAGTTGCAATGATCATGAGAACGGTGAGGAATCAGCCCAGAACTACACGGGAGGATCTTGTCAATGATCTCAAGGCAGCTGGGACCATAGTCACCAAGAAAACAATTGGTAACACATTACGCCGTGAAGGACTGAAATCCTGCAGCGCCTGCAAGGTCCCCCTGCTCAAGAAAGCACATATACATGCCCGTCTGAAGTTTGCCAATGAACATCTGAATGATTCAGAGGACATCTGGGTGAAAGTGTTGTGGTCAAATGAGACCAAAATGGAGCTCTTTGGCATCAACTCAACTCGCTGTGTTTGGAGGAGGAGGAATGCTGCCTATGACCCCAAGAACACCATGCCCACCCACAAACATGGAGGTGGAAACATTATGCTTTGGGGGTGTTTGGGGACAGGAGACAGGACAACTTCACCGCATCAAAGGAACGATGGACGGGGCCATGTACCGTCAAATCTTGGGTGAGAACCTCCTTCCCTCAGCCAGGGCATTGAAAATGGGTCGTGGATGGGTATTCCATCATGACAATGACCCAAAAGACACAGCCAAGGCAACAAAGGAGTGGCTCAAGAAGAAGCACATTAAGGTGCTGGAGTGGCCTAGCCAGTCTCCAGACCTTAATCCCATAGAAAATCTGTGGAGGGAGCTGAAGGTTCGAGTTGCCAAACGTCAGCCTCGAAACCTTAATGACGGAGAAGATCTGCAAAGAGGAGTGGGACAAAATCCCTCCTGAGATGTGTGCAAACCTGGTGGCCAACTGCAAGAAACGTCTGACCTCTGTGATTGCCAACAAGGGTTTTGCCACCAAGTACTAAGTCATGTTTTGCAGAGGGGTCAAATATTTATTTCACTCATTAAAATGCAAATCAATTGATAACATTTTTCACATGCGTTTTTCTGGATTTTTTGGTTGTTATTCTGTCTCTCACTGTTCAAATAAACCTACCATTAAAATTATAGACTGTGGGCAAACGTACAAAATCAGCAGGGGATCAAATACTTTTTTCCCTCACTGTATGTTAAGATTAATAAACTAACTATAAATCGCTCTGGATAAGAGTGTCTGCTAAATGACTAAAATGTCAAATGGGTGTGTGTTTGTGTGAGTGTGTGTGTTGTGTGTACTAGATTGCATGTTTGTCAGTCCATTAATGGTAGCCTATTCCACCCTTGGTCAACCCCACATGTGAGCGCAACAAGGTATCACGTTTTTCCCAAACGTCTATGGGTGAAGTCAAGGTAAACATCATTTTTTTACATTTAAGTTGAGACATTGTTACTTCATTTACCTAAAAAATGAAACCAAAAACACTTGAATTGGGCTGAGGGATTCACATCTCGTTAAGTTAAGGGTTAAGGTTTTGGACATGGCTAAAATAGTGGTTAAGTGAACCTTCTACTGCACACATATTGGTTATTCTTTTTTTTTATGTCATCCTATTTTAGGTCATCCTATTTTTATGTCATCCTAAAAATATATCTCTCACAATCTAATTCTGTGGCCCATTCTTCCTAGCTGTGACTGTCCTCACTATCAAAAGGGTATGATGCTTACTGCTCGATTAGGCTCCTTTCGCTCATAGAATGTCCTTGTGTTCATTGCCTGTGAATGTCAGTGGATATGTTGGCAAAAACATTGACCAAGGCCATCATTTTACATCAAATTACATGTATTTCATTGAGCATGATATTGACCTTAAAAGTAGCCTAACTGCACAACGTTGCCCTGAGGCAACACAAAGAAAACTACATTTTTTGAATATGCAGTGACTTCAGAAAGTATTCACACCCCTTGCCTTTTTTACATTTGGTTGTGTTACAGCCTGAATTAAACATGTATTAAATGGAGATGTTGTGTCACTGGCCTACACACAATAACCCATCATGTCAAAGTGAAACATTGTTTTTTGTTTTTTTTTATAATTAACTAAATATGAAAAGCTGAAATGTCTTGAGTCAATAAGTATTCAACCCCTTTGTTATGGCAAGTCTAAATAAGTTCAGGAAAAAAATATGCTTAACAAGTTACATAATAAGTTGCTCTGTGTGCAATAATAGTGTTTAACATGATTTGTGAATGACTACCTCATCTTTGTACCCCACACATACAATTATCTGTAAGGTCCCTCAACAAAGATTTAACCACTAAGACCAGGGAGCTTTTCCAATGCCTTGGTAGAAGGGTTGAAATAAAAAAGCATACATCGAATGTCCCTTTGGTATTTAGTATTTTATTAGGATCCCCATTAGCTGTTGCAAAAGCAGCAGCTACTCTTCCTGGGGTCCACACAAAACATGAAACATAATACAGAATGACATAATACAGACAAGAGCAGCTCAAGGACAGAACTACATACATTTTTTAAAAGGCACACGTAGCCTACATATCAATGCATACACACAAACTATCTCGGTCAAATAGGGGAGAGGCGTTGTGCCGCCTAGTGTTGCTTTATCTGTTTTTTTAAACCAAGTTTGCTGTTTATTTGAGCAATATGAGATGGAAGGATGTAATACGGTGGGTGTAGCTGGTGTAGGAGTCAGGCGCAGGAGAGCAGAGATGAGTGTACTAAGTAACTTTAGTAGGCAAAAGTACAAAATACACGTACAAGAATACTGGCTGAAACAAAGCACGGGTGAAAACATAACAACCGGACGGAATACCAACATGCCCAAAACAAACAATTCCCCACACGGACATGAGGGGAACTAAGGGTTAAATAGAAAACAGTAATGAGACATGAGGGGAACTAAGGGTTAAATAGAAAACAGTAATGAGACATGAGGGGAACTAAGGGTTAAATAGAAAACAGCAATGAGACAAAATGAAAACCAGGTGTGTGAAAAAACAAGACAAAACAAATGGAACATTTAAAGTGGATCGGCGATGGCTAGAAGACCGGTGACGTCGATCGCCGAACGCCACCCGAACAAGGAGAGGAACCTACTTCGGCGGAAGTCATGACAAAGGAAGTTCCATGCAATAAGAGCTCCATATAAAACTGTACATTTTCTTGAATTTGTTCTGGATTTGGGGAGCCCTAGGGGCATGTCTGGTGGGATAAGTGTGTGTCAGAGCTGTGTGTAAGTTGACTATGCAAACAATTTGGAATTTTCAACACATGAATGTTTCTTATGAAAAGAAGAAGTGATGCAGTCAGTCTCTCCTCAACTCTTAGCCAAGAGAGACTGGCAGGCATAGTATTTATATCAGCCCTCTGATTACAATTAAGAGCAAAAAGTGCCGCTCTGTTCTGGGCCAGCTGCAGCTTAACTAGGTCTTTCCTTGCAGCACTGGACCACACGACTGGACAGTAATCAAGATTCTCATCCTACTACATCCATCTCTCTTGGCTAAAAAGTTTATTATGTACAGACCTCTCCCCATCTTTACGACCATTGAATCTATATGTTTTTACGATGACAGTTTACAATATAAAGTAACGCCAAGTAATTTAGTCTCCATAACTTGTTCAACAACCACACCATTTATCACCAGATTCGAGCAGTAAGCATCATACCCTTTTGATAGTGAGGACAGTCACAGCTAGGAAGAATTAGTATTGACTCAGGGATGTGAATACTTAAGTAAATTAGATATTTCTGTATTTAATAATTGCAAACATTTCTAAAAACATGTTTTCACTTTGTCATTATAGGGTACTGTGTGTAGATGGGTAAGAAAAAACATATATTTAATCAATTTTGAATTCAGGCTGTAAGAACAAAATTGAATAAGTCAAGGGCAATAATGTTCCCTCTAAGCTGCGCGAGTGCATGGGTTCGCAGAACTAAACTCAACTTTCTAGAGGTTTTCTCTTTAGTTAACACTATCAACGTTTCCCTTTACTGTGGGAATTGTGATCGAATCAACGCAATAGTAGCCACTTTAAATGCAACATACAAAAACAAAACAAACTATGCAAGACTTAGTATGCAAAACTAACTATGCAAGAGATTTTGTTGTAGGCAGAATGCATGGTAGTACAGTAGGATTCTTTGGCATTGACATGCAAGACTCTGGCTATAATCTACACAGGCTGGTGCAACATAAACAATCAGACATGCAGTATGCCTACATGTAAATAGACCATTGCCATATATGGATTTGTACCATTCACTTTGAAATGGACGGTGTTTACAGCATGAGCGGTCGTGAGTAGATGCGCTAGGCGAGAGCTGCATGTAGACACGTGTGCAAATTTGTTCATATCCTCTGCTAGTTAGTGAGTTATTAGCCCAGTTATTGATAATTTGCAGTCAGCAATGAGGGAGTGCTTGCTTCCTAAAAGAGCAGACAACATGTACATTTCTAGACATCTTTGAAAAGTGAGTAGGGTAAAGAGCTTTTTTTGTCTTAAAGGGGCAGTGTTGTATTTTAAAACAAGCTTGAAGAAGCTAAACAGCCAATAGGCAGAGGGTAGCATAATTTGTCTGATTCTCTGTAATAATGTTATGGGAATAATAATGCATTTTATTTTGTAAAGTGGCTTCTTGCATCAAACAACACAAGAACCTTTTCAGTCACCTCCTTGCCTGAAGGACAAGTGGATCAACAAGTTAATGTCCCCTGCATGTTTTTTTCAAAAGCCTCATGGAATGTAGGCCTACATTGAACACTACACATTGGCTGCTACTGTAGACTGAATGATAGAACAGCTATTTCCATGTTAAAATGTTATGGGATGCATTTTCTCCATTGTTTTTGATGGAAGGCCACTCTGGTAGGCTTACATTATGATCAAATAGCCACAGTAGCCTACTTGACCACTGTCTGAAACTGTAACTTAAAGTGGGTACAGCGTCAGTGTTCACAGAACACACACGCTGGGAGTTGCACAGAATTTACACAACATTCAAGTTTGCAATCAGCAGAGCTAACAATTGCTCAGTGCCAAAATGTTTTTGAGGGAACATTGGTTAACTTCTTAGGGAGCGGCTCCCGTGGTGACGGTTTTGGAAAGTCTGGCGTGCCCAAAGTAAAATGCCTAAATGCATAATTAGTACTATTGGATAGCAAACACTCTGACGTTTCTAAGAGTGTTAAAATATTGTCTGTGAGTATAACAGAACTGACATAACAGGCGAAAACCCAAGGAATTTTTGTCCTGGAAAAAGTGTTTTTGACACATTGCCTCATTTTGAACCCCTCCCCATTGAAAACAGACATATATGGGAGTAAGATTGCAGTACCTATTGCTTCCACTGGATGTCAACAGTCTCTAGACAGTGTTTGATGATGTTTAGTTGCTCTGGATGGTAATTGAAGAAGAATTTCGAACTGGTCATCGGATGTAAACAGAAGAGGATGCGCGTTCACGGGCTCGCGCGTGCTGTGGTTTTTTCCTTTCCTATCGTCCAGTTTATAATCCGGTTGAAATATTATAGTAAATATACATAAAAGTGTTCCTAAGGATACATTATCAATGATGTTTGATTGTTCTTGGACAAGTGTATAGGTATAGGTTGAACGCGTTCTCTTCACGGTTCAATGGGCGAGAGGACGCTTTATTTTATGATCATAACGCGCCAACCAAACTGAGATTTATGGATATAATAAAATACTTTTTCTAACAAAAGAACCATTGGATGTCTTCGTTGGACACTTGGGAAGCCCTCAGCAGAAGTTCTTCAAAAGGTAAGGGATTTGTTTTCGCTGTGAAATGTGTTTTGTGTGAACCGCGATGGTTTATGAATTTATGCTAATGAAAAAATATTGGAGGTGCTACCCTCAAACAATCAAATGCTGTGCTTTCGCCGTAAAGTCTTTTTGAAATCTGACAACGCTGTGATATTGCCAAGAAGCAGAGCTTTTGATGACTATGCAACACTTGTATATTGATGAATGTTTAATAATTCAACTTTTGGATTTTGAATTTGGCGCTTTGCATTTCACCGGCTAGCGCCCCCACCACTCCCTAAGTAGTTAACGGGTATGAATACTTTCTGAAGGCACTGTATATAAAAGCTAAATATGTTCAAAACCTTCTTTAGAGGTTCCTACACAAATACTTATTTGTTATTGTGAAGTTCTCTCTATTTAAACATGCACAATAATTAAAGGTATCCTACCCTTGATGCGCTCAGGTTGCTCTGCTTCCTCCCCCAACTGATACATCATTCCGACTTCTGTACCTCATTGATTGTTTACAGACATGTCATCACATACTGTCATATTGTCCTTTCTAGAGCGATCTCCCTGTGTGAGCTACCAATAACCCACTTGTATCCCTGATAACAACAAAACACCAAAGACAAGAGTGGTATTGTCTCCAAAGCACTCTGTAGAGCAAACACACACACACATCCACATCCACACACACATGCACGTATGGTAAGCCACCTCCTCTCCATGTGGACAACCACGCAACACAACACTGGCACCATATGGAGCCGATATCGTTGAGTCAACAGCACCATTTCTATACACAGAGAAATTGTTTTACAGTGTCTGTGTTCTTCTACCAGAGTTAAAACTGTCATCATCAATCTGTCCGATAAGCAGGGAGGTTACAGTCTAAGGGGATCTGTGAATTCATCACTTTTCAGTCATTTAGCGATGCAGTTGTTGTTCTTTCTTTCACACTCTAGTACAGATGTGGGATGTTAATTTGATCATTCTTCTGTTGCTGAGAATTTAAAAGACTTCTAAAGATTGTAATTTCCACTTTAAAATGTCAGACTTTATTTGCTCTAATGAAAAATGTAGAAAACATGTTTTTTCTCCATTTATTTTAATCCACATAATAATTCAAATTTCCGGTTGTTGCAGGACTATTTTTCTGCTGTAGCAGACTGTCTCAAATTAAGATCCTACATCTGTATCCAGCACCACAGAGAAGATAGACATATTGTAGGTACTAACATACAGAGGATCGCACGCACGCACGCGCACACGCACCCACACACCCACAAACACACAAACACACACCCACACGCCCACACGCATGCACCCCACACACACACACACACACACACACACACACACACCACACACACATACACACACACACCACACACACATACACACACACACACACACACACCACACACACATACACACACACAAAGCTCCTACTGATAATGAAGAGGGAATAAATCCCCAGGCCCGATTACTTCTGACAAATTTAAGGCAGAGCTAACAAGCCCCTGCCCAAAACCCCAAATCAGAAATAACTTCCTCTGTTAGTAAACCCATTAGCTGCTCCTCTCTGTCTGTCACTTACTTCCTGCTTGGAGTTTGCTCTGCATGTGCTCTGCACATGGTTTTGGATGTGTGAGTATCTGTAGCAACTGCTCCGCTTGGGCTGCTTTGCTCAATGACGAGACATGAGAGAGCAGTTAGCTACCTTGTCACTCTAAATCCTGACAAAACTTTCACAGAAACATTATGAAAAAACAGCTTCTACCCAGTCTTAACCCAATGTATAATGTCGGGGCCTGTCAGGCTCAGGTTGTGTAGCAGAGCTCTAGCTCTTACCTAGCTGTAGCTCCATGTTGCTGATCTTGTTCTCAGAAGGATAAAGGATCTTCGGTGGCTTGTCAGTCAGAGGGGCTGGAATAAAGAAACACACAGTTTAGATATGTTAGATGTCACTCACAAACACGAGAATACATTGGCATTGTCAACACCACCATACTGCTACTGAACCTTGCTTTTTTAAAGGCATAGACAAAAGTCATATAGGGTCATTTGTAAGGGTAAAGATACAGTGAGAGGGATAGGGAGGGAGACAGAGAGAGCTTGTGAACTTATGCAGTCTCCAATGCAAGGCAATCCTTCTCTGAAACAGAAAACTGTACATCCAGTCCACCGGTAGCACAAAAAGTCAGCTTCCTAAAATTCTCTGTTGTATTAATTATACCTGACACTAGAACAGAACCCTCAAAAGGCAAGTAAGCATTCACATAGTCTGGATCCTGCAACCAGAAAACAGACTAGCAGGAAGGGATGGTGCAGTGTTGGTTATTTCATGTTCACAATGAACTAATGGACACCAGTGGAGTGACAGCAAAGAACATCTCTTGTTGCCAAAGCAAAGACAACACGTACACTAGATCTCGCTCTCGCTCATCCCCTCGCTCTTCCCTTCCTTTCTCATTTCTTCACTCTCTGATGCAATGAATCTCAACTCTGTTCCTGCTTTCTTGCCTTGTTCTCCGTTATCTTTCACTACCGAATGATATTCCTCTCTACTGCCTATAGAAACGACATAAATTTAGTTTTGCCTACTTGCACTAATACATTTGTAAATTATTTGACACAGACATGACACCAAACATAATGGTGAGTGTATGAGAGAGAGAGAGAGAGAGAGAGAGAGAGAGAGAGAGAGAGAGAGAGAGAGAGAGAGAGAGAGAGAGAGAGAGAGAGAGAGAAAGAGACTAAAATGAGACTGCATGCACTATTCTACAAAATCGTCCTCAGTGTACAATGTAAAACACCAAACAATGCATGCAGAGCAGAATTAGGCCGATACCCGCTAATGATCAAAATCCAGAATAGAGCTTTTAAATTCTACAACCACCTAAAAGGAAGTGATTCCCACACCTTCCACAACAAAGCCATCACCTACAGAGAGATGAACCTGGAGAAGAGTCCCCTAAGCAAACTGGTCCCGGGGCTCTGTTCACAAACACAAACACACCCCACAGAGCCCCAGGACAGCAACAGCAACACAATTTGACCCAAAAAGATAAAAAAAACAAAAAACAAAAAAACAAAAAGATAATTACTTGACACATTGGAAAACATTTACCAAAATACAGTGCAAGCTAGAATGCCGTTTGGCCCTGAACAGAGAGTACACAGTGGCAAAATACCTGAACACTGTGACTAACCCAAAATTAAGGAAAGCTTTGACTATGTACAGACTCAGTGAGCATGGCCTTGCTATTGAGAGAGGCCGCTGTAGGTATACCTCGCTCTCAAGAGAAAACAGGCTATGTGCACACTGTCTACAAAATGAGTTAGAAACTGAGCTGCACTTCCTAACCTCCTGCCAAATGTATGACCATATTAGAGACACATATTTCCCTCAGATTACACAGACCGACAAAGAATTCCAAAACAAGTCCAATTTTGATAAACTCCCATATCTACTGGGTGAAATACCACAGTGTGCCATCACAGCAGCAAGATTTGTGACCTTTTGCCACAAGAAAAGGGCAACCAGTGAAGAACAAACAGAATTGTATATACAACACATATTTATTGTTATTTATCTTCCATTTTTACTTAAACTATTTGCACATCATTATAGCACTGTATATAGACATAATATGACATGTGAAATGTGCATATTCCTTTTAAACTTGTTAACTGTTCATTTTTTATTGTTTATTTCACTTTTGTTTATTATCTATTTCACTTGCTTTGGCAATGTAAACCAATGTTTCCCATGCCAATAATGCCCTTTGAATTGAATTGAATTGAGAGAGAGAGAGAGAGAGAGAGAGAGAGAGAGAGAGAGAGAGAGAGAGAGAGAGAGAGAGAAAGGCAGAGGGAGAGAGAGAGAGAGAGAGAGAGAATGAAAGACAGAGAGAGACGGAGAGAGAGAGGACTGTGTTTGAATGAAATGTGTGCATGTGTGTGTGAGCAACAAGATCTCATAGTTTCCCTTCAAAATTCTACGTATTAGGACTTAACATTTATTTTTTACGCATTACAGGGTTGATTGGTTACAGGGTTGACTCTGTGCAGTTACAGGGTTAAAACAGAAACAAGTCAAAAGTGAACTGTTTTGGCAGTAAAGGAAAGGTTCACCCATCTTAAATGCTAAACTGTTTTTCTGTTTTTGTACATCTCTGAGTGATGTTCTATCGTTTCCCTGGGTCATTCCATATTTTCATGTGAGATATTGGTGTTCAAGCAGGCAGAAATCCGTCCGGTAAAATCAAATCAAATCAAATCAAAATGTATTTGTCAAATACACATGGTTAGCAGATGTTAATGCAAGTGTAGCGAAATGCTTGTGATTCTAGTCCCGACCATGCAGTACTATCTAACAAGTAATCTAACAAATTCACAACAACTACCTTATACAAGGAATGAATACGAGTATGTACATATAAATATATGGATGAGCGATGGCTGACCGGCATAGGAAAGATGCAGTAGATGGTATATAGTACAGTATATACATGTGAGATGAGTAATGTAGGATATGTAAACATTATATAAATGGCATCGTTTAAAGTGGCTAGTGATACATTTATTACATCCACTTTTTAATTATTAAAGTGGCTAGAGATTTGAGTCGATGGCCGAACGGCATAGGCAAGATTCAGTAGGCGGTATAGAGTACAGTGTATACATTTGATATGAGTAATTTCGGATATGTAAACATTATATACAAAATTGTTTAAAGTGGCTAGTGATACATTTGTTACATCCAATTTTCTATTATTTAAAGTGGCTAGAGATTTAAGTCAGTATGTTGTCAGCAGCCACTCAATGTTAGTGGTGGCTGTTTAACTGTCTGATGGCCTTGAGATAGAAGCTGTTTTTCAGTCTCTTGGTCCCAGCTTTGATGCACCTGTACTGGATGATAGCGGGGTGAACAGGCAGTGGCTCGGGTGGTTGTTGTCCTTGATGATCTTTTTGGCCTTCCTGTGACATCGGGTGGTGTAGGTGTCATGGAGGGCAGGTAGTTTACCCCCGGTGATGCGTTGTGCAGTCCTCACTACCCTCTTGGAGAGCCTTACGGTTGCCATACCAGGCGGTGATACAGCCCTCTCAATTGTGCATCTGTAGAAGTTTGTGAGTGTTTTTGGTGACAAGACGAATTTCTTCAGCCTCCTGAGGTTGAAGAGGCGCTGTTGCGCCTTCTTCACCACGCTGTCTGTGTGGGTGGACCATTTCAGTTTGTCCGTGATGTGTACGCCGAGGAACTTAAAACTTTCCACCTTCTCCACTACTGTCCCGTCGATGTGGATAGGGAGGTGCTCCCTCTGCTGTTTCCTGAAGTCCACGATCATCTCCTTAGTTTTGTTGACGTTGAGTGAGAGGTTATTTTCCTGACACCACACTCCGAAGGTCCTCACCTCCTCCCTGTAGGCCGTCTCAATGTTTGTGGTAATCAAGCCTACCACTGTAGTGTCGTCTGCAAACTTGATGATTGAGTTGGAGGCGTGCTTGGCCACACAGTCATGGGTGAACAGGGAGTACAGGAGAGGGCTGAGAACGCACCCTTGTGGGGCCCCAGTGTTGAGGATCAGCGGGGTGGAGATGTTGTTTCCTACCCTCACCACCTGGGGCCAGCCCGTCAGGAAGTCCAGGACCCAGTTGCAAGTGCTCAGCATATGTGGGAACTCCTTCAAGAATGTTGGAAAAGCATTCCAGGTGAAGCTGGGTGAGAGAATGCCAAGAATGTGGAAAGCTGTCATCAAGGCTAAGGGTGGCAACTTTGAAGAATCTCAAATATAAAATATTTTACACTTTTTTGGTTTCTTCATGATTCCCTTAATGATATTTCATAGTTTTTATGTCTTAACTATTATTCTACAATGTAGAAAATAGTAAAAGTAAAGAAAAACCCTTAAATGACCCTCAAAGTGTGTCCAAAGTGTGTCCAAACCTTTGACTAGTACTGTACATAATGTCACCATTCCAAAGCTATTCGATACTACAGACAGCAAGTTAATTATCTCACATCTCAGAAAAGATTTGGAATGTTGAAGGACAGCACTCCTTGTACCAGAATCGTCCTCGAATACACCGCACAGCCCATTGACGTAGCATGGGCAACGCTTCCCATCTTCTCAAAAGTATATCTGCCATTGCGAATGTAAGACTCCACTCTGTAAAAAGTACCCGGCTGGTGTGTGTGTGTGTGAGAGTGCATGTGTGCATGTGTGTGTGTGTGTCTCTCTTTCTGTATGTGTCTTATTGAGTAGGAGAGCTGATGTTGTAATGATGCTAATCGTCCAGACGGTGGATGTCAGGGCGGCTGGCTGGCTGGAGGAACATGGGAACGTTCTCCCAGGGGAACACAGAACACTTTATTACTGTTAAAAGCTTTTATGTGTTTCGGGAGGGATGGGCTCCTCTCTTCAGGGAGAGATTAAATATAATTGGGTCATGTACAGTATGTACTCGCCTTAGCATCCAGAGACCGTTTGTGTGTTGGGATGTTTTAATATCCTTGTCCTCACAAGGATAGTAAAACAAGGACAATTCTGACAAGTGGGGACAGTTCGCCGGTCCCCACAGGGAAAAAGGCTATTTTAGGCAAGTGGTTAATTTTAGGGTTAGGGTTACAATTAGGGTTAGAATTATGGTTGGGGGGTTAGGTTTCGGGTTAGGAGTTATGGTTAGGAGTTAAGGTTAGGGTTTAGGTTTGTTATGGTAATTGCTTTTAGTAACCTGCCCAGGGACTGCGATTGAAAATTTGTCAGCTGGCTAAAACAGTCACTTTTACTGAAAAGTTGATGTGGACTGTCCCTGTTAAAAATAAACTCAATAAATTAAAGTAAAGGTTAGGGTTATGGTTAGGTTAAGGTTAGGGTTAGAGAAAATATGATTTTGAATGGCAATCAATTGATTGGTTCCCACAAGGATAGTAACACAAACATGTTTGTGTGTGTGTTTGCAAAGTGACCGCTCTCTGAATGTACATATTAGCTCATTACATGGTCATTACAAAGGTCATTGCAAAGGTCATTAAAAAGGTCACCTCATAATAGCCTAACAATGGAAGACAGATCATTCACATCTGCATGTTAACCTTTCCTATCATTCTACATCACCAGTCCTATCCTTTTATATCAACAGTCCTATCCTTTTACATCACCAGTCCTATCATTCTACATCACCAGTCCTATCCTTTTACATCACCAGTCCTATCCTTTTATATCACCAGTCCTATCCTTTTACATCACCAGTCCTATCCTTTTACATCACCAGTCCTATCATTATACATCACCAGTCCTATCCTTTTAAATCACCAGTCCTATCCTTTTACATCACCAGTCCTATCCTTTTACATCACCAGTCCTATCCTTTTACATCACCAGTCCTATCCTTTTACATCACCAGTCCTATCCTTTTACATCACCAGTCCTATCCTTTTACATCACCAGTCCTATCCTTTTACATCACCAGTACTATCCTTTTACATCACCAGTCCTATCCTTTTACATCACCAGTCCTATCCTTTTACATCACCTTTCCTATCCTTTTACATCACCAGTCCTATCCTTTTACATCACCAGTCCTATCCTTTACATCACCAGTCCTATCCTTTTACATCACCAGTCCTATCCTTTTACATCACCAGTCCTATCCTTTTACATCACCAGTCCTATCCTTTTACATCACCAGTACTATCCTTTTACATCACCAGTCCTATCCTTTTACATCACCAGTCCTATCCTTTTACATCACCAGTACTATCCTTTTACATCACCAGTCCTATCCTTTTACATCACCAGTCCTATCCTTTACATCACCAGTCCTATCCTTTTACATCACCAGTCCTATCCTTTTAAATCACCAGTCCTATCCTTTTACATCACCAGTCCTATCCTTTTACATCACCAGTCCTATCATTATACATCACCAGTCCTATCCTTTACATCACCAGTCCTATCCTTTTACATCACCTTTCCTATCCTTTTACATCACCAGTCCTATCCTTTTACATCACCAGTCCTATCCTTTTACATCACCAGTCCTATCATTATACATCACCAGTCCTATCCTTTACATCACCAGTCCTATCCTTTTACATCACCAGTCCTATCCTTTTAAATCACCAGTCCTATCCTTTTACATCACCAGTCCTATCCTTTTACATCACCAGTCCTATCATTATACATCACCAGTCCTATCCTTTTACATCACCAGTCCTATCCTTTTACATCACCTTTCCTATCCTTTTACATCACCAGTCCTATCCTTTTACATCACCAGTCCTATCCTTTTACATCACCAGTCCTATCCTTTTACATCACCTTTCCTATCCTTTTACATCACCTTTCCTATCCTTTTACATCACCAGTCCTATCCTTTTACATCACCAGTCCTATCCTTTTACATCACCAGTCCTATCCTTTTACATCACCAGTCCTATCCTTTTACATCACCTTTCCTATCCTTTTACATCACCAGTCCTATCCTTTTACATCACCAGTCCTATCCTTTACATCACCAGTCCTATCCTTTTACATCACCAGTCCTATCCTTTTACATCACCAGTCCTATCCTTTTACATCACCAGTCCTATCCTTTTACATCACCAGTCCTATCCTTTACATCACCAGTCCTATCCTTTTACATCACCAGTCCTATCCTTTTACATCACCAGTCCTATCCTTTTACATCACCAGTCCTATCCTTTTACATCACCAGTCCTATCCTTTTACATCACCTTTCCTATCCTTTTACATCACCAGTCCTATCCTTTTACATCACCTTTCCTATCCTTTTACATCACCTTTCCTATCCTTTTACATCACCAGTCCTATCCTTTTACATCACCAGTCCTATCCTTTTACATCACCTTTCCTATCCTTTTACATCACCAGTCCTATCCTTTTACATCACCAGTCCTATCCTTTTACATCACCAGTCCTATCCTTTTACATCACCAGTCCTATCCTTTTACATCACCTTTCCTATCCTTTTACATCACCAGTCCTATCCTTTTACATCACCTTTCCTATCCTTTTACATCACCAGTCCTATCCTTTTACATCACCAGTCCTATCCTTTTACATCACCAGTCCTATCCTTTTACATCACCAGTCCTATCCTTTACATCACCAGTCCTATCCTTTTACATCACCAGTCCTATCCTTTTACATCACCAGTCCTATCCTTTTACATCACCAGTCCTATCCTTTTACATCACCAGTCCTATCCTTTTACATCACCTTTCCTATCCTTTTTACATCACCAGTCCTATCCTTTTTACATCACCTTTCCTATCCTTTTACATCACCAGTCCTATCCTTTTACATCACCTTTCCTATCCTTTTACATCACCAGTCCTATCCTTTTACATCACCAGTCCTATCCTTTTACATCACCTTTCCTATCCTTTTACATCACCTTTCCTATCCTTTTACATCACCTTTCCTATCCTTTTACATCACCAGTCCTATCCTTTTACATCACCAGTCCTATCTTTACATCACCAGTCCTATCCTTTTACATCACCAGTCCTATCCTTTACATCACCTTTCCTATCCTTTTACATCACCAGTCCTATCCTTTTACATCACCAGTCCTATCCTTTACATCACCAGTCCTATCCTTTTACATCACCAGTCCTATCCTTTTACATCACCTTTCCTATCCTTTTACATCACCAGTCCTATCCTTTTACATCACCAGTCCTATCCTTTTACATCACCTTTCCTATCCTTTTACATCACCAGTCCTATCCTTTTACATCACCAGTCCTATCCTTTTACATCACCAGTCCTATCCTTTTACATCACCAGTCCTATCCTTTTACATCACCAGTCCTATCCTTTACATCACCTTTCCTATCCTTTTACATCACCAGTCCTATCCTTTTACATCACCAGTCCTATCCTTTACATCACCAGTCCTATCCTTTTACATCACCAGTCCTATCCTTTTACATCACCAGTCCTATCCTTTTACATCACCTTTCCTATCCTTTTACATCACCAGTCCTATCCTTTACATCACCAGTCCTATCCTTTTACATCACCAGTCCTATCCTTTTACATCACCAGTCCTATCCTTTTACATCACCAGTCCTATCCTTTTACATCACCAGTCCTATCCTTTACATCACCAGTCCTATCCTTTTACATCACCAGTCCTATCCTTTTACATCACCAGTCCTATCCTTTTACATCACCAGTCCTATCATTATACATCACCAGTCCTATCCTTTACATCACCAGTCCTATCCTTTTACATCACCAGTCCTATCCTTTTACATCACCTTTCCTATCCTTTTACATCACCAGTCCTATCCTTTACATCACCAGTCCTATCCTTTTACATCACCAGTCCTATCCTTTTACATCACCAGTCCTATCCTTTTACATCACCAGTCCTATCCTTTTACATCACCAGTCCTATCCTTTACATCACCAGTCCTATCCTTTTACATCACCTTTCCTATCCTTTTACATCACCAGTCCTATCCTTTTACATCACCAGTCCTATCCTTTTACATCACCAGTCCTATCCTTTTACATCACCAGTCCTATCCTTTTATATCACCAGTCCTATCCTTTTATATCACCAGTCATATCCTTTTACATCACCAGTCCTCCAGCACACGTACCTATCTCAGCAGGCCTGTAGGTATGTCACGGGGTGCCTAAAGACCTTTACAATCAACACTAATCTTCAGAAACACTCTATAGTCCAATATCCAGGGCAGGTGTGTCTACTCTACATATAGGCCAACACAATATGTGCCATGACAATGGCAAGATTGCCCCAAAGGCATGTAGATATACCTACTATAGGTATCAACAGACCATATGACCTTTGACTTGCACAGTACTGTGAACTGTTATAGGGGAGTATAGACCAACCTAGGTATAATCCCTCTCTTTATATTTGCTTTTTATTAGCAACGCTAACAACTTTAAGTAGATGTTGAAATTTG
The DNA here is from genome assembly GCA_030435695.1 of Brachymystax lenok tsinlingensis. Taxonomy (NCBI): domain Eukaryota; kingdom Metazoa; phylum Chordata; class Actinopteri; order Salmoniformes; family Salmonidae; genus Brachymystax; species Brachymystax lenok. Next base: position 12,795,601 of record CM059781.1, read on the forward strand.
AGGATAGACTCCTCTAGGTAAGTTATGAGAGAGTGAAAATAAGACACACACACACACACGCCAAGGCCTAATTACATTTCGGTCTGTGAACTGGTGCTGTGCTGGATTTGTACAGTTCGTTAGCCTTTAATAGCGTTGGCTCCTCAGACTGTCCTCAGTGGACCCTTACATCTTTAGCCTTATTACCTTTCCCTATTTCTCTCTCCTGCTTTCTTTCCTATTTCTCTCGCACTTTCTCTCCCTCCCCTCTCTCTCTTTCCTCTATCTATCTCTTCCCCCCTCTCCTCTCCTCTCTCTCTCTCTCTCTCTCTCTCTCTCTCTCTCTCTCTCTCTCTCTCTCTCTCTCTCTCTCTCTCTCTCTGTGTCTCTCCCCCCCTCTCTGTGTCTCTCCCCCTCTCTCTCTCTCTGTCTCTCTCTTTCTTTTCTCAATTTAATTCAATTCAGTTTGCTTTATTGGCATGACGTAACAATGTACATATTGCCAAAGCTTACTTTGGATATTTACAAATATTTACAAAATTGCCAACAGGACAACAGTAACAACAATAACCAAGGGTCAAAATAACCATACATTAAACAATAACAATAAGCATACAGTAGAGGACATGTGCAGGTTGATTGGTCTGTCAGACACTGTCCCTCAACTTATGGCAGGCAGCAATGTAGTGCCCTGCCAACCCACAGTCCTCCCCCATCAGAGAGGTCTTTGAAACCTTGAATAATAGTTTCAAATTTGGGGAAATGACACTGGTTGCACAGCCTTTCCTCTACAGGGAGCCAGGTTCTCTCTCTCTCTCTCTCTCTCTCTCTCTCTCTCTCTCTCTCTCTCTCTCTCGAAGTAACAAGCTGCTACTGTTGGGAGCATTGCTCTGTTTCTGTCTGGCTGTGTTTGTGGAGTTTCATAACTCCTGTTTGATGCTACCATGATGTAATAACGTCAGACTCTCACTAGAGACGTGTGCGTGTGTTGATGTATAATGTAGTTGTGTGTGTGTGTTTGTGTGTGTGTGTGTGTGTGTGTGTATATATACACTGAGTGTAAAACACATTAGGAACAGGTGAATCCAGGTGAAAGCTATGATCCCTTATTGATCAGTGTAGATGAAGGGGAGGAGACAGGTTGAGACAGTTGAGAGATGGATTGTGTAAGTGTGCCATTCAGAAGGTGAATGGGCAAGTAGTAGGTGCCAGGCACACTGGTTTGAGTGTGTCAAGAACTGCAACACAGTTTCCTGTGTGTATCAAGCACGGTCTACCACGCATTGAAGTCAACATGGGCAGCATCCCTGTGGAGCGCTTTGGACACCGGCAAGTCATTAAGGCTGTTCTGAGGGCAAAAGGGGGGAGGTACAACTCAATATTAGGACGGTGTTCCTAATGTTTTGTGCACTCAGTGTATATAATGTACTAGTGTGGGTGTATCACCTAGTTATGTGTGTGTGTGTATCACCTAGTTATGTGTGTGTGTGGGTGTATCACCTAGTTATGTGTGTGTGTGGGTGTATCACCTAGTTATGTGTGTGTGTGGGTGTATCACCTAGTTATGTGTGTGTGTGTGGGTGTATCACCTAGTTATGTGTGTGTGTGTGTTTCACCTAGTTATGTGTATGTGTGTGTGTGTGTGTGTGTTTCACCTAGTTATGTGTATGTGTGTGTGTGTGTGTGTTTCACCTAGTTATGTGTGTGTGTGTTTCACCTAGTTATGTGTGTGTGTGTCACCTAGTTATGTGTGTGTGTGTGGGTGTATCACATAGTTGTGTGTGTGTGTGGGTGTATCACCTAGTTATGAGTATGTGTGTGTGTTTCACCTAGTTATGAGTGTGTGTGTGTGTATCACCTAGTTGTGAGTGTGTGTCTGTTTCACCTAGTTATGTACGTGTGTGTGTATCACCTAGTTATGTGTGTGTGTGTGGGTGTATCACCTAGTTATGTGTGTGTGTGGGTGTGTGTATCACCTAGTAATGTGTGTGTGTGGGTGTATCACCTAGTTATGAGTGTGTGTCTGTTTCACCTAGTTATGTACGTGTGTGTGTATCACCTAGTTATGTGTGTGTGTGTGGGTGTATCACCTAGATATGTGTGTGTGGGGGTGTGTGTATCACCTAGTAATGTGTGTGTGTGTGTGTTTCACCTAGTTATGTGTGTGGGTGTATCACCTAGTTATGTGTGTGTGTGTGTGTGTTTCACCTAGTTATGTGTGTGTGTGTTTCACCTAGTTATGTGTGTGTGTGTATCACCTAGTTATGTGTGTGTGTGGGTGTATCACCTAGTTATGTGTGTGTGTTGGTGTATCACCTAGTTATGTGTATGTGTGTGTGTGTATCACCTAGTTATGTGTGTGTGTGTGTGTGTTTCACCTAGTTATGTGTATGTGTGTGTGTGGGTGTATCACCTAGTTATGTGTGTGTGTGTGTGTGTGTGTGTGTGTTTCACATAGGTATGTGTATGTGTGTGTGTGTGTGTGTGTGTGTGTGTTTCACCTAGTAATGTGTATGTGTGTGTGTGGGTGTATCACCTAGTTATGTGTGTGTGTGTGTGTGCGTGTGTGTTTCACCTAGGTATGTGTGTGTGTGTTTCACCTAGTTATGTGTGTGTGTGTGTGTGTTTCACCTAGTTATGTGTATGTGTGTGTGTGTGTGTGTGTTTCACCTAGTTATGTGTATGTGTGTGTGTGTGTGTTTCACCTAGTTATGTGTGTGTGTGTGTTTCACCTAGATATGTGTGTGTGTGGGTGTATCACCTAGTTATGTGTGTGTGTGGGTGTATCACGTAGTTATGTGTATGTGTGTGTGTGTGTGTGTGTGTGTTTCACCTAGTTATATGTATGTGTGTGTGTGTGTGTGTGTTTCACCTAGTTATGTGTGTGTGTGTGTGTGTTTCACCTAGTTATATGTATGTGTGTGTGTGCGTGTGTTTCACCTAGTTATGTGTGTGTGTGTTTCACCTAGTTATGTGTGTGTGTGTGTGTGTTTCACCTAGTTATATGTATGTGTGTGTGTGTGTGTGTTTCATCCTAGTTATGTGTGTGGGTGTATCACCTAGTTATGTGTATGTGTGTGTGTGTGTGTGTTTCACCTAGTTATATGTATGTGTGTGTGTGGGTGTATCACCTAGTTATGTGTGTCTGGGTGTATCACCTAGTTATGTGTGTGTGTGTGTGTGTATCACCTAGTTATGTGTGTGTGTGTGGGTGTATCACGTAGTTATGTGTGTGTGTGGGTGTATCACCTAGTTATGTGTGTGTGTGTTCGTGTGTGTTTCACCTAGGTATGTGTGTGTGTCGGTGTATCACCTAGTTATGTGTGTGTGTGTGTGTATCACCTAGTTATGTGTATGTGTGTGTGTGGGTGTATCACCTAGTAATGTGTGTGTGTGTGTGTATAACCTAGTTATGTGTGTGTGTGGGTGTATCACCTAGTTATGTGTGTGTGTGTTCGTGTGTGTTTCACCTAGGTATGTGTGTGTGTGTTTCACCTAGTTATGTGTGTGTGTGTGTTTCACCTAGTTATGTGTATGTGTGTGTGTGTGTGTCACCTAGTTATGTGTGTGTGTGGGTGTATCACCTAGTTATGTGTGTGTGTGTGTGTTTCACCTAGTTATGTGTATGTGTGGGTGTATCACCTAGTTATGTGAGTGTGTGTGCGTGTGTGTTTCACCTAGGTATGTGTATGTGTGTGTGTGTGTGTGTGTGTTTCACCTAGTTATGTGTATGTGTGTGTGTGGGTGTATCACCTAGTTATGTGTGTGTGTGTGTGTTTCACCTAGGTATGTGTGTGTGTGTGTGTGTTTCACCTAGTTATGTGTATGTGTGTGTGTGTGTGTGTGTTTCACCTAGTTATGTGTATGTGTGTGTGTGTGTGTGTTTCACCTAGTTACGTGTGTGTTTGTGTTTCACCTAGTTATGTGTGTGTGTGGGTGTATCACCTAGTTATGTGTGTGTGTGTATCACCTAGTTATGTGTGTGTGTGGGTGTATCACCTAGTTATGTGTGTGTGTGTGTGTGTGTGTGTATCACCTAGTTATGTGTGTGTGTGTGTGTATCACCTAGTTATGTGTGTGTGTGTGTGTGTATCACCTAGTTATGTGTGTGTGTGTGTATCACCTAGTTATGTGTGTGTGTGTGATCACCTAGTTATGTGTATGTGTGTGTGTGGGTGTATCACCCAGTTAGTTTATGTGTGTGTGTGTGTTTCACCTAGTTATGTGTGTGTATCACCTAGTTATGTGTGTGTGTGTGTGTATCACCTAGTTATGTGTATGTGTGTGTGTGTGTGTGTGTTTCACCTAGTTATGTGTGTGTGTGTGTATCACCTAGTTATGTGTGTGTGTGTGTTTCACCTAGTTATGTGTGTGTGTGGGTGTATCACCTAGTTATGTGTGTGTGTGTGTGTGTATCACCTAGTTATGTGTATGTGTGTGTGTGGGTGTATCACCTAGTTATGTGTGTGTGTGTGTGTGTTTCACCTAGGTATGTGTGTGTGTGTGTGTGTGTGTGTTTCACCTAGTTATGTGTATGTGTGTGTGTGTGTGTGTATCACCTAGTTATGTGTGTGTGTGTGTGTATCACCTAGTTATGTGTATGTGTGTGTGTGGGTGTATCACCTAGTTATGTGTGTGTGTGTGTGTATCACCTAGTTATGTGTGTGTGTGTGGGTGTATCACCTAGTTATGTGTGTGTGTGTGTGTATCACGTAGTTATGAGTGTGTGTGTGTTTCACCTAGTTATGTGTGTGTGTGGGTGTATCACCTAGTTATGTGTGTGTGTGGGTGTATCACCTAGTTATGTGTGTGTGTGTGTATCACGTAGTTATGAGTGTGTGTGTGTTTCACCTAGTTATGTGTGTGTGTGGGTGTATCACCTAGTGTATGTGTGTGTGTGTGTTTCACCTAGTTATGTGTGTGTGGTGTATCACCTAGTTATGTGTGTGTGTGTGTGTGTATCACCTAGTTATGTGTGTGTGTGTGTGTGTATCACCTAGTTATGTGTGTGTGTGTGTATCACCTAGTTATGTGTGTGTATGTGTGTGTGTGTGTGTTTCACCTAGTTATGTGTATGTGTGTGTGTGTGTGTGTGTATCACCTAGTTATGTGTATGTGTGTGTGTGTGTGTGTTTCACCTAGTTATGTGTGTGTGTGTGTGTATCACCTAGTTATGTGTGTGTGTGTGTGTATCACCTAGTTATGTGTATGTGTGTGTGTGTGTGTGTGTTTCACCTAGTTATATGTATGTGTGTGTGTGTGTGTGTTTCACCTAGTTATGTGTATGTGTGTGTGTGTGTATCACCTAGTTATGTGTGTGTGTGTGTGTGTATCACCTAGTTATGTGTGTGTGTGTGTGTGTATCACCTAGTTATGTGTATGTGTGTGTGTGTGTGATCACCTAGGTATGTGTGTGTGTGTGTTTCACCTAGTTATGTGTATGTGTGTGTGTGGGTGTATCACCTAGTTATGTGTGTGTGTGTGGGTGTATCACCTAGTTATGTGTGTGTGTGTGTATCACGTAGTTATGAGTGTGTGTGTGTTTCACCTAGTTATGTGTGTGTGTGGGTGTATCACCTAGTTATGTGTGTGTGTGGGTGTATCACCTAGTTATGTTTATGTGTGTGTGTGTGTGTTTCCACCTAGTTATGTGTGTGTGTGTGGTGCATCACCTAGTTATGTGTGTGTGTGTGTGGTGTATCACCTAGTTATGTGTGTGTGTATCACCTAGTTATGTGTGTGTGTGTGTGTATCACCTAGTTATGTGTGTGTGTGTGTGTGTTATGTGTGTGTGTGTTTCACCTAGTTATGTGTGTGTGTGTGTGTATCACCTAGTTATGTGTGTCACCTAGTTATGTGTGTGTGTGTGTGTATCACCTAGTTATGTGTGTGTGTGGGTGTATCACCTAGTTATGTGTGTGTGTGGGTGTATCACCTAGTTATGTGTGTGTGTGTGTGTGTGTTTCACCTAGTTATGTGTATGTGTGTGTGTGTGTGTGTGTTTCACCTAGTTATGTGTGTGTGTGTGGGTGTATCACCTAGTTATGTGTATGTGTGGGTGTATCACCTAGTTATGTGTATGTGTGTGTGCGTGTGCGTTTCACCTAGGTATGTGTATGTGTGTGTGTGTGTTTCACCTAGTTATGTGTATGTGTGTGTGTGGGTGTATCACCTAGTTATGTGTGTGTGTGTGTGTGTTTCACCTAGGTATGTGTATGTGTGTGTGTGTGTGTTTCACCTAGTTATGTGTATGTGTGTGTGTGTGTGTATCACCTAGTTATGTGTGTGTGTGTGTGCGTGTGTGTTTAACCTAGGTATGTGAATGTGTGTTTCACCTAGTTATGTGTGTGTGTTTCACCTAGTTATGTGTATGTGTGTGTGTGTGTTTCACCTAGTTATGTGTATGTGTTTGTGTGTGTGTTTCACCTAGTTATGTGTGTGTGTGTGTTTCACCTAGTTATGTGTGTGTGTGGGTGTATCACCTAGTTATGTGTGTGTGTGGGTGTGTATCACCTAGTTATGTGTATGTGTGTGTGTGTGTGTTTCACCTAGTTATGTGTGTGTGTTTTACCTAGTTATGTGTGTGTGTGGGTGTATCACCTAGTTATGTGTGTGTGTGTATCACCTAGTTATGTGTGTGTGTGTGTGTGTTTCACCTAGTTATGTGTGTGTGTGGGTGTATCACCTGGTTATGAGTATGTGTGGGTGTATCACCTAGTTATGTGTGTGTGTGTATCACCTAGTTATGTGTGTGTGTATCACCTAGTTATGTGTGTGTGTGGGTGTATCACGTAGTTATGAGTATGTGTGGGTGTTTCACCTAGTTATGTGTGTGTGTGGGTGTATCACCTAGTTATGTGTGTGTGTGTGTGTGTGTGTTTCACCTAGTTATGTGTGTGTGTGTTTCACCTAGTTATGTGTGTCTGTGTGTGTATCACCTAGTAATGTGTGTGTGTGTGTGTGTTTCACCTAGTTATGTGTGTGTGGGGGTGTATCACGTAGTTATGTGTGTGTGTGTGCGTGTGTGTTTCACCTAGGTATGTGTGTGTGTGTTTCACCTAGTTATGTGTGTGTGTTTCACCTAGTTATGTGTATGTGTGTGTGTGTATCACCTAGTAATGTGTGTGTGTGTGTGTGTTTCACCTAGTTATGTGTGTGTGTGGTTGTATCACCTAGTTATGTGTGTGTGTGGGTGTATCACCTAGTTATGTGTGTGTGTGTGCGTGTGTTTCACCTAGGTATGTGTGTGTGTGTTTCACCTAGTTATGTGTGTGTGTTTCACCTAGTTATGTGTGTGTGGGGGTGTATCACGTAGTTATGTGTGTGTTTGTGCGTGTGTGTTTCACCTAGGTATGTGTGTGTGTGTTTCACCTAGTTATGTGTGTGTGTTTCACCTAGTTATGTGTATGTGTGTGTGTGTATCACCTAGTAATGTGTGTGTGTGTGTTTCACCTAGTTATGTGTGTGTGTGGTTGTATCACCTAGTTATGTGTGTGTGTGGGTGTATCACCTAGTTATGTGTGTGTGTGTGCGTGTGTGTTTCACCTAGGTATGTGTGTGTGTGTTTCACCTAGTTATGTGTGTGTGTTTCACCTAGTTATGTGTATGTGTGTGTGTGTGTGTGTCACCTAGTTATGTGTGTGTGTGGGTGTATCACCTAGTTATGTGTGTGTGTGTGTGTGTGTGTGTGTGTGTGTGTGGGTGTATCACCTAGTTATGTGTGTGTGTGTGCGTGTGTGTTTCACCTAGGTATGTGTGTGTGATTCACCTAGTTATGTGTGTGTGTGTGTGTTTCACCTAGTTATGTGTATGTGTCTGTGTGTGTGTGTTTCACCTAGTTATGTGTATGTGTGTGTGTGTGTGTTTCACCTAGTTATGTGTGTGTGTGTGTGTATCACCTAGTTATGTGTGTGTGTGTGTGTATCACCTAGTTATGTGTGTGTGTGGGTGTATCACCTAGTTATGTGTGTGTGTGGGTGTGTATCACCTAGTTATGTGTATGTGTGTGTGTGGGTGTATCACCTAGTTATGTGTATGTGTGTGTGTGTGTGTTTCACCTAGTTATGTGTGTGTGTGTGTTTCACCTAGTTATGTGTGTGTGTTTCACCTAGTTATGTGTGTGTGTTGGTGTATCACCTAGTTATGTGTATGTGTGGGTGTATCACGTAGTTATGAGTGTGTGTGTGTTTCACCTAGTTATGTGTGTGTGTGTGGGTGTATCACCTAGTTATGTGTGTGTGTGTATCACATAGTTATGTGTGTGTGTGTGTTTCCACCTAGTTATGTGTGTGTGTGGGTGTATCACCTAGTTATGAGTATGTGGGTGTATCACCTAGTTATGTGTGTGTGTGTATCACCTAGTTATGTGTGTTTGTATCACCTAGTTATGTGTGTGTGTGGGTGTATCACGTAGTTATGAGTATGTGTGGGTGTTTCACCTAGTTATGTGTGTGTGTATCACCTAGTTATGTGTGTGTGTGTGTGTGTGTGTGTGTATCACCTAGTAATGTGTGTGTGTGTGTGTTTCACCTAGTTATGTGTGTGTGTGGGTGTATCACGTAGTTATGTGTGTGTGTGTGCGTGTGTGTTTCACCTAGGTATGTGTGTGTGTGTTTCACCTAGTTATGTGTGTGTGTTTCACCTAGTTATGTGTATGTGTGTGTGTGTGTATCACCTAGTAATGTGTGTGTGTGTTTCACCTAGTTATGTGTGTGTGTGGGTGTATCACCTAGTTATGTGTGTGTGTGGGTGTATCACCTAGTTATGTGTGTGTGTGTGTGTGTGTTTCACCTAGGTATGTGTGTGTGTGTTTCACCTAGTTATGTGTGTGTGTTTCACCTAGTTATGTGTGTGTGGGGGTGTATCACGTAGTTATGTGTGTGTGTGTGCGTGTGTGTTTCACCTAGGTATGTGTGTGTGTGTTTCACCTAGTTATGTGTGTGTGTTTCACCTAGTTATGTGTATGTGTGTGTGTGTATCACCTAGTAATGTGTGTGTGTGTGTGTGTTTCACCTAGTTATGTGTGTGTGTGGTTGTATCACCTAGTTATGTGTGTGTGTGTGTGTATCACCTAGTTATGTGTGTGTGTGTGTGTGTGTTTCACCTAGGTATGTGTGTGTGTGTTTCACCTAGTTATGTGTGTGTGTTTCACCTAGTTATGTGTATGTGTGTGTGTGTGTCACCTAGTTATGTGTGTGTGTGGGTGTATCACCTAGTTATGTGTGTGTGTGTGTGTGTGTGTGTGGGTGTATCACCTAGTTATGTGTGTGTGTGTGTGTGTGTTTCACCTAGGTATGTGTGTGTGATTCACCTAGTTATGTGTGTGTGTGTGTGTTTCACCTAGTTATGTGTATGTGTCTGTGTGTGTGTGTTTCACCTAGTTATGTGTATGTGTGTGTGTGTGTGTTTCACCTAGTTATGTGTGTGTGTGTGTGTGTGTATCACCTAGTTATGTGTGTGTGTGTGTGTGTATCACCTAGTTATGTGTGTGTGTGGGTGTATCACCTAGTTATGTGTGTGTGTGGTGTGTATCACCTAGTTATGTGTATGTGTGTGTGTGGGTGTATCACCTAGTTATGTGTATGTGTGTGTGTGTGTGTTTCACCTAGTTATGTGTGTGTGTGTGTTTCACCTACTTATGTGTGTGTGTTTCACCTAGTTATGTGTGTGTGTTGGTGTATCACCTAGTTATGTGTATGTGTGGGTGTATCACGTAGTTATGAGTGTGTGTGTGTTTCACCTAGTTATGTGTGTGTGTGTGGGTGTATCACCTAGTTATGTGTGTGTGTGTATCACCTAGTTATGTGTGTGTGTGTGTTTCACCTAGTTATGTGTGTGTGTGGGTGTATCACCTAGTTATGAGTATGTGTGGGTGTATCACCTAGTTATGTGTGTGTGTGTATCACCTAGTTATGTGTGTTTGTATCACCTAGTTATGTGTGTGTGTGGGTGTATCACGTAGTTATGAGTATGTGTGGGTGTTTCCACCTAGTTATGTGTGTGTGTATCACCTAGTTATGTGTGTGTGTGTGTGTGTGTGTGTGTATCACCTAGTAATGTGTGTGTGTGTGTTTCACCTAGTTATGTGTGTGTGTGGGTGTATCACGTAGTTATGTGTGCGTGTGTGCGTGTGTGTTTCACCTAGGTATGTGTGTGTGTGTTTCACCTAGTTATGTGTGTGTGTTTCACCTAGTTATGTGTATGTGTGTGTGTGTGTATCACCTAGTAATGTGTGTGTGTGTTTCACCTAGTTATGTGTGTGTGTGGGTGTATCACCTAGTTATGTGTGTGTGTGGGTGTATCACCTAGTTATGTGTGTGTGTGTGCGTGTGTGTTTCACCTAGGTATGTGTGTGTGTGTTTCACCTAGTTATGTGTGTGTGTATCACCTAGTAATGTGTGTGTGTGTGTGTTTCACCTAGTTATGTGTGTGTGTGGGTGTATCACGTAGTTATGTGTGCGTGTGTGCGTGTGTGTTTCACCTAGGTATGTGTGTGTGTGTTTCACCTAGTTATGTGTGTGTGTTTCACCTAGTTATGTGTATGTGTGTGTGTGTATCACCTAGTAATGTGTGTGTGTGTTTCACCTAGTTATGTGTGTGTGTGGGTGTATCACCTAGTTATGTGTGTGTGTGGGTGTATCACCTAGTTATGTGTGTGTGTGTGCGTGTGTGTTTCACCTAGGTATGTGTGTGTGTGTTTCACCTAGTTATGTGTGTGTGTTTCACCTAGTTATGTGTGTGTGGGGGTGTATCACGTAGTTATGTGTGTGTGTGTGCGTGTGTGTTTCACCTAGGTATGTGTGTGTGTGTTTCACCTAGTTATGTGTGTGTGTTTCACCTAGTTATGTGTATGTGTGTGTGTGTATCACCTAGTAATGTGTGTGTGTGTGTGTGTTTCACCTAGTTATGTGTGTGTGTGGTTGTATCACCTAGTTATGTGTGTGTGTGGGTGTATCACCTAGTTATGTGTGTGTGTGTGCGTGTGTGTTTCACCTAGGTATGTGTGTGTGTGTTTCACCTAGTTATGTGTGTGTGTTTCACCTAGTTATGTGTATGTGTGTGTGTGTGTGTCACCTAGTTATGTGTGTGTGTGGGTGTATCACCTAGTTATGTGTGTGTGTGTGTGTGTGTGTGTGTGTGGGTGTATCACCTAGTTATGTGTGTGTGTGTGCGTGTGTGTTTCACCTAGGTATGTGTGTGTGATTCACCTAGTTATGTGTGTGTGTGTGTGTTTCACCTAGTTATGTGTATGTGTCTGTGTGTGTGTGTTTCACCTAGTTATGTGTATGTGTGTGTGTGTGTGTTTCACCTAGTTATGTGTGTGTGTGTGTGTATCACCTAGTTATGTGTGTGTGTGTGTGTGTATCACCTAGTTATGTGTGTGTGTGGGTGTATCACCTAGTTATGTGTGTGTGTGGGTGTGTATCACCTAGTTATGTGTATGTGTGTGTGTGGGTGTATCACCTAGTTATGTGTATGTGTGTGTGTGTGTGTTTCACCTAGTTATGTGTGTGTGTGTGTTTCACCTAGTTATGTGTGTGTGTTTCACCTAGTTATGTGTGTGTGTTGGTGTATCACCTAGTTATGTGTATGTGTGGGTGTATCACGTAGTTATGAGTGTGTGTGTGTTTCACCTAGTTATGTGTGTGTGTGTGGGTGTATCACCTAGTTATGTGTGTGTGTGTATCACCTAGTTATGTGTGTGTGTGTGTTTCACCTAGTTATGTGTGTGTGTGGGTGTATCACCTAGTTATGAGTATGTGTGGGTGTATCACCTAGTTATGTGTGTGTGTGTATCACCTAGTTATGTGTGTTTGTATCACCTAGTTATGTGTGTGTGTGGGTGTATCACGTAGTTATGAGTATGTGTGGGTGTTTCACCTAGTTATGTGTGTGTGTATCACCTAGTTATGTGTGTGTGTGTGTGTGTGTGTATCACCTAGTAATGTGTGTGTGTGTGTGTTTCACCTAGTTATGTGTGTGTGTGGGTGTATCACGTAGTTATGTGTGCGTGTGTGCGTGTGTGTTTCACCTAGGTATGTGTGTGTGTGTTTCACCTAGTTATGTGTGTGTGTTTCACCTAGTTATGTGTATGTGTGTGTGTGTGTATCACCTAGTAATGTGTGTGTGTGTTTCACCTAGTTATGTGTGTGTGTGGGTGTATCACCTAGTTATGTGTGTGTGTGGGTGTATCACCTAGTTATGTGTGTGTGTGTGTGTGTGTGTTTCACCTAGGTATGTGTGTGTGTGTTTCACCTAGTTATGTGTGTGTGTTTCACCTAGTTATGTGTATGTGTGTGTGTGTGTGTGTCACCTAGTTATGTGTGTGTGTGGGTGTATCACCTAGTTATGTGTGTGTGTGTGTGTGTGTTTCACCTAGTTATGTGTATGTGTGTGTGTGGGTGTATCACCTAGTTATGTGTGTGTGTGTGTGCGTGTGTGTTTCACCTAGGTATGTGTGTGTGTTTCACCTAGTTATGTGTGTGTGTGTGTTTCACCTAGTTATGTGTATGTGTGTGTGTGTGTGTGTTTCACCTAGTTATGTGTATGTGTGTGTGTGTGTGTTTCACCTAGTTATGTGTGTGTGTGTGTGTATCACCTAGTTATGTGTGTGTGTGTGTGTGTATCACCTAGTTATGTGTGTGTGTGTGTATCACCCAGTTATGTGTTTGTGGATGTGTGTATCACCTAGTTATGTGTTTGTGGGTGTAAGTGCTGAAAGTGTGAGTGTATGGGTTGTGCGACGGCGGGAGAGGGGCGGTCACTGTGTTAACAGGTAATCAGAAAGCACCAATTACACTTAATACTGATACCATACCATTCTAATTACATTCTAATTACAGAGAGAGAGAGAGAGAGAGAGAGAGAGAGAGAGAGAGAGAGAGAGAGAGAGAGAGAGAGAGAGAGAGAGAGAGAGAGAGAGAGAGAGAGAGAGAGAGAGAGAGGTCACCACACAAGGACAAAGTGGAAGAGGAAACACAATCACCATCGATCACCAAGGAGACGAGGAGAGGGCAACAGGGAAAACCCAGCCTTTACCAGTACAACAGAGACCAAGCAAACCCTTTATTAACACACACACACACACACACGCACACAGAGGCAGGCACACAAGCACACGCATACACACAACCTGTGACCTGTGATTGACACACACTTCCATTGTTTCTGGAGTGAATCATAACATGTGTGTGTGTCTGTAATATGTTGTTTACTCTGTGAATGCTGCAGAGACACACAAAAGGTCTGTCGTTGTGACCGCTGCATAGACAGACAACAGGTCTGTCGTTGTGACGGCTGCAGAGACAGACAACAGGTCTGTTGTTGTGACGGCTGCAGAGACACACAACAGGTCTGTCTTTGTGACGGCTGCAGAGACAGACACACCACAACTCATCTCAGGGAATAGAGAGAGCCACCATCATCTGATAAAAACTTCTCCAACATTGAAAAAATTAATTTATGTCTTTGCTTTCAAATTAAATCCTGCAAGCTACCAAGCGGAGGGGCTTATAACAGTTAATGTGTATATGACTGCCTCTAGGGAGCTGTAGTTTTACTGGACTTCTGTTGCAGTTTAGTAGCTTGAAACAGGCAGAATATAGAGGAAGTTATTGTCGCAGAGAATTACCTCACAAAACAGACGCTGGGCCAATTGTGCACCGCCCTATGGGGCTCCCGAGTGGCTCAGTGGTCTAAGGTTCGAATCCAGGCTGCATCACATCCGGCTGTGATGGGGTGTCCCATAGGGCGGCGCACAATTGGTCCGGGTTTGGCCGGGGTAGGCCGTCATTGTAAATAAGAATTTGTTCTTAACTGACTTGCCTAGTTAAATAAAGGTTAAATAATACAAAAAATATATATGAATATACAGTGACTTCGGAAACTATTCAGACCCCTTGACTTTTTCCACATTTTGATACATTACAGCCTTATTCTAAAATCGATTAAATAAAAGAAAACCCTCAGCAATCTACAATACCCCATAATGACAAGCGAAAACAGGTTTTTAGACATTTTAGCAAAAGTACAAAACAGAACAGAAATACCTAATTTACATAAGTATTCAGATCCTTTGCCATGAGACTCAAAATTGAGCTCAGGTGCATCCTGTTTCCATTGATCATCCCTGAGATCTTTCTATAACTTGATCAGAGTCCACCTGTGGTAAATTCAGTTGATTGGACTTTATTTGGAAAGGCACACACCTGTTTACATAAGGTCCCACAGTTGACAGTGCATGTCAGAGCAAAAGCCATGAGGTTGAAGGAATTGTCCGTAGCGCTCAGAGACAGGATTGTGTCGATGCACAGATCTGGGGAAGGGTAAAAAAACAAAACAGCATTAAAGGTCCCCAAGAACACAGTGACCTCCGTCATTCTTAAATGGAAGAAGATTGGAACCACCAAGACTCTTCCTAGAGCTGGCCGCCCGGCCAAACTGAGCAATCGGGAGGAGAAGGACCTTGGTCAGGGAGGTGACCAAAAACCTGATGGTCACTCTGACAGAGCTCTAGCGTTCCTCTGTGGAGATGGAAGAACCTTCCAGAAGGACAACCATGTCTGCAGCATTCCACCAATCAGGTATTTATAGTAGAGTGGCCAGACGGAAGCCACTCCTCAGTAAAAGGCACATGACACCCCACTTGGAGTTTGCCAAAAGGTACCTAAAGACTCTCAGACCACGAGAAACAAGGTTCTCTGGTCTGATGAAACCAAGATTTAACTCTTTGGCCTTAATGCCAAGCGTCACGTCTGGAGAAAACCTGGCACCATCCCTACGGTGAAGCATGGTGGTGGCAGAATAATGCTGTGGGGATGTTTTTCAGTGGCAGGGACTAGGAGACCAGTCAGGATCGAGGAAAAGATGAACGGAGCAAAGTACAGAGAGATCCTTGATGAAAACCAGCTCTAGAGAGCGCTCAGGACCTCAGACTGGGGTGAAGGTTCACCTTCCAACAGGACAACGACCCTAAGCACACAGCCAAGACAACACAGGAGTGGCTTCGGGACAAATCTCTGAATGTCCTTCAGTGGCCCAGCCAGAGCCCTGACTTGAACCCGATCGAACATCTCTGGAGAGACCTGAAAATAGCTGTGCAGCAACACTCCCCATCCAACCTGAAAGAGCTTGAGTTGACCTGCAGAGAAAAATGGGAGAAACTCCCCAAATACTGGGGTGCCTAGCTTGTAGCGTCATACCCAAGAAGACTCAAGGCTGTAATCGCTACAAAAGGTGCATCAACAAAGTACTGGGTAAAGGGTCTGAATACTTATGTAAATGTGATATTTCAGTTTTTACACACACACACATACACAACACTAGGTGTATTGTGTGTAGATTGATGAGGGAAACAATTATTTAATCAATTTTAGAACAAGGCTGTAACCCATCAAAATGTGGAAAAAGTCAAGGGGTCTGAATACTTTCAGAAGGCACTGTATACACAGTTATTATAGCAGCTATGCACTGTAGTGTATACACAGCAAATACCATACATGTGTATATTGTTATGAATCTGGAGTTAATTTAATAATTCAACTTTTGGATTTTGAATTTGGCGCCTTATATTTCACCGGGTAGTGTCGGGAGTGGCCCGCTAGTGCCCAGCTGCTCCCTTAAAACATTTTTATGTCACTCTGAAACACTCATACCAGCCGACTGTGAGCTTTCATGTATCAGCAGTGTGCAAGTCTATGGATATAACCTGTGTGTGTGTGTGTGTGTGTACAGCGGGACTCCATGGATATACACTTTCTAAGTGTAGCTTTGTGTGCATGTGAATGTATACGTTTTTGTGTGTGTGTGTTTGTGTGTGTGTGACAGAGAAGGAGAGAGCGAGAGAGCGAGAAAGAGAGTGGGTGCTTGCGGACCCGTGTGTATTAATGCCGAGTGGGGACTCTATGGCTATAAGCTTTGTGATCAGTCATCCACAATCCCATTTCTGCTCGGCGGCGGAAAAGCTTGCTGGACTTTCCAGACAGCTTATTCTGGATGAGTGACTGTGGGGAAACAGAAAATTAATGACTTACGAACGGAGCCGGAATACTCGGATCATTGGACTTCTCTCTGTCAAGACTGCGGCTGCTGGGAGATTTGTGGGAGAGGAACGCACTACTAGTAAATTAATGACAAAGGTAAAAAAAAGAAAACAAATGAAAATGAGAGATGCATAGAATTAATGTTTGTAGGCCAAGATGTATGAAGAGCAATATATGTATGCCTGTGTAAAGGACTTCAGGCTGCTTGCTTATTGAGTACCACTTCGTCCTGATTCGGCTCACACAGAGGCTCAAACTCAGGACCTCTGGCTTGCTAGCACACGTGACCACCTTCCTGAAGAGTCTTACTAGTCGCCGCCACACGTTAAGCTAGCTATTCACTGGAGCAAGTGGTGACACTTCAGGCTGTGGAGGAAGTTGCACATCCCCATGTGCCACACACACACACACACACACACACACACACACACACACACACACACACACACACACACACACACACACACACACACACACACACACACACACACACACACACACACACACACACACGCACACTACTGTGAGGTCCTGAATACAAGGCCATGCTGTGGAGCAGGTAATAGGCTCCCAGAGGTCTGGATCAGGGGATGTAACAGAAGGAAAGGAGGAATGCAGGGATGTAGAGGCAAAAATGTTCTATCTTTATCCCTCCCCAACAGTTTTCCAACAGTGTCCTTCTGCAGGGGGATGTGGTGCTGATGATGCAAATTAGTTTGGCCTTGTTCTAGATAGGAATCAGCTGAGACTAATGCTATTGTATTACTTATCATGTAATCATAGCAGATGCAAGGCCACAGTCCTGCTCTCTGCTTTATTCCACACCCCAAGTGTTACCATGACAATGGTGAGGTGGTTGGGGCCTTCCAAAGGGATTCTGGATGCTGATATGTCAGCGTCTCCTGAATGTCTGGTTAGGGAGAAGGGACATCCCTGTCTGTTGGAGCCTGTGAACATTCCTATTCAAATTAGAGGTTGCACCCCAAATGACACCCTAGTGTAGTGTGTCTGGCCTAGATCCTGGCCAAATACAGTGAGCTCCAAAAGTATCCAATTATAACATGACTATGAGGTCAAAGTGCAGACTGTCAGCTTTCATTTGAGGATATTTCCATCCATATCAGGTGAACTGTTTAGAAATTACAGCACTTTTTGTACATAATCCCCCCATTTTAGGGAACTAAAAGTATTCGGGCAAATTCACTTATGTGTATCAAAGTAGAAAAAGTTAAGCATTTGGTCTCATGTTCCATGCAGGCAATGACTACATCAAGTGTGTGACTCTACACGTTTGTTGGATGCATTTGCTGTTTGTTTGGGTTGTGTTTCAGATTATTTGATGTCCAATAGAAATGAATGTCATTTTGGAGTCACTTTTATTCTACATAAGAATAAATGATGTATGTAAACATTTCTACATTAATGTGGATGCTACCATGATTTTGGATAATCCGGAATGAATCGTAAATAATGATGAGTGAGAAAGTTACAGATACACAAATATCATACCCCCCCAAAAATGCTAACCCCTGCTATTGTAATGGTGAGAGGTTAGCATGTCTTGGGGGTATGATATAAAATGCTAACCTCCCCTGTTATTGGTAATGGTGAGAGGTAAGCATGTCTTGGGGGTATGATATAAAATGCTAACCCCTGCTATTGTTGTCACGATTTTGTATGGAAGTGGACCAAGGCGCAGCGTGCAGGGTTGAGTGAAACATATTTATTTGAATGCAACTCACCAAAACAAGAAATTAACACAACGACCGTAACGCAGGTGTGGCACACACAACTACAAACATAACATAATATCCCACAACACAGGTGGGGGACTGAACAACCTAAATAGGATTCCCAATTAGAGACAACGACTAACAGCTGCCTCTAATTGGGAACCCAAACCAACCAACATAGAAATATAACATAGAACAAAAACACACCCCTGATCACGTCCTGACCAAAACCACCATAGAGCAGCCAAAAGAGCTATCTATGGCCAGAACATGACAGTCTCTCTCCCCCAAAGGCGCGGACTCGACCGCGACCAGAAGTCACTGGGGGGGTGGGGTGGGGGGGTCTCTCGGGTGGGTCCTCGCCTCCGGTGCGGGCCGTGCCGGCCAGAGAAGACGCACTGGAGGCCCCGTACGTGGAGCAAGAACAGTACGTACCAGGCTGGGACGACACCCTAGCGGCCTGGTGCCCAAAGCAGGAACAGTCCGTGCCAGGCTCTCGATGCACACGGGGGACCTGATGCGTGGATCAGGGACGTGCCGGGCTCTCAATGCGCACAGGGGACCTGATGCGTGGAGCAGGGACAGGACGTGCCGGGCTCCCGATGCGCACAGGGGACCTGATGCGTGGAGCAGGGACAGGACGTGCCAGGCTCTCGATGCGCACAGGGGACCTGATGCGTGGAGCGGGACAGGACGTGCCGGGCTCTCGATGCGTACAGGGGACCTGATGCGTGGAGCAGGGACAGGACGTGCCGGGCTCTCGATGCGCACAGGGGACCTGATGCGTGGAGCAGGAACAGGCCGTGCCGGGCTCTGAAGGCGCACAGGGGTCCTGGTGCGTGGAGCAGGGACAGGACGTGCCGGGCTCTCGATGCGCACAGGGGACCTGATGCGTGGAACAGGGACAGGACGTGCCGGGCTCTGAAGGCGCACAGGGAGCCCGGTGCGTGGAGCAGGAACAGGCCGTACTGGGTTGTGGAGACGCACCGGAGATACAGTGCGCAGAGCCGGCGCAGGATATCCTGGTCCAAGGAGGCGCACCGGAGACCAGGAGCGCTGAGCCGACACCTTCCTTCCAGGCTGCACACTCTCCCTAGCTCGACAGATGCGGGAAGCTGGCATGTCGCGCACCGGGCTGTGAACGCGCACTGGTGACACCGTGCGCTTCACCGCCTCACAGGGTGCCTTACCAGTGCGGCGCTCCCTCTGGTAAGCACGGGGTCTCCAACCTGGCTCAGCCAACCTCCCCGTGTGCCCCCCCCAAAAAATAAAATTGGGGGCTGCCTCTCGGGCTTCCTCGCCAGCCATGTTCCCTCGTACTTCCTCTCATAAAAGAGCCGCTCTGCCGTCGCTGCCTCCAACTCCTCCCTGGGACGGCGATACTCCCCCTCCTGGCTCCAGGGTTTCTGTACGGTTGCACACTGCTTGGTCCTGGTGTGGTGAGATATTCTCTCTTGATCTTGTACAGAAGTGGACCAAGGCGCAGCGTGCAGGGTTGAGTGAAATATATTTATTTGAATGCAACTCACCAAAACAAGAAATTAACACAACGACCGTAACGCAGGTGTGGCACACACAACTACAAACATAACATAATATCCCACAACACAGGTGGGGGACTGAACAACCTAAATAGGATTCCCAATTAGAGACAACGACTAACAGCTGCCTCTAATTGGGAACCCAAACCAACCAACATAGAAATATAAAATAAACACACCCCTGATCACGTCCTGACCAAAACCACCATAGAGCAGCCAAAAGGGCTATCTATGGCCAGGACGTGACAATTGTAATGGTGAGAGGTTAGCATGTCTTGGGAGTATTATATAAAATGCTAACTCCTGTTATTGTAACGGTGAGAGGTTAGCATGTCTTGGGAGTATTATATAAAATGCTAACTCCTGTTATTGTAATGGTGAGAGGTTAGCATGTCTTGGGGGTATGATATTTGTGTGTCTGTAACCTTCTCACTCATCATTATTCAGTATTCATTCAGGATTATCCTTAATTATGGTAGCCTCTAGGGCTGTGGTGGTCCAGAAATGTTGTAAGGCGGTTATTGTCATGCAAAAGACTGACAATCTCACGGTAATAAAGCTGCATACAAGCTGCTGATGTGCGCCTTTGGAACATTTGCATTTAATAAAGACTAATAAATCAATTTAATAAATCAATGAATCCTTTTAGTCAGGTCTAAAGAAACATTAGGAGAAGAGGAGGTGGAGAGATATTCGGTATATCTAAAGGTAATGTGTCATCCAAATGAATTATGAAAATAAAAAAATCCCTATTACTATGCTATTTAAAATCCAATACAAATTCACTAAAATTGTAGGCTAACTGTAAGCTGCCCTGCACAATCAATGAACCAAAAGCATTGTCTAGGGCTATACGTTTTCTCTCAGATTTGTGGATATACATTTTGGAGCATGGCAACCTGTCACACCCTGATCTGTTCCCCCAAGAACATGTGCTCCACGTTCTTAAACACCTCCTGGAGAACCAGCTGTTTGTTAAGGCAGAGAAGTGCGAGTTCCATCGCTACACCATCCCCTTTCTGGGGTACATCATCTGCGCTGGGAGTGTCCAGATGGATCCCGGGAAGGTGAGAGCGGTGGTGGATTGGCCCCAGCCATCGTCCAGGGTGCAGCTGCAACGTTTCCTGGGGTTCGTCAACTTCTACCGCCACTTCATCCGGGGTTACAGCACCCTGGCGTCCCCCCTGCCTGCACTCACCAAGGTTCCATTCACGTGGTCCCCTGCTGCTGACCGGGCGCTCCCGGGACCCATCCTGCTCCCATCCTGGTTCATCCTGACCCTTCCCGTCAGTTCTTGGTGGAGGCCAATGCGTCAGATGTAGGAGTGGGGGCGGTCCTGTCCCAGCATTCTGCCCTGGACCTGAAGCTGCATCCCTGCGTCTTCTTCTCCCATCGCCTCAACGCCACGGAGAGAAACTAGGATGTGGGAAACGAGCTTCTCGAAGGGAAGATGGCGTTGGAGGAATGAAGGCACTGGCTGGAAGGGACGGAACATCCATTCATTGTATAGACCGACCACAAAGATCTGTGTCTCCGCCAAACGCCTCAACTCTAGGTAAGCTAGATGCACCCTGCTGTTCACACGGTTCAACTTCTCCCTCTCATATCGGCCGGGATCCAAGAATGTCAAGCCGGATGCACTGTCTGGCCGTTATAGTCCCACGGCTATTACCCCGGAGCCCGAGACCATCCTCCCCACCTCGTGCCTGGCTACGGCACTCAGCTGGGGTATAGGGAAACAGGTCCTGGAGGCACAGCGTTTCCAGCCGAACCCTGGGGGGGGGTACTCATAACCGGATGTTCGTGCCTGACGCGGTCCGCTCCGTGGTCCTGAAGTGGGCCCAGTCCTCCAGACTGGCCTACCACCCGGGTTCCCGGCAGGGACCCTGGCGTTCGCGCAGTGACGCTTTTGGTGGCCCACCATGGTTCCGACATTCGTCGCTGCTTGCACAGTGTGTGCTCAGAACAAGACTCAGCAATCTCCAGCTGGCCTTCTGCAACCTCTGCCTGTCCCTCACCGTCCTTAGTCCCACATATCCCTGGATTTTGTCATGGGTCTCCCCCCCGTCTGAGGGCAACACTGCCATCCTGACGGTGGTTGATCGGTTTTCCAAGGCCGCCAACTTCATTACTCTCCCCAAACTACCTCCGGCCAAGGAGACAGCCCAGCTCATGGTGCAGCACGTTTTCCAGATCCATGGACTGCCCGTGGACGTGGTCTCTGACCGGGGCCCTCAGTTCTCGTCCAGGTTCTGGAAGCATCCACATTAATGTAGAAGTGTGTTAGGATACTGTAAACCCTTAGCAAAGTAAATCTACATCATCCTACTATGTACTGTATGCTATAGTACAATGTCAGACTGTTTATATCATGTAGAGGGAAAATGTGAGATGGAAAGAGATGCAGTCAGAGAGAGAGAAGGAGAGAGAGAGAGAATGAGAGTGAGGGACTAAGAGAAGGATTGTTTTATTGATTGCCAGAGTTTGATTCTGCCTTCTCAGCAGGTGTGCCTGTGTGTGTATGTTTGTGTGTGTGTTTGGCTGGCTGGCCTTTAAATCTACAGGGGTGACAGCTCAGTTCAATAAGCTCTACAGTCCTTCCTTTCCCTACACAGCCTCAATACATTAGTCTACTCCCAAGCTCTACAGTCCTTCCTTTCCCTGCACAGCCTCAATACATTAGACTACTCCCAAAGCTCTACAGTCCTTCCTTTCCCTGCACAGCCTCAATACATTAGACTACTCCCAAAGCTCTACAGTCCTTCCTTTCCCTGCACAGCCTCAATACATTAGACTACTCCCAAAGCTCTACAGTCCTTCCTTTCCCTACACAGCCTCAATACATTAGACTACTCCCAAAGCTCTACAGTCCTTCCTTTCCCTACACAGCCTCAATGCATTAGACTACTCCCAAAGCCTGCAGAACCAGGATACATATGGTGGAAAGATACTGCATACTTTTACACATTATTCTGAAAGTGTAGAACGTAAAACTGTGTGCAGTACACTACATGTCTTCTGTCAGTAATTGTTTTTTGCAGAACTTTTGCAGAAGCATCAGCTACTCTTCCTGGGGTCCACACCAAAAGAAATACATGACAAGTAACAAAACACTGAACACTATTTATCCCTGTGTTGCCTGTCTCTCTGTGCCAGTTCGTCTTGTATGTTTAATTAGTTAGTAAGTTTATTTTTATTTTTACAGGGACAGTGCACATTATTAATCAACGTTTCAGTAAAAGTGCCGGTTTTAGCCAGCCGGCTAATTTTCAACCCCAGTCCCTGGGCAGGTTATCAAGTCAACCAGCGTGTTTTTCCCGTACTCCTTTTCTATTCTATTTTTATAGTCCTCCCGGTTCTGACCCCTGCCTGACTCTGGACTACCTTCCTGCCTGCGTGATCATCCTGCCTGCCTGATCATCCAGCCTGCCCTGACCTTGATTCTGCCTGCCCTTCGGTACCTATTGGACTCTAATCTGGTTTTGACCTTTTTGCCTGTCCACGACCATTCTCTTGCCTACCCCTTTGGATGAATAAACATTGTTAGACTCCAACTATCTGCCTCCTGTGTCTGTATCTGGGTCTCGCCTTGTGCCTTGATACCCTCGAATGTTATACCGAGGAGTTTAGCTTCCTCAACTTGCTCAACGGTCACACCATTTATACACAACTCCAGTTGAGGTTTAGGTCTTACAGAATGTTTTGAACCAAATACAATGCTTTTAGTTGTATATGTATTTATGACCAGTTTAATATTAACCTATTAGGGACCGGCGGCAGTGTTCGGTGGTTTGGCGAGTCTGGTGTGCCCAAAGTAAAATGCCTGGTACTCAGGCCCAGAAACTAGGATATGCACATAATTAGTAGTATTGGATAGAAAACACTCTAAAACTGTTAAAAGAATGTCTGTGAGTATAACAGAACTGATTTAGCAGGCGAAAACCATGGAAAATCCATCCGGAAAATGTGATTCTGTGAAGTGACATTTTTCCCAATTGACTTGCTATTAAAAGAAGGGGGGATCCAGCTCCCAGATTGCAGTACCTATGGCTTCCACTAGATGTCAAGTCTTTAAGCAAGGTTTCAGGCTTTTATCTTGAATAACCAAGGAGTAAGAGATGTTCTTCCTGTCACGATCTTCATGGATGGACCAAGGCGCAGCGTACCGGGTTGAGTTAAACATATTTATTATCAAACTCACTCAAAACAAAAACATCAAACGAAGATCAAAATAGGTGTAGCACCAACAGCATACACACAAACAACAGAGTCAACCTCCCACAAAGAAAGGAGGAAAAATTAGCTGCTTAAGTGTGGTTCCCAATCAGAGACAACGATAGACAGCTGTCCCTGATTGAGAGCCACACTCAGCCAAAACAAAGAAATACAAAAACTATAACAAAGAATGCCCACCCCCAAATCACACCCTGACCAAACCAAAATGAGACATTAAAAGGCTCCAACAGGTCAGGGCGTGACACTTCCTGAGGTCTCGTGAAGTGTCCTGTTATGGTTTACACGCGTGACAGTGACCGCGCTCTTAGCTATTTTTGTTTTCTATTCAACAGGCTATATTCCATCTGAAATATTATCGTTTATATTCATATTAGGGTATCTGAGTATTGATTAGAAACGCTGTTTGACTTGTTTCGACAAACTTTACCGGTACTTTTGGGATATTGTTTGTCTGCATGGATGAACGCCTTTGAGCAGGTGGATTACTGAACATAACGCGCCAACCAAACTGAGCTTTATGGATATTAAGAGGGACTTTATCAAACAAAAATACAATTTATTGTGTAGTTGGGACCCTTGGGATTGCCATCAGATGAAGATCTTCCAAGGTAAGCAATTCATTTTTTCGGTATTTCTGAGTTTTGTGACAGCCCGTGCTGGTTATGTTATTATGCTAATTGAATATGTGTGCATGGCGCTGTCCTCAGACAATCAAATGCTATGCTTTCACCGTAAAGCCTTTTTGAAATCTGACAACGCTGTAAGATTACCAATATTCTAAGCTTTAGAAGAGTGTGCAACACTTGTATTTTCTTGAATGTTTTATACTACTACTTTTGTATTTTGAATTTGGCGCTCTGCATTTTTCCGGATGTTGTCGCAGGTGGGGCGCTGTTGCCCCACTGCTCCCTAATTAATCACCCTTTCTGATACTAACTGTAACTCCTCATTTAGAATTTCAATGAGCTGACTAGCTTTGGGTGCTGACATGTATTGTAGAATCATGCGCATACATAAACATTCTAACTTCGTTTAATACCAGTGGCAAATCATTTATAAAAATAAAGAGTAACAGCCCAAGGAAACTGCCCTGAGGGACACCGTACTGTACATATCTGATGTTAGAGAAGCTTCCAGTGAATAACACTCGGTTCTATTGGACAAATAACTCTCCAAGCAAGTGATGGCATGATGTAAAAAAATAGTTTTTTCTAGAACAATTTATAATCAATAACATCAAAGGCTGCACTGAAATCTAACAATACAGCTCCAACTATCCTCGTATTATCAATTCATTTTAAACAATCCTCAGTCATCTGAGCAGTGCAGTACAAGTTGAGTGCCTTTCTCTATATGCATGCTGACAGTCAGTCGTTAACTTGTTCTCAGAAAAATAGCATTGTATTTGGTCAAACACAATCCTCTCCATCAGTTTACTAAGAACAGGCAGCAAACTGATTGGGTGGCTGTTAGAGCCAGCAAATGGTGCTTTACTTTTTTTAGGCAGTGGAATGACTTTAGCTTTCTTCCACGCCTGTAGACACACACTTTTTTAGGCTTTGGTTAAAGACATGGCATATAGGGATGGCAATACAGTCTGCTACCATTCACAATAGTTTCCCATCAAGGTTGTCTATACTGTACCTGGTGGCTTATCATTATTAATGGGTAACAATAGTTTTTCCACCTCTCCCACACTAACTAGACCAAATTCAAAACAGCAATCCTTCTCTTCCAGTATTAGATCTTTTATACAAAAATAGATGCTTCACTGTTCAATGTTGTCATTTCACTTCTGTGTTTTTCCACTTTACTAGAGGGACTGGTGCACTTCACAAAATAGATGGAATCATGAGGTAGGAAAATTATGTGGATATATTGAAGCAACATCTAAAGACATCAGTCATGAAGTTAAAGCTTGGTCGCAAATGGGTCTTCCAAATGGACAATGACCCCAAGCATACTTCCAAAGTTGTGGCAAAATGGCTTAAGGACAACAAAGTCAAGGTATTGGAGTGGCCATCACAAAGCCCTGACATCAATTCTATAGAAACTTTGTTGGCAGAACTTAAAAAGTGTGTGCGAGCAAGGAGGCCTACAAACCTGACTCAGTTACACCAGCTCTGTCAGGAGGAATGGGCCAAAATTCACCCAACCTATGGTGGGAAGCTTGTGGAAGACTACCCGAAACGTTTGACCCAAGTTAAACAATTTAAAGGCAATGCTACCAAATACATGTACACTTCTGACCCACTGGGAACGTGACTTTGGCTTTCCTTGCCACAATGTTATGTTCACTACAGCCAATGGAAACTGATATTGCTTTGGAGCAAAGCTCTGCAACATTAGTGAATATATGATCAATACAAGTGGATGTCACAGATCCAACACTATTGGTATGCACTCTAGTTGGTTGAGTGATAATCTGGGTCATGTTACAGGTGTTAGTCACAGTTAGAAGCTTCCTCTTGAGAGGACAGCTAGTTTCTAACCAGTCAATGTTCAGGTCACCCAGAAAATAGACCTCTGTTAACCGTTTTGGAGAGCCTGGCGTGCCCAAAGTAAAATGCCTCCCATTCAGGCCCAGAAAATGGGATATGCACATATGTGGTACCATTGGATAGGAAACACTCTGAATTTTCTAAAAGTGTTAACCATTTGTCTGTGAGTAAAACAGAACGGATATGGCAGGCGAAACCCCGAGGAATCTCTGTCCTGGAAAAAGTGGTTTTGACAGAGTGCCTCATTTGGAACCCCTCCCTTATGAAAATGCCCATATAAGGGCATATGAATACAGTACCGATCGCTTCCTCTGGATGTCAACAGTCTCGAGACAGTGTTCAGTTTTGTTTTGGATGCTTTAGAGCAGAGAAGAAGAGGAAAACAGGAAGTGTCCCCTTGAATGTCAACAGAAGGGAACGCGCGCTCCCGAGAAGGCACGCTCTGTGTTTTTTTCCGTTCTTATAGCTCAGTTTATATTCCGGTTGAATTATTATAGCAAATATACGTAAAAGTGTTCCTAAGGACACATTTAAAACTATGTTTGATTGTTCTTGGACAAGTTTATATGTATAAGTTGAACGAGTTCTATTCACGTTTCAATGGAGTGGAGCGCAGGACTGGACAGCACTGCAGGACTGTTTCCCCTGCCATAAACCCTGACACACTAGACTACTGCAGCACTGTTTCCCTGCCATAAACCCTGACACACTAGACTACTGCAGCACTGTTTCCCCTGCCATAAACCCTGACACACTAGACTACTGCAGCACTGTTTCCCCTGCAATAAACCCTGACACACTAGACTACTGCAACACTGTTTCCCCTGCCATAAACCCTGACACACTAGACTACTGCAACACTGTTTCCCCTGCCATAAACCCTGACACACTAGACTACTGCAGCACTGTTTCCCCTGCCATAAACCCTGACACACTAGACTACTGCAGCACTGTTTCCCCTGCCATAAACCCTGACACACTAGACTACTGCAGCACTGTTTCCCTGCCATAAACCCTGACACACTAGACTACTGCAACACTGTTTCCCCTGCCATAAACCCTGACACACTAGACTACTGCAACACTGTTTCCCCTGCAATAAACCCTGACACACTAGACTACTGCAACACTGTTTCCCCTGCCATAAACCCTGACACACTAGACTACTGCAGCACTGTTTCCCCTGCCATAAACCCTGACACACTAGACTACTGCAGCACTGTTTCCCCTGCCATAAACCCTGACACACTAGACTACTGCAACACTGTTTCCCCTGCAATAAACCCTGACACACTAGACTACTGCAACACTGTTTCCCCTGCAATAAACCATGACACACTAGACTACTGCAGCACTGTTTCCCCTGCCATAAACCCTGACACACTAGACTACTGCAACACTGTTTCCCCTGCAATAAACCCTGACACACTAGACTACTGCAGCACTGTTTCCCCTGCCATAAACCCTGACACACTAGACTACTGCAGCACTGTTTCCCCTGCAATAAACCCTGACACACTAGACTACTGCAACACTGTTTCCCCTGCCATAAACCCTGACACACTAGACTACTGCAACACTGTTTCCCCTGCCATAAACCATGACACACTAGACTACTGCAGCACTGTTTCCCCTGCCATAAACCCTGACACACTAGACTACTGCAGCACTGTTTCCCCTGCAATAAACCCTGACACACTAGACTACTGCAACACTGTTTCCCCTGCCATAAACCCTGACACACTAGACTACTGCAACACTGTTTCCCCTGCAATAAACCCTGACACACTAGACTACTGCAGCACTGTTTCCCCTGCCATAAACCCTGACACACTAGACTACTGCAACACTGTTTCCCCTGCAATAAACCCTGACACACTAGACTACTGCAGCACTGTTTCCCCTGCAATAAACCCTCACATTAGTGCCACAAAAGTGAGAAGATGATGATGTGCAGGTTTGCAGAAAAAATTTGTGCTGTCTTTGGATTTTGATTAGCGATTGCCAAGGACGGACAGAAATTCCAAAATGTTCAGATTATTTGTTTGCATTATGTGATCTAAAGGCCAAGAGAGCTTCATAAACTGTTTATTGATTGTGGAGTTTGAATTGTGTGAGAAGACAACAGATTTCTTGAGAATCACAACATATGGTACAAAATCTATTCTAGGTCTTAAAGGGGCAGTGGCCTACCTTGGGTGTACAATTTTCAATTACAGCGTTATTTATTCTGCAGTTATTCTATTGCTATTTATTCTGTTACCAATCAAATGTACATGTTAATAGTATCTTCTGATTAAAATGATGATTTGTTATATTTTAACTAAATGCAATGCTTCCAAAATGTAAATAGGTATATCTAGCTGTCCATATAATGCATTCTGATGGAATGGCTTGTCCTGCACTTTGTAAAAAGCCAGAGTCCATCTTGGAAAAAGATCTTGGTTCCTTTGTAAACATAGCAATGTGAATGCAAAGAGGCCTGTGTCCACAAAATAGATGAAGTGAACTGGCAAAAGAGTTGAGTCCTCATTTAAAGGCAAGGGCTGTGTGAATACAAAGAGGACTGAGTTCGGTTATTTTAAAGAGGACTATATGTGAAAACACCCTTAAACAGCAACAAAGAGCAGGGATTCAGACAGCCATTCGCCTGGGACAATCCACGGTTCCAGACACAAGGGCGTCACGTGTTCAAGCTGTTAAGGAAACATTGCTAGCTTGATAGCTAGTTAGCAGCTAGGCTATCTGCTACGCCAAACAGCTCTTTAATGGATGTCTGTACCATGATAATGCATGGGCATGCACACTTTTTTTAAAGTCAACTTA
This sequence comes from Brachymystax lenok tsinlingensis, assembly GCA_030435695.1. NCBI lineage: Eukaryota > Metazoa > Chordata > Actinopteri > Salmoniformes > Salmonidae > Brachymystax > Brachymystax lenok. The sequence goes on from CM059781.1 coordinate 12,824,457, forward strand.
TACATTGTTGGAAAAGGACCTGTAAGTAAGCATTTCACTGTTAGTCTACATCAGTTGTTTACGAAGCATGTGACAAATACAATTTGATTTAAGAGGTCTTAATGAAGCCTTCATACAACTCTATAATAATAAAGCCCACATAATAACTTCACTTCTTGATGAAGAAACTCACAACTTAATTAAGCATTCATAAGTTATAGCTAGTTTAATTAAAGTGACATATTTTTCGGGTTTGAGTGAGATTAATTAAATCTCACAGTTTCCAGTAATATGTTAATGGTTTCAAAACAATATTAATGTTATACGACTTGTCATTAAGGACCTCTCCAATAGTTTTTTTAAGATATTCAATGGATTTAAAATTTACTCAGGTTCAGAAAGTAATTTTGGCGCATAAAAAAATAAGCGTTTCAATTAAGCATTGATGGAAAGTGAAAGCTGTTTGAAATTAATGAGGTGCAGTTTTAATGAACAGAATAACCAGGTGTGAGATAGAAGAGAGGAAGAGAGGATGAAGAGAGAGAGTTTGACACACTCAAGCAAAACAACTTGAGGCGTCTGAATCAGACAGGGATATTAAAAATGCCACTCAAAACACACACACGTATGCTCACACACACACAAACAGACTTGTACAGCTAACCTTGTGGGGAAACTCAATTCAGTCCCATTCAAAATCCTATTTTCCCTAACCCCTAACCCTAACCCTAAACCTAACCTTAACCCGTACTCTTACCATAACCCTAATCTTAACCCTAACCCTAAATCAAAAAACCTAACATTAACCCTAACCCTAAACCTATCCCTAGCTCCTAACCCTAAAACTAACCCTAGCTCCAAACCCTGACCCTTAACGTAACACTATTTCTAACCTTAACCTTAAACCTCCTAGAAATAGCATTTGACCTTTTGGGGGACAAACAAAATGTCCCCAGTTGGTCACATTTTTGTTTGTTTACTATTCCTGTGGGGACTTCTGGTTTCCACAAGAATAGTAAAACACGTCCACACACACACACACCATCTACTTTCTCTTAAATGATTACTTTCCCACACTCTCGTATCATCACTCTAAGCAGGGAGAACCAGTACAATAGAGGATGGACGCTATTTGATTTCTTCAACTCCAAATCTTTGATTAGGAAAACCTTGTACATGCTGCTGATATGAAAAACCTTGTCTTCTCTCCCTCTCCAGTGGATGTATGCTTGACAGATATTTTTTTGAGCATTCATAATGTCTGGTGGTGTTTAGAACCAACAGACTTCTGTCTCTACTTATCCCAACTAGTTCAATTGAAACTTTGTTAGGCTGCTTCTGTTTTGAAATACACTACATGACCAACACACTCTTCATATTTTCAAACATGGTGGTGGCTGCATCATGTTATGGGTATGCTTGCCATTGGTAAGGACTAGGGAGTTTTGTAGGGTAAAAATACATGTAATAGAGCTAAACATCCTTGAGGAAAACCTGGTTCAATCTTCTTTCCAACAGACACTGGGAGACCAATTCACCTTTCAGCTGGACAATAACCTAAAACAATGCCAAATATACAGCGGAATTGCTTACCAATACAACATTGAATATTCCTAAGTGGCCTAGTTACAATTTTGACTTAAAATTGGCTTGAAAATCTATGGCATAACTTGAAAATGGCTGTCTAGCAATGGTCAACAACCAACTTGACAGAGCTTGAAGAATATTCCAAAGAATAATGTGCAAATATTGTACAATTCAGGTAGGCAAAGCTCTTAGAGACAGAAAGACTCACAGCTGTAATCGCTGCCAAATGTGTGAATACTTATGTAAATTTGATATTTCTCTATTTCATTTTTAATACATTTGCAAACATCTCAAAAAACATGTTTTCACTTTGTCATTATGGGTTATTGGGTGTAGATGGGGGAGATTATTATTGTATTTAATCCATTTTGAATTCAGGCTGTAACAACAAAATGTGAAATAAGTCAAGGTATGAATACAGTATGAATACTTTCTGAAGGCACTATATGTGACAGCCTAAACACATAACGTAATTTAGCAGATGTTTTTAAGTTACCTACAGTGAACACATAAACCACATGTAGCCCAAACAACACAGACCATGAAACGGGTCATTCATGAATTACAAATAGCTGAAACAAATTGGTGTTGTTGAGTACCATCTCTCTACAGCCCAGGCAAATCAAGTCTGACATTTTAAAGTGGACATTACAAACTTTAAAAGCCTTTTTAAACCTTGAATACACTACAATTTGCATTTCCTGCTGTGCAGAAAAACTCTCTGTTAAAACAGAGAGATCAAATGAAGATAGCAGATCTAGATGGTCTCAGCAGGGGTCATGTGCCTGTTAAGTGTGTATCCATGCCTGTATGTGTGTGTTTCTACGATTTAGAAGGCCTACTAGAGAGCTAGTGTGCGTGTACATGCGTATAATCTCTGCAGGGGTGGTGTGCCTGCCTGTGAAAATATGTGTGTAATTATCTCATCACTGGGGGTGGTGTGTGTTCAGATGTGTAAAAATAAGTGTGTGTATGTGTGAGAGTGCGTTTGCATTACGTTGATTACTTTTTGAAAATCCAATCAGTTTTCCACGTTGATTCAACGTCATCACATTTACATTTTGGGGTTGAAATAACGTGGAAACAACCAGTTTCTGCCCAATGGGTTCTCTCTGCTATCCTTTCTCTCTCATCTCTGCGGTCATCCCCCTCTTCAAAGGGGGAGACACTCTTGACCCAAACTGTTATAGGCCTATATCCATCCTTCCCTGCCTTTCTAAGGTCTTTGAAAGCCAAGTTAACAAACAAATTACCGACCATTTCGAATCCCACCGTACCTTCTCCGCTATGCAATCTGGTTTCAGGGCTGGTCATGGGTGCACCTCAGCCACGCTCAAGGTCCTAAATGACATCATAACCGCCATCGACAAGAGACATTATTGTGCAGCTGTTTTCATTGATCTGGCCAAGGCTTTCGACTCTGTCAATCACCGCATCCTTATCGGCAGACTCAACAGCCTTGGTTTCTCAAATGACTGCCTCGCATGGTTCACCAATTACTTCTCCGACAGAGTTCAGTGTGTCAAATCAGAGGGCCTGTTGTCCGTGCCTCTGGCAGTCTCCATGGGGTGCCACAGGGTTCAATTCTTGGGCCTACTCTTTTCTCTGTATACATCAATGATGTCGCTCTTGCTGCAGGTGAGTCTCTGATTCACCTCTATGCAGACGACACCATTCTGTATACTTCTGGCCCCTCTTTGGACACTGTGTTAACTACCCTCCAGACGAGCTTCAATGCCATACAACTCTCCTTCCGTGGCCTACAACTGCTCTTAAACGCAAGTAAAACTAAATGCATGCTCTTCAACCGATCGCTACTCAAGCACCTGTCCCCCCGCCCAGCATCACTACTCTGGACGGTTCTGTCTTAGATTACGTGGAAAACTACAAATACCTAGGTGTCTGGTTAGACTGTAAACTCTCTTTCCAGACTCACATCAAACATCTCCAATCTAAAATTAAATCTAGAATTGGCTTCCTATTTCGCAACAAAGCTTCCTTCACTCATGCTGCCAAACATACCCTCAGAAACTGACCATCCTACCGATCCTCGACTTCGGTGATGTAATTTACAAAATAGCCTCCAATACTCTACTCAACAAACTGGATGCAGTCTATCACAGTGCCATCCGTTTTGTTACCAAAGCCCCATATACCACCCACCACTGCGACCTGTACACTCGTGAGGCTGGCCTTCACTTTACACTCCGCCGCCATATCCACTGGCTCCTGGTCATTTACAAGTCCCTGCTAGGTAAAGTCCCGCCTTATCTCAGCTCGCTGGTCACCTTAGCAGCACCAACCCGTAGCACACGCTCCAGCAGGTATATCTCACTGGTCACCCCCAAAGCCAATTCCTCCTTTGGCCGACTCTCCTTCCAGTTCTCTGCTGCCAATGACTGGAACGAACTTCAAAAATCTCTGAAACTGGAGACACTTATCTCCCTCAACAGCTTTAAGCACCAGCTGTCAGAGCAGTGTACAGACCACTGTACCTGTTTATAGCCCTTCTGTAAATAGCCCAACCAACTACCTCATCCCCTACCGTATTTATTTATTTATCTTGTTCCTTTGCACCCCAGTTTTTCTACATTGCACATTCATCTACTGCACAGTTTTCTTTTACCATTCCAGTGTTAAATTGCTATATTGTAATTACTCTGCCACCATGGCCTATTTATTGTCTTACCTTCCTTATCCTACCTCATTTGCACTCTTTGTATATAGATTTCTTTTTTTCCTACTGTATTATTGACTGTATGTTTGTTTTATTCCATGTGTAACTCTGTGTTGTTGTGTGTCGAACTGCTTTGCTTTATCTTGGCCAGGTCGCAGTTGTAAATGAGAACTTGTTCTCAACTTGCCTACCTGGTTAAATAAAGGTGAAATAAAAAAAAAATAAATAAAAATCTCCTGTTTGGGCCACACACATAGGCCTTAAAAGCTGTAGGCCCAGGCCCCTGCCATACCCCCATAATCTCCCTGTGCTCTCTACTGCTGATTACACTATTGACGTATCGACAAGCTGACTGTGGGTGTAACATAGTCTGCTATGTGCTCTCTCCTTCTCTCTCTCAGCTCAGCTTTGAACATATCTCCTTCTCCCTCTCATTTTCTGCTCTCTCTTTATGCCCCCTGTGTGTGTGTGTATGTGAGAGTGCGTGGGTGCGTGCATGTGTGTGTGCACACTTGTACACAACACTGTTCTTTCATCAGGGGCCAGCACACAGACAACATGTAGACATTCAATAATTAAGCAATACGGCCTGAGAAGGTGTCGTATGTGGCCAATATACCACGGCTAAGGCCTGTTCTTATGTACGACACAATGCAGAGTTCCTGGACATAGCCTTTAGCCGTAGTATATATTGGCCATATATCACAAACCTTAGTGCCTTATTGCTATTATAAACTGGTTACCAATGTAATTAGAGCAGTAAAAATAAATGTATTTTCATACCC